>HG993126.1:13444584-14139584 GCA_905231855.2 Eristalis tenax | reverse complement strand
AAGCACAACCTCCAATCGCTATCCCTAAAGAAGCAAGTGTGAATTTAAAACAAATCAAACCTTAAATCGCGCCACAATTTTTTTTTTTTTGGTTTTTCTAAAGGACAACAATACAGCAGGACTCTGTTTTTTCTTTTTATCAACTATGACACACACACACATTCTTAGTTCTTACATAAAATGCGAAACAGGACAAAAAGTTGAACAGCAAGACAAGGATGTGAACTGAACTTGTGCTACTAAAATTATGATTTACCTAAGAGTGAAATTGTGTCTCATTAACTTATTATTTTAATCGGGAAAAAAACATCTATAGCTCAATTCAGATGTAAAAAAATACAAAACACACAAACACACACACACACGTGAAAAAGAAACAAAAACAAAAGAAAATGCAAGTGAAAATTAAGTTTTCTACGTAATGTAATAATATTGATAGAATTTTATATTTATACGTAAATGTACGAGTATGAATGAATTAAGATTTTTTCATAGTTTTATTTAAATTTTCTTTTCGCGAAGGAATGGAATGAAAACAAAACAAAACAAAACAAGCAAACAAAAAGGAATTAACCATAAACTTAGTTGGTAAATAATTTAGAAATTAAACGAAACAAACTTGCACTGTATATTCATTTTTAATTAAATTCTACTTACTAGTATTTATTTCAAATAAAACAAGCAAACGCAAAAACAATAACCGTAAATAGACATGCATACATATGTGTAAGTATGTATGTGTTTAAAAAGCAACAACCCAACAACAAACGCCAGAAGAAGTTTCAGCTGAATGACCACCACCACCACCGCTCCAATGAAGTGGGGGCGGGCTTCGACAAAGCTGAGCCACCAACATGCAGAAATAAACAAAAAGAAAACGAGAAACTTAAACAAAATGATAAGGAATATCGAAAGAGATCTTAGTTAATATTAGTTATGTTTTTTCATTACAATGTAATTGTTATTTCTTTTTATGTAAATTATTACAATTATTATTAAAACACCTAGTACGATAAATAATAATTTTTGTCATTAAAAGCAAAGCAAAAAGTCTTCTTTCTTCTTGATCGTACAAATTAATTTTTAATACGCTAACAATAGACAAATGTTTTATTTTTAATTATTAAAATAGTGACATTAATTTAAATAAAATAATTTTCTGATATCCGATAAACGGGAAAAAACAAACAAAAAACAAAAAAAAAAAAACAAACAAAAAATAATACAAAACAATGAAAAAAAATGAAAGAAAGAATAAAAACAAATTACAGTGTAATAGATTTTTAGAAAAATATAATTACACAAGTCAGACGACATATGAATATCCAATCCATAAATACACACACTCACAAAGAAGGAAAAACAAATCATCCCTCTTCAATTTCAATCCTCTACACAATCATTGGTAGATACCACCACCTCTTTGAATCACTTCATCTCGGACATGCATGACCGCATGGAGAATGTAACGAATATCATTTTTCTCTTGTTTTCCTAGTCTTGTTTTTTTTTTTTGTATTTTTCTTTTTGCTGAGATTTTCCAGGACAGACAAAAAAGAAATTGTAATTGATATTGACGATGCCTTAAGAATTTTGTTCTTTTTTGTGTTACGTTTAACTGCCTTGTTTTGTTAAAGTGAATGAAGAAAATGATAAAATTAGATTAGATTTTACTTTTGTTTTCGATTGGTTTATGTGTCAAATGAAAATGAAAACGAAGACCGAATGCAAAGGAGCAAACGACGATGAATTGTGTTTGTAGAAATGCCATTGGCGATTGATAAGGAAAAGAAAAGAGAGAAGAGAAGAGAAGAAACCTATATTTTAAAGTTTATTTTCTTAATTTTAATTTAGTCTTAGAGTAGTAGTTCTTTTTTAAATGTAAATAAGCAAATACCGGTGTTTAAAAACAATAAAAATATAAACAAATTTATCAATATAGTTCATTTTGATTTGTTTTACTCTCTCTATCCTTTTGAGATCTATGCTTCAAGTAGGCTACACACTATCGGTTTTGAAGCGGCATTCTTGCTGGAATGATAGAAAGATCACAGTGTGTAGCTTGGAATGTAGACTGTCGCTGGAATAATCTCGGGAATAAAGAGAGGGTTGACATTTTTCGTGGAGACGGAGAATGTTGCATAAGAACTGATAACATGTGAAAATGTATGAGAAAACCTGCGAAAAAATGCTATTCTTTGAATGAGAATGTACAGCCTGCGTTTGGACATTCTAGGAATGCCATTTGAAAACTGATAGTGTGTAGGCTACTTTTGCTGATTGCTGATGCAGATGCCATGTGGATACTGAATGAATGTGCAGTCTGAAAGTGAATCAGCCTTTTGCAATGTTTTGCATTATTTTGTCATCTCATATTCGTGCTACCAAACGTGTTCCACTCCTCTATGTTTCTTTGCTTTCCATCCTTCCTCATTTCATTCATGTTTTACACGCAATAGCCACAAGTCGCAACTAGCCATAAATACCATAAATGTATTCTTCAATAAATTTCAAATTAATTTTCACCAAACAGTGAATTGACTAGAAGTACATAAATAATTGATAATACTTAAAAAAAGAAAAAGAAAAAATAACGTTGTTTAATGTGTCAATTATAATGAAATAAATAAATTAAATTAAGTAAAAGCAATGAATAGAAGTTAATTGAAGCGCATTTCACTTCAGATTTTGTGATCTCAAATTAGTCACTGACGAATGCCAAATGTGATCTAAATCTAAATTCAGTTAAGCGATTGTATTTGTGCTTTTTTTTTTTTTTGTTTTATCGAAGACCACGATGAGGTTGTGTTTTGTTTGTTTATTCAGGACACGTTTACATTTTGATATGAATTTGCTGGTATCGGTTAACGAGGGGCAGACATTCTTTCACATCGGAAGTACGTGTGTCAATATGCCAATGACAATCTAGCCCAAAATCAGTTGATTACTGTACTGTTGTGGTCTGAAATTCAATTGGTTCATTCGATGACGTGCCGATGAAGCAGGATTTAAGCAGGTGTTCATAATCATGTAGAAATGTCTGATATACGCTTTAACGAGTGACAGAGGCATTAAAAAAATGCTATGCATGCATAGTTTGATTAAAACGTGCTTGCAAGCTTTGTCATTTTTGAGGCACTCCAATTCACCACTTGTTTCAAGACTTCCTTTTTTTGCATTGTGCAGATGTCAATTTTCAAATTCATCCCACTAAACGCTCACTTTTGCGGCTATAAAGTCTGATTCGTATTCAATATTGTCCCTCAGGCCTCGAAGGATATTGATTGGAAACAGATGCCTGTCATGAAAGCCCCTTTTAGGTATGTTTTTATATTCAAACTCTTGTACGTGGTCATTCGTTTATCCGGTTCTTCTTTTGCCTTTTTACTTTGACCGTTTTGGTTTTAACTCAAGATTTGTTCGCTTTTCAGTTTCTGTTAACATAACTGCACCGTTTCACACTCCAGAACAAAATATAAATATAACTCATTCGAACTAAACAACACAACAATTTATTCATAACCTTATAAAAATAATCAAAAAACAAAAAACAAAAAAAAAACCTAAAGGCAAATTTCTTAAATTTTAAGCATTAGAGCATACATAAAATCAGAATAGCGCATAAGCGATTTTTTCATTAATCCGCATATTAACGTGTAAATATGCTGAACTAAAACCCAACAAAACAGAAAATCATTAAAGTTTGAAATTTTTCAACGCTAATTTGAAATAAGTTGTAAGAACATAAAAACATGTACATTTTTAAATGCGAGGCTTTTTTTGAGTTTTTAAATTTAAATACAAAACACAAGCGTTATATAAGAGCAGAATAAAAAAAAGAAAACAAAACCAATAAATAAAAAGAAAAAGAAAAAAAAAAAAAAACGAAAAGCATCGAAATGTAAATAAACTATTTTGTATTTTGACTGAAACAAACCAAATTTTGAGACAAAATTTTTAAGATAAAAATTATCACACAAAAAAGCGAAAAAGAAACTTTCCGAAACCGAAACAAAAACAAAAACAAAACCAAAAACCTTGTAAATCGTGAGAAAAAAGAAAAAATGAACAAAACAAGAGTATATATATTTAATTTTGATTTTTAGGCCCTAATGGAAACATATTTTTGGATAAAACTAAATTTAAATTCAGGAATGTCGGTTGGTAAAAGAAATGGATATGAATCAATCTGCGGAAACGATGGAAAATTTTGTGATCATGTAATTTAGGCAAAAACAAAAGCAAAAAAATAACAATAAGAAAAACAAAAACTAATAGAAAAGAGGAAACAGAAATTAATTAAGTGTTAAACAAAAACTATTTGCAATAAATAAGAAAATATTTATTTCCCTTATTTTCACATAACTTTTTCGTTGAACATTGATAAATGTAATAATAATTTAAGATAGAACAATTTATGTTATACATAATTATCGTCTGATTGATTTGAAGAAAAAAAAAAAAACTCCATTGCATGCGCAGTAAGCGCGTTCTCATTATCGACATTAAATTAATATTAATGTTTAACTTAAAACAAATAAAATATTTAAGCAAAAAAGAAAATCAAATAGTAAACAAACTACAAACATCTCTGTGTGCTATTTTAAATTTAATTGTAGATGTCATCATACATCATCAACATAATTAAATAAAAAATGAAGTGAGTGGATACTGAAAACAATAAAAAATATCATTTGTCTTGTTTTATTTGATTGGGCGTTGCTTCACTCAAGATTCAATGCTTGGATTTTGGGAACGTTTGAAAGGGACGGGTGGCGCTTTGAAAATGGAATGACTTTGGTTGGATGTGAGTAATGCTCACAGTAATGCGTCAGCCCACTTCGTGATTGAGCTCAAGTCCGATTAATTCTGCAACTGAATCTTCAACCATACCCAGAGGAAAACTGAAGGAGACTTGAAGATCATCTGCATATATATGAGATTTGAAATAAGACAGCACTTTAGGAAGCTTAATGAGCATTGAGAACAACAAATTTAAAAGTCATTGGTCTATTATAATCAAATTGCTGCGTGTGAATCTCTCAGTTCCTTGCTACATCATTTGTGTCATTTATTATCTATGCACTGCTCCATCAGACTCCCTGGTCACGGCAGTTCCCCTTATTCTCGTGGAGATGCCACTGTGACGCAGTACTGGATTACTCTATGCTGGGTCTCAGGTCATAGGGACATAGCCGACAATAAGGCAGGATATGACTTTGCCAAGAAAAAGGCCGAAACTGACCCATCCCAAGCAATCCTATGAATTTTCCAAGAAAAGGGTCGAAACTGACCCATCCGAAGCAATCCTATGAATTTGCCAAGATAAAGGCCGAAACTGACACATCCCAAGCAATCCTATGCATTGACTCACCTCTTGCAGATGTCAAGAAACGACAAAATCATAGAGCTAGCCAACTAATGGTGGAACTCTCAAACCACCTGTGAGACCACTCGAATTGTGCAAAAACCGACATACTCCTACAATGCGACAAAAAGTTGATGTGATCGTGGGTAGAGCGCTAACTAGTCATAATCATCAGACGTGCAATGGGGGCTTACACATGACACCATACGCAGAGGCTGTGGCGAAGAGGAAGAAATAGAAGATACTCCTCACTATCTTTGTCACTGTCCAAGTCTCTGTGGGAACACCTCTTCCACAATCTCCAGAAATTACCAGAAATCCCACTTACCTAAAATTTCCGGATGGCTGGACAGTGTAGGAACAACAACATCATAAGCACGAGTTCAAATAGGAACTGTGAGCTTAACTATACCCAATAGGCATCACAATGAGCCTTAGTGCGACGCGGCATATCCACGTCTACCCAAGTACTTAATCTAACCCAGGATCGATTCTAATGTCAAAGAAAACTCCAAGCAGCATCGAATGATGAAGTTAAATGTACCCAAAGGTTACGCGGACATGACTACGTATCACACTTCCCGAAGATGGCATTTTCTTGCACAACTTTGTTAATAAGTAAGATTCCAACGTATCTGTATGACAGCTCAATATTTTAGAACACATGTGGCAATTCCACCACGACGTCGTATTGCTAATTTAAGACGTCTTTTCTCAATTATGCTATTAACCTACGGGACTCTCTACCGTTAAATTTAAAAACAACCATTAACGTCAAACTGTTTAAACCCTTAGACCAATTAGTCTCAACTACGTTTGCATGTGTATACCCGCACTGGTTGCCTCATCACAAAACAATTATGGCCTACTCTCTGTCCAATACGCTTACGTGGAAATAACGCCTCCAGACTAGGCATCCTCTGCAACGACTTCCGTAGAAGTTGCAGAGATGAAGAAGAAACCATTGGATTATGTAATTGCAGTGGAGAGGGCACTGTAGATTTAGTCACTTAGACGGCATATACTTCAACGACTTGATAGAGCTAAGCAGCATTAGTATTAGTCATCTCCATCGCTTCACTAAAAGCTCTAGATGGTTTGCGGAATAGGATCATCCAGTTGAGCCCCTCAAGGGGCCTACTGTGGCTTAAGTGTGACTGCTACTTATGGCAGTCAGTCACCCTTACCTAATCTAACCGAATACTTGAGGAGATTCACTTATAAGAACCCATTAAAGCTGAAGAAGCAGAGATTGTTGGGTGCACTTAGACGCAAGTGCTACAAAGTAAGTTTCTCACACTTTTTTTTCGTCTCAGCAGAAGTCGGTAAAGAATAGCAATAATCCTTGCCATATGCGCCTATCAGTCGGTTCACCTTTAATTAAGCTTTTCGTTGTGGCAACCTGTTATTCTGTTTACATCTCAGATGAGTAGAAGCAATATTCCTTCCGCTAGTGCAGCTGGATCGTAGAATGTATTCTCAACTAACAATAAAAACGAAAAATGAATATTTTTACATGTCAGATGTTGTTTTTATCTCGATGCACGCAAAAGCCTGTTGGTATCCAAGACAACGCCGGGAAATGAAGGGAAAACCGATTAACATAAGCACATATTTTCTGATTGGAAATCTGATTACGTAGGCTCTGATGTCACGCACATAATGTAGGACCCGTTAAATTCAAATAACTACACAAATTAGTTATTGACTTTTTTTTTCGCGAACAAGTGCTTGTGAGTTTAGCAAGCCGTTTAGCGCTTTTAATGACCTTTGGCAAAAATTTAAGCTACACAAATATGCATAGAAGCACATTAAATATTTACATGAGTAACCCTCTCAAAAACCCGAATATAAAGCATATGAGCATACTGAGCGCAGTCTTCATTACTTGTACACCATAAGAGAATACTTGTAAGCCGATTTCGACAATCTGTCTTCTTTTAGTCTTAGGCAAATATTTGCTATTGTGAATGGTCAGTGTTAGCATTTGACAGTTCGTCAAGCAAACTTGACAGCCTTTAAGTGGTTTTATAAAAGTTGGCAATTGCAGAGCATTTTGTTTTGTAAATATATTAATGATATATTTAATCAAAACATAGCCTTTAAAAAAACTATGTTAAGTTCATTCTGATTAATCTGGTCAAAGTGATAAGACTTTGAGAAAACGTAGAAATCCTCAAATAGCTTGTCGAAGTGAGTGCGTTTTTGTGTTTTTTCGTCATTTGTCATCAATCAAAATCACTTTCCACTCTCCACTGCGTTCAAGGATGCCTCGCTATCATCGTCGAAAAACTAATCGTTGGATAAATGAGGACTATATGCAATCAGCGGTTGCAGATGTATGCGGTGGACTTGAAACTCCGTCAACTGCGGCGAGGAAATATGGACTCAAGCGAACAACAATTATCTACCGGGTGGAGAGAAAACAAAAAATGGAAAGTCTAGAAATGGAAACAAAGCATACTCCGCAACCATTGTTGTCGGAGATTTTTTCTGCAAAACAGGAAAAGGAGCTTATGGACTTTCTTAATCGTTATACTTACCTACCATATGATACTAGTAGCAGTTACAAAGCCGCCAGGCAACTTGTTTATCAATTTGTCAAATCGCACGATATTAAACATCCCAAAATGTGGGATATTGAGCAGCAAGCCGGTGTCGATTGGCTACTGGGGTTTATTGAACGAAATCCAAAAACTAATCTTCGAAATCCTATCAAACAGATCACTGATGGTTACGAAGAGGATGACGTAGCTTTGAAAGATACGTCCGAATCCGATAAAACGCCTTCTGCAGCACAAAACTATGAGACTGAAATCGATGCATCGCCACACGTTAAGCTTCCTGTGGTGAGGGAATACAAATCTATTTTAACTCTACATGTTCAATATGTTTCCTTTTTTTTATTGAAGGATTCGATACGTAATAATGCGTCGGTTAAACCGAAACTAGAATCTGATATGTCACACTCCTATTCATTCTCACATTTCATGGATGACCATCTACCCGAACAGAAGAATCACATAAAGCCAGATCCATGTGGTGAATCCAATCAGAACTCTGATCCTGATACCGACGACTTCGATCACAATTTAATGGTACCCATGATTAGCATTAAGCAAGAATCTGAGACACATACTGATATGCACACAAGAACAAAAACCAGCATGTCAGAGAGCACTGCAGAGCTTCCAAAACTGGATACAATACCAGCGGATGATGATGTTTTTAATAGTTTCGGCAGAAATATTGCATTCCAGGTTAAAGAACTGTATAGACTTAGTCGACTAGATGCCTACGAACTGATGCATGAAGTTCAAACAGCGGTCAATAGAAGTTTGACCGATAAGCTAAGACTGATGAAAAACGACGAGAGTAGTAATACACAAAATAATTCAATGCTATCACCGAGAGTTATAAAAATTGACGACGATGATGAGTCTTAGTGGTTTGAATGCTTTAAATTTGAAATTTAAGGGAAAGGATTATTCTTTTTTTCTATTAGCATAACGTGCTAAATGAATTGTTATGCCAGAGGTAGTTGAAGGGAAGCGAATATTTGCTTAATGTGGTAGAAAGGATGTATGTAATTAAACTTCGGCTTCAAAGATTGAATTTGTTACATTTATTTGAAATTATTTGTTGATGGAAGTGGAATTCCTGGATGCATCATTGATATTAAAGTGTCAACGTTTTCCTCCCTTGCATCACTTCCCTGGTGGATTTCCAATCAAAATTATACAACACAATTAGACTAAGTTCCTTTAATTAAATAAAAAATAATAAACGAAGTAAAATTCTCACATAAAATTATAAACAACACAAGGGTTAAAAGTTTATCGCGGTCTGTGGATTTTCATTGAGCACTCAATTACGATGACAATTCGATCTTGATACACATTTTCCAGTTACTGCCGCCTTCAATAGATTTTTTTTCGCGGTCCTAAGTGAATACGATTTGCAGCCCAATCCTGTAGTCAGACCCTGCCAATGTTAATCCACAATCCAATGAAATGATACAAGTAGTGTTGATGAATCATTTCTTGCGATAATCGTGACGCAAATGAAATGATGCAGAATATTTTGTTTTACCAGATGACATTGAGTCGCTGCGATGGATAACTCTTGCAGTTCCGTCTATTTGTGTATTCCTGTCCTGGCTCTTCCATAGTTTTGCAACAGCCTCAGCGATCAGTTCTGTGCCGTCGTCATCGTGTTCCGCTGATACAGTGAAATCAAATTGCCTTTTCTGACGGTTGGAAACTTTTGGTTGCGGCAAACAAAAAGCCAGTGTGAATGTAATGAAAAAAATCATCAAAACAAGATGATTGCCTCGTTGGAACAGCATCCCGAAAGATTTTTGCTTTACAACGATTATATTTGAACTGAAGCTAATTCAATTATTTTAAAGTAGATAAGCCAGGCGATAACAAAAGCTTGAGACGAAACAAACACTCAGAAAGAAACAGAGAAAACGAGCTTAGCTTCAAATAAGCTTTTATTTAGTGTTGATGCCAAGTGGATAGAAATAAATTAGACTTTTGGATCCTTAATCTGTGCTGGTGGCCAATCCCATTGTTTCTCTGGAGCTTGCTTTAGCAGTGGTTCCCATGGCTTCCAACCGAGCATTTTACGAGCAAGGATCAATTCATTTTCCGCTTGTACAATCAATTCTTCAACTTGTCCACAGCCAATTGTTTTTTCTATAGCTGTGATGTCCTTTGTCTAATAGGAATGAAGTGATTTCTTGTGACTAATATTTGGGAGAAATATCACTCGTTGGCTTACCTTGTTAACGACACCAGCACGATGGGCCACGATTTCTTCGGTATACTTCCGATAAGCGGCGTCCGCTGGCATCTTGGTAAGGGCTCTCTGAATTTTCGCATACAACACTGATAGTGTATGATGAGGATTTTGTGCCACGGCCAATCCTGTCAGTCCAGTAGACTGGGAATGTAAGAGTTATAAATTAAAGACTGCTTCATGGTATTTTGATGGATAAAGGTTAAGATGCTTTATGACATAACATCAACAGCCAAATAAAACTAAATTAACAAGGCGGCACTTCAATACATGCAATTTCATAAAAAGCTTCGGTTTATGTCTACCTTTTTGATAATTTTCGACATTTCGTTGAAATCCTCGGCAAATAGAATTGTTTTGAAGAAATCCTTTAGGAAAGTATTTTGCACCAAGAGGTACACCGACGAGTTTCTTTCAAAATTGTCAAATGTCACAAGCTGAAGTGATGCCAAGTCAAATGGAGCACATGTGTCAGCTTGAAATTTGTATTAACAACTTTTGAAAATCTAAACAATTGGTGATATCTGGGCCTCATTTCATTCTGCATTCCATCAGTCTGTCGTTACATTATACTTTGCACCTTAAAAAATAAAACAACAATTTCTACTAAGTACGCGTGCAAGGTAATAGCGAATTTGCGGTTCGCAATGTTCTGTTTTTGATTTGAAAGTGCCGGTGAAACACTAATTTTAATGCAAATATGCAACATGAGGGTGTTTTAGAAAACTTGAAATATGATGGGAATGACAAACTTTGCAAGTTTGAAAAGAAAACAATATGAGTTGTGCTGCAAAGATCTTCGGGATCGTAATAAGTAAAATAGTAAGGGCATGCTGATTGAATACAAGAAGTTCTACGATTTACAACATGCTTGAGTTTTGAATTGAAGGAAATCATTTTTGCCTCGCCTAAAAATATCCTCGTAATATCAGAAAGAGGATGCTGGCAATGAAGTTTGACGACAGCAAAGTGGATTTGGGGTAGCACCAGACAGCCGAAAGTGGAAGTTTGCCAGGGATCATATTTTGGGTTTATGTAAGAGTCGAACGTTGCTAAGTACGAATTATTATAACATTTCACGTTCTAGGGCTAACAAGTGTACATTTGTTTTTCATAGGCCAAACCAGAAAATCATAGAAATAGGGCTCCATGTCGTCGATGATGTGATTCTTGGCATAACACAGACTGATTCACCCAGGTGTGTGGTGACTGCTTGCCAAAAGAGGAAGGCAATGGTATTGACATGCCACCTTCGGAGCGGAATCCTGAAGCCACTGCAGCTACCCATCTCTTCTCAAGAAGAATGATATCGTTAGCGTTAAAAAAAAACTACTAAAATTCGAAATTTACAACGCTAAATTGGAAAATGAGCTGAATATTCACACTTTTAGAATTCACCAGGACGTTCGATTGCAAATGAAATGGTCACTCTGACCAGTTCTTCGCTTTCAAACATTGTTTGTTAAAACGGTGATAAAAAGCAAGCAAGCTGATGATGCACTTTGCAAAATCATGCATCTCACAAATTTCAGGTTTTATTCGTTTTCGGGCCCAACAATAATTCTTTAAACACAAATTTGAGAGTTTGAGTTCAAAACGCAGGATATTTTTAAAAGAATGAGACAAAAATATAAAATTGCACTACCAATGGAAAATAAGTCTTTTATTGTTATTATCAAACTAAAAGAAAAACAAACTAAACTTATAAAAAAGGAAACATTCGGTTTTAATATTTAACGAAATCACTTTTTTGGTTGGTCATCTGTAACATTTTACATCTCATACAAGCATTGTAAATTAATAAATTCAGACCATATTTTCGGCACAGCGAATAAAACAAATACATAAAAATAAAAAGTAAACGAAATCAATGGCCTGAGACACATTGGCCAAAAAAAAAAACAAGACTATTTACTATGCATGTAAAAATGCATGGTATTTATATATGTATGTATGTTCGCATATGTATATTATTTCGCTTTGATCCTTGGAAGGCAGCTTAAAATTCGGTTCCACAATTCGAGCAGCGTTTATTCTTCATAGCGAGACAGCACAGAATGCCAACCGGAAAGAAAAAGATCGCACAAAACAACCCCAGGCATGAGTATGAATCTTCTAGGAACCCAATGCGACAGCTGGGACAGCCGCCGATAACAATGGTCACGGGTACATTCACTGGCGGTGGCATATCAATAGTTCCATACGTTGGAACATATCCAGGCATTGGTTGTCCAATCGGTGGTGGAGGTGGTGCTGATGCTTGGAATGCGTCCTGATAAGCTCCTGCATTTGCGTAAATAATCACAATGTTTAGGTGAATGTATCAAGACAATCTCTTATCATTTGACTTACCAACCGGGGGCGGATTTAGTGAAGTGGGTGATTTTATCGCCTCCGTGTAGGACGGAGGATGGTCGGAAGTTTCTTTGGACATTGCTATTTTTGGCAGACAAATGGAATGTACTATACTAAAGTTTTGCCTGTTTATCGCAATCAACAGTAATTATTATTTAGAGCAAATAAAATATGAGTCATTTTACCTTTTACAGTTCAGCACTTGTTTGTTTTCTGATTTCTCTTGTTTTGAAAGGTGCCCAGCTGCTAAGTGGTAGAATTCAGGCTGATGGAGGTCGGTAATGCTTGCATAGCATGATCATACTGTTAAGGGGTGTCTGCAGAGAAATGTTGGCAAGTGAAATGGAAAATATTCGCAAGACTCTACCTTTCGGCTCTGGTGTCGATTTTGCGGATTAAATCGCTGCAAATGCGAAGCACGCTCGATGTATATATTCGACAACATTAAATAAACTGCCTTACCATTTTACTGCCTGTATCGATAAGGGCTGCCAATCTTCAGGCTCTGTAAATACCATACGTCAAAAGCGTTTTTTTAATGTTTTTGTTTGTCATCAACTTAGTAGGAATCGTAGAGTAGTTCTGTACTTCAAAGTTCGTTCTCTAAATCTTCGCATTACGTGTTTTTTACTTCAGTAACTTTAAAAACACAAAACTTTTTGCAATCATGGCAAAAATGGCATTTCAGCACCAGGCCGGCACGGCTATGGAGTGCTTAAGTGTGAGTTGTATATTCATATGGACAAGGCCCTTATGAACGGTTCTATTCGCGAAAAAAATTTGAGCTCCACCCAAGCATGAAGAATCATCGAATAAGAGTACGAATTATTGTTAATGTGTTTTCATATAAATTTTACTCTAGATTCCAATCACACTACACAAGGAGGTGGACTACGATCAAGAAGGCCGTGAGATACTAAAGTGTGGCTTCAAAATTGGTGGCGGCATCGATCAAGACTATAAGAAAAGTCCTCAAGGCTATACGGACTATGTGAGATAAATGCATACGTATACACCCTCATCTGCACTTGGCTAATCTATTCAAACGACTTTTTCAGGGTATTTATGTGACTGAAGTGCATGAAGGCAGTCCAGCCGCTAGAGCTGGTCTCCGAATTCATGATAAAATCCTTCAATGCAATGGCTATGACTTCACAATGGTCACTCATAAAAAGGCAGTGAGTTACATTCGCAAGAATCCCGTCTTAAATATGCTCGTTGCTCGCAAAGGTGTCACTTCAACGTAATTTATTCCACTAACCGTCACTAACTGTGGCACAAAAACCACTTAAATTATGAATTAATGCTTTGCATATCACTCATGTATGACAGAACATTGAAATTACCTAATGGAAAATGGAAAGTTTTAAACTAGTTTTCTCGCTTTGGCATAGTAATCGACTTCGTAGGCAAAATTATTGTTTCATTGATAGACGGTTGTTATACATCTAATTTCGTAACGTTCCAATTCTAGTTCTTCA
This sequence comes from Eristalis tenax, assembly GCA_905231855.2. Lineage (NCBI taxonomy): Eukaryota > Metazoa > Arthropoda > Insecta > Diptera > Syrphidae > Eristalis > Eristalis tenax. The sequence continues at coordinate 14,125,574 of HG993126.1, read as the reverse complement.
CACAAATATAGACACGCAATTCTTACTTAACAAAGCAAAATAAAAACAGTATACATGTGAAAATAAAACTGCCAAATTCTCATACAATCAAGTACATTTAAGCAACAGTGAGGAATGAAATGAATAATTTTAAGTGTAAACGGTATAAATTAATGAAAATATACAATAAATGTGAAAGCTTTTTATATACAACAAACATATTAACGTAATTGAATAGTATTTCAGAACTAATTAAGAATGGGAAAGGAATTTTTTAAAGTACGTAAATGAATACCACAAAGGATCATTCCAAATATATATTAAATAGTTTTTGTTTGTGATAAGAAGATACATTTTTTTGTTTGTTACTTTTACATGACATCTTTTAAATAAATGTTTGTATTGAATAACGATGTAGTTGATGTTTGATGGGAGGGGGCTTTTAACATCAGGACAGGCGCTTCGCTCAGTCCGTTTGGAGGAAGAGAAAGATTCGTGAAACAGACTCAGTTGTCCCAGCGGGAGTTCGTAAAAGGTCAAGATATAGTTTTATCTATATCCTCTGCCAAACTCAGTCACTCATGAAAGTTTCTAAAAATTGCGAATTTATTCACATGATTAAAAGCTCTTTTCTCAAGACTAGCATCACTTGCAGCAGCGAGTGTAGGTGTATGCCGGGAACTTTTGCTATCGCTCGTCAGGTGGACTGTCATCTAAAGTTACACAACAATTTGAAATGCAACAAGAACTTCGATTGCGCAAAATAAGCAAAGATAAGTTGTTTATATTTTGGTAGCAATGCCGGAATTTTCACAGTATCCGATTAACTCAAGTGCAGTGACATCATAACGTAGAAGTTTAGGTTTGCATGCCACAGAGTATGCCGTTCTACAACGATTATCCACACGACAAACCTGTCTTGCCTGTCAGTTACAGCCCACTGGAGAGTGAAAGGAAAATCCTAGATTTGTGGGCGGCTTATGCAAAACGGAAGACGGTGGATCAGTATGATTACGAATTGAGAACAGGATCGACCTCATTTGCTTGGGGCCCTCCATTTCCAACGGGATCCCCCCATACTGGACACATTCTAAACGCCGTTCTCAAGGACACTTTCCATCGCCATGGAGAACAAAAGTTTCTTCAAGTGAAAAGTGGCTTCCATTGGGACTGCCACGGACTGCCGGTGGAGCATGAAGTGGACAAGAAACTAGGCGTCAAGTGTGCAGATGATATTCACAAGATTGGTATAGCAGCATACAATGCGGAGTGTCGAAAGTTTCTAGCGCGACATGAGACCGATTGGAAAAATGTTTTCAAACGAATTGGAGTTCGGACTGATTTCAACGATACGTTCTATGCCATGACTGCGGAGAGTATGGAACGGGTTTGGGGAGTGTTCAAACGGCTTTATGACAAAGGACTTGTGTATAGAGATACTAAAGTGTTGCCCTATTCCACTGGATGCTTCACCCATCTCTCAGACTTTGAAGCAGAGCAAAAATCGGCAGACGTCGACGAATTGGGCGTAACCATCGCTCTTGGCATAGTTGATTCTAAGGAGAAACTCTTAGTTTGGACAGTGGGCCCCTGGAGGTTGGTTGTGGCCACGGCAATATGTGTCAATCCAAGTGCAAAGTATAGTAAAGTGAAAGTGCTCAGCAGTGGGGATATTTACATTGTTTCCAAGAGTCGCCTGACCTCTGTATTCCCAAACCCAAGTGATTACACGCTACTTGCAGAATTTGATGGCGAAATGCTTGAAGATTTGCATTGCCTCGGCCTGAATGAGTACGGGGCTCGATTTAGGATACTTACAGACGAGTCCATACCGGACGACCTTGGAACAGGTATCGCAGCCATATCACCTCATTTTGGAGAAGCCGACCATCGAATATGCAAAGAAAATGGAATTCAATTTGATGAACATGACTGCCCAGTAGATGATGCCGGGCGGTTTAAGGAACGTGTTGCTGAATTCGGCGGGCTGCCGATTTTTGAAGCGAACACAGCAATTGTTGAGTCACTTGAGCGGCGAAAATGCTTGTTCTACGTCGAGAATATGAGGCATACGCGGCGAGTTTGCTGGCGTTCAGATACACCACTGATTGATAAGTTAGTCTCAACCTGGTTTCTTCGAAGTAAAGATCTGAGTGAGCAGATCTTAGAAAACAGCTCCAAAGTAAATTGGGTTTGCAGTGATGGTCATGGTATCATGAATGACTCAGTAAGGAAATTCAACGACTGGGCAGTAGGTAGGAGGCGTTTTTGGGGAACACCTATCCCGATATGGACATCGCCATCTGGAGATGAAGTTGTGTGCGTTGGGAGCATAAAGGAGCTTCTAGAATTGACTGGCTTATCACGTATTTCCGATCTGCACAGGGAGTTCGTAGATGACTTACAAATAAAGTCGAAGGTACCCGGCAATCCACCGCTTCGTAGAGTGGCAGAGGTGTTCGACTGTTGGTTTGAAGCTAGCGTAAACAGTCGCGAGGACGAACATCACACAGTGGAAGGCGCGATTGAGGGCTCCGATCAATACAATGGATGGTTCTACACGACAACGGTGTTATCAGCAGCACTCGGCCTGCCGCCGCTTTCTAAAAATGTTCTAGTGCATGGTCTAGTCGAGACATCGAAAGGGGAAAAGATGTCAAAGCGAATGTACAACCACTCGGATCCCCTGAGCATTGTAGAAAAATATGGAGCTGATGCATTTAGGCTTTATTTGCTCACAACTCCTTTGGTAAGTGGGGGTAACTTCGCCCTCCAGGAGCAATGCGTACCACAGGTGACACGTATATTTGCACATTTGTACACATTTCTGAAACGTGTATTGCCACATTTTGGAAAAGCAGAATGGATTGCTTACGGCGTCATTTGTTCCCTCGACTCCAAGAACAACTTGTTTGACAGGTGGATTCTGTCAAGGACACAACGTTTGACTCAACTTTACCACACGGAAATGGCGGCATTTCGCACGAAAGGACTCATTTTAGAGGTGATTAAACATTTAGACTTGGTTGTAGATGTTTACATGCCCATCCGACAATGCAAGAGGATGAACCATATTGACCCAGGCATGATGATCTGGGTCTTATGTGATATTTTGATCAAGTTCACCGTTATGTTGTCGCCTTTTGCTCCATTTTTCACTGAGCACATCTATCAAATCATAAAGCCCTGGGTTAGGTCATATACGAGGGAATTGATATACAATGTTCCTCTCATCGACATGGGGACAGATCTTATTGTGAAGGATGTCGAAAAAAAAGTAGATTACTGGCTAATGGTCGTTGGATTGGTTCGCGAGCTGCGAAGAGTGCACGTTATTCCAATACAGTATAGAATCAGTGAACTGATTTTGATAAGTCCAACCGACATAAGCTTCAAAGACGATGAGTTACTAAGCGAATCTCTGCAAGAAGTGGCCAACGTGCATCACTTATCAATAACAAATGAGAGAAGTAAGTTTGGGGTTGAGCTTAAAGCTTTTCTCAGAGCTGATTCTTCCCTTCATCAAAAACATAGCCCAGTCAAAGTTGCCGAAATTGAGTCGACGATTCAACAACTGAACGACAATGAGGTTGAAGAACTGATACGAAACAAGTCGTTTGCCCTAAATGAAGAGTTGATTCTCCTCAAAGACATTCAGATAGCAAGCAAAGTAAACAAGGAACTGGATAAGAAGCAAGCAGTCATCACTAAGAACGAACTTGTCGCTATCATACGAATGAATAAGGAGTTCGACTACTATGCGGAAGGGACACGCCTGGAGTTAGTAAATGCTGTGATGAAGTTTAGAAAAAAATGCAACGTATATCTCAGTGAGGAGGCCATAGTTTGTTATTCAACCAAAGACGAGTGCATGCGACATGCCTTCGAGAAGAACACGGCTCATTTGAAGGAATCAACGAATTCGATTATGAAGCCCTTACAAGACGTTGGGAAAAGTAAAGAGGATGGCATACAAATGGAAGTTGACATTAAGGGGGTCCCTGTTGAGCTTTGCCTATATAAGGAAGCACTCTGAATGCAGAAGCTGTGATATAATTATTCTGTGTACATTTTAAATTGCTTATCTTTATTTAAAACTTTTGTGAGACATAAGTTTGTTGTACAATAAATCATTGAAATCCTGAATGCTTGTACTTCTTTGTACGCGTTCTATCGTTTTCTCGAGCTGGATATCGTTCCTTTATTTAAACCCTTGAGTCGGTGTGTCCTTGTGTTTGGAATAACAACAATTATTTGAATTCGCCTTTTCACTGTTCTCGCCCGTTTTTATGTGAGGTTGTTGATGGAGAATTGCTCTGTTTGGTTGTTTTGCGCTTGCCTTTTCTATCCACTTCGTTTAGACGTTCCTTCATTCTTGCTGCCGTATTCGGCTGCGACTTATTCGCCGCTAGTTTCATGGTCGATGGCATTACTGCTGTTTCCATTGGCGTTTGTTTATATATCACTTCTGTCCTCCCCGACTAATGATTTCTTCACAGATGTTTCCTTAGCTGCTGCTTTCTGTGGCCTTGGTTTGTTCACATCGTTCTCTTCATTCCTAATAAATGATTCTTTTTACGAACTGATGTCTTCGCTGCAGGTTTTGTTGTGTCTTTTGTTGTCTCTTCTTATAGTTCCTTCGTAGTCTTCTGTTTCACAGTTTTCTAAGGGTCCGGTTTAAGAGACGACTTCATAGCAGACTGAGCAGACGCCGATGGCCGCTTGCTTTTACGTTCATCTATCAATCCGGATTTTATAGCCTTTTGCGGATCAATATGTGGTGGGGGTAGTTGGGGTTTTCTCTTCGCGGGTTTCAATTCCTGTTGGCCCTTTTCCAACTGAATTATCTCACGGATGGCACAGTACAGGTCGCTGACTGCATCGAACTCAGTTAGGCCCAAACGTCTTCTATTTGAAATAACAAAATATCCCGCTTTGGTCTTCGTGTCTTCTCTGTCAGAGCTGTGAACCTGGAGCTTATATCTTACGGCTACATCTTCCAAGACCGCCTTATTTGCGGCTAGTTTTGGAATTTTTATCTGAACCGAACAACGAATCGCTGTTCCCAAGTTTGTTGGGCAAACTGTCAAGAAACCTAATCGGTCGTCTCGTACAAATGGAAGGTATTTTTCTATGGAAGACAGACCTCTTATCAATCGGGCGTACACCTCGCCAAAGTGTCCACCCCTCTGCATGGAAATAACACTCAGATGATCCTGTTCATTGCACCACACCAAAAAGGTCTTATCGAAATTGCGGAAAACCCCTCGACCGACGGGCCAGTGTTGGAATGCATTGGCGGCTTCTAAGAACCGGTCATTCGGTTCGAATAGATGGTAATCTGCTGTAAGGTTCATTCGCACAGCTCGGTCCAAGCGCAACAGGGAATGGTACTTGCCCTTGTGTTCGCCCTCAAAGCTAGATGAAATGCAATGTAGTGTGTCCTCAATTTGATTGAATTGGTCAACTGTCATGCGACGATTGAATGGATATCCTTTTAGTGAGCGTGCACATTGTATGCGGGTGGAAGCGATGAAATTGTTTCGTGGGTCAATGTCCTCAAATACACTGGGATCTCCGAAGTCCACTGCAGGTTGTTTATTCGAGTCTTTAAACCCAAAGTGGCAGTCCTTAATGACTGGATCAAACAGCTCGGCGAAGACTCTGTACGATTCCGGACATGCTGCGTAAATGCCACACGAAGAGTCATGATGAATCAAACCCGATTGGATGCAGTCCCAAAGTGTGGATGTTTTAGTCCGTTTCGTTTTCAACTTCTCAAACAGTTCCCGGGTTAGGTGCTTTTTGAGCAAAGATGTTGAGTTCGATTTCATGAGCTTGTCAAATCCTTCATCTAGTTTTTGAAGGACTTCGGTGTGTACCGCACTTCTATTGTGGACAGCGTGATAAGGATTTTTTTTAAATATTAAGGCAACTAGGAAGACTGTTCATATTTACCCTTTGTAACGTACACAATTGTTGTTGCGACCGTACGCCTTGAGGAGGTTCCTCAACATGGTTGGAAATACTTACAAAGCTATTGAATAGACTCGGAATTTTGCTAACAATTAATTTTACAACTAGACTCCAGGACAATTACAACAACGACTTTATTTTCGTAAAATGCTATGATTAGTGATTAGTAGAACTCGAAAGGAATTTATTAGGGTGATCAGATGCGAAAGATAGGACAAGAAATTTAAATAAAACAGCACCGATGTAAGGTATAGAATGACTGGCTTTATTTTGGAGCTTCATTCACGTCAGTACGTATGGAGACCACGTCTTTCAAATATTCGCGTCGGTAGTGCTTTGGTTGTACTCACTTTTGGTGACTCCGTTCAAGAATATGCGACATTATTCCGCCAGTATCATCTTGAATTTTGGCTTCAGAGAAGTGGCCCATCTCTTCCTCCATCATCTCTGGTTGGCTTCGAGCTCGTACAAAGCCCGTACAATTGATTGGCGATCAGCCATGTATTCGAATGGGGGAATGACGTGTAGCAGCTGCATTGAGTGCATGCGCCGTAACTATTCCGAATTGTGGCAATGCAACTAGCACCTCCTCGCGGTAATCGCCGGGAACAATCCTTTCAGTGCGGCCATGTCTCTGCCGAAAGGTTGGCCAAGTCTAGTTGGTCGGGGAGAAGGATAGCTCATTAAACAACCCCAAATCCAAGGCGCAACAGCATATGCCCAGGGATGTATGATAACTAGTCGTTTCCCATGTTCGCATATAAGACGTCCTGATCAGAGATATGATTCTAAAGAGATGTGCAACTTCTCGTCTCACTATAGACTGACAACGTTTCTTGTAACATGTTCACAGACTGTGAATACGTGTGAGCCAAGCGAAGCTGATTACACCCTACTAACGCCATGGCGCTGCTCTAAAGCCTGAAGAAGTGTGCGTGAAAATAAAGTAGCATGCGTGACTGTAGAGCACAAAAGCGATGGGAGAGGGGTTTTCCAATCGACTATCTCGGTGAACATGGTTCCTGGTCCATTTCCCATTTGCGTTACTCTGGAGCTTTGGCGCAAATGACCTTTTGACTCTCGGTACTCGTGGGCACAAAATTTCCGACACAACAAAAAACAAAAAAATGGGCACGATACACGACAGCGATAAGTGTCCCACCAACAAAAGGTTGAAGGAACCTTCACTAGCAGCGAACCGAAGAGTGCCTTGTACCCCCGCTCAAGGTACTGCTATCGACATACACGGTAAGATAAGCAAAAAAGGCTCAATGGAGCTCCTCAAACCAAAGAAAAGTGAATGAGTATCGAGCAAGTCAATGTGGGGCACTGAAACGTATGTCAGATTCTGACAAACGGGCTCCTAAAAGGAAAGGGTCAGAGGGAACCTCCAGAATTTGAAGTCTCAAAAAAAAAAAAAAAAAAACACTGCACCAATAAGTCAGGGTCGACGCTGCAAAGCATCGTGCATGTGCATACGTACAAAGATGAGTGTATCGCTGTTGCAAGAGGCATAAGCAGCATACAACCGCACTTTTTAAGCTGCGTATTCAAAGCAGGCCTTTTAACAAAGAAGTGCATGACAAAGAGCTCGGTGGAGTGGCTGAAAATCATCGAACCGGTGCTGAAGTCTTGAGAAGGATCCGACCTTTGTGCTTCAAGAGAGGAATGCATTTTCCAATCCTGTACCCATGCCGCCAACCGCCAGCACAACCAACGATAAAATACTCGACCTCGACCAATCACAAAACGCAGGTATTCAGGCGAACTCGTGTTGGGCCCAATATTCAAGGAACAAGACCCATTTAACTGTGACAACTATCGAGGAATATCCTCTAGACAGTTTTGTTTGCTCGCCTCAACACCTATTAACACCAGACGATTTATGACCGTGATAAAGCTGCGATAAATCCTACAATATAATCCTAGAGGTGTACAGGGACCCTCATCCCGTATCTGTCGATTTCAAGGCCATACAAGTCACATAAGAGCGAGTACAGAGATGAGCTGGCAGCTTTTTTAAGTTCTGGAGCTAGTCTGGCTCGTTTGGGATTTTAGTTCTGTTCCATGAACATTCTTGAGTGCTTAAAACCCTCTTCCTTGCTCCAAACTTTACTAAGACGAATTTCAAGGGACCAGCAAATAGGTTCGAGTTATAAAGTAAACAAAAAAAAGATTTTCTTCACAATCCTCCTCTAAATAGAGATATTGTCTGTTTGTGTGAATATGGAATTTAAATAACAATAGGGACTTCGAGTTCCCAGAAGAATTCGTGTTGCGGTTGAAATATCTCTTCCAGATGTTCGATTTATATAAATTGAGGTTAGGAACTAAAATATTTATGAAAAATGCAACGAAAATCAGTATTCACGATAAAAGTTCGACTTAGAGAAAAGTTCGACTGTAGTTTGAAGTACATCTTAGGCGCATCGCTTTTTTAGTAGTGTGGCATCCATATGATGTATATCAGAAATGAAGTATGATAGAGACGCCCAACTTCTACCTCTCTTGCCCCTTAAAATTATTGACAACTATTTTTTACATCGTCTTCTAAAGCCAAATTGACCAATCACAGGACAGCATTTACGTTATTTCGTGAATAACAGTCAAAAATGCATGAATACCTGTCAAAAAGTCTATGAAATTCGTCGATAGACTAGGATAATTATGAATTTTGACAAAATGTAAATGCCGTTCTCTGATTGATCAGTTTGAATTAGAATAGAATATACAAAATGGTTGTCAAAAATTTTAAGGGGCAAGAGAGGTAGAAGTTGGGCATCTCTATCATACTTCATTTCTGATGTATATTATAGAGGAATGATATAAGACCGCACAAAATGTAGAAAGGACCTTGAATCTGAAACGCCCCTCTGTATGCGTATCCCTCGACATCGCCAAAGCATTTGACTGTGTCTGGATAGCTGGGCTAATCTATAAGCTGCACCACTTCCTGCCTGATAATCCAGCCTGCCTGATAATCCAGTCTTATCTTACCAACAGAAAATTCATGGTAAACGTCAACAGCTCCAAATCCTCAACGTTCCCAATGACAGCCGGAGTACCGCAAGGCTCTATCCTGGCACCTATTTTGTATCTTTTATTTACAGCGGATATTCCCCAAACCAGGAGTGAAGATCATCACGTATGCTGACGACACTTTAATCTACTCCCACACCCCATTTATTCTACATAGCGAGAGACGAACTAACAGACACCTGTCGGCGCTCACCACCTATCTTCACAAGTGGAAAAAAAAGACCCAACGAAAGGAAAACCCAAGTGCTGGTAATCAAAGGCCCCAACAACCACTGCACACCACACAGCTCAGGAACACCCTGAAGCACCACACAAGAGTTCGCATAATGATCAACAACGAATCGGTACAACCAGGCAAGGAGATGTTAGTTACTTTCACCAGAAATTTCTCCTTCGGAAAGAACGATTCAGAAGGCCAAGATTTGACTCAGGTACTGCAGGAAAGTCATGTGGAAACCCAACACTCTTTCCACCAAGATAAAGAAGGTCCTCCACAAGCAGATCATAAGACTGACATACGCGTGTCCAGGATGGTTCCACCTAACACCATCCCAAATGGAGAAAATCCGACTCTTCGAGCGTAGATGCTTCAGGACCATCACCAACCTCCATCGCCAACAAAATTCCTACAAACACGTAAAGTCATCCATCGTCTACAACAGTGCCGAGATAGACCGAATCGACAGATGCATATTCCAACTCACCAGCAACTTCTGCAAGAACGTCGAGAACATACCGAATAGCCTAATAACTGAACTGGTTACAACACGACCTGATCCTAGCGACATCTCCCGCACAACAAGCCACATCAGTAACCTGTACGAGATGGGCAGAATTGTAGACAACCGCAACAACATTATCTGCAACAACTTAAGAACGGGCAGCAACACATTTAAGTTCGACAACTCACAATACAGGAGAGAGAGAGCTAAGTCTCTAAAATTCTGATTCTTTTTAATTGTGTATACATAGGTTAAGTTAGTATAAGTCAAATTAGGTATACAATAAAACCAACAAGCAGGTTTTGTGAACCTTTTCCTGCGATTACTTACTTATCTGAAAATGTATAACTAAAAACTGATGTAATCCAACAAAATATAATTTAAGATTTATTAAGTATTTTCATTATCTAAAAATTTATAAACAATTGATTCAATAAAGAAAGGGCATTTAAAAAAATAGAAAGGACACAGTCGATCTTGGAATTTGACGCGGGTCAGATCGTTTGTTCAAAATCGTCTTTAATAAAATAAATGGTGATTTTTTAAAAGCCATAGGAAAGTTTTTCAAAAAAAAAAAAAAAAATAAACACATAAAATTCAGAAAAATGCATGAAGTCTTTATTTGAATCGATAGTACGGTCCATATAATTTAATGTTTGAAGATTATTTCATGCAAATATTGACCTTGACTGCACCTCAAATGGTCCATCCGCTTAGTCCAATTTTGGCATACTCTTTCCAACATTTCGGCCGGTATCTCACGAATAAATGCCTCAATGTTGTCTTCAAATGCGTCAATTGAAGCGGGCTTGTCTGTATAGACATGAGCTTTAACATAGCCCCACATAAAAGCGTTAAATCGCACGATTTAGGCGGCCAATTGACCGGTCCCGAACGTGAAATAAAATCTTCACCGAACTCGCCTCTCAATAAGTCCATTGTTGCGCGTGCTGTGTGGCATGTGGCACCGTCTTGTTGAAACCACATGTCATGCAAGTCAAGCTCTTGCATTTTGGGCAAAAAAAAATTGGATATCATCTCACAGTAGCGCTCACCATTCACAGTTACGTTACGATTCACATCATCTTTGAAGAAGTACGGTCCAATGATGCCACCAGCGAATAAACCGCACCAAACTGTGACTTTTTCTGGATGCATTGGTAGCTCTTGCAATGCTTCTGGCTGATATTCACTCCAAAATCGACAATTCTGCTTATTTACGTGAGCCAAAAATGAGCTTCGATTATTAACAGAGCACGCATTTTGATAAAAAAAATTCAATAATTTGCAAGCGTTGTTCGTTTGTAAGACGATTCATAGTTAAATTATAGACCAAACTGAAGATGTTTGACAGTGAAACAAAACACGAAACGTGCGTCAGCTGTTTAAACCAGTGTTGCCAAAAAGATAATAGCTAAAAAATCACCCTTTAGTTGCAGGAAAAAGACCCTATTAAATAGCCCGCGGCGTAGTCAAGATAAATGTGGGGTTTCACTGCAGTCCACCAACATCTACCCTTGCCGCTTTGTATCGTTCTGACCAAGTCGGCATTGGTGTGCATACTGGCACACCCCTTTATCGCTTCCTTTCCAAGGCCAGAAAATGGTACACTGTCAACCAGCAGTGATCTCTATCAACGAATGCTAGCAATTTAGGCCCAAACCCATGGAATCCGTTGCGTGCGTTGCATTTACGAGTATAATCCATAAGAATCGTAAGGATTGCAGAGAGGTGCTTAAAGAAATACGTGAAATCTCTCTTAGCGGACACCCGCGGACCGATATTTTTCGTCCGTTTAAGAGTGTCCGGTCTGTGGGAATAGTCAAAAAATGTTTGCGCTGAAATAGTTAAATTGAAGGAGAATATTGTTTTCATAATAACAAAATGTTAAGCTATCAGTTTTGAATAGTTTCATTTTTTTTAATGAAACCAATCGTTTTTTTACGTTTTGTTGTACAAGTATGTACAGTAGGTAAATTAAACACTTTTGTGCTCTTTTAGTTAAAAAAAAACTTTTTTATTTTTTAATTATATGGGCATAGTAACGACTTACACGCTAACTTAAGACTGAACTACAATTCTCTATCATCTACCTTAAATACACCTTGCATGCCCTGGAGTGACGGATTGTTCCCACAGGTGCGCTCGGGTTTCCGCGTACCGTACGTGATGGAATGTGGCTGGCTGCAACACTATGTCTCCGGTTCGCGTTTTACCGCTGCTGGGAACGTTGCTGGTGATTTCATCGTGGAACACATGTGAGGGCGAGAAATATTTCGCGACTTAACTGGTGTGACTAGGTACAATAGTTGAATTTGGCTCTACCATAAATGGCACCATAGAACGCACAAAATTTTCAAAATGAAATCAAAGATCGGAAGGAATTCGAAGGGGTCTGCAGCAGTCTAAGCAAAGTTTCGTAGAGACTCACAGACAGTTATAGCACTTCGGTAATTATGTGGTTCCAATTCTTCAGATTCCACTTCAATTGTGACATCAACATTAAGAACACATAGACTATGTATCATATTCCATTCTTCGTCAGTGAACACATTATCATTACAAGCTGCACATCCCATGGAGTCTGACTGTATGCCTGATGAGCGAAGATAAATTACCTTAACTAACCTTTCACATCTGTCCCACTCAATGTTCGCAAAACATTTGTTTTCTTGCATGAAAGTCATCACTTGAAATGCTTTCAGTCCTAGCCAAAGACAGCAACTGGTATTCGCTAGAAAAATTCCATTTTGTCTTTACTCGACACAAATGTGCCTGTATACTTTATATCAGAAATGAAGTATGATAGAAATGCCCAACTTCTACCCCTCTTTCCCCTTAAAATGTTTGACAACCATTTTTTTAATTCTTTTCTAAAGTCAAACTGATCAATCAGAGAACGGCATTTACGTTATTTTGTGAATAACTGTCAAAAATTCATGAATAACTGTCAAAATGTCTCTGAAATTCATCGATAGACTAGGGGTCAATCAGCTGTGATCTCTATAATACTTAATTTCTGCTTTATAGTGTTTTTAGAAGAGACCGGCCCAAATCCAGTGGTGGGAGCGGTGTTGCAATCCTCATTAAAAATAACATAAAACACAAAGTAGTGTATAGTAGTGAAGTACGAAGGTTTCAGGAGTTGGAAGCCTGCACCGTGTGTATTGACTTTATTGACTTTACCCACAGAGATCTGTGGCAGAATCTGTCAAGTAACACTAGAGAGGAGAGAATATTTGTTTGCCCGTGTCCGCTTAACAGATTTGTCCGTTATTGAGGAAATTATTTCAATATAAAAGTAGAATCCCATCATTTGAATTTATTTTGTCCGTTAATGCGAGTTGTCCGCCAAACAGGGTGTCCGTCAATGATTCAATAAAAAAGTAGAATCCCATCATTTTAATTTATTTTGTCCGTTAATGCGAGTTGTCCGGCAAACAGGGTGTCCGCCAATGAGAAATTTTGCTGTACATATGTTGCGTCCGATAGAAAAATCCAGAGAAAGGAACTGTCAGTGCATCAGTCGACCAACTTCGCTGTTGTATAAAATAAGAAATTCGAAATTTTGAAGTTCCTGGCTTATTAGGAATTGATAAAAGTAATAGCAAACACAACAAAACGTATTCGTTCATTTCTAGTTCAAAATATCCTAAAATATCTTTCTTACATGGGACACTCCAAGGGACTGAGAAAATGCGAACTGATTTGGAGGTGTCCCGATTTGAGAGGACCTCAAAATTGGGGCAAATATCATTATGTCCCAATTATGCACAGCTTTCCAATATATAGTGAAGCACTACTAAAATGAATCAGTGCTTTGTGGCAACAGAACAGGAGCAAGTTTAACTCACAAAACTGTCAATTTCCGTATTTATTATATGTTGCAACCCAAACGATTTTTAATGGCGAAGTACTTCAAGATGTAGCAACGTTTTCCAAACACAATATAATTCATTTATTGATGCAGAATGTCTTATTTTGTACACAATTTCATCTATCGGAGTGACAACCAAAATCACATCTGTATTTAAGTCTACACACGACTGATCGACATCATAAACCTCTCTTAGTTCTTGATGTCATTCTCGTTCTCGTTGCTCCTCTCTCTCGCTATTTGTCACAATTTAGAGGTGTTTTTTTTCAGACAGCAAAGTTTTTTCTAACGAAATCGTTGCCCCATGATGACCCATTTACAGCGGTTCACTGATATGTAAAAAACCGAGAAACTGAGTGTATGCATTAAGTCCGATTCACTTCGGGGGTGCCCCAATTACAGACTGTTCCAATTCGGAGGTTTCACTGCAGTTAGTTTTGTGACACTACGTAAATTATATGTTTTAGGTTGACAAAATAAAACTGAGGAATAATTTTTACACTCCACTTACGGGAGAACTTTATTGAACGAGGGGAAACTAAGAACTAAATCTCAAACGATTATCTTCTTACTGCTACGCTGCCTTAAACTGCTGACCAAGCAGTTTGATGTGACGAATTTGTGAAGAGGATACTTGTGTTTACACAGGTGTCTCCTCGATACATTTTGTTTATGACTTGTGGATCGGCTGTCTCGATGGGCTTAGTTTATTTAAGTGACACTGATGGTGAAATAGTTGGAATTATTGATTGTGGGATGGGATGAGATTCATTGAAATGTTTAGTTTATTTTCGCGATGCCGATGTTGGCATCTTTGTAATTGTGGATGAGGTTTCTCTATAACTCGCACGCAACGGATTCTATGGGTTTGGGCCTTTGTATGGGTGTGTAGTTTTTGCGCAATCTCAGATCTCTGTCGCAGGACCCATTTACTGCGGATTCTAATTGCCAAAGAGCGCGCCAATCTTTGCCGAACTAAATCATTTGAATCAGCCCAACAACAAATAAAAACGATTTTCATGTGTAAATTCAAATTTGTTTCTTTATTTAGTCTTCATTAATCGAAAGCTTTAGCACATAGGTATCCTTTTTTGTGAATAAAAACCTTTTTCTAACTTAACCTTAAAACTTACATGTGTAGGTTCTATTTACTATTTGTTCCGCATCGATTAAAAGCGAATAAGTGTGATAAAATCTTACTTTTTACAATAGAGGTTACGAAATAACTAAGAAAGAAGAGAAGGAAACAAAAACAAACCCAAGCACGTCAGCAGACGCGCAGTGGTGAGGAGGGAAATGCGTCTAAACGTTTAAATAAACATCTATCATAGACTAGACAGCCATTCCGTCTTAACAACAATTTCAATAGAGACTCTAAACAAAATGTAAAACCTTATGTGTTCTTCTTCTTCGTCTTTTGGTAGTTAAATAGGTAGGTACACGGTTCCGGTTTCTTTTCTTTTTCAATCTCTTACTCTAGACTTGTTTCTTTATATTCATAATGTGAAATATACAAAAGCTAAGATTACAACAGTTAATGTGAAGAATTTCCTTAAACAACTTTAATACTTTAATCAATTAATTTATCTGTTACAAACAACGAAGTAGAATTGTACTAAGAAAAATTAAGAAGTAATTCACTAATATGCTAGTAGCGTCGCCGCACAACTCAATCGCACTTTCCTGCACAAAAGAAGAACAAACGATCAGTTGAGAGATATGCATGTATTTCAAATGTGATTGCGAGTACTTACATTCATGTGTTTGTTGATACAACTGACTGGACGTATTCGCGAGAGCTCACGATCTCGCTTGTAGCAGGCCAGACTGTAGTTCGCGTCGTAGTCGTATTGAATTTCAATCGGATCGACAGTGAGTCGGAATGCCGACTCCTTTGGGCACATAACATCCACGATCAGCAGGATCAGATTGCTTGCTGGTATTGGCAGAACGACAAATGGCCGTTCGCATGCGTGCGAGGTCATATTGTAGACAACGTTACCTTTTTCATTGTCCAGCGTATATAGATGGCGTCTGTGGTCGCATGACTTTAGCCGCGTTCGACGTAATGTTACCCTATGTAGCCAATCCTTACTGTTCACCGCATAATCGGTCATGTTTTCATCGAAGTAGTGGTCCATTACGTCGGCAGCGGCCGCATGAAATTGCACAATATACCACAGCAGTGTATGTATAAGCCATTTGGCAAGACGAAGAATATGAATAAATGGCTAGAAAGAATAACTCAAAGATAAAATAGGGTCTCGCATTTGCGTCAAAAAAGACGACCCACCGAAAATAAACGACTGGATGAGTTGTAGTCACCGGTAGCTTCAAAGCACACCGCCTGGTAGTCGTAAATAATCACTTCTTTGTAGACTTTCTCTTCAATCAAACGTCGCATAAGAGCACCATTCACTTCGCCGAAGAACTTTCCAGTCTCCGGTCGTCTTGGAGATATAACAACGTAACCGTTATTGTCCAAAATATAGCAATCGATCTCATCGGACGTACAAGTTTTTGGGCAATCAACGCACTTTAAGATATTTGAGATGTTTTTATTCATATTTAAACTGTCTCTATCGTCTCCTCTTACAGTGCTTGTAATATTCTTGAAAAGTGTATAAAGAGCCTTGTGCTGAAACTGAAAGCCAACAACTGCCGCTGGGGCAGATTTACCTCCCTCGGTGTGAAATATTGCATGGCTTGCTGTGACTATCGTTTCGGCGTTGGTTTCTGTAAAAGAATCAAATACAAGTTTATTATGGTGCCGCAATTGGTTTCGATTTTCGAGAGCTACCTCCGGCGTCGAAAGGAACTGAGTACACGAAACTCTCCTCGCGAACAAAATGCTGTTCCACGGCTCGCTTGTACCAGACTTCATCGATGGCCCGTCGATTATTCTCACCAAATTGTTCGCTGAAAATTTTAAAAACTGTTTAGTCAATCGAGGGTTTACGTGGGGGTTTACAGCTGGGTTTTGTAGGCTAAATTCGAGAAAGTTAAACTAAATGCATTGTCGAAACGTCATTCCATACAGAATTGGAATCACTTTCCCATACTGAATGTGGTCAAAACTTTAAGTGCCCCATACACTTCGGTGTCGCCTATTAGCTGTTCGTTGTAGTTTGATGACGTCGTAACAGCTCTTTGAGCAGTGAGGGTGATATTAACACTGAACTATGCTCATCAATAATGATATTAGTTTATGTCTTTTGCATCTTACTGTCCATAACTAGGTAAATCGCCCAGAAATTTTGAAGAAGAATTAATAAGTCCCTATTGCCGCTTTGCGATGAGAGATCGTCACTCTCCAATGGGATCGGTATGCGACTGACATTTTGCATGAAAGTGCGCGGGCCAGTCTCACACCGGACACATTTTATGACGTCGACACAATTGCGCAGCCAAGTGTTGTGTGTATGAGGCACTTTACCAGAAATAATGCAGGATTATCCATTACCTCTGCACTTTACAGTCTATTGCAAGCTGTGCAGAGACATAATTACTAAATTTGTCGTCCTATGCTTGGTCGTGGAAGTCACATTCACCGAGTTGAAGTGTGTCTATGGGTTGCGCAACTTTGAATTGGTTTGTGTCTACACATTCCTCCGAGAAAACATAGCATCTGCAAACTCTGACAAAAAGTTAACCTCCCGAAGAAAACCCGCTGGTAAACTGTAAAGGGATGAATTGAGAAAATTCTGGGATACTCACTAAAAATCTGATTTAAAGTACTCTGGCTATTCTTTAACAAAAAAAAAAAAAAGAAAAACACCACGCAACATAAGTAGTCCATTAAAGCATCTAGCTGATGGTCAAAGAAAATTAATTCAGCACCTTGGGCAAGATGAAAGATGAATTGCATTCGGTAACTTCATGAATGCAAAATGCAGATCTGAATACCACTGACTGTGCGCAGAGAAGGTAAGTCTTTGAATGATTTATGGAACAATGATTAACTGATGCTGATTTCGCACGCAAAATAATCTTTAGCTATGAGTTCGAGCCTTGTTAAGGAGTCTTCTTCATTTGTTAATCCTCAAATTCTTAATTCAAAAAATATTTAGTGACTTCCACAATAAATGCCGGTAGCTTTCCAACGCATGTTCCAATGGAATAATACAAGTTACGCCATCTCTTAGCAAACCGCACGAAGTTATAAGCCCAATACATTTTTATTTACAGCGTTTTTTTTCTGATTTCCACATTAGCTAAGCATTTCTTCTTTAGAATTATAACAGTTATATATTTTAATTATTTTTATTATAATTAGAATTATAATATCACAAATTTCCGAGATATAGATATGAGCGGGATGGGTATAAAACGTATAAACAACACGTTGACCCTTATTCCCGTGGACGAGGTGAAAAAATCTCGTCTCGAATTTTTCGGTCACCTCATATCAAACTGTATTCTTGAATTCAAGTGAGGTGACAAAAAACCAATCAAATTCTCAACCCACAAGAATTCAACTAGTTGGCAACACATGCCGCAGATTTGTGTCTTCATGTGGGATCAATTTCCACTCGGTGGTTGTATATGATAATCCTTGTAATTTCGGGATGCCTCGTTCGTATTACACAGTGAACTGCTGTGTATTTGCAGATGACTCGCTGACTTATGCCAGCTCGACGTCACCACAGATCACTACAGCCGCGCGAAGGGTCGAAATCCAAAGAGCGGACAAATTTGACAATGGGGTATTCGTATCAATGGCGGGAAATGGGTACTTATTTGCTTAATGAGACCACCCAGAGGTGGATGCAGATCAGCAGCCAAATGTCGAAGCATAAAGGTAGTGCTCCCTAACGGCACAGAAATATCAACAAACGAATCTTGGCGTTAAGGTTCACGGAAAGGTTGAAGTTCAACAGTCATTTCAAACTGACCCTCAAGATGGCCAACCTAGGCTTCCATCGCATCTATCCCTTGATACGCAAGCAAAATGGATTAAGCCAGAGGACAAAACTGCTGCTACACAAGCAGCTTATACGGCCGATATTAACGTACGGCTTCAATATGGCAGACCATCACTAAGACCAGCATGACGAAGCTTCAATTTGCGAATATGTACCGGACTCACCTTCGACAGGATCCGTCAAAGGCACCACAGCAACAATAGGCTTAACGACCAAGCACGCATCTTCCCCCTGCAACAGTACATGGTGACACTGGAAAATCAGAGGAAATCAGGAACTTGAGAAAGACAATCCCCGGACAATGCGTTAAATCTGCTCTGATAATCTGCACTAAGGACAAAAATATAATTCCGGACAACCAATTCGGTTTCAAAGCGGGGCAAGACACCATTCATGCCACCTCGAATATCCAATAGAACAAGAGCCAGAAACGATGTACGGGTGCCTGCTTGATTGAGCTGGAGAAGGCTTTTGACACCTGGAAGTGGGGATGACTGGAAGTTGGGAATCAACTTTCAGAAATCGGAAACCATACTGTTCAGGACGCCGTTGTATAAGGCCTCGGCGGATTCAAAAAAGAATTGGCGAAAGTTCTCAATTGTTGGGCGAACCTGATACGAGTGTACAATTTCCTAGTGAAGTTGATTCGAGGTCATACTGCCAGAGCGGTGAACTCGGTCAATAACCTGAATTTGGAGGGGCTTACAACCCCAATCCACTATACCACGAAAGGATACGGCACAACGGCTTCGTCCCCCCGGAAGCATTCCTCCATTTGAATAAGCACGGTCTGATACAAGACATAAATGCGGTACCGCTCCTATTTCATACCGCCCGTTCAACAGTGGATGTGTGACTCAACCACCACCGCTCCGTCGCACAAAGAGCTCAGGAAGGCCTCCTCCGCTTCAGTATGGCGGCATCAAGGCGGGATGTGAGGGATGTTGCACTGCAGCATCGAAAATTCTGTTGGCTGGGGAGCGATGGAACTCAGCTCCGTCCCAAGCAGTCTTTTACTCCAAACCAGTCGGACAAAGCAAAGGGACGCCAGCGTCTTTGATGTCGCACACCTATGGAGGACTCGATCAACTTGGCGTGCGGAAGTGAAGACAGCTAGCCAGTGATCGCGCTGGTTGGAGGGGATTGTTGGTTGATGTCCTGGATACCTGGTACTTTTTGTGGACAAGCCAATTACACGTACATCATTTATTCACGTAAGTACGTGAAATCGTAGGCTGCTGTGCTACTGGAAGTGACGTAAAGCAAAAAACAGCCATTTTATGCTACAAGGCGTTTTATATGAATCAAGCTTATATGTGTACACCTACACGCCTTAAACAATTAATTTACAAAAAAAAAAAAAAAAACATCGCAATACTTACCCAGAATTAGCTTCGTCGGCTACATTTGAATGAAACTCCTGCCATCGGGTGAGGCCACTATGTGTTGCCAGAAAGGCTACAGTGACTCCAAAACGCTGCTTAAATTCATTCCTACACCACAAGAACAACAGAAAGTAAAAAGAACAGCAAAATACAAGAATTCAATTAGACTCGGGCACAAGAGACGACAACAGAGACTTCAGTGCAAAGTTGTTAAGAACAGAATACCATCTGTATTGATTACACAAGTATAACACTTAGACTTCTTTACCTTGGCAACAAACCCATTAAAACCGCTATTGGGCTTGAGCTATTCCACAAAAAATGGTGCATTGTGCAATTTTCGATTGAGTAAAAACAAAATAGATTGTGCGAAATGAAGAGATTCAAAGAATACACAAAGAGAATGGATGAAAATAAAATACACAAAATGAAGAGAAGTCCTTATTTAATACGATCGCAGGAGAGTTTAATTGAAAAAAAATGCGAGTAAATGTGTATTTGAATTTTGATGACGTAAAAGAGTATCAGTATTAGTCGTTGATTGGAATGCTTCCCATTCCCGGCGAAGTCACTTACCCTTTATTGTCGTCCTTTGAATTGAAGCTGGTGTTCTTTGAAAACCACTCGGTGACGCGGGCATCAAAGACCAACGATTGCATAAGGCTACGGTCACCTAAAAATTCAAAATTGAATCGGTTTGAAAATTTAAGAATCGATGAAGTGAAAATGGTTGAAGGTATTTGCATGTGCATGTTCAACAAAATCACTCATCTTGCTGGCGAACAAAATGACAGAGGTGCAGGTGGCTTTAATGTGCGGTATAGTATCATGCAGAGTATCTCTCAGTTGTACACAGGTGCTCTTAACAAAAGGAATACTTAACACAAAACAAAAAAAAAAAGGCTGAAAGTGCGGTGGTTATCGCTGTGCAATTCCTCAGCTAACTTGGTGTTTGCATTGGTTTAGGTATGTACATATATACAATTGGTTAAATTTAACGTGCGTTTCGTTTGTGGGCTGGTAGTAAACATGTCTGTGGTTAATCGGTGCCAAAGACATGACTCTACTTGTGGACAAGGCAGCCTTTAGGAGATGTGTTTGTGAATGGAAAATAAGGAGGAACAGAGTGTAAAGATGTGAAAGAATCAAACATAAAATGAGCTTCAAGAGTGGAAGGAGAAACGTTTGGAAATTATTGTGTGGCTGGTTACTGGGTTTCAGAAAACTGCAGCGTTTCGAGGGGCTTGCATAAAAGAAAAAGCTGTTAATCGAGTAATTCGAAGACCGGAACTAAAGAGAGAACACAAATATATCAGAATGTAAATTCTTTTGCGGGAAAACAACAAACAGCTTGGAACAGAAAAGAGTTTTGCAGTGCATATTCTGTAACAACATTAAGAGTGGTGCTGAACTTAAGTAGCAAGTACATTTTGGACATTTTGGACATTTTGGGAGGAAACCTTTGTCCACAATGGTTATCCTGGCCAGCGTCAGACGAACAATGAAAAATTGCTTAAGACTTTTATAACAGATAAGGTAAAGGCTTTATTGATGGCACGCAATGCAACATCATATCGCCATCTTCAAATAAAAACCTCTTCTAAAGGGTGATTTTTAAGCTATTATCTTTTTGGCAACACTGGTTTAAACAGCTGACGCACGTTTCGGGTTTTGTTTCACTGTCAAACATCTTCAGTTTGGTCTATAATTTCGTCTTACAAACGAACAACGCTTGCAAATTATTGAATTTTATTATCAAAATGTGTGCTCTGTTAAGAAAGTTCATCGCGCGCTTCTTCCATCATCTCTAGATATTTTGTTGGATTACATCAGTTTTTAGTTATAAAATTTTCCATTTTATGGTCAGTTTAATCGACCCACTGAAGCGGCTATTCGGGGTATAGTGACTAAATTTTGCACCAAATTTACATTGTTGGACATTAAACCACCAACACGCTTACGTAGAGTGCGAACTGAAGAAAATATCGCAGCTGCATCGGCCAGTGTTAATGATGACCATCAATTATCGATTCGTAACGTAACTGTGAATGGTGAGCGCTACCGTGAGATGATATCCAACTTTTTTTTTGCCCAAAATGCAAGAGCTTGACTTGCATGACATGTGGTTTCAACAAGACGGTGCCACATGCCACACAGCACGCGCAACAATGGACTTATTGAGAGGCGAGTTCGGTGAACATTTTATTTCACGTTCGGGACGAAAGTTTAATTTTCTTGACGTTTTACTATTTTAAACACATTTTTGCCGTATATTTTGAAGAACTATTTAACGTATCGCCTGAAGAAACAGACCCGAGTAAGCCCGGGTACAAAATCTAGTGCTTGTATAATAAACAACAAAGTGTATAATTTACAACAAAGAGAGAAAACAAAAACTGATATAAAAAATCAAAAGAGGATTACTACTGACTGAGCAATCACTTCGACGACGAGCGTACCAAAACACATAGATTTTGATTGATTTATTCGAATTATCGAGAATTTCGAATAATCCAGTTTCGGATTATCGAGATCTGTATTAATTTAAGTTTCTGACCTAAGAAGAGTGGTGAAAATAAAGCAATGTGCGAACACAATGGGAGACCAACTGACAATAACGAATTTCTCAGTGATGATATACATTCTGGTTTTCTGGTCCTTACAAAAGTGTTTGACAAGATATATATCCAATTTCGGTCATTCCTACCCGTAGTCCATTTCAGCATTGAGCCGTAAAGAATAGGAGTGTGGTGGAATTCGCCTGCATTTCAAACATACTCTTACAAAGTTCGCGGCTCCACCACGTGTCGGAACATCGTATGAAACACTCTGTCAGATGAAGAGGAGCAGGGGAGGTAGAAGTTGGATAACGCTATTATCCTTTATCATGCCCGACGAGTGGAATCTCGGTATTATTTGCCCGATACACATAAAGGATACTGAAAGGGCCCAACTCTGACTTAACATCGCGTACAAAATCGTCTCTGGCGGCTTATGCACGCGTCTTAAGACGTTCATGAACAGTCTCAAGTAGATTCATGAAGATACATGTGGCAAGGAAATCCACAAATTTTCATACAGCGGCAGAATATGACTCCGTGCATAGAGACGATCTACACACAGTCATGTTTAGTTTTGACACTCCCGCCAAATCACGTTGTGCAGCATGACAATGGAGAATTCTCGGTGCTCCCTCAAGATCAGTAACAAACCGACCGATGAGTAAGACGAGGCGACGAGCGGTCGTGAGACTTCTTTAACATCATTCTGGAGAAGATCGTGCAAAACTTGCACGCCAGCACAAGAGACACGAAGTTTCAGATGTCCGTAAAACTGTTAGCATACGCCGATGACATTGACGTGTTTGACAGAACACGAAAAAGAGCTGAAAACGAAATATATGCTGTTCTCATGCAAGGTAAGTCCTTTCCAGCATCGACGTCCTGGACAGAGCGTCGTAAAGGGACAAAGAGCGAGGTAGTCAAGGATTTCGTCGACCTTGGAACCGCAGTAAACAGTACGAAGAACGTCAGGACTGAGATTAAACGCTGAATAACTCTTGCCATTTGCTTTTCCTTCAGCTCAAGAGGCATGGATGTGCTGTGCGGATGCATGGATACTCTCAAAAGCGGATGAAGAACGTAGAAGATCTTGCCATCTTTGGTCCTTTCTGGCCGCATCGGGACAAGAATATTCAAACAAGACCTTTAAGGGATTTACAGCGAATTGAGCTTAGCCTGGTGTCTACAGGTCCGACGCATAAGGTGGCTTGGCCACGTAGAGTGCTTGGATAGCTTTGCCTTGGCCCGAAGAGTTTTCAACGCAGAACCTGTTCGACAAGGCAACAGAGGACGCTCACGTCGAAGGTGGCACACAAGTGGAGAAGATCTCAATCAGTTTGGTGTGCAAAACTGGGGGCAGTCAGCTAACTATAGATGCTTGTTGGTGGCCTGTAAGACTGCACATCCTTCTCCCCTTCGAAGAGGGTCGCGTATGAATAGTAAACTTGAACCTAATCTGGCAGATCCAAATTTTCACTTTATGGGACGTATATCAAGCACATTTTGATTAAACTTTTAAGTCCGCAGTTGCCTAACGGTTGAGGACAAGGACGCAGTTTTCTAGAGAGTTTTGAAGTGTAAGGTATAAAAAATAAAACAAGTAAACTGAGAAGAAAATCAATAAATCCAGAGACAAAGAGAGAGGGATAGAGTATTTCTGAGAAAGAAAAAATGTTTACTGTACAAGAACTCTTTGTATATTTACAAGAACTTATCGCGTCGTACATGTATGCCAAACTTAGGGTTTTAATTAACAAACTCAAACAAAACAGTGCAATTGGTAAGAATCAAAGGAAAACCAAAGGAAGACGTCTAAATCTGAATAATACCAAGTTGCAAGAATGCATAGAGTACTCACAATAGTACGATTCTTTTTCAGTTAGCGATGGTATACGCCCAGAGCTTGTGTTAGCTGTGGATTTGCATTGTGTTGAAATGAAGAAGAAGAAAGAAAAAAAAAACGGTCCAAAAAGAGAAGTATCTATTAAACCATAAGTAGACAAGTGAAATGATAAAAAAAGAAACACCTGAAATATGATTTGCTTCAGAAAAGAAGAACGAATAAATCAAATTAAACCAAACGTATACACAAGAAGAATACCACGTCAATCCGCACCAATTCAAGGATTTGCTTCGCGTCCTTGCTCCGACCGTTCAATTTTTAACAAAATTCATAGATTCTATAGAATGATTGAAAAATGAGGCGATTTCGAGGAGAAAATGTTGCTTCAAAGCAAGTAACTATAGTATCGCATGCGCTTGCTGCTGCAGCGTTAATTATTTGCGCTAAGTGAAAAGTATAATCAGCCCTTAGCTTCGAGCGGAACGGCTAAAACTGTCAATTTGATCTTGATCACAAGACCATTGCAAACATGTTTTTTGGTTTTGTTAAAAATGAAAATAGTTATGATTTGAAGAACTTTGAAGGAACGGCGGGATGCAATACTTACAGTACATGGCAGCTGTATGCTCGGGGGGCAGTGAACTTCTGCTTAGTGGCCACTTCCACCCTGGCCTTGACATTTTGTCCAAGAAGTGTAGGAGTTCGGCTTCTGGACTGGTAAATGTAATATTGCTATGTTTGCAGAATAGCCTGAAAGGTTACGAATTGTTTGCGCACACATTCATTGATGTTTCCTGTTGTCGCTTACCAATCAGGGTGGATTTTCCACTTCTTGCCACTGAAGAAGCTCAATGTGTTGCTGCCCTTTATGCTGAGCCGGTGTATTTCGTCCTCAGCGCGAATCTGTAGGCGATTTACACCGTACTGCTCGGGGTATGTTACAACCAGAGTGAACGGTGTGTTCTGAACAGCCGTCCAATAGTATTGGCGTCTGATACGGGCAACACGTTTCTGAAAATTTCAAGACGACTGACTGGAGGAGTTTCTCTTTTATCGAATGCTACGTACCATATCATCGAAATGATTCTTCACCATCATCCACTTGCTGCCAGTGGTCTGATTTATAATTGCATCCCGAATCTGAAACGAAATTTATTCAATTATTATAAAAACCTATTGGATTCTATAGGAATTGTAACATGCACTTTCACAGACTGAGACTCAACACAACAATTTTGCAACGAAAAATTTGAAGAAAATAATAAAAGTCTCTTTTACACAGGGCGCTAGCATATCTGTCAAGGCCCAACTATTATGGACTTAAATTATCTTAACTGAACTCCGGCAATCGAGAGAATGATGCCCTGAGACCACATAGCCACTTTTGTCAGTTTCGTTAAGTTTCGTTCAATTTGGCCTACTTAAGTGAGAGCGAAATCAAGCTACGTAGGTGAGCGATAGAAAAGCAAAGATGCAATTAAATGCACATTTCACAACGAAATTTGACGACAGACATAATGTTTATGGTTCCACCTCTTTCGGTGCTCAAAGAGTAATGACTGACTGACTATCTAGAAAAACCTTCTGAAAGGTTAGACCATGGCCTAAAACTACGAATCCCTTTCACTCCTGGGAGAAGAACAAACAACTCGATGAGTTGCTGTAGAAGCTAGGCCATGGCCCTCTACGGGCGCGGCGCCACCTATAGTACATATTATATTACGTTGCGTCTACTTTTCATTCGGTTCTGACATACGCTTAACTTTACTTCAGTCAATTATAGCCCCGACAACAAGTGCCCAACAATCGACATAGTACACATAAATTATACCCTGTGTTAATCATAATCATTTCGGTCAGATTCGTTAAGTTTCGTTCAATCTTCGATGTGAGTGGAATTATCCTAGCGGTATGTAGTCACCGCCATTGACATATCTGTCAATATGGGGTGTCAATTCTGTCATACAACCTCCTTGCCTTCTCTTCTGGCATAAAATACTCAGGTTCGTTAAGTTTCGTTCAATCTCGATGTGAGTGGAATTTTCCCAGCGGTATGTAGTTACCGCCATTGACAAGTCTGTCAATGTGGGTTGTCAATTCTGTCACATAACCTCCCTGTCATCTCTTTTGGCATAACATACACGTAAGATATTTTAGAAGTTGTGCTCAATGTGTTGGTCTGCTTTTTAGTAACACATGTCCACATGTAGATTGAATTGGACCCCCTCCATTGATACTAGAACAGGATACTACTAGGATACTCCCCGAATAGACCGTTCATTGTGGTTTTAGAGAAATCAACATTTGTGCAATTCCTACTGTGAAAGTAATCCAGTAGAAAATATTGCCATAAACTTACGCCAATCAGAACCGTATTGAATTCCCTCGGCAGATGATCATCGTCTAAGAGCTCAACTTCGATCATGTCCACGCTGTTGTATGCCGGCTTGAGAATATCTTGAAACTGCAAATGAAACAGAAGGAAAATCAATAAATCAAACAACTGCGCTGTAAGGTCATCCGAACTTACAATTGGACGAAAGTCTGGATGGAATAGTATGTAACCGTTGTTGGTGACAATAAACGCGTATCCATTAACTCCCAACTAAACAGGAAAAATCAGAAAATTCAAGTTACTATAACATTTTGCGCAATCGAAATGCCTTCACATTACCAGATACGGAGACAGCAGTTTTCGAATGTCCCTAATCGGCACGTCAGTTCCAGCAACTCCCAGCAGATTAGCGATTCTAGTCTGTGTTCAATTGTGGCGAAAAGACAGATAAAATAAAGTTATGTTAACAAAAAAACTCGATCCCATATTGCAACGATTTTGGCATCGATTACACTCGCTACGTCTAAATTGAAGACTAAATCATAATTTAATCTAGCTAAATTCAAAATATCAACAATCAAAGTTACAAAATTTACGGCAGTTTGAATACGTATAAGATATTAATATGAAACACAAATTTTGGAAACATTTATATTGTTAGATATTATTTATTGTTTAAGGAATCCGATAAGCTACGGATATTGTGTACATATAGCTTTTGTTTAAGGTATTATCTGCGTTATAAAAGTGTATTGTTTCTATGTTACACTAATAAACATACAGACTTGGAGGATACAAAGGCCAGCTAAATAAAACGGGAAAGAAGCAGATCAATTATTCGAATTTGAAGGATTACCAATACCAATTCAATTAGTAAATTAAAGTCAAACAAAATACGGGGGGAATCTAATTTGATGGGGGATTTTTCATATTTACACTCAACAGCACATTCAACTGGGGACCGGGTGTTGCTACTGGATAAAAATGTTCGCAAGGATTATCTTCCCGGCGGTGGTGAAGGCAATTATTTGCCGATCTTGACATGTGGATTCGTGGACATTTGAGCAGTCGTCGAATGACCTGACGTGTTGACGAATGACGCCATAATGTTCATTTATTTGACTGCCGTTCCTATTCGGGCGGCCCTGGAGGCCCCCAGCACCGATGTCTTAATGCCTATTTCCTTGACAACTTTTGTTTGCTTTTTTTTATTATGCTTCATATTCATTTATTTGCAGCATGGAGTTGAGTGGAATGAACTGGAACGATTTACGTGGCGGCAAAAAAGACGTAGTACAGGTTACGTGTATCATAAGACACGCTCCGCCCTCCATATCTGTCTATCTAACTTTCCTCTAGGCTTCGCGAACTTGCAATGGAAAGGATATACATAGAATCAACAATCGTTTATTCCTCCCGAAATATTGCGCGTACCCATCAACCTACGGGTACCCGATAAGCGCAGGTATCCAGAGCTCTACTAAAGGGTGGTTAAATTTTAAGGGCCGATGTTGAATGTGGACCACACCTAAACGTCAAGTTTTTTTCATTTGACATTTCTCAATTTCAGGCTAACTCAATTTGAACCATGGAAAGATACACAATCGAGCAACGCGTTAAAGTTATTCAGGCTTATTATGAAAATGGGCGTTCAAATCAAAATGCATATCGTGCACTTCGTGATTTTTTCGGTCGATTTAATCGTCCAAATGTGCGTACGATCGGAAAAATTGTGCAAAAATTTGAGCAATCCGGGTCTGTAGGAGATGTGAAAACACCAGTGCATGCTCGTACAGCTCGTACTGCGGAAAATATTGCTGCTGTTGGCGATAGTGTGGCTGAAGAACCGTCCACCTCAACTCGTCGTCGTGCCCAACAATTGCACCTCTCACGCTCGTCGTTGATGAACATTATGCATAAAGACTTGCACTTACACGCTTACAAGGTCCAATTGACTCAAGAACGAAAGCCTTTTGACCATTTCAAGCGTCGTCAGTGGTCACAATGGTAGCAAGAAATGGCAACAGTGGATGATAAATTTTCGAAGAAAATCATCTTCAGTGATGAGGCACATTTTCACCTCAGTGGATTCGTCAATAAGCAGAATTGCCGCATTTGGGCGAATGATAATCCAAGAGTGATTGTCCAATTCACCCACAAAGAGTGACTGTTTGGTGCGGTTCATGGGCTGGCGACATCATCGGGCCGTATTTTTTCCAAATTGAGGCCGGTCAGGCAGTTAGTGTGACAGTTACTGTGAATGGTGTTCGCTATCGTGAAATGATAACGAACTTTTTATGGCCCGAATTGGAAGATATGAATGTGGACGACATGTGGTTTCAACAGGACGGTGCCACTTGCCACACAGCTAACGAAACAATGGCTCTTTTGCGGGGCAAATTCAATGGCCGTGTTATCTCACGTGGTGGCGATGTCAATTGGCCGCCAAGATCATGTGATTTGGCACCGTTGGATTTTTTTCTTGGGGGTTATTTGAAAGAAAAGGTGTACGCCGATAAGCCAGCAACAATTCAAGAGCTAAAGGATGAGATAATTCGGCACATTAACGGCATAGAACCTCAATTATGCTTCAGCGTCATCGAAAATTTGGACCATCGGATGGAGGTGTGCCGCCGAGGTCGCGGCGGCCATTCAGCCGATATTTTGTTCCATACATAATTGAACCATACCAATGTTATCATAATAAAAAGAAATGACAATAATTTCCTAAATAATTTGTGTTTTATTCAAAATCAACATCGGCTTCTAAAATTTTCTTTACATACTTTCGCGTGCTATTCGACACACAAAACGTTTTGCCTTGGATAATATCGGAATCGGAACGCTTGCTTGGGAGATATCTGGTTGGTTGGTTAAAGTGGCTACACGATTGGGCCAACCTGGGAACACGAATTGCGTTGTGCCTTTTTGATATCACACTTCGTAGACCTGGGTTGTTTGGTGATCCAACCTGTGGCGATATACTCTGAGTAGCGATGTCGGAGACGTCACTAAGGACAGGTTTTGCCGAACGCGATACATCTTAGATTTGGCTAGTGCCGGACACTCACAGAGAAAGTGGGGCAGACTTTCCTCTGAGTGGGTTTCGAGGCAACTGCGGCAGTGAGGATTGCACGGTATTCCGAGTCTAGCAGCGTGGGTGACTTTGAGCCAGTGTCCCGTGCTTATAGCCATGACTCCGGTTATTTCAGGCCCTAGGAGTGCCAAGTTTTGGAGTAATGTAGTAATGTAGTTCTTGTCGCGTTATTGCCAGACATGTGCTGAAAAGCCGTCGAAGGTCAGCTTGTCAGAATCGAATACTTCAAGAACACCCGTTAAGGACATTTAAATGATGTTTGGCAATAGAATGAAACAAAAAATCGATCGAAAGCTGAATCATAAGTGTTTTATTTCACGTCTACTTTTGGATTAACAAAAAATGGACGACCTGAATGTGCGCGAATGTGAATGTATTCATTCTGAGAGCTAAGTCGACAATTTATCGACGATAAACACGCTCAATTAACCGACTTTTTAAGAGTTCAATGCAGAAATGAAGTATGATAGAGACGTCCAACTTTTACCTCTCTTGCCCCTTAAAATTTTTGACAACCATTTTTTATATTGTTTTCTAAAGCCAAATTGACCAATCACAGAACGGCATTTACGTTATTTCGTGAATAACTGTCAAAAATTCATGAATAACTGTCAAAAAGCCCCTCAAATTCGTCGATGGACTAGGGGCTGTGAAGTCGGCCATCTCTATCATACTTCATTTCCGGTTCAATGTCATCTTTGTCAGTCGGTAATATAAAGCATTTTCGAATTAGATCTTGACAACTGTCACATTCGCTGTGAACGCGCCCTTAAACAAATGACAGCGTGCACTTTCATCATGGCGAAGTTCACGAACGAAGAACGCTTGCAAAATGTATCATTTTTATTTGAATACTACAAGTCCTCGACAGCACCTTTAAGAGCGATAACGCCTATTTTTAGTCGTCCCAGTAAACAAGCAATCCACGGTCTACGCACGAATTTGAATCTAAATGTGCTGTCATATTTGTCCGTGTCAGTGAGACAACAGGTTCGTCGAAGTGCGGGGGATATTGCCGCCATTCAAGCGTCCTCCGCGAACGAACCAAAGCAATCGATTGTCGACGTTCTCAAGATTTGGCCATCACTTAGACCGCATTGTGGCAAATTTCGCTACATTTCGCGATTTCAACGACAACAATTTATTCGAAAACGAATCGACCGCTGTAAACGTGCCAGTGGCGGCTATATGAACCACGTTTCGACGTCTGCACAGTACTTCCAACCGATAATAAACGATCGCTGTACACGTGCCAATGGCAGGTTTAGGAACCATGTTTCGACGTCTGCACCAATAATAAAATGCTCGAGATATCGCAAATGGCTTGGGTTTTGTGTAAACCAATAGTTGCCACGCCCTTATTGCAAAACCCGATTCGTTCCCGATTTCGTTCGACTCCTGTCGCCGTCGTTAATAAAAGCATAAAACTCTCGAACTGATTTTACCAAAAAGTCAAAAACAAAAACAGACAGACTTAACAAATATGTTCTGGGTAAGAATGTGCGGTTGAGGATCATGTTGTAAACTCAATCAATACTTTCCAATTTACAAACAACACAATAAATGGTCTAAATTTTGTCACTAATTTTGGAAGAAAAAAACGATTTTCGTAAAATTAATGCGAAATAAATCGAAAGTTCACGGCAGATGCCAATGCCAAACGTATTTATTGCTTTCAAATACATATTTATAATTTCAAAGCGCATATGCTAAAGAATTGGCCGCAACTAGAGAGCTGATACGCATATGCTGCAGGCTAGACGCAATGCAAAGTTCCACTTATATACAATAAGCTTGAGGAAAAAAATAACGCTGGCTCATCATCGATAAGAAACAAACAAAGCTTCATTCCTTTGCATTTGAGAAGAAATAGAGATTATTTGAAATCCATAAAATTGATTTTCTTTGGATTGGATGATCAGGAAATGCTCGAAGGAAAACCTGATTGCATTCATTTTTTGTTGTCTATTTCGATGCGACTGAGAGAGGTGGAATGGTACTTGAATTCTCACGTCTCATAGCTATCAGATGCTGAGAGATGTGGGTGAGTGGAGATTTGAGTATGCAGACAGTACGATAGGACAATGCAGCCTTGTGCTTGGACAAGTCGCCGGTCAGAGGCCACTCCATGGAGTGTATGACTGTGATGCAGGACCTCGTAAAATGCACTGAATGAAGACATCAACGAGGAGAAATTGCAAGAAACACAGAAACCGCCACGACTTGTAAAGACTTCCTAGTTCACATTTCGTAAATGTCTTCAGCCCAAGAATGGCAAAAGAAACCCAAACTTCTGAATGAAGGCGACAACAAGCAAACAATGTCATTCAATTATTTTTCTACATTTCATTTGAAACCAAACAATTCTAATTAGCTATTCATCTATCTAGGTTTGTGTTGTGTTCGTGTAAGTGTGTGTGTGTGTGACAAGCAGAAATCAACTATAATCCTGCACTAAGGTCAAACCAATTTTATACATTTACATTATATATTATAGTTTTCCACATTTGTTATTTATTTGTTGAAATCTTTTTTGAAGTCTATCTATAATTCAACACCAAACAATATGTTAACGTCTAAGAGTATATATTTGTATCTATAGCACTAGATATTACGGTTATATATGTATGGTTACAGCAGCGTTAATATTCGCGAATTCTAATGAACCCAACCATCGGGATGGTTCTGGAAACACACAACTACAATAGATTTCTATGAATATATTTTGTCAACCAACCAAAAATTATCAAATTTATTTATATTCTCAAGAGAATTTTTTCTTTTGTTCTATTTGTATTTTTTTTTTGTTTTTAATTATTTGTGTATATTTTGTTTTTATTTAAGTAATCTCTAAACGTAGACTAAGGTATGTATGTATTATAGCGCAAAAAATTAAACGATTACTTTTGATTATTCGTTCGTTAGGATTTTATTTTTGAAATACCTCACGAGTTTGGGATTCCCAGTACGCTTCGTTAATTAACACTTCTTCGGTGATATTCTATGATATATTGTACAAGTTAACGTTTCAGTGATACAGATACATTGTATTTTGTTCATTAATTCAAATTGTTTTGATTTTATTTTTAAATTTAGTGTCTTTTTTTTTTTTTTTTTTTTTAAATAGATATTTAATATGTAAAAGAACATATTTGTTATTAATTAATTTTCATGAGCTTTTGCTCTTGTTGATGAAAATTGTTTAGTTATTACAGAGAGGCACTTACCGCATTTTCCCGACGGTCGTACACCGGCATTGAGACTGTGGTCATGAAGTGGTACTTGTCCGTTTCGAGGGGCTGAATCCAACTCTGAAAATGTGATAATTTTTGTTCAGTACAAATTTTGTTCATTGATTTTTTTTTCAATTTTTAAGCGAATTAATACCCTGGAGGAGTTGCCAAAAGAGTTTGTTTTTATCAGAAATTACGTGCAAAAGTTGTCAAGTGAGTTCAAGAGAGGCAGAGAGAGCATTGAAGACGACCCCCGCTCCGGCGGCGCGGCTACTGCTTGCACGGGAGACAGCAAAAAGTGAGAATCGCATGCTGTAGAGAGCTTTTGGAGATGTGTAGTGAGAACGCGGACGGTGTTATGGATCGAATTGTTACTGGTGACGAAACATGGGGCCACCATTATGACCCTGAAAGCAAACAAGAGTCCATGCAATGGCATAAAAAAGGAACAGACCCCCCCGAAGAAGTTCAAAGTCACTCCGTCTGCCGGGAAGCTCATGGCCACAGTTTTTGGGACTCAAAGGGAATCTTGCTCATTGAGTCCAAAAAAAAGGTGAAACCATCAACGCCACATCATACGATTCCACTTTGCATAATTTGCGGGAGGAAATTAAAAAGAAAAGACGGGGTAAACTCGCAGCGGGTGGTTTGCTACTTCATGACAATGCTCCTGTTCACACGGCGCGATTTTCCAAGGCTGCTGCGCGAGATTTTGGTTGCGAAGAAATCCAACACCCACCCTATAGTCCAGATCTTGCCCCTAGTGATTATTTCCTGTTTCCGGATTTGAAAAAATTTCTTCGTGGAAAAAGATTTTCGGATGATGAAGAACTCAAGTCGGCAAAAAATGGGTATTTTGCACAGAAAGAGGATATTTATTTTTTTGAGGGTTTAGAAAAGCTTATCTCATTATCTCAAGATGTAACAAATGCATTGAGAGTTAGGGGAGACCATATTGAAAAATAAACACAATTTAAATTGAATTCGCATTTTCCTTCATATCGATACCGAGAATATATTGAACGCCCCTCGTAGTTGTCCTCACATCTTCCCAGACGGAGCTCTAAACCGCTGGTCAACTTGGACAACTCGGAGGTTATGGTCATCTCCAGAAAGCCTGTACAATGCTCTATACAAGTTAGTGGAGGCCCATTGAAGCAGGTGGAGAAGTTTAAGTATCTCGGAGTCTTTTTCACGAGTGGTGGGAGGAGTAATGCTGGGCTTTTCTGTAGAATTGGTCAAGCTGTGCCCATATTGAAACAGCTTGGTAGCTCTGTTATCAGGAGGGCTAAGCTTGGTGTCGAAGCGAAGTTAGCGGTTTTCAGACCAGTATTTGTTCCAACTCTCACCTATGGTCATGAAATTTTGGTAGTGACAGAAAGGACTACGATCGCGAACACAAGCTGCTGAGTAGAGATTTATGTCTGCTGTTGTTGGAATTACTCGCCGGGATAAGATGAGAAACACGGCAGTGTGCGAGGTTGCTTCTTCGAACGGAAAGGGCTATGCTTTGTTAGTTTGGTTACGTGGCACGAATGACCCCTTCATCACGACTTTCGAGGCGGGCGTTGAAGCAATTATATTAGGTAAGCGACCGCTTGGCAGACCCAGGACGAGATGGTTGGACCAAGTCCAAAAACTCGTCTGGTCATGCTTGGGCATAGCTCCTTATGAGTAAGAGTCGATGGCGGAGGATCTCGTGTGTGGTTTACCCCCACGACCCCTTTAGTGGAGCATGCGGGTCAGAAGGTGATGATGATGATGACGATGAATACTGTATCCGACAACATAATTGTTTTCAGTGCGAGAGGAACTCAATATTGAGGAGCTGCTTCTTCGAACGGAGAGGGCTATGCTTCGTTGGTTTGGTCACGTGGCACGAATGTCCCCATCATCACGACATCCGAGGCGGGCGTTGAATGCGATTCCATCGGGTAGGTGATCGCTTGGCAGACCGAGGACGAGATGGTTGGATCAAGTTCAAAAACTCGCCTGGTTTCGCTTGGGCATAACTCCTGATGAGTTAGAGTCGATGGCGGAGGATCGAGTTGCCTGGTGACCTCTCGTGGGTGGTTTACTCCCGCGACCCCTTTAGTGGAGCTTGCGGGTCAGAAAATGATGATGATGATGATAATGATCAAGTTGTTTCTCAAGTTTTTGTTGGGAAGTAGAACCCATTGACTTTTACGGGAAGTTTTTCAGTACACATGTACACATGCACCCAATGTATGGTCAGAAAATCCAGCGCGCTTGGAAGTAATACTCACGGCAAAGTGTATACGGAATAACGCCAGACTTCTAACCCATGCGATTATGATGACTATTATGATGCGATATTGACGAAACCACAAAACAAAATAATCGCCACGAGAGAGGAATGGGACGGCGATGTAAATCTACCCGAATGGATCCAAATCTGATGAGGACACAAGTCCATGTGTATAAGTCAACACGCTCTCAGAGTACAAATGTGTGCGAACAGCCAGACGCTAGGTTAGCGTTTCAAGTCGAGCAAACCGTGGGATCAGGCACAGCGATGCAAGCCGACAACACCAAAATGTGAGCGTCGCCGATCATCCACCGAGGGGCTAGATTGTGTCAAGGCCATTGCTCCTCCACATCGATCAATTGGGATAAGTTAGTAGATAGACTGAAGAAGAGTTTCCTTCTCCGTTCCATCAAAAAAGTCTGCAGCAAGACAAGATGCCCCATTTTCTAGCAAAGACTGTGTGAATATACTTGTGCCTGCCGACACAAACCTTGACGCACCATTTTCCCATGCCTTACCTTTTTCATTCTTTTCCAGTAACGACGCTCCTCTTCTTCTTTCAGGAACATTTTGTATCCATACAATCGATAGTTTTCAACGTCCTCCTTCTGCTCTTCGCACTGTTTGACCTCCCACAGCCAGTCTGTCATTTTGGGATCCTTCAAGAGAGACATAGAATTTGGCACGAACAAAAAAAGTCATATATCCCTCCCCCTTAAGACTGAAATTCATCACATCTACATTATCGCAAAACTCACCACCTCATCGGCATACACCTGCGTCCAGACAACCGGATGATCGTGCCGCCCCAAGACCAGCGGCCTTGCCATAACCGGAATATAGTTCAAAACCATCTCTCGCACCTCAGCCAGATCACTCAGATGCACATAGTACCCCTGATTGGCGCACGCCATCCACTTGATCTCCTTCACGTCGGCCACTTCCTTGCCAATCAGATACGTGAACACCCTTACCGGCATGAACGGCAGATTCTGCCAGTTGTACTGCTCAAAAATGTCTCGATAGCTAAACGGAGCACCGTCGGAAATGATCATTATCGCTTGATTGCAATGCGCCCCCCGAATGTCGCCCCGGTACGTTTCCAGCACCTCGAATGCCTTTATCAGGGCAGCCGTATAGTTTGCAATGGACGTTGTGTAGACCTGTTCCATTGCCTCCTTGAGCTCGCGTATGTTACCTAGAGTTGCCTATGTTTCAAATTTCGAACGGATGCGTTCAGAAGGTAAACCAAGGAAACACAAGAGGATGCAAACGAAAAACGAAAAAAAAGAAAACTAATTTAAATAAAAGCAAATTATAGAAATTTGAACGGAAATGTATACTTGAACTAGTGTGTCCTCAAAACAGCGAACCACAGGCTTTACTTCCTCTCCAAAGGTGAAGATGTTCACAAAGTCATTTGTACCTAAAGTATCTAGAATGGTATTAACAACATGCTTTGCGATATCTAGCCTCTGTCCCGTCATAGAGCCTGATCCGTCCATCAGGATAACGATATCCTTTGGACTTGTTGCGGCCTCAATATACCATGAACGCAATCGGCAATCGTACAGATCGACCGGGTCCTGTTTCCATTTCGACGCCGGAAATTGTCGCATAAAACCGGTCGAACTGCCGTAAAATTGCCACGACAAGGTCGGATCATTTTTGTAATTATCCCGAAATATTTGATCCAAATTTTCCGACCATTTTATCGCTTGTATCACTTCAACCGCTGTTTTTGAGCATGCGTTTTTGTACGTGTTTGTGTGTGTGTATATAAGAAAAAAGAACAACAAAATCAAATGTTTTTAATTAGAATTCATTCACCCAACGGATTCGGAACACAAATTTCAACGGTGTGCGCTCAATGTGCCCAGCCGAGACAATTCAGGTAGTCACTGCGTACTTTTGAAATCTGACAGTTGGAACATCGTACGGCAAACTGTCTATCTAACGTTTCTCGGATGTTTCACATTGGCACGGCAACGGTTTCCGAAAGTTTGTCGGCAACTCTTCGCACTGCGCTGTCTCGAAAACAGTCGGAAATCGTGTGTCGGAACAGAGAGAGAACAACGTTTTGGACAAAACAAAATCTACGGTAAACGAAATAAAAAATGACCCAAACCTCGATCGAATACGTTTGTCGGGATGTGAACGGAGCTGACGCTAACATTGACGGGCGTATTGAAAAACTCGGCTTTGGGCTTTAGGACGATCTCCTTTGGGGGAACGATG
This sequence comes from Eristalis tenax, assembly GCA_905231855.2. Taxonomy (NCBI): domain Eukaryota; kingdom Metazoa; phylum Arthropoda; class Insecta; order Diptera; family Syrphidae; genus Eristalis; species Eristalis tenax. Next base: position 14,088,095 of record HG993126.1, on the reverse strand, counting down.
ATTTTTGCTACACCAACGTCTTCCAGATCGAGTGGTGGTTCGGTTGGTAGCGGTTCGCCGGGCTCGAGCATTTCCTTCGCGTTGTAATACGAGAATGACACGTCAGGGGCTTCGTTTTGATGGGACAGCGCTGTGTTCTCCGCTGTGTCCATAATGCGCTAGTGTATTTCAAATTTGCATGTTAAGTTGGCTAATTTCATGTTTTTGGCTTCATCTGAAAGCGAAGTGCATGTGCGTGAGAGGTTGTTACTTACTCGGACTGCGCTGATCTTCAGCTCCATCATCATTTTGATTTCATTCGCCATGTTGTCGACTATTTTGGATCCGGTTCGGGACACAACTTGGGCCTGTTTGAAGCTCTATGAGTGTGAAAGAGGTTGAAAGGAAATTTAGGTTTTTTTGCAATTTTTCACAATTGAATTGATCTACCAACTGTCGGTAAAAACACGCACTTTGAGTATTCAGGGGCAATTCAATTTAACAGTTGAATAGGCAGATCGTTTGTAAAATTCCGAAAAATGGACTGCATTGGCTCGTATGAGGGAAAGCAAAGCTCGTAGAATGATTGCGTACATAAATTGCTTTTTTACTTAACAGAAAAAGCGAAGTCCGTTTGCGCAGGACTGCTGCGCAAAGACCATGCAGACACTGACGTCGTTGACATTAGCAAACAAGGTCACAGTACTGCAACTTTGATTGTAAAAATGAAATCCAGAAGCTCTGCGATTGAGGTATTTAAGAATGCGAGCAAATTAAGAAACACAAAAATCAGAACACACAAAGATACACCGCACAATGTAAGGCAGCGAAGGGCCAAGTTAATACCCATAAGGAAATTTCTTCGCAAAAACAACCGAAAATTAAGATTAAACTTCGAGACGACAAACTATTCGTAGCCGAGAAAAATTTCACCTGGGCTTTATCGGAGGGACTACAGTGTGGCAACGAGGATGGAACGAAGAAATTAAAAGGTTTGTGTAGTGAAATCCCGGCATATTTATTAAAATAACTCAGCCTATGTTTGGGATGGAAACAGTCTGTCAGAGGAGTTTAGCACAACAATGGGGGTGAAGCAGGGTGCTGAGTACACTTTTATTCATCCTATAGATGATATAACAGACCACGTAAGAGGTGGAATCGAGATAAATCAAGCCAAAATACCAGCTCTCATGTTTGCCGATGACATAGCTTTCCTCGCTGACTCGGTGGACACAATGCAGTCTCGACGACTACTGCAAAACTTCAAATCTGACAGTCAACCTATCAAAGTCGACGATGATGATATTCAGGGATGGTGGAGGTAGATACAGATACTCCCGCAATGAAACGTGGAAGTTTCAGGGTGAGCTTATAGAAATTGTGCGGAATAACCAGCTGGAAACCGAATTAACTGAAGCGAAAAGAGCTATTTGTCCCGTTTGGGGTAGCTGTGTCAACAATGAACACATCAGCCATTTCTCAAAGCAGAAAATATTTTGTGCCACTGGAGTGTCCATCCTCTTTTACGCTGCGCAAGCATGGGGATATCGTTCATTTGAAGCAATTGAAAAATTTCTACTCTATTTCGTCAAGCGAGTTTTTAAATTACCAAGTGGCTCACCCAACTAGATGCTTCACCTGGCAACTGGAGCAGCGCCCCTATTTTTGGAAACCCTCAAGCTCCACTTCGACTATGTGGTAAGAGTCATGGGAATGAATCAAGAAAGGATTCCGAATATAGTGCTTACTCAAAAGCTGGTTAACGGTGGAAAATGGGTCCGAGAATGGGAGAACTTAGCATCGCCATGTGATCTTAATCTCCGAAATCACCAGACCAGCCAGAGCAGCAAGTTCACCTAAGGCATAGGTTCTACACACTGTTGGAGAAAACGAGACATAGAATCTTCAAGCAATTTGTAGATGAAACCAAGCCGTCGCAATACAGGACATGTTACAGCAAATTGAACCACACTTTACAAGACAGAACATATTTCATGGCATGTTTCACAACGGATATGATAAGCAACATCTTTAAAGTAAGATGTGAACTGATAAGTTTAAACTTTATACCGCATCGCCCAGAACTCCCTCTTTTGTGCAACCTTTGCAACCTTCAGGAACGAGAGGACGTATTCCACTTCATCGCTTTATGTCCCATTCTTAAATAATACCGCTGCAAAACAGGTACTCTCGCTTGAAGGAGCGATAAACAACTTAAACGGTGACCGAGGCTGGGATCTACAAGTACACGTATGCAATAAACGCACTGCGCTATAGAACATCTATAATGGAGGAGAACTTTTAGAAACACATACTTTAAATGTTAATCTGGTAGACGGCCCTAAGCCAGAGCATATGGACTGAAATTTTTTTTTTTTGTTAAAATCCATTCTTTTTTGTGAAAAAAAATAGTCAACTAAGTTAACTGGCAGTTAACTTGGCAGATCAACATAAACCGAAAAAGTGAATCTGTAACATTATTCTCTTCTCGAGGATGTGTGAGATTAATAGGTCTGACTCAACTAACCAACAACTTTTTCGATGAATCGTGTTTTCCTCGACAAAAAACTTCAACGAGTCGAACATTGCCAAGCGGCTCTCGGTTTTCTGTTAGCGTAAGGGAATTTGCCGCAAGTCTGGAGAGTCTATCACCAAAAAGCTCCGTCTGGATTGATAAGGCCCCTTCTCTTCTATACATCGGTCGTCTGGTGGAATAAGCTTTCGCGTAACTGCTGCTTTCACTGAGCTTCAAATAACGGTATGTCCCAGCTACATTGGAGTCGTCTCTAGTACAATGTGACGTAATGTAGGCCCCATTGTGTTATCACAAGATCTAATAGATCCTAATCGGCGAACCATCTGGAGCTTTTAATAAAGCGATGAAGTTGACTGTTGCTAAAACTACTTAGTTCTGTCAAGTCGTAGAAGTATGGGGCGTCCAAGTGACTAAATCTGCGAGATGAGAGGACACTGCAATTTCTCTCCGTTTCTGGGACTCCTGCAGAAGTCGTTATAGGGGATACCTAGTCTTGAGGCGTCTTGGCACAATGCCCGATTATACCGCCGATGAGAGTTCTGAGGTTCGGCCTACTCACTCTGATCCGGCCGAGTAAACGTTCGTGAGTATACCATAATTGCTTCGCTATGAGGCACCCTGTACCAGAAGACCATCTATCTACGTTTGGTGAGAATAAGCCTTCCAAGCTTTAGTAGATGTTTTGGGAAGTATGCTGGTTGAGAAGTTTTTCTCGACGATGAGCTTAGGTATCGTGCGGTCGGTGTTTCCTGGTAGGGATCTGCATTGAACGACAATGGTGGAGCGGCCGGAGTTATGCTCCCTCCACATACGCAGCCGAGGAGATCAATTGGCTAAAGCTTGACTAGTGTATTTAAGGCTAGGGACGGGTATTCCGCAATGCTGCGTTGCACCCTTTCGAGAATTTTGCACTTGGTGTCTTTGTCTAACACAGTCCACCATATCGCGACGCCCGCGCCTTTCGGTAGCTACTGATAGATAATAGCCAGTAAACAACTGGCGGCCGCGAACCAATTTTTACCCTATAACTTTTTTAGAAGAATATAGAGTCGTACAGGCTTTTATGACTCGTTCCTTGATGTTGGGTCTCCAGCTTAGCTTCGCGTCCAAAATGAGTCCCAGGAAAACAATTGTATTTCCCAGTGAAAAGGACTAGATCTGTTTTCTGCTTAAGACGCGAACATTAGTCCATTTTTCTAATTCGACAACAGTCGACTGCATAATATCCCTAATCGTGGAGAAGAATTTCGAAGACTTTTCGCACAGCATTTCCTTTGACCACCCGCCTTATGGATATGTCGTCAGACGCACAGACACCACCACTCCAGTCCACTTTCCCTAGACTCAGGAATGGCTATGGCTAGGATCTGAGCCAGGAAAGAACTTTAGTTGAATCTTCACGGACGGCTCTAAGTCTGGCGCGGTTACATTCGTGGAAGACGACAGCATTAGACTGCGCACTTCGGTACTCGCGTCGGTTTTTCAACCGGAAAACTATGCGATCCTAATGGCCACGAATTAATAATAATAAAACAATATGGGTTCCCCTACAGCCCGTAGAGAGCCAGGGTCCAACTTCCCAGCAACCACTCGTGTTGTGTGCGCTATTGTTCTCTCACGAGTGACTGCCGATCCCGACTCTGAACGGCGAATTTGAGAAGCTTCTTCTAGACAGTAATTGCTCTTTGAGCATTGTCAGTGACTCGAAAGAGGTGGGGCCGTGAAATAGGATGTTGTTCGGACCGGGAATCGAACCCAGAACGCGAAGTTCACTTGCTAGGAGTCGACGCACTAACCCACATGGCCACGAATTTTATTGTGAAATATATGTGGAAGGGGCGGAGTAGTATTTGTGTCTATAGCGACCGCCAAGATGTGCTTAAAGCCTGGCCCAACCCATTAACCACTTTTAGGATAGGTTGGGAATGCAAGTCTTCCTTGAGTTTGGTCCTTGATCTAAATTCCGTATTCGATAGTCTTTTCTGGGTATCGGGCCACCACGGAATCACGGGAAATTAAATCGCCGATTAACTTGCTAGGCCAACACCTACTTGTGCTGCGCCTATACGTTGAAATCCTCGGCGACGCCTGTGGAGGAGACCACACTGCAGAGCAGGTCTCTGCTACAGTTTTGAGGTTAGAATTGAGGCTCCGGACGACCAAGAAATTCCAGCAAAAATCGGTTGCTGCCTCGTAGCGCAATGGACCAGTTATTGAGTCTGCGTGCTCCAGTATCAAAAACCTTCTACAAAGAAAAACACAGGGCCTGGTGTCAGTCTCATGGACGATGGAAATCTCACAGAAAGTCATGGCCATGATGGCCCTCAAGTCTCATCCAGTTTTTCTGCATCGGCAGGAGGTTTTTCGGAATAAATTAGAGTATCGTGAATTATAATAATAGTGGTGCAACAGCCCCTAGAGAGCCTGACTTCTCAGCAACCACACGTGTTGGGTGTTCTATTGGTCTTTCACGAGTGGGAGGGACCTACAATTTAATGCTGACTCCGGACGGGTCATTTGAGAAGCTTAGGCAGTTATTATCTCTCTCTCTCTCTCTCGCTCTCTCTCTCTCTCTGAGCATTGCCAGTGACTAGAAAGAGGTGGTGCCGTGACAACTATTTGCTCGTACTGGGAATCGAACCTTGGCAACGGAGGCTTAATTTACTAATGAGATCCAGCTGTTAAAATATTCTGTAAGTCTTGCCATTAAAAAGCAGCACGTTGTTGTACGTGAGGAAATTATCAAAATAAATGTCCAAATTCGTGCTCAATCGTAAATACGTACAGTAAATTTCGTCGTGAGCTCGGTCGTCATTACGGCTGATGTCTGCAGCAAATCTGTCGTGACAACACTATTTTGGACCTTGAGCCACCAATTGGACAGAACTTGGTGAAAAATGACAGCCATAGCGGAGAAGAAATGTAGATTTCAAATGTCGGTGCCACTCAACCCGGTTCAATTTGGGTTTATATCCGTATACGATTATACCGACGCAAAAATTGACGCCGGGTAACAATTGATATCTGAGCTGTGGTCCCAGCAATACAGTGCTACATGCCACATAGACCGACGCATCACTCGCAGTTGTGAAGGAGAAATTTGTCTACTGAGTCTTCCCACGGCAATCGTTCATCAGCTTGACTTGACTTGCCACCACTCGATTATTTTCTCTGTAGCTAGGTCAAGACCTTAGCTTACGCTGACATGGCAACAACTTTGGCCGTGCTCGAGGCCAACATTCGAGACGCTATTGAAGGACCCGCACATATTGGACCCACTTATCAAAAATTGGAGCACTGCCAGCGAAGCTGAAGCAACCATTTGAGCAAGATGAGTAGTTTCCAGTAGCTTCAAAAGTTCAAAACAAAGCCAGAATCAATTTTATATATTTCAACGCTGTTGTTTTTTTTTGAATTTCCTTTCTGCTCGTTATTCTTTGGTAACCCTGTACAAGTTACAGAATCGTGTGCTTGAAATTTTAGCTAAAGACGACTTTTTAGGTTCGGATTGCAGATGTGAGAAGCAGTCGTGTTGCGACATTTGACTTCATTGACTGATGCTCAAGTCCATCCGGAACCCTAGCGTCGTACAATGAAGAGATGAAGTAAACACAAGTTCCACAGAATTGGTTTGAAGACCAGCTAAGATACCAAGGGAAGAGCAAAGCCATTTTGTTCACTCAAGCCATTTCCGGTAAGGAACAAGAGCACAAGAACTCCCCAAAGGACGACTTTATTTCCAAGTGACTTAAAAGCAAGTTTCTTAAAAGCGTGGTGATGAAACACGAGCTCACAGCTAAAGGAAGTAGGTAATTTTAAAACCTTCAACTCGTTCCACAGCAGTTTTCCATTCAACAAGACGTCAATGCCACACCGTTGCCCCTTCATTTTTCCTTCAGTGATGCTGTGGAGATTTATATTTCACTTAAGCTGATGTCATGCGTTTGATTGAAATCATCAAAATAACCCTCTCCCCCGACTACTCACATTTGGGCACCCCCAACACAGCTTTGCTTGTTTATAAATCAAAGCAATCTAGAACAGATGTGTCACGAGCAGTGCATCTGTCGCAGTTGAATTACACTTGCCGAGGACATGCCACAACAAGAAACAAGTACAACGCATGTAATAACGACTCGCCACGACCTAATTCCCCATTAACCTATATTAGAGAGGGTGAACTTTTCGGGAAAAATCAATAGAATTCCCCCAGCGGGGATACTTACATCTTGGACTTCTTTTCTCCTGGTTATGAAATCTCCCAAGTGAAATAGCTCCATCCCGAGTTTGTCGGCCCACGAGTGGACCCTGAAATGCAATAATCATGACCAGTTCCGGATGATGGTATCGATCAACTTACACATTGTACTTGATGTTCTCTCCAGCCAGGAAGTCATTGCCACTGGGAAACAGCACCAGAAATGAGACTATCGTCAACTGGGCCTGGTTCCTCCATCTTTCCATTTTAGCTCGCGATTTAATATAGTTTCGTTTTTCTGTTTCCACTTATCACTTAGAATCTAGATCTACTGTGCGATGTGGGAGCATCGTCTCTGCACTTCTCTCAACTTCGACTATTGCGAGTGCATAACGAATGTGCTCTGTCCGTGGAACCTCCGTCGGAATTCTTTCCAATTTTCTATGAATTTTGCAGCTAATCGCAAGTTTTTTACGGGAAAATCTGAAGATGAAGATTTTTACGAAAATTCCCGTCTGCACACTTTTCACAATATGGCGTTTTTCACAATACATATGTCAGTTGTGTGCTTTTTTTCTGAAAATGCATAAGCCAGCATTGGCCAGAGGGGGATACTGGGTGGCTTGACACATTGCATCAAGTTGTCCCCTTCGGTGGGCGAACTGCGACTGCTCCAGGAAATTTCTGGAGATGCGCATTGCCTTTGTTTACGGGCTGTGAGCACGTGTGCGGAAAGCTGGGGCACGTGCTTGACACGTGTTGCAGTGGGGTGAACAACCAAAACAAATGGCTTTCGAGTTGCGCCGTTGCTTTTGTTGATGTTTTCGTGGATGGCATTGTTGACTTGTTGATATGTTATCGTTTGGTGGGGAGTAGGGTTTATTGTGTTTACAAATTCGAAACAAGAGTGCATGTGATTAGGCGGGACTTGTGAATGTACACGGAGATGTGAATGACTTAACCGACAAGTACGCACTTATCGTGTGATCTGTTCATGAATTGCAATCTTTCTTTCCACGGAAGATGCTTCGACGTGCTGGAGAGTAAGGAAAGCATTGGCCTCCCATTTGATGAATATCTAACGAACATCGTGAGGAACCAATGTTTGTTTGAAACCCATGTTTGTTCGTAGGTATCTGTAATATTAAAGGTCGTGTAAACTGCTTATTTATAACAACAATTATAAAACAATGGGTGGCGCTTCAGTCCGAGGAGGTCCTGGGCCCGGTTTCTTCAGAAACCACTCGTGTAGTGGGTGATATTGCTCTCGCACAAGTGGCGGGGACCTACAACTTTATGCCGAGTCCGAACGGCGATGTTTGAGAAGCCTTTCGAAAAGCTCTTTGAACAGATGGAAATATTGGGTCTATAACTTAATGTGCGGTTGGCTAAGAGATGGCGTAACTTGTATTATTCCATTGGAACATGCGTTGGAAAGCTACTGCCATTGTACGTCATTTCTTCATATTTCATATGTCGAACTTTGTGCCTGAAAAAATTGTTTTTCCGGGGAGTTCTTCTTCATTACTTTACTGCTGCCGAAAGTCATCGTATTTTGGTGGAAGCTTATGGTGAACATGCGCTAGCCGAGCGAACGTGCCAAAAGTGGTTTGCACGATTTAAAAGTGGTGATTTTGGCTTGGAAGACGATGAACGTCCTGGGCAGACAAAAAAGTTTGAAGATGAAGAACTGGAAGCATTAATCTGTGAAGATTGTTGCCAAACACAAGAAGAGCTCGCAGAATCTATGGTTGTCACTCAAGCAGCCATTTCAAAACGTTTAAAAGCAGCGGAATACATTCCAAAGCAAGAAAATTTGGTTCCACATGAACTCAAGCCGAGAGACGTCGAAAGGCGGTTTCGCATTTCACAGGTCTGAAATGCTGCTGGAACGCCACAAAGGGAAGTCAAGTGATGGAAAATGGATCCATCGCGACAACCCCAAGCGCAAAAAATCATATGTGAATCCCCGCCAACCAGCCAAACCAACAGCAAAGCCAAAGTGAAGGTAATGCTCTGTATTTGGTGGGATTAGAAGAGTGTGCTGTATTATGAGCTGCTAAAACCGGGTGAAACCATCAATGGGCAACGCTACCGAAAACAATTAATCCGTTTGAAGGGAGTAGTAGCCGAAAACCCCCGGAATATGCAACCAGACACGAGGCAATAATTTTCCATCATGACAACGCTCGGCCCCACGTTGCTATTCCGGTTAAGAACTATTTGGAAAACAGTGGATGGGAAGTTTTACAACGCCCTCACTGAAATACGGTTCACATAAGAGAAGAATATCAAAAATTGGCTTGATTCATTCTTGGCTGCCAAGCCTGCGCAGTTCTTTTGGAATAGGATCCACAAATTGCCAGAAAGATGGGAAAAAGTCATAGCTTCAGATGGACAATACTGTGAATAATACAACTTTTTCTTAAATAAACGTTCAAATTTTGAAAAAAAAAATATGCAAGAATTAAGTTATATTCCAAAAAAAAAAAAAATCGAATATTAGATATATAACCGACCCGATGAGGAGTCAGCCCAGCTAGCCAGTATGCCACGGCAGAGTGAGTAATAGACGACATCATTTTGGAGTAGATGTTAGTAGACCCTAGCGTAAAGGTCCATTGGGTAAGGTGACCATAATTTGTTTCTCTCAAAGTTGGGCACCTGTGCATAACTTTCGGCAAAAGTTGGGACACTCTTTTCGTTTAAAAAAAAAATAAGTAATTTTCGCTGAAATCGCGGGATATTTTGCTCTCTTTGTGGACAGGAAAATTCAAAGCTTGAAAGCAGAAAAGAGGTATTATAGATAATATATAGAACAATGGTTCTCAAAAATTTTAAGGGAAAGAGAGGTAGAAGTTTGGCGTTTCTATCATACTTCATTTCTGGCTCGAAAGCGAACGCTTTATTGTGCCCTAATTGGACAAGTCTATGTTGGCTCCTTGGAACTAAAGAGAGGCTTATTCGAATGATAATCGATTAATGCAACATCTCGACAACATCCCGATTAATTGAGAAAACATTCGAATGAATTTATTCGAATGACTACTAACTAACGACTATCACTCGAGTAATCATTCGAATGCTCCCATCTTGAGTGATCATTCGCAAATCATTGGCACATCACTACTGGAGACGTTTTGACATCAAGAATATTAAACGAATGTCTGACGCGATCGCAAAGTGATCAGTCTTTGAACTCTCAATCAGAAATGAAGTATGATGTCCAGTCCAGACGAATTTCAGAGGCTTTTTGACAGTTATTCACGAATCGAGTTAATGCCGTTCTCTGATTGGTCAATTTGGATATAAAAAATGGTTGTCAAAAATTTTAAGGGGCAAGAGAAGTAGAAGTTGGGCTTCTCTATCATACTTCATTTCTGCTCTCAATAGAGAAGAGCCTATTTATTTGCGATGTCATCCATTGAGGTGTGAATGAAAGCATCCAGCGACTACCCTGGGCAATTCGATCGAGCGAAGGTCAAGTTTGTGGTATTTATAATTGTGGAAGACCACGCACAACGCATGTTTTGTATCCTCCACAAGCCAGCTTTCCCTATCAAGGTGGAAACTAGCCCAGTCAAGGTAAACTATTGAAATCTAGCCGTTCTGACTCTGAGTACATTCGCCAAGGATAATTGCTGACAAATAGAGGCAAAACTGAACTCAAAAAAGAAGAGGTCTGCATTTGCACTGCAAACCAATGTATGACTGGTCGGTCGAATGGTTTAGATCTCTACATCATCCTCGTGCGTACCAATAAAAAAAAAACTACTTATTCACGATTACTGTTGATTCATATTCACATACATTCACGTTTAAATTTGTTTTCATAGTAAACTGGACTGGCTTTGTTGTCTATCGCAACATAATCATCACCGAATTCAAGTCTAGTTTCGATGGCAATTACTTGTGATCGGAGAAGGCAATATCTCCAACGTCGACTTTCTGAAACTGGACGAAGAACTATGTATGATCTTTCAGTGATTCCGTACTTCGAGTTTAAAGCCATCAAGTACGTCAATCCTTTTCTCAACAGCTCACCTTGTTCTTGAAGCATCCCTCACTTAAGTCGCTGACTTAATCTCTCCCTCAGTGTTATCCCCGTCCCCATAGTCAGCAGTGGACATTCCACTTACGTTGCACAAATTGAGGATGCTGTAGAATATGGTCTTCTCCGAATCATGGAGAACAGAGCCAATCCAGTTCACGCAACCCTGACAGAGACAAACGCGTAAAAAATAATAAAAGGGACTGTTGCAGACTTACCGAAAATATAAACAAACACGTGTTCAGAGCCTTGGCTGACAGAACGATTACAAAAGACAAGCCAAATAGGATACCGAGAGCTGATATAAGGGCCAAGACTTCGACCAAGTGGACGGCCACAACCATATCTGCAGGAACGTTCAACGCCAATTCTATGAAAAGAAACCAATTTTTGCCTACGGACAAGAAATTTCGAGTCAACTTGACAGATCTGAATCCATTCGAGTTGATGTTATCGAAAGCGACGACTTAGCTTGTTTCACAAATGAACTCAGTTTGAGTAAAACATTCCGACGAACTTGGAAAGGCTCTCGTAAATATTCACAAGGAGAAGCTAAAATGGCACCTGGGGATGAAGGGGAACTCTTGATTGGGCGATTGAAAAGTCACTTGGTACGTCTAGGAGTTCTTCGCTCTTCTCTTTCAGCGGATTCATTGCGTGTGTACCGATTGGTTCTATCTGACAGTCAGGACGAGACGAGAAGTGCATGATTTCGAACATCAATCAAAAGCAAGAACCGTGAGATTGCGTGACTGTCCCAGAACACAGATCAGTGCCAACTGGGACGGTGTGAAATTACTTAAAGTTATAACTTTTAAGATCTGTGTGTATTCTTCTAAATCTAGTTCAAAGCACTGCGATGCCATACTCCCGATGCTACACACTTAAGCCACAGGCTTTTCGTAACATAGAAACGAGTGATGATGGCGAAGGACTAGGTGATTCAGGTACGGTGGAGAACGAAGAATACCATGGTTTGTCTAAGCAACTGGGCTCAAAACTCCTTATTGGAAGAACGAACATCATCGAAGACCATCAAATCAAATCTCTTATTTTGCCAGTCCTGCCATATGGAGCCGAAAGCTGATCCTTTGTGCCTTCAAAAGAAAACATCTACTTCTGGTATATGGCCCCGTCTGCGAGGAAGGCGAATGTAGGAGAAAACAGCCGCGAACTCTACAAGCTCTTCAGCACCAAGATGTGGATGCAACCCGGAAAGTAAAAATCCGTTCACTGGCCGGGTCATATCGAGAGCCTGCACACCAATGTTTCAGCTAAGAGGGTCTTCGAAACTGAGCCTTCTGGCTTATTTTTTACAATAAAGCGGACACAAGACTAGTGTTCAGGGCCGGACTTACACTCTCCATGGGTAGCAGCTTAAATGTCGTCAAAATTTCAAATGAAGATCCTGCTTCCACCGCAGTCTCGATTAGAAGCTTGTTCGGCCGTCTTGAGGAATGGAGTTCATTGCGCGACCGTCCTAGAATTTGCCAAACTTTTCTCTCATAATTGTTCTTTGTGCAAAACTATCCAGACTTTTGGTCCAAAACCATCGATACTCGAACAGATCAGAAAAGGAAACTATCGATGTTTAAGCAACACTTTGCCAAGGATTGGTGCTTACTGGAGTTGTGCCTCAAGGAGATCGACCTCTCGGCGTAACATCAACAACTCCCTCTTTTCCGCCGTTGCGCCAACACGCACTCCACCTGGTCCTCTCCGGTCTTGTCGCATTTTGGGACGGTAAGATTGCTGTGGTAACCGACAGAACACTACGAGAACACGTTTGATTGGCCGAGAATGTACGAGTTAGTAAAAATCGGGTCGGAACGGTGCTGCCAATAGTTTACTACAGTACATGACTGACCACTTCTATAATTAATATAACTCCATTGTATCACTGTGTACAGCAAACCCTGTTTCAGGAATGGTTATCGGAATTATGAGCGATACCTCACCTGCGGTATAGGTCACTACTGCGCTAGGTGGACTGTGGTGGTTGACCAATTTATTGACTGCGCTGATTGGTGTTCATGATTCGTCGCACCCTATAATAATTTACAAAACAAAACACGATTGCAGTTCGAGGCAATGTCATGTAGAGAAGGCCTTCGATACAGTCTGGATTGATCATCTACAAGCTAAACCAGATGGGATTCCCCTCCAACCTCATCGGAATAATTTATAGCTTTCTGCATTCCAGAAGATTGTACGTCTCAGATGAGGGCAGCAAGTCAACAGAGCCGAGCACCAAGGCGGGAGTTGCACAAGGATCAAAGCTTTTCAACATCAACACGGCAGATCAACCACATCCAACTGACACAGTAAAATGCTGTCTATTTGCAGATGACTCACTGACTTATGCCAGATAGCCGCCCAAAGGGTCGAAATCCAAAAAGCGAACATATTTGACTAATATACCAAATGGGGTTATATACTTATGTGCTTAAGGAGACCATCCAGAGGTGGATGCAGATGAGCAGCCAAATGTCGAAGCATAAAGGTAGTGCTCCCTAACGGTACAGAAATATCAACAAACGAAATGGTCAAGTATCTAGGCGTTAACTTCACGGAAAGGTTGAAGTTCAACAGTCATTTCAAACTGACCCTCAAGAAGGCCAACCTAGGCTTCCATCGCATCTATCTCTTGATGCGCAAGCAAAATGGATTAAGCCAGAGGACAAAACTGCTGCTGTACAAGCAGCTTATACGGCCGATCTTAACGTATGGCTTCCCAATATGACACACCTTCTCTAAGACCAGCATGACGAAGCTTCATTTGCGAATATGTACCAGACTCACCTTCGACAGGGACTGTCAAAGGCACCACAGCAACAATATGCTTTACGACCAAGTAGGCATCATCCCCCTGCAACAGTACATGGTGACACTGTTCAGAAAGCAGCTACTAAACATCACCAACCATCCTAACGAGGAAATCAGGAACTTGAGAAACACAATCCCCGGACAACCCGTTAAATCTGCAAAACGAGCAGAACTTTCCAACGACGTCGAACAACGAGCTGCATGGATTCTACCAGGGCAGCGATAGCAATCACCATCGAGGCTAAGACATTACCACGGCATCCCAAAGGGGCACCAACCATTGTAGGACATAAAAAATAAACAATAAACCGACAATAATAATAAATAACAAATTAAACAAAGTACATCAGTTGGGCCCCTATTGTTGAGCCAACACCCTAACACTGACTACCTCGAAGTTATAGCTTCCCATTGTGACACTCTGTCCAAGAAGTCAATGTTGTACGGCCTTTCATGAGGACAGCATGTATGTACTTCGTTTTGCCCTCTTTCATCGTTAGACCCATTTCCTTCAGTACCATTGCTAGCAAACGGCTCGCTGTGTTCGACCAATCACGTTAATGTCATCCGCGTATGCTAACAGTTGTACGGACTTCTGGAAGATCGTGCTTCTAGAGTTGACATGTGAGTCCTGCAAGATCTTCTCCGTCGCCCCGTCTAGAACCTTTTTTGACATTGAAGGTCTCAGTGAGTTAGTTACCAACCTTGATGGAGCAGCGAGAATTCTCCATCGTCTTGACGAGTTTGGCAGGAATGTCAAAACTAGACATGTCGTGGTATAGCTCGTCTATATATAAGCTGTCATATGCTGCCTTGAAATCGACGAATTGGTCGTGGGTGTCTATTTGCATTTCTTTTCTGGTATTTTCCAAGCCCATAGTGAATCATAGTGAAGACGTGTTCCCCGACAGAATTGACTCTGATGTGGACCTATCAATTTGCTGAAAGGGTCTTGTATGTGCTTGTACGGAAACTTAGGGGGGGTAAAGAGGTCTCAGCAGCTGCCTTTTAGAGTTCCGCAGGCAGTCCGTCTGCACCAGCAGTTTTATTCGACTTCAGTCTCGATATCGCTTGACTTCGTCTAGGTCGGGTTTACAGAATTCTCTTCTATCATTGTCCATTGGAGTGGAACATTCTGCCTGACAGCTGCATTGGTGTCCTCATCGCCGCTTAACAGGCTCCAGAAGGAAATTTTCCAGATTCTTAGTATCGACCGCGACTCGACCACTAGTTGTCCATTCTCGTCTGAATTTTATTCCCCCGGGTTAACTGTTTCACTCTTTGGTAAAACTTTCGCACATAATTCCTGTCGTAGCACCTGTCCATCTCCTCGATCGCCCGCTTCTCGTACTGCTTCTTTTTCCTCCTCGTCTCTGTTCGTAGTTCGATGCAGCGTGGCCTACTTGCTTTGTTGCATGTGTCTGCCGGCACTAGTTGTCATACCATGGGTTTTTCTGGGTGTCGTAAAACCCAGTCAGCCCTGCCCACATCAGTGGCAACTTCTTGACAACGCCTCTGGCCACTTTATGGATGTCAAGGTGTGAGAATCGCTGGCTGTTTTTCCGATGACTCTAGCAAAGATGTCTTCCTTACCCAGCTCTGCGTTGGAATCGTTGCTCGTATGTTCTTTCTATGGGATCGTAGAAGTCATCCTTGCTGTTGTTCTCTGTTGAAGTGTGGGCGCAGATCAGATTAATGTTCCCAAATTTTGCCTTGATGCGGGTTGATATAAAGCGTTCGCTTTTACAAACAAAGCTGAAGACTTTTTGTCTGATTCTGCCTCGATAAACAAATAGCCGCTGCCTTCGTTCCCTGTTGCAATCACGGCAGAAGGTGTCGCAGTTTCTTATCCTCTTTTTGCTCGGCCCATTCCACCGCACTTCCTGGATTGCGGTGATGTCTGCTTTGTAGCAGTCCAGCGCCTCCGCGAGTTCTTCGGCTGTACGTGGCCTGTTAAGGTACCTAAAATTCCACGCGCAGAACGGAAAATCTTTGTCCTTGTTTCGTTTGCAGGGGTCGTCAACGTCAGTTTCGTCCGTATCCGAGGCATTTGGTTTTCTGTGAACAATTTGGTTCTTACGTGGTGAGGGAGTTAACCTCACGCACAGCCCCCAACTGGACGGCCAGGTACTACACTTTTATCTTCGTGTGAAGGGTAAGCGGGTGTATGCGGTGTCGGTAACCTGGCTGAGGCTGTGAGCGCCGAGGTTAGCCCTAGGATATAGGCCTCTTCCGCCGCCATCGTTATTCCAAGGCTCCGACCTTGCCTTGGAAGATCCTTCTGGGCCTGAGCTCCGAATGTGTCGGAGTAACTCTAGTAGGAGAGTGCACTATGTAGCTCGTGCTGGAAGGTGTTTTGAATGTCGCCGTTGGCCAGACAGTTCTCCAGCTCCTCCGCAGACAGATGTGCCCTGGTACAGACTCACTTTCCCCTCTCTCGTCTGTAGCTGTCTTACGGGTGTTGGGTACACCATCTTCGATCGTGCTGACTGGAGTTTTGGATGTCGTTCTCCGGCTCCTCCGCAGCCACCCATAAAGTCAGATGTGCCCTGGTACAGCCACACTCTCACCCCTCTCTCGTCAGCAGCTGCCAGCGATGTCTCACGGGCGTCGGTTCCCAGATTTCACCACGTGGAGGTGAAAGTAGGATTCCGTTGATAGAGGCTAAGTGCAGACGCACGCTTCTGTATGAGGCGCCATATGAACGCTTCGAAGCGAACTAAGATTACCTAAATGGTTGAGAACAGTCAAAACCACACACTTTATTTTCCAGATGTGTACATATTATTATATAATCGAAGTTATTATTTTCCATATATGGGAGCATTTTATTCTCGTATCAAGCAGGTGAGTAAATTCGCTCGAACTCGATATCTTCAAAAAAGAGGCATTAGTGTCCTTTTCCTAAAATACATGTTTGCTTAGCCATCAATCTCAGAAGAATAATATATTTCACGCACAACTACTCGACTCCCTCCGTCTATGAGGGCCCCTGCAAATGCGAGCAGGATTAGCAGAAGGATCGTTAGTGTAGCTATTTTGAATTCAGCGTTGAATACTCGAAGCATGACGTATCGAATCAAATAGAATATTAAAATTGCGGCTACCACGGAAGCTATGATCCTGGAAATGTAATCATAAAAAAATTAAATCAACAATAGTAAAGTCAACGAATAACAATCGTCTTACGTCGTGGCAATGCTCGTCGTTGTTTCCAAATCTGCAGACCTCTGTCATTTTCTGTTGACGAAGAATTGACGTAACTTGGTTATTTTTTTTCATTGGTTTCAAAAATACATCTGTGTTGCATTCATGTGGAATGTGTTTCACTGTTTCTGGTCAGTGAATTGGGGAATGACGTAGTTCTAGAAATTTGCTGACTGCAGCGCACAAGTAGTGCATGCAAGCATGAACGGAGTGGCGATTTGTAATCAATCGTATTCCGTATCGGACTGGGTAGCGAGCAGGGTGTTGGCGAGCCACACACACTACCGGAAACTGCTTATTGCAATTTTGTCCAATTTTGCTGACTGATTTTACTCACATGGATGCAGACTTGTGTGAGTTCGATTTGTCGGCAAGTGGAGAGTCGGGGTCAGATTGGAAAAAGTGTTTGCTAAGTATTTGGAGTAGAAACAAACGCATACAAGGTTGATCTCTGGTTAGAAGAGCAGCCAATTGATCAAGCTGGCAACCGATCCTCGTCATTAGATCTCTGGTTAGAAGAATAGCCAATTGATCAAGCTGGCAACCGATCCTCGTCATTAGATCTCTGGTTAGAAGAACAGCCAATTGATCAAGCTGGCAACCGATCCTCGTCATTAGATCTCTGGTTAGAGAGCAGCTCATTGATCAAGCTGGCAACCGATCCTCGTCATTAGATCTCTGGTTAGAGAGCAGCCCATTGATCAAGCTGGCAACCGATCCTCGGCATTAGATCTCTGGTTAGAGAGCAGCCCATTGATCAAGCTGGCAACCGATCCTCGTCATTAGATCTCTGGTTAGAAGAACAGCCAATTGATCAAGCTGGCAACCAATCCTCGTCATTAGATCTCTGGTTAGAGGAACAGCCCATTGATCAAGCTGGCAACCGATCCTCGTCATTAGATCTCTGGTTAGAGAGCAGCCCATTGATCAAGCTGGCAACCGATCCTCGTCATTAGATCTCTGGTTAGAGAGCAGCCCATTGATCAAGCTGGCAACCGATCCTCGTCATTAGATCTCTGATTAGAAGAACAGCCAATTGATCAAGCTGGCAACCGATCCTCGTCATTAGATCTCTGGTTAGAAGAACAGCCAATTGATCAAGCTGGCAACCGATCCTCGTCATTAGATCTCTGGTTAGAGAGCAGCTCATTGATCAAGCTGGCAACCGATCCTCGTCATTAGATCTCTGGTTAGAGAGCAGCCCATTGATCAAGCTGGCAACCGATCCTCGGCATTAGATCTCTGGTTAGAGAGCAGCCCATTGATCAAGCTGGCAACCGATCCTCGTCATTAGATCTCTGGTTAGAAGAACAGCCAATTGATCAAGCTGGCAACCAATCCTCGTCATTAGATCTCTGGTTAGAGGAACAGCCCATTGATCAAGCTGGCAACCGATCCTCGTCATTAGATCTCTGGTTAGAGAGCAGCCCATTGATCAAGCTGGCAACCGATCCTCGTCATTAGATCTCTGGTTAGAGAGCAGCCCATTGATCAAGCTGGCAACCGATCCTCGTCATTAGATCTCTGATTAGAAGAACAGCCAATTGATCAAGCTGGCAACCGATCCTCGTCATTAGATCTCTGGTTAGAAGAATAGCCAATTGATCAAGCTGGCAACCGATCCTCGTCATTAGATCTCTGGTTAGAGAGCATCCATTGATCAAGCTGGCAACCGATCCTCGTCATTAGATCTCTGGTTAGAGAGCAGCCCATTGATCAAGCTGGCAACCGATCCTCGTCATTACAGAAACACTGGCATCATAGTGCACATAACTGCGTACACAAAACAAAGAACAATGGACATTCTGTACTCTGAATGTGCTAATTTATCATATGTATCCAATGCACTGGATACATTTATCAATATATCCAAATCACCGATTGAAGAATTTAGCGTTACATTTCCAAACAAAAATCTATAGTTGCGCACAGATTCAGTTCCCGAAAAGAAATATTTAAATGAGAAAATAAAGTCAGTACTTACGATTTGTTAGCAGAAACTTATATTTATAAGAAACCCAATCTACACACCGACGCTTGTTGAAAACAACTGAACTGAACACCGCACAATCCAGCTAGGCAATAAAATCTCGAGCAAAATGGGCATTCGATTTCACAATTGATAGGAGACAAAGGCTGTGGTCCAGTGTTGCCCGAGAGAAATATTCGAGAGTAGTGCAGAAGTCGCAGAAGAGTAGTATTATGAACAAAATAGTAGTCAATAGGGCGACTGGGCGGGACTATTGGGCTAGCTTTACAATATTGCGACAAAATTCATGAGGGAAATATAAAAAAATACTATTTCTTTATTTCAACTCATAATTACATTTCCGGTTTGGCAGAGATTGCAGGTGGTTGGGTTGACTTTTTTTTTAGTAGGTTGTTCGTGAGTTATTTTTGTGTGTCCAAGCCGGAGTCTGACCCGGCCGTGGTTTCGGTTTGTACACAGTCGCAACATCTTTTGGGTTGATGCTCGAGTAGTGGTGGGAGTACTGATTCCAGGCCCGATTAAACTCATGTTTACTTTGTTTCGCTTTATGAGGAGGTTGAGAAAAACCTAGTTCCGCTGCGTCGCTGGAATGAGAATGGCAAAATTGGACGGACGAAATCCTCGGTTTGAAGGCGAAAAGGGTTTCGTTAAGACAATTTTTTAAGAAAACTGCCTTTGACCAAAACTTTTCGATGTGCCTCGAATTCGAAATAATGGTTTGGCTTATACATCAGTGTTCACCATTCCATTTCCAGCTTGTCCATAGTGCCTTCTTCTTGCCCGATCAGCTAAATATTTGGGATGAATGGCTTGTGCAGAGTTATCGTGTTATCGTTGCAGTGTTTACTTAAAGAGTCGGGTAGTATTTTGTAAAAGGTCGTATATGCCAAAATGAATGCATTACGGACTGGGATTGGAACCCTAAGATAAGCTCTTAAAAATATTGTTGTGTACAAAATAGTAGTACGAATATGAAAGGAGGAGTACGGTAGTGCGCAGATGGCGACAGTAGTACGAATACTCCCACAGTAGTACTCGACAACACTGCTATGGTCTCTACATTCGAAGTTGTAGCAGCGTATTCGGGGAATTCCCTTCCAAAACACGTCTTTGCAATAAAAATAAATTCGGAGTTCAAGATTGCATATCTGTTCTGATATGTTTACATTCAATTTTGTGGACACAGGGTGGTGCAGCTTTTAATGTGTTCTGATCGCATGCATTTTAAGGTTCTTCCAAACGGTAAAGGTTGATTCGTCCCTCCCCATATTTCTGAACCAAAACGCATTTGAAACCAAAAATATTTGAAGAAAAAAAGTCTATAGACAGTACTTTCAATGAGAATTATTTTGGGCACTCTGGCCCTAACAGCTTGGGAGATATTGGTAAGAAAAAGGGCTTGTGTGTATGCAGATAAGGTCCGCTCGATTTGGGATAGAAGAATTTGGATAGAAATTAAAAAAAACTAGAGGTGAATTAAAGGAATGGCCTTTTCAGTTCAGCTGCACTTTATTAATTCAAACATTGTTTTAATACTTTATATAAGTATGATAGAGATGCCCAACTTCACAGCTGATTGACCCCTAGTCCATCGACGAATTTCAGAAGCTTTTTGACAGTTATTCATGAATTTCTGACAGTTATTCACGACATAAAGTAAATGCCGTTCTCTGATTGGTGAATTAGGCTTTAGAAAGCGATACAAAAAATGGTTGTCCAAAATTTTAAGGGGTAAGGGACGCAGAATTTGGGCGTCTCTATCATGCTTCATTTCTGATCTCAATCATACTTCATTTCTGCTTTATAATATCTACTATTCACATGGTGAGGTCGATTGTTTACATCAGAGATGATGGAGGAAGAGATATTCCTCTTTCCAGTGGAAAACCCCCAGTCCATTGCAGTTATGCTCTCAAGTCACGCATACTACTTTATTTTCACGCACACTTGTTAGAAGTATAGAGCAACGTAATGGTGTTAGGCGGCAGTAAGTGTTAGGCGGGAGAAAGAAAAGGTTATACAAAACGCTGTCAGATGAATCTGAGGGGCAAGAAACGTAGAAGTGATCCATCTCTTCCTCCATCGTCTCTGTTCGTAGCACTTCACAAGCACTTATTACAAAACTGACACACATTATCCCGACATTCCACCATTGATTACAATCGAAATCAACAATTTGTTAAATAAATTAAAAAATTGATTTTCCCGCCATATTTAATACAAATTCCTTCCCGCCAGAGAACTGTCATCATTTGATGGGGGTCAACTGTCAACAGAAACTTAAAGGCGGACACAAATACAAATATTTCGCATATCCAAAAAACGAAAAAGGGTTACTTTTCAAAATTATCATTCCACCATGTGTTTAATACTTAGAAATGTTTTTTAATGAATTTCTACAGTGGTGGGAGTATTGTTTCCAGGCCGCATGTCGTATGTGGTCCCAGTACGAGTGCGCACATTTTTTTTTTAAATCTTTCTTTGGTGGAAAGTACGATGTTACGGCGAATTCGGAGGCACGCTTTGCTGCGAGGTCGGCTAACTCATTCCATTTGATAACTGTACGAGTATGTCCTGGAACAAAAATAACTTTTAGTGTTTGGATGCAGTTCAACGATGTTGTCGCGTATCGTATTTATGAGGTTGGAGCGGTAGTTGAGGTTCATGATTGCGCTGAGAGTAGAGAGGCTGTCAGAGCAGATTACTGTCTTCCTCCCAACGGCTTTTGTGGCTCCGAGAAGAGCTAGAGCCTCAACGGAGACGGAATTGAGAGTTAGTTTGGTACTTCTTCGGCATGTAGAAGTTGTCCATTAGCATCAACTACTGCATAGCTGGTGCCTTCATCACTTTTGGAGCCGTCGGTATATATGACGTATCGAGAATTTTGGATGTAAGAGTTAATTAGTTCTTTGAACAGTTGGAAGTGGTCCTTAGGAGAATTGGTTTTTTTTTTCCTTTGAAGAGGTTGATTTTGATGGCATCCTGTGGTAACAACCAGGGTGGGTGTGTTGTGGGGAGCGTAGGTTCTTAGATAGTTTGTAGCCCAAAATTGTTGGTAAACGTCAAGGCATTGTAGGCGATTAAGGGGCATTTAGGAATTTTTGTTCGTCTTAGCAAATTTTTCGGTAAGGGTAGTAATCGGTGAGTTACGTGTGTGGAGGATTTTGGAGCAAGGCGAGTTGTGAGACTGTCCCTCAGTTGCTCAATTTGCGGGAGGCCAGCTTGTGTCAGCAAAGTCTTGACATGTGTTGTGCGACAAGCTTTTAAACTGCGCCTATCCACGTCTATGGGTTAAGGAATCGTTGGTAAGATGGTAAATTGCCAAACCGTATTCAATCGCTGATAGTATTATGGTTTGTGTTAGCTGTACCAGACTATTTATGCGTACAAAGGAGTTATAATTTTTTCCTTAATACTAAACAGTGATGTGTAAAGCTAAATGCCAAGGATACTTAGCTCATTAACTGTAGGTACTACAATTTTTTGCAATTGCTTGCTTTTGCTGGGCGAAATAATAACACCGAAAAGAGAGCACCAGTTTTCTATATCAACCAGAATATTTTGGAACGCTTGTTTCGTTCCATTATCATCGAAAAGTGTGTGGCAAGTTTTGAATTTGGAAATAATAGTGCTGATGTCATTAGAGGCGACTATGAATAGAGCGACTGAGAGGGGAGACCCTTGGGGAATGCCGTTGAATGGGTCTTATATCTTACTTACTTACTTAACGTGGCGCTACAGTCCGAGGTGGACCTGGGCCTCAACCAACAAGCGTCTCCAGCCAGCTCGATCTTTAGCTAGCTGTCTCCAGTTTCGCACGCATAGTTGGTTGAGGTCCCTTTCCACTTGCGTGCGCCACCTGAGTCGCGGTCTTCCTCTACTGCGCCGTCCCTCGGGGGTGGATTCGAAGACTTTTCGGGCGGGAGCATTGGTTTCCATCCGCTCTACATGACCTAGCCACCTCAATCGTTGGATCTTCACTCTTCTGGCTAAGTCGATGTCGCTAAACAGCCCGTATAGTTCGTCATTATATCTCCTCCTCCACTCACCATCTATGCAGATGGGACCGAAAATCAGCAACCAAGAGCAGCTTCATCCGCTTTTGATAAAGTCCATGCCCCCACGCCATATAGCAGGACTGGGACGATTAAGGTCTTGTAAAGCGTTAGCTTCGTTGTTCGAGAGAGGGCTTTGTTTACCAATTGCTTTCTTAGCCCAAAGAAGCAGCGATTGGCAAGAGTTATTCTTCGTTTGATTTCAGCGCTGCTGTCGTTGTCTGAATTGATAGCGGTGCCTAGGTAGACAAAGTTTTTGACCACCTCAAAGTTATATCTGTCTGCTGTGATGTTCTGACGGAGACGTCGGTGTTGGGTGTCCTTTCTCGTTGACAACATATACTTGGTCTTACCCTCGTTTACCGCTAAACCCATCTTTGCGGCAAATCCGTTGCAATACCCACAAAAGCGCCATTGACATCACGCTGTGTTCTTCGGATAATGTCAATACCGTCGGCATATGCGAGTAGTTGGACGGACTTCTGAAAGATTGTTCCTCTGGTGTTGGCGTTCGAGTTTTGAACAATTCTTTCAAGAACGATGTTGAAAAAGTCGCATGACAGCGCGTCGCCTTGTCTGAATCCTTTTTTGACATCAAAGGTCTCGGTTAGATCTTTACCGACCTTGAAGGAGCAGCGTGCATTCTCCATCGTCATCCTACACAAACGGACGAGTTTGGTAGGGATGCCAAAACTAGACATTGCTCTGTATAGCTCGTCTCCATAAATGCTATCATACGCGGCCTTAAAATCGATGAAAAGGTGGTGGGTATCGATTTGTTGCTCCTGGGTTTTCTCCAAAATCTGCCGCAGTGTGAATATTTGGTCGGGGTCTTATATCGAGTAGGCATTATTTACCTTAGTTCGGGATTTTCGGCTTAAGAGGAATGCTTTTACGTACGAGTTCATTTTGGGCATGATTTTCCATTGTGCCAAGTTATTAAGAACAGCATGTGTGCCAATACGGTCGAAAGCTTTCTCATAACTCATTCGTCAATGTAGATTAAGGAATCGATACTTAGGCCGTGTTTGAAGACTACTTGGCTTAAACAAATTAGATGTTTCCTTTCTATGAACCACATTTACCTACGGGAGATAAATTGCTCTAACAGTTCGCCTGTGCAAGGTAGCAGTGAGATGGGTCATAGCTCTTGCAGTCAGTTGTCGGGCTGATAGTGGCGGTTTTCCATGTTTGTGGTATTATACCTTGATCAAAGATGTTAGATGGGGTATTTCGTTTAGCATTGGGTAAAATATTCTATCATAGTTTTACCTTCTACCCACAACAGGCAGCTTTCCAATTGTAGCCTATTTATGGGCTGTTGCTGAGAGTGGGTGTAAGACAGACATTGCTTAGTGCTAAAATTTAGAATCGAGGAAGGCTGGGGGAAGCTCGTGTCGTGAGAATAATTTGACCAAGTTCAGGCAAAGTGATGACATATTTTGTTCGAATCGAGAAGTGTTTCGGACTCTGTTACAATTGCTTTTATGGAGCGTGGAGTTTAATTGCCTATTAGGCTTTTAATGTCAGCCCACATTTCTTGCAATGCTTGTCGTGCGGTTGATATTGACTGCGAATTGTTGAGAACAATATTTCTTCACTAGTTACACTTTGTAACGAAATAAAGCATTTACTTTGCGATATTTTACCAAGTTATCGTCCGTGTTTTCTAAACAAAATTCCATAGTTGTTGTTTCGTAGAGTGGCAATTTTATGGTCCTACCGGGGCACGAAGGATTTGTAAGGAGTGTTTTTGTTTGGGGGATGAACAGATTCGCTGCATTGTATTGTTGCCGTATTGTTTTAGTAATTATTGCAGCTTCTTTATTTATGTTACGGGAAGGTTCTACGTTATTTAGTGTGTTGGTAACAAGGTTTTTAAAGGAGCTCCAGTCAGCACGATCAGTTTGGAATTTATTTGAAGGCCGTGATTGCGTTAATACTCTCAATAATAGGATAATGGTCGCTTCCGTGTAGGTTTTGAAGAATGTGCAAAGAAGAGTTTGAGATAAGTTGAGGCGATATTCATTGTTAACAATGGAGAGGTTGGAAGTTGTTAACAAGTCTTCTATTTATTTTCCCCTGTGGTTGCGATCTTGGGAACCCCATAGTGTACTCCAAGAGTTGAAATAACCAGTTAATATAAGGGGAGTGTCGAATACACTTATAATGAGCCAGAGGTCGGAGAAGGGCTGTCTGTTTGAACTGTTAAGGGAAGTTACAGTGATTATCGTTCTAAGTTAAATTTCCACTGCTACAGCGGATAGTGAGGACTTCACTGTGATGTGTCTATGTGGGATAAATGTATGAACTAATAGGGCTGTGCCCTGTTTTGCTGAGGGACTTACGTACGTAGTTGTGAAAGTATCCTACGTTTTCGTATGTCCTTGTTTTGGACAGCTAGGGAATGTGTCGGTTGAAATGCGAGCTTCTTGGAGAGAGATCACAGATGGATTGTGGCCATTAACGAACAATCGAAGCTCGTGTAAATTGCTGTAATAACTTTTAAGGTTCCACTGAAGAACCTTAAATATGTTTTGTTTTTTGTGATAGGGACTTATGTGCAACGTATGTTGTTAAAAGTCTGATGTGGTAGAGTTGGGGTTGGTTAGGTTTTGACTCTGCTTAATGGTCGACGAAGCATTGTGTCTACAATTACGTTGCATCGATGAGAGAGTCATTAATGTTATATATCCTTATCATCGACATTAGAAGGTTTAGAACAGTACTGATCATTTTGTAGAAGTTTTTGGGAGATTGCAGATATGGGTGAGTGTGTTAGAATTTCATTTGATTACTTGTGTTTGTGTTTATTGCGACATGTGTATGTAACTTGTCTAAGTTGCTAGAA
This sequence comes from Eristalis tenax, assembly GCA_905231855.2. Taxonomy (NCBI): domain Eukaryota; kingdom Metazoa; phylum Arthropoda; class Insecta; order Diptera; family Syrphidae; genus Eristalis; species Eristalis tenax. The sequence continues at coordinate 14,062,402 of HG993126.1, read as the reverse complement.
GTAGCATCCTTAGGACTATAGGACATGCATACGATTGAAGGTTATGTACACTTAGAAAACTCAATCGATACAAGCCTGTTTGATTGTCACCTAAGGCTGCAATAGGCTGCATTAGGCGATTGAATTCATAAAAAGTTCTAAGTGGTAGAATTTTTCAGTGTTTATGTTTGATTATTAGCTAGGCTAGTGGGTCTAGTGAGTAAAGAAGGGGCTATTTTATTGTGTTGTGTGAAGAACGTGTGGGCTCCTGTTCTTTTGCTCGTTTGTGATTGAAGGTGTTTTTGCTGATCTGAGGGGTACGGATGTGGTAGCGGTGCTGATGGTGTTGCTTGGGTCTGTAGGAGATGTGAGAACAACAGTGCATGCTCGTGCAGCTCGTACTGCAGAAAATATTGCTGCTGTTCGCGATAGTGTGGCTGAAGAGCCGTCCACCTCAACTCGCCGTCGTGCACAACAATTGCACCTCTCACGCTCGTCGTTGATGAACATTATGCATAAAGATTTGCACTTACACGCTTCCAATGTCCAATTGACTCAAGAACGAAAGCCTCTTGACCATTTCAAGCGTCAATGGTCAGAATGGTGGCAAGAAATGGCAACAGTGGATGATCAATTTTCTAAGAGAATATTCTTCATTGATGAGGCACATATTCACCTCAGAGGATTCGTCAATAAGCAGAATTGCCGCATTTGGGCGAATGATAATCCAAGAGTGATTGTCGAAAAACCAATGCACCCACAAAGAGTGACTGTTTGGTGCGGTTCATGGGCTGGCGGCATCATCGGGCCGTATTTTTTCCAAAATGAGGCCGGTCAGGCAGTTACTGTGAATGGTGTTCGCTATCGTGAAATGATAACGAACTTTTTATGGCCCGAATTGGAAGATATGAATGTGGACGATATGTGGTTTCAAGAGGACGGTGCCACTTGCCACACAGCTAACGAAACAATGGCTCTTTTGCGGGGCAAATTCAATGGCCGTGTTACCTCACGTGGTGGCGATGCCAATTGGCCGGCAAGATCATGTGATTTGGCACCGTTGGATTTTTTTCTTGGGGGTTATTTGAAAGAAAAGGTGTACGTCGATAAGCCAGCAACAATTCCAGAGCTAAAGGATGAGATAATTCGGCACATTAACGGCATAGAACCTCAATTATGCTTCAGCGTCATCGAAAATTCAGACAATCGGATGGAGGTGTGCCGCCGAGGTCGCGGCGGCCATTTGGCCGATATTTTGTTCCATACAAAATTGAACCATCCAATATTAGCATAATAAAAAGAAATGACAATAATTTCCTAAATAATTTGTGTTTTATTCAAAATCAACATCAACATTTGTTAACTTGAGTTGAAATATTTTTGAGTGAAGGTGGGACCATGTAGGACTGTACCATGTGGCTGATAATAATTTGTTCTAACAATCAGGGCTTAGAGTGAATCACAGCTGCTCTACTGCTGTGGTAAGCCTAGTTGATGAAATAAGGCAGGATTATGCCAAGGGCTTCGTAAGACTTCTTTGTCTGCTTGACTTTTCGAAAGCTTTCGATAGGGTAGATCATAACATCCTAAAATGGATGCTAAAAAACTTGTTTGGTTGCGGTGATAGGGCAGTCAAACTTATTGGCAGTTACGAAGATTTCAGAGAGTTACCGCTTAAAGCGTTAGTTCGAGCAGATCCTCAAGGATCCATTCTTGGGCCATTATTATCCCGCATATTCATCAATGACCTCCCATCAGTCTACACGCAAACGTCTGTGCATCTTTATGCTGACGACGTTCAACTTCATTTGGGGAAACCCTTCAACCAGCTCTCTGAGCTGGCTGCTATCAGAGATGATGGATGATCCTCCATCATCTCTGGCTGCTGTTGTTAATGAAGAACTATCCCAAATATATACCTGGTTCGTCGCTAATGCGCTACTTCTGAAACCGCACATATCTCAAGTAATACCTATATCTAAAATAAAATTTGACTTGAATCAAAAAAATCACTGCTGTTGTTATTGATCGTACTCCATCACGCTACAGTCATCCTTAAGTAGTCATTGGTCGGATTTACGGATGTTTGAGGAAATTATGGCTATCGTCTTACTTTACTCCGGTAGAAACTAGGCACAAGTTAGCACTAGCGTTAATAGTCCCAATAATTATGCACGCTGATGTTGTCTACAGGTACAAGTAGCATTCAACGCTGTCGTGCGCCACGTATACAACCTTCGAAGATATGACCACATTTCTTAACACTCAGGAAAACTATTAGGCTGCACACTGAACAAATACACCAATGCAAGAGATTGTATATTCCTACATACTTCCTACTTCTACTACCTACTTCTTTAACAAACTCGTCCTTAATCGTTGTGTAAGACATTTGAGTATCTTTCCTTTCCGTCGCCAATGTTTGAATTCAAGCCGTTTATTTTTCAGTCATGCTGTCAAACTGTGGAATCCATTGCCACCGCTGTCCTCTCGCATTTATCCTCTTTAACAACCCATCCCCAATCACTCCCTTGTTCCCTATAATTTTTACCTATCAAGCTACCTTAAAAACTACCCTAGTTTGTGTAGGTCGGGCATTGGTTTCCGCTAATAGATTTCTATCTAATTTGCTACAAGACAGTGGCCGACTGCTCCCCCTTTCGGGGATGCGTACTGCCCTATCTAACTCGATGAGAGAGTTCCCTCTCTGCCCAGCCACCAAAAAGTTCGGTGTTGCTTTGCAACATCCCGAACATCTCTCCTTGATACCGCCGTATTGAACCGGAGGAGACCCTCTTCATTTATTTGTGTTGTTCCTACTTGAAGGAGAGTTTGACGGGTGATCTTTAGTGCAGTTCGCACACGACAATCTTGCGCACTCTGCGGGGCAGTGAGGGGGAGATGGCACTTTTCGCAAGTCGCGTTGTTTCAGCATATTTTGGCGGTGTGCCCCAGTAATTGGAATAGTAGGTTTTTTTCATTACCTGTTTTTGGGTTCGGGCGGAAAAATCATTTCTAGATCACTAAACCGTGGACAGTCCCGTGGCCCGGGGGGCAAAGTGTTGTATTATTTCACCCACTAGTGTCATTAACTAACGACACGAGAAGAGAGAGAAAAGACAACGAAAGTAGAACGAGATCACACAATCGGACAGCTTATGTTACCGGCTCGCTGGTCAGGCGAAAAAATTAAAATGAAAAAAAATATAATTCAGTTCTTCGTTCTTCATTCTTCTCAAATCTTTCCGTTTTTTTTTTTTTTTCATAATTCTTCCTAGTTTAAGTGCTGCCATCTCTAACAAAATGTTATACGTAGTGGAGGTGCCCTTTGCGCCTTTTGGTCACCAATGAGTTGACTGCTCCGAGTATCTTTCCTTAGCACTCTCTCTTCAATGCCAACCAATTCTTTAACAGCTTACCATTTTTTATAGCGACCCGAGACCGCTCTACTGTAACAGAGATTTTCGTGGCTGCGAACCGAGATAAAGAAGCTTGTGAGATGAAATCAAGGGGAAGGGGAGGTATACGTTGGATATCTCAATCCTCCATCAACCCTGCTGTGAACGACATCGACAGCTTCTCCACTGATCGGCGTAGGATATTGAAGATGTGACATCGTTACGGAGCCAGCATAAGGCCAATTGTGCATAGGTAGAGAAATGCGTCGAGAGGAATAAAGCCATTAACGTCCAGTTCAAGGTACATTATGTAGGGGTAGTAAAGCAAATTTGTCGGAGCAGACCTTAGATGAGACGTAACATGTCACTTAACTTTTCGGCAAGCTTGCAGCCTCCCCGCTTAGTCAAAATGTAGAATATTGGCTACAGCGTCTATTCCTACTTACATGAGCCTACGGATTCTAGGTTCCATTTGCCAGTAAGACAAACATGTATAATGCGTGGATACGCATCTTTTATGTCAGCTTGGGAAGAGTCTAGGCAATACTTCACAAACTTCGCCTATTAGAGTCGGCCTAAGATTGCCGGTCGTTTGGCTAATATCACACGTACAACTTGAGTGGTAAAAGCTTTGAGTCTGCCTAAGATTGCCGGTCCTTTGGCTAATAGCACACGTTCAACTTGAGTGGTAGAAGCTTGGTCCAGATTCACAACGGCTCTAGTGCCACCCGTACTTTTAATGTTATTCAACTCGTGCTTGGACCTTCCCTGGGTCTGGTGGTACGTGAACAAGTGCCAATTAAATCCCAAATCATATTCCTTATCCCTCTGCATTTTCTTTACATATTTCACTATTCTGCAGCGACCAAGGGGACGAACAGTCATTAGTTTCGTGTCGCCGTGAAAATATTAAAAACACAAAAATGATACCCACGCTAAATATTCTTCTCTTGTGTATTTCTATGCTCAGTTCAAACATGGAATGTTTCCAATTCAATCACGGCAACACTCGATGCGAACGTCCTACCAGGTGTAGGTAGGTTCACCTCCTTGCTATGTCCAACGCACACTACTCCATCTGCTCGATAGCTGAATGAAGGGTATCCACCGCAGTTTCAGTGATCTTGAGCTAAAATGAAAAAGTTGCTTAACCATAACTTCCAGAGGAACAGTGCCCTTCACTTACGATAATTAATAAGCCATTCTTGGCTGTGTTTTTCAGGAAATTCGTCCAGCTTATGTTGTTTGAAAACGCGAGAGTGTGCACTATTGTGAGGATGAGCAGCGGGTACATCATTACTTTTGCTATTTTGAACACTATTTTGAACGCGAAAAGGAGTGTGTATCGAAGTATGACTAGCGTTAGGATCCAGATTACGACCGACTGGAGGCCCGTGTAGATTTGATCGCTCTGGAAAGGAAGCAGACTAGTGCGAAATGGAAAAAAAAGAATAGCAGTTGTCTTACATCATGGCGTACATCGTCCTTGTTATTGAACTTGCTTGAATCTGGCATTTCCTGTTGACAAAGAATTTAGGTTATTATGTTGCAGAAGTTCGAAGATCTATGCTGGAGTCATTTGGGAGGTGCGTGACTGTTTCTGGACGTAGAATTTGACTTGTTTGAGTTCCGTTTATTGTCCGTTATCTGTCAATTTCTAGAGAGATGCCCGAAATCGAAGCTGTCAGCCGTTAGAAGGAATTAGCGTCCATTTCCAAAGTGGAAGAATCGAGTTTCACAAGGCGAATTAAATCAGCAAAAATGTGCACTTGCAGAGACTTCTATTTAAAATTCACTTTCCACAGGAAACACAATCGATATAATGTTCTGTGTAAGCAACTGCATCGCACCAATGGATATTAACCTCACACTTGATCACAGAAACCAGCTGCACAAGTTGGCACTGCAGTTGCAATTACTGGATCGAATTGAGAGGATCCCCTGATAAGCACACACACACGAACGATGTGCAAGTTCGCAAAGTACAAGTCGAGAAATGCATTCAGACAAAAAAATAATTATTTGAGCACTTTTTTATATCAGATACTGCACCGCACAAATGATGTAGAAGTGCTATTCAAATAAAACCGATTACGCGAGGCTGTAGATAAGTCACCATCTGGATCCACTCAGACGGAGTCCCAGCGAATTTCAAGCAATATGCGTCTATTTCTGAAATTGTGACAAGAACATTCTGTGGCTAAGCTATCGTCCGATTCATTGAACGTATCAACTCAGTAGTTTGAAAGTGTAAACGCTCTGATCATCAATCAATCAGTACTCAAGAGGCACTCGTTTCAGTCACGTTTGCGTATGTTCTTCAGTGCGTCCTGCACCTTTACTGATGTCTATTTATAGCCTTAGCGCATGCGACAAAACGCTTTCTTTGTTTACTTCGAGTCTGAATCTCATTAGCGACACCTGTCAAACGCCATATGTTTTCACCACATCACTGAAATGCACTTGTCAGCTTGTGTCAGCGAAGTTAGCCAAAACAAATCCATCCTTGACCCTATTCGCAGATGAAAGAAATAAAGAAGAAGAAAAAGAAAGAGAAAAGCACAAGACATGACGCAAGAGCGTACACATGTCTGCAAACAAAGCACACCTCCGAGCCAATAAATGAACAACACCTGTGATATGTATTAAAGGTCAAAGTTTATTCTAAATGTCAGATTCGACTGCACAGTTAAATAAATAAAAGTTACTTGTCCGCCTTCCCTTTGCCCAGCACCGGGCTAGTCAGCAAAGCGCTTCTACTTGTTCAGTGACATCCGTTCGACACTTGCCAGAAGTGCGTCCGCTTCCGCCACTTGGTCCTTAGTGCTGAGATTCTTCAGCCGTGCCTCGAGTGCGTCCAGATCGTCGTTGTCCTGCTTCTGTATGCAGAGATATCGAAGCATGAGACTGATGAGGAGACACATATCTTCGAGAATTTTCTCTTTTTCTGGTGTTGGGTTCTGGTAGCGCAGTTTCATCAGCCTCCATTTGCTTTCAGCCAACTCGAAGGGTGTCTTGCCACTTCGGTCGTGGATGTGTACGCTGGCTCCGCCTCGGAGTAGGATTCTTACTACAAGATTGAAGTTGTTGGAACTGGCGGAAATTACGGCCAAATGCAGGGGTGTGTTGCCCAATGAGTCGGCTATGTTTGGATTCGCGCCGTACTTCAACAGCTCAGTGACGACCTCCGCGTATCCGCGACATGCTGCCAAATGCAGTGGGCTCCGTTTGTGTTCGTCCGAGCAGTTGGGGTCTGTGCCATTGTCAAGCATCCGTGTGAGCAGCTCAACATTGCATGTTGACGCGGCAAGGCGTAATTTTCTGCCATTCGATTCAGCCAACACGTTTGGGAAATGGCTGCGGAGTCGATTTTTCAATTTGTACCGACGACGCATCTTGAGTGCGCTACTCCCGGATGGCAAACTGGACGGGCGCATCAGAGCTCCGATGTCTGATGGCTTCGCTTGTGGCTGTGCAAATGGGTTGTCATTGCTGGAGGCGTCGTCCAAGAGATTGATTTCCAAAATGCTCGGTATTATGAGGGGAATTGGGAGTATAAAGTTACCATCGTTGCTGTCGTTGCTGGTGTCCACTCCCGAGTCGTTTGATGCCATCGCAACGTGCGTCTGTGTGTTGGAATCGTGGGTGAAAATTGATAATAATTTCACCTCGTGTCTGATATCTTAACTGGCGGTATGATTTTTCACTTTTCTTTTACTATTTTCAAGAGATACGCACAAATTCTTTGTTTGTTTTTGTTTTACTTAGTTGTTTTGCTTTGCACTTTGAGTGTTAAAAATAAAATACGCATGACAGCTGATGGGTGTTATTGTGTCACACTGAATGTTTTCATTTTCTCGTATGCAGATTGCTGGAGTGTGTTCAGTGATTTTGTGTATCAATTGCTAGTGTGGCGCTAGATGGGCGGGAGTGGTGCCATCATTTTGCTAGGTCTTAAGTTTGTGTAGAGATTTGTTGATGAATGCGCGGAAACATTTGGTTGACAATATATTATCAGATCATTATTGATCGTTTGATGAAGATTTCTAAGAAAAATTAACGTGAAATGAACTGTTTAGGAATGATCTGATGTTTCATAGACTTTATGACAGTTATTCATGCATTTTTGACGGCTTTTCACGAAATAACGTAAATGCCGTTCTGTGCTTAGTCAATTTGGCTTTAATAAACGAAATAAAAAATGGTTGCCAAAACTTTAATGGGCAAGAGAGAAAGAAGTTGGGCATCTCTATCATACTTCATTTCTGAATTCACGGCTTTCTAAGCCGCGTGCTGATTTTAGAGTCTGAACAGTGGCACAAATGGAGATAGGTTCGAAATACACGACCATGAAACGATTACAACACTTCTGATTAATCCGATAAATGAAATGGCTTTCAGTTAAGCTAAAATAAAGTATTACACTTTCTAGGGAAAGGTTATATCAGCACGCGAGCACGTTGGGCCGTCATCAAGGCTCTGGAGGTGGTTTCTCTAAAACTTATGTTGGTCATTAGCTATCACAAGATGGCCGTTCAGATGTAAGTACTCCTGTGTTGAGCGTCTGGATTTAGAGACATAAGAGTGCAGTGGATGGTAGACGCCCAACTGTGCTGCTCCCTTCCACTGCAGAAGAACAAAGCAGTAGTACAGGTGACTAACTTAAGATGGTTGGAAGCCAAGATGGTGGAAGCCAGACACAAATCTACTAGAAAAATTGTGTCACAGTGCTGTGTACTGCCATTGTCACTGTCCGTCTCTGGCTTCAGATAGGTTAGAACATTAGGAGTAAAGTTTTGTGTACAGGCCATCTTTCAAGATGTAGATGCTGCTCTGGCCAGGGCCCGAGGCGCTTTCGCCCTTACAAAGGGACTGTTTTACAACAGCCAACTCGATGCGAGGGTGAAGGTTATCTGCTACATGGCCCTCATGCGGCCTATGCTCACCTATGGCTGTCCCTTATGGTTCAACGTGAGTGCAAGCTTGACGGAAAAGGCTCGGTTGCTTGAGAGGGCTTGCCTTCGCCTTTATCGAACTCCAAATTCCCAGTACAAAAAATCTATTCCAATGAGGTCTTATACAACAGGGCAACCTGACGAGAATATAGTTCGAAAAATTTCTTGCACAACGACTCACAAATTTCGAAAGGAAAAGGTCTCAAAATTATGCACTCAATTAGTAATTCCTCACCTCCTAAAAAGGGCTGCCTTTAGTGGCAAGGAAAAGCAATGTTATCCTTGTCCTTGTGTTGTTCTTGGATTCAAAAGAGTTTTTATTAGCAATTGACCTCCATTTATAAAAAAGACCTCGTTTTAGTTGGATTTCGAAAATCAGTTAATTCTTTTGACGGGGCGCCTGACATATGGCTTGCATTGGGTGCTCATTTGGTTCGGGCCGGCCCTGCATCTCAGGCCGACTGACCATCTGAGTTATAGCTGCCTTCCATCACTCGCGGTCTATGACTGGAAGCAGTCATCAAGTCCAAGCTGTCTGAGAGGCGCCAGCTTCTACTGCAACCACTCATGTTGTGAGTGATATTGTTCTATCATGGGTGGAAGTGACCTAGAGTTTTATGCCGACTCCTAACGTCCAAGTTTTTATAGACAGCTATTACTCTTTGAGCATTGTCAGTGACTTAAAAGAGGTGGGGCCGTGAACATTATTTTGGTCGTACTGGGAATCGATCCCAGGCAGCAAGATTCAATTGCGTAAAAGTCGATGCACATACCCGCAACGCCACGCCGGCGGCGATGGGTTCGTTCTGAGGTAGGGGTACTCTCGGGTGGGTAGTACAGTGTCTGTGGACCGACATTGTTGAAGTTTTCTAGTTTTCGTTGGGTCCTGGTCTTCCATCTGGCTCTGGCTTTTTCTGGATCCGGTTTCCTTCTGGAACTGGCTTCTTTCTGGTTCTGGCTTCAATCTGGCGCTGTCTCCTTCGTGGCTCCGGCTTCCTTCTGGCGCTGGCTTCCTTCTAACTCCGACTTCCTCCTCTCTATGGCTTCCTTCTGACTCTGGCTTCCTTCAAGTTCTGCCTTCCTTCTCTCTCTGGCTTCCTTCAAGTTGTGGCTTACTTCTGGTTCTGGCTTCCATCTGGCACTGTCTCCTTCGTGGCTCCGGCTTACTTCTGGTTCCGGCTTCCTTCTAGCTCCGGCTTCCTTCTCTCTCTGACTTCCTTCTGACTCTGGCTTCCTTCAAGTTCTGTCTTCCTTCTGGCTCCGGCTTCCTTCGGGCTCCGGCTTCCTTCTGGCACTGGCTTCCTTCCAGCTCCGGCTTCCTTTTCTCTCTGGCTTCCTTCTGACTCTGGCTTCCTTCAAGTCCTGCCTTCCTTCTGATTCTGGCTTCCATCTGGCGATGTCTTCTTCGGCGCGCCGCCACAAATTCTGCCATAAGCCCTTATACCAAAGATTCGGCCTTCTCGAACGAGGATTGACGTGGTGAGCTAGAGCATTGGTGTGGTCAAGCTAGTCTAGTCCGCCGATTTTTGCCTTCCGTTCCACACCCACATCTTAGTACAGACCGTAGAGGTCGGTGTTGTCTTCTGATCCACTCACCTTTCTCGCAGACGGGGCCATACATCCAATGCAGCATTCTTCTTTAAAAGCCACTAAGCACGCTCCGATGTTTTGACTTATGTCTCCTGATAACAGGCCTTTCGATTCGTTGGAGTTTTGGGCCAAGTTACCTCGACAAACCGAAGTAGCACCTTTCGCCAAGGGCGATTCTAGTTCGGATCTTCACTGGGTTAGTGAAGATCCGAAGTAGAATCGCCCGAAGTAGGTAAACTCCTTAAAAGCTATCGATTGTGGCGTTATTTCCGATGTTGCCGATTTTTGTTCTACAGTCTATACACATTGTCTCGAGACCGACTCGTTTCTTTTTTTCTTCGTCAAACGCGTCAAAAGATTAAGCGGCTTCTGCACTTAGGATTATTTTACCCTGCAAGTTGAAATCACCCAATCTCATTGCACGGTTGTATGTACCTCACACTTGAGGCAGTTCTTTCTCACTATAAAACCCATATCCCAAAGCCACGCTGGCGCGGTCGTGCTCTGAGATTTTAAGTAGAATACACGTAAGTCCATTAAACAAGTCACAATGCAGCAGTCGTACTTTGACAGTTCACAGACCGTAATATCGTGAGCGCGATCACAAATTTCTAGGTGCAGCTACTTCTACAAATTCGGGCGTTTTGACAGTTGTGACAGAATTTTCGTTTATTTATTGTACTACTTGTGTACGTAATTAATTTTTTGCAAAGATTTTATGTGAAATAATACGTTTCACATTTTACTTGTGAAACGCGCGCTGTATTGTGATTTGGAAAACCGAGATTGGCGCGCTTTAACAACGCATTCTCGTAAACTCGATCAAACGCTTACCAACGTCTGTTAAAGCCCGACTGCGAGAACGTTGGCCTTGAAGTGCCAGAGTTTGAGAAGTTCGCAATTCGTAGTGAGATCACATGAATGGCCATTAAGCCAGAGATTGAGAAGAGAATGCGTTAATGCTTAAGCAATCCCCAAGCAGTGAATCTTCCTTCCCCTTTGAACGTCTCAGATCCCATGCCTAGACATTTCCAATGTCGCGCGACAAACATACATCGTGTAGAAGCTGCCGCAAACTACATTCGCACAAATTAATTGCCACTCGATTTTGGCGAAGCTTCAGTCTTTCTAGGTCCTAAACTTGAAGACACGAGTTATGTCAATCGATTCGACATGAATTTGTGGATCGTGTTTGCCTCTCTTGTGTATTGCGTACCCAGTTTGACACTTCGCAAAGAGAGTGACTGATTCGTGAAGAAAATATTCAAAAAAAGGATACTTGAGCTTACGATTACGATAGAAAACTGCGATAATTCAATCCCCATCTTTTTTCATACCAAAAACTGTGACATTTTGTTTATATTTGCTGGAAATTGGTTGTTTCTGAAAGTTCGCGATCACAGTTCGCGGCTCATACGAATGGCTCTTAAAGAATAGCTCCCGAACGAATCCTGACTGAGCCCACCTCAGAGCTCAAACAAACTGATGACAAATGTACCATTAGGACCAAAATCCATATGATCCACATCCGGCAAACCTCTGACATCCCGGTGAATGTGTTAGGCTTTAAATTGAAGATAAATCCACCGACAAACATGTTGATCCACACACAATGCTGCGAAGTAAACCTCGCACAGGCACGGTGCAAGTGTCACGGTATTGGAAACCGTTTAGATACTTTCGTGCCGAAATTCAAACGACACAAATCCTTTTTTTTTTTGTTCTCCTGCCTGCACAACGGCATTGGTGTAGTGTGTCCCATCTCAGCTGTTGAGTATGTGTGATACGCGGCATTAGCGAGCGTCGGTCTGCGAACGTCAAACGTCAACAAGGGCTTACTGTGTCTGTTAAGTATCACTACGAGCACGACGAGTTCACGTGCGAGTACACATCCTTATTTTCCGATGTGTCACCCATTCATCTATGACTGCGACCTCCGTCGCGCCGGAAGGGATACGCGAATATATGTACGAACACACGAAGGAAACGAAAAAAAAGCTAGATCCTAGCGAAAATAAGGATAAAAATGTGATTTCCTTTTTTTCTTGAGCAAATTGATTCGACTGAGGAGGGAATCCCTTTGATTCTTCTTTTAAACATATTTACAGTTATTTTGTATTTTCGGTCAGTCCTTTGAAACGGAATAAAGGCAGCATAAAGAACCTACTCAGCAGTTTGTTGGCTCAGCGAATGATATATCACAGGAGGAGGAAATGGTGGAGGGTGAGGGTCTCTGGCGCTAAGGATGTCACCTAATCTCATCGGTTTCAGTTAGTTGAAGGGTACCATGTGCACGGAACGTAGATTATCGCTCATTTTAGACGTTTTGCTTCTGCATTGGCCGGTGGACTGGCTGGCTGGCTGGTCTCTTACCTTTTTGTTTTTCATTTTGCCACGACTTGTCAGGTGGAGAATGATTCAGGATCAACAGCATTTCGCTCATAGTCAACATGCAAGGGATTTTTTCCTTTTTGGAACGGGCCGCGAGTGGCACGAAGAAACGGACGTCTGGTCGGGGCGATGATGAGTGTTTGTCATAATGGCGGGGACTTGAAGCATATTGCAGCACGTTTACGGAAGGAAGTTGGATGATATTTTGCTAAGATATTGGAGAGGACGCTAGAGGCAAGGCCGGTGGAAGGTTTTAGAACTAGTTGGAACTGAAAGAAATGGACAATGGTTCATCTAAGATTACGCCGCTGTTTTGAGTCAACTTGGGTCGCGTAATCAAGGGCTGCGGGTGTCAGGCTATGTTGAGCACGAGGACAACTCGTCTTCCGATGAGTCTTTGACTGCGAGCATGGAAAAAGGAAACGGGACACGCTAACAATTTGGTCGGAACTGGCAATTGGATAGACGGTGGGTCCAATGGAAAGGTTGGTGGCGACTGGGTGAGACTCCAGCAACGGCCAAGAAAGAGCCTACTCATGGCATCTTTTGGGTGGTCTATACGGCAACGGCCTAGTTCTGTCGCTCCTGGGTCCTGGGTTTTAAATGAGGACCCGGGCCTCAAAGTTCTGGCATTTCAGAGATAACTTCAAGCCTCCGATACGGATTACCCTACTGTCGACGACCATGGACAACGCTTTTCGGCTCTGCACTTAGAATCTTAGGTCTCGCAGCAGAACACGTGCAGACGATGAACTTGCGCAACCCAGATGGTACGATGGGATGGGCTGGCGACTGAAAAATGTGACATTTATTAGGGCGACTGTTACAGAGAGCGACCGCAGGCTAAGGTAGGATGTCCTTAGCTTTAAATATATAAGCAACCAATCATAACAATCCAGCAACATCAAGCCAATCCCCGCACAGCCCCAAAAAGGATGAAAAATATGACAATATCAACCATGGCTTTTACGATCTCCTGGGACATACGATCAACACCCGTTGCCATCCCCTGACCAATCAACCGTCAACCAGATTGATCACATTGCGATCGAAGTCAGACACTCCTCCAGTGTTGTCGAACCTTACGAGGAGTCAGCATCGATTCAGATCATTTCGCAAGAATATTAAGGAATATCGACAGGGCAAGAGAGACCACAAGATGATGATGTCGGAAAACAACAATCGCAATCGATACTTAGGAACTTTGACGATCGAGTCTCCCGCGAAAATTATTCGCACCGGGAATCGAACCTAGGCAACGTAGGCGCAGGGGTCGACGCACCAACCAACAATGCCACGGCTACCTTTGATATGTTAGTTCTTAAAGTCCACCTTGCGTGAAAACCCCCTTGCGTGACAACAAGGATAGGCAGGCACATTTAGCGAAGTAAGCAGTTTGTAAGATTAAGCTACGTAGAAGGGCGAAACTGGTTCGTGAGCTCTACGAACTTAACAGAGGGACGGGCACCGACTTATCAGAAGGAAAGGAAGAGGCCATGAGGAGTGCGAGATCGAGGAAATGGAGAGGGTTCGAAATGTCTACCAAAGTATAAGACAACTATACAATGGGTATACAATGGGCCTGTCGGGATGACGGGGGACAACTCGTTGCAGTCGGAACTGAGAATCTTCCGTAGATCGTTAAACGTCGAAGGAAACACCAGCACCGCTGTGAGACAGAATGTTCCACTCGACACAAGGGACGATGAGAGAAGATAATTCCACCTCTACGAGGGAAAAGTCTCCTGAAATTCGTCGATAAGACCTCTTCTGCCGCTTTGTATGACCGTCTGAAACCATTCGTGAGTAACCTGGTCAGAAACCATTCTTAAATCCCTGGTCCGTGCGGTCTGGGCTGGCCATCATCGACTAAATTTTCGTACTACGGCAGATTTTAGAAAGAAAAAAAAAAAAAGACATGAAATGATAGAAAATAAGGACAACCGCCATATAAACAGGCCATGTCTGTACAATCCTGCCAATCTCGTCAGAGTGTGCAGTACGAAGGTATTCGGACTTAAACAAGACGACGAAGAGGGCATTCGGACCTAAACAAGACGACGCTGAGGTGGTGCATACCTCACTCGCTAAGGGGCACGATCTTCCAATTGTTAATGCAAACGCGAACAATACGGAAGTGATTGGTCGAACACAGCGGGTCGTGGGTAAGTAATTTCGTGCCTTTACGTCCGTGGCACACTTAGTCCAACGTGCTGGGTCCATTGTGCCCTTGGTAGGGAGTGTTGAACTACCGCGCAACCTACTACATTCCGAAAATCAACCAGATCAACATATGCAGCAACACCGGTATAACACCGGATTCCTGTCAATCCTTGCCATTGTTTATCATCCCCTTTTGCTCAGCGTCGGCCATAGAGCCCTTCCTGTTACTCAGACCAATCCATCTATTTCCAGCTCTATCCAGTTCTCCGTCTTCTAGGTTCTTCCTTATGGAGCTTTGTGGCGTTTGCGTATACACATCGTCTAACTTCGCTCCCAAGTAAAAACCATCAGTTCCGAGATTAAACGCAGAATAACTCTTGACAGCCGCTCGCGCTATTTCTTTGTGTTCTTGAAGCATTTGGTTAATACAGCCCTCTCTCGAAGCACCCAGTTGACATTATTGAACACCTTGGTCATCCCTGTCCTGCTCTAGAACAGACGGATGTGCTCCTCAATGTGTCCGCTTTATGGCGGCGGAGGCGTTGACTATCTCCAGAGCAGATGAATAAGCTCTTGCTCTTTGCATCCAATCTTTAGGCCTGTTCATGTCATCTGGAGGGGAAGAATCAACCACGAACCGGGGGTTTACGGATTAAAGATGGCTAGGCAATACAGAGCGCATGGGCAACACTGCTCTAGTATGAGTCTTCGACTCTGCGGCAAAGGGACAACACAATAGCGAACGTCCAAGGAACCAGCGGCGCACAAAGCTGAACTACCTCAGACGTCTTGGCATGCGTAATTAGAGGAAGCTGGTTAAATGTTGTGCCTGCCTGAGAGGCTGGTTGGTTGAAGATCAGATCCTGTAGGACTGTAGGAGAAGAAGAAGAAGAAAACAATGGCTGAACTAGCAAGGTGCTAGATGGAGAAGCCCTTTGCCTGAGGCTTTGTCCTCTAAACTCTAAATAAAGTTGACCGTAGAATTTGACCGAAGAAGTTGTTGTTGACTAGAATGGCCCCATAATAGGACGATCGTGCCACTAATTCTATGACTTTTTATGTTACTCTCTGTCTCTCAGTCGTGTTGCCAGGTCTCATTTGTGGTGTTGTATATGTTGCATGGAATAGGGTTGCCATGGCTGTCTTGGCTAGGCTGGGGCAAACAGTTTTAAAATCCTGCACTTTGGAGGATATCTACCTTAAAATAGAGAAAAAACGAGGGCAAAATGAAAGCAAGAACCAGGTGCATGATCTCAGACAAAAAGGCAGTCTGACACTTCGAGGGTTTACACATGTCAAAACAAGACCTGTTTCCTTTTATGTTTTCTATCAGATTTGTGTTAGCTCTGTTTTTCTTTTAAATTCAGAGTTCAATCATTTTTTTTTATTTTCAAAATTACAATTACTTCTCAGGGGAAAAAACGGTTAATTTCATAAAACGTTTAGGGCGTTCCGCGTCTAGTTCAAAAAAGGACATGCCTTACGAAAAAGAACGAAGGCAACCCTAGCATATATAGTTGGGAACACGAGGCATTGGTGCATCATGTGAATGGGCATTATAACGTCGTTGTCTGGGCGGATTCTGTCACACACTTTCGTACGTATGTAGCTCCTACATGTCTGCATGAACATTTCAAAACGGTGGGTATTTGTCCTCATTGATCACGTATTGACCACAATCACCCTTATTCTCTTGGCCGTGTTACACAAAAACATGTGTCACTTTGACAAGTTTGTATTCTTTTAGTCACCTGATGTGACATTTGTCACTCGCTCGACGATAGTCTGCAGAGAATGCACACGAGATAGAATGCGAGAGTTTTTGCCGCTTGCATATGTGCAATTGTGGATAAGCCCATTTGTCCAGCCCGTCCCTAAAAAGGGCGAATCTCCGTCACCCACCTCGTACCGACCTATAGCACTTATGTCCCTTCTTTCTAAGATCACGCTCATAAATCGTCAGCTTGTGAAATATCTCAAATCGCGGAGGCTTCTTAACCGGCAGTGTGGTTTCCGCAGCAACAGGTCCACTGGTGACCTGATAGCTTAGCTCACCGAAAAGTGGAACCAATCTTTGCACAATGCAGGCGAAAGCAAGATCGTTGCGCTTGATATTTCCAAGGCATTTGACAGAGTTTGGAATCAACCTCTCTTGTGGAAAATGCGTGCCTATGGTGTCGATGAATCTCTTCCTCAATGGATTAGAAATTACCTTTTGAACCGTTCAATTCAAGTTGTTTTGGATGGGTTCCAGTCTGATAGCCACCAAATAAATGCTGGTGTTCCCCAAGGCTCTGTTCTGTCTCCGACACTGCAGACAATGATCTCTTGTCTGCTACTTCTAATCCAATCCATTCCTTCGCTGATGACAGCACCCTCAGCTTTTCATATTCGTTCCATGACTCACGACCCCGCCCTTCTGCCGTAGAATTGGAACGGCAGCGTATGATAAGCACATTGAATTCCGATCTTGACAGCATAATCAATTGGGGAAAGAACAACATCAATGCTTCAAAAACTCAATGCCTGCTGTCACTCAAGCGAACCCTTTTTAATCAGCCATTATCCATGAATGGCTACTGTGTCGATGAAACCGGAAAGCTTTCCATCCTTGGTATGTGTATCAACACAACACTTTGTTGGAACGATCACATATTTGAGGTCGCCAAAAATGCTGTGAAATGTTTAGGTTTCCTCAATCGATGCAAGAAATACTTCACCCCCTCTGATTTGGCTTTAATTTATGAGGCGTATATACGCCCCAAACTTGAGTACAGCGCTCATATCTGGTCTGGTGCCCCCAAAACGCCCTGCACCTACTAGATAGAGTCCAAAAGCGAGCGATAAAACTTATAGGAGACGACAATATTGCAGAGTCACTAGACTTGCTCGAACATCGACGTACCGTCTCGTCTCTATCCGTATTTTATCGCTATTTTAACAAACGATGCTCAAGTGAGCTGCCAACTGCATTCCTTCTCTCCATGAATTCACCCGCAATAGCCGTCTCGCCAGGAATGCTCATCAGTTTACCCTTAAGCCTACTTTCGGACAGTTAAATTCAGAGACTCACTCATGAGCCGCACGACACAAATATGGAATGCTCTTCCCAGCCCAATATGTCCCCCTGAATACAACCCGCAGATATTTAAAACCAATGCGCACAGGTACCTCCTCTTCCTTTCTCCCTCTACACCTTCGGCCCGTGCTGTGTCTTGAACCCGGGCACTTAAGGGTATTTAACAACCCCTTGTGCGCGCGTAATTTTAAAAAAAAAAGCCAAAATTTGGTGGTTATAGGAATGAAAGCTGATTAATGTTAATTTATGTATTATAGTTTATAATTAATATATTATAAGTTTAGTGTTAAAATTATTTATTGTGAAATCAGCAAATTGGGTGTCTGATCGTTTTAATGGAGGATAATTCCAATCGCAGCCAGAAATTCAATTTTTTTTAAAAACGAAACGTGTCCCTTGTCTGGGGTTGATATTAAAATGCCATCCATCACTTACTCCCACAAATATATCCGAGTTATGAACCAAATGCATCCACAAATTATCAAATGCAAGCACCGAATTGAAATTGATCCCACTTGAAGACACAAATCTGCAGCAGATGGTGCCAACCCGTCTGATTTTTTTTGGGAAGAGAATTTGATTGGTTTTTTGTCACCTCACTTGAATTCAAGAATACCGATTTCGACGTGAGGTGACAAAAAACAGAGTAACTTTATTTATTTTTTCTTGTAAATTGTATTTCCGAACCCTTGACTTGTCAAATGTGGGCGTTCTATTTCAATGTGCCAAACTAAACCGGGCGAACAAGCTGTTGCGGTACGTCAGAGCCTATGTGGAAGGTTCTTCCACATAACAGAAGGTCTTGATATGACAGACATTTTGACGCCTTGAGCATGCGTGGGTAACATTCACAGTGGACATGACTAGGGATTCCGTCAGTTGCAAATTTAAGAACTTTTCATGTCGTTTTTCATGTCATGTGGCTTGCTGTGGCATGCGGAACCCGAGATAATGTGCATTCGGAGTGGCTCCCTACTTTGTTCGTATGTCGTGCCTCGGTAATAGATCTTAACCCTTTCATTTATCATTTAGTTAATTATGTATCACTCGCAGTTTCATAGCGCCCTCCTCGTTGGCCATGGACTAATCAGTACGCCACAGCTATCTCAGTTCGCCTTCATAATTCGCTTCTCCGTTGGCAAGGGTCTTCCTAGTTCATCAGACCTTCCTGATTCCCACGCCCTGAATGCCATCCCAGCTCGGTAAGGCTTAGCAAGTTCGCCAGAACCTGTCCAATTGTCTAAGCCTCTCCACGTCGCCAAGGGCATTTCTGTTTGCCAGAGCCGTCCCAATTCGACACAGTTTTCCAATTCCACCAAGGCCTCCCCACTAAGTCAGAGCCTCTCCACCTAAACAGATCCTCTCCATGTTCCCACAGCCTTTCCAGTTCGACTCAATGTCATTGCGATGACGAATACCCCATGCGACTCCCGTGTGCGGCGCAAATTTACCTCGTCCACAGATGCGGAAACGACCGTCACCATCTGGATGTCATTCGGAGAAGCCGGATAAGCACCTTAACGAATCAATCATCGATATCCTGACAATCGGCAACCATTGGAATTGAATGGCGACGCCTTCGACATCACCTCAGAGCTATACGAGTAGACTTTACGGGGCTTTTCAAATCGATTCCACAAGACGAATCAACTCGAACCCCAGCGGAGGCCTGGAGGGGTTTCCCCTTTCGCACACTCACCCCAGGTTGCTGTGCCGCCGACAAGCGAACAGATTACAAAGTAGCCTGCAAAATCGGTGCCACAAGGAACGCCAAGAATCACGAAAAATCATACTCGATGCTGTTCTCCTCCCCGTCGAGTTGGTGTTGTTTTTGCCCGTCTCCACTCCATCTGGCATCCCCTAGCCTAGCGGGCTGCAAAAACTTTTCCTCCGCCTCCTCCTCGCATGCCGTCGTTGCTGGCAAAGTAGCGCAGCAACAACTGACGATGCATACGCTCAAGGAATTTCGTATGACGATAAGCAATATCGAAGGAATTCACCATATTGGCCGGGAATCACGAAAAGAAAAAAACTGTCTGTCTCCCTGTCGAACTGATGCAGGAAATGAGGCGACATCTGGCCACATGGAGCTGATGTCATCCACCCAGTCGAGCACACGCCAGCGAGGTGACGGTGACGGTGGCGGCCGCCGCTTATCGAGGACATAATTAAGATTGCAACACCGAAATATGCTTAAAATGTTTTTAGATACTCACGGCTGCCAAGAGTCTTAATTGGTTGGACCCCCGGATCCTTGGCAGGTCGCTACTTTGCATGTCCCGCCACCCATTGCCGCGCTGTTTATCTCTGCCTCGGAGTTTAACTGACTGTCACTGATTGGGGCGATATTTTGGAGAACTATCATGACATTGGGCCAAAAATTCCTCGGCGCGTCCCTTCTGCGGTGGGGCCGGACGCTTGTTGCTGAAGGATAATGGGATGCCATTCGCTGGCTAACCAATTTCGTTTTGGAAAGCACATCTCCGGTAATTAACTTCTCCGGGAGTGGGTGGCTGGGGCCAAGCGATGTGGATGTGGATGTGCCTGCCTCGTCGTGTTCATTGTTCATCTGGAGGGGGCATCGTCTCAATCCCCGGCACTGCTTGCTACTCAGTATCCCTTGTCGGGTCCTTAAATCCGTCTTTAATGGCCGCCAATTTATCTAGTATTGTACGAGCATGTGAATATTTTGTTGTTATTTATTTTTTGTTTGTTCTTTTTGGTTTTTATTATTATTCATCCCGCTGCAAGGACTCTTGTGGTTTTGGCTTTTCGGAGGGGTTTCGTTGGGATTTTATTGGGGTATTTATCGCGGATACACGATTGGGGAGCTGTGGCGGCGTGGTGGAATGTTTCGCAGATAACAACGGTGCCAAAGGATTCGAACGGATTTTAGCATTTTATAAGCCTTTAATGGATATCCATCGGGGTTTTGCTGAGCACCACGTACACATGCACGTACATCGTGTACATTTGAAATTTTCGGCGGTATCCTTGTTTATGGCGCTTCACAGATGAGACTGTGGATGAGACTTCAGACTGGCGGTGGTTTGATTTGAGTGCAATCAAATGATTAAATGCGGCTAAATGACTGATTTTGGTCATGTAAGTGGCTGGGTTTTAAGCCTCGATTGGGACGTGATTCAAAGTTAAGTTTATTGGCGAGAGGAGGGGGGACTTCTGAGATGAGCATCAGCGAGCGGAGGGTGCTCAGGATAACACGGGCAAGCGAGTAACTCCATTCAATTCACAACCAGCAAATACGACAGCTGTCGGTGTCATTTGCAACATGACTCTGCTGGTTTCTGTTGGAAGGGCCCGGATCCCTGTTTTCTACAGACCGTGTGGTAAACAGGATACGACTGGTCCTCAAAGTAACATAACAAAAGAAGAATAATTGATATGGTTCCAAATATGTTCCACAATTTACTCCAGGAGTAGAAATGTAGCTTGTTCGCAGATTCATTTAGACAAAAGCAGAACTTTTCAGTTAATAGACAATTTCGACGTGCAAACCAAGGCCTGATCTTTACCTGAACTGGTGATGCAAGAAGAAGTGTGGAATGTAAGAGTCAAGGAACTGTCAAAAATGTCACTCCTGTGGGGAATGCATTCCAATTTGTGTTTCAATATCCCTTCGATGTAGTTGGAGAGAGTACAAACTTATGTCTACGATCCCGGACATAAAAACGTTTACTTTCACAGCTAACGGTAATGATCAGAGAATATAAAAATATAAAAATCCAAAATGACGTAGCATAAAAATGGCCCCCTACTCTAGGCCAGAAATGAAGTATGACAGAGAGGCCCAACTTCTACCTCTGTTGCCCCTTAAAATTTTTGACAATCATTTTTGACATAATTTTCTAAGGCCAAATTGACCAATCGAAGAACGGCATTTACGTTATTTCGTGAATAACTGTCAAAAAGTCTCTCAAATTCGTCGATGGACTATCAGTTGTGATCAGGTCAATCAGCTGTGAAGTTGGGCATCTCTATAACACTTCATTTCTGCCCTAGGCCATCGACGAATAAGAGATTCCTGAATTTTGGACGGTCAGGAAATAGTATTTCTTGTTTTGCCTTTTCCTTAGAATCGGCCTTAATGTCAGAAATCAAACTAGGCATAAATAGAAATACCCTTCCACTGATTCTACCTACCTGCATAATTCTAATGGCGTCTTCTCTTATAGACAGGATCGGTCACGCTGGTTTCAGTCATCGTTTATGCAACAGAGCGTGCGTTATGCTCTCCTCAGCGAGACCCTCTTATCTGGAACAATCTAGTCCTAGGATACCTGCATTTTAGACTGCATCCGCATCCTTGTGCTGCTGATAGATTTTGCGGTCATGTCATCTTCTCTATTCAGCTTTCTCACAGAGGGTTATAAAGGGTGATTTTTTAGCTATTATCGTTTTGGCAACACTGGCTGACGCACGTTTCGTGTTTTGTTTCACTGTCAAACATCTTCAGTTTGGTCTATAATTTAACCATGAATCGTCTTACAAACGACCAACGCCTGCAAATTATTGAATTTTTTATCAAAATGCGTGCTCTGTTAAGAAAGTTCATCGCGCGCTTCTTCCATTTTATGGTCAGTTTAATCGAAGCTCATTTTTGGCTCAATGGGCACGTAAATAAGCAGAATTGTCGATTTTGGAGTGAATATCGGCCAGAAGCATTGCAAGAGCTACCAATGCATCCAGAAAAAGTCACAGTTTGGTGCGGTTCATGGGCTGGTGGCATCATTGAACCGTACTTCTTCAAAGATGATGCGAATCGTAACGTAACTGTGAATGGTGAGCGCTACCGTGAGGTGATATCCAACTTGACTTGCATGACATGTGGTTTCAACAAGACGGTGCCACATGCCACACAGCACGCGCAACAATGGACTCATTGAGAGGCGAGTTCGGTGAACATTTTATTTCACGTTCGGGACCGGTCAATTGGCCGCCTAGAACGTGCGATTTAACGCCTTTAGACTATTTTTTGTGGGGCTATGTTAAAGCTCATGTCTATACACACGCATTGGAAGACAACATTGAAGCATTTATTCGTGAGATACCGGCCGAAATGTTGGAAAGAGTATGCCAAAATTGGACTAAGCGGATGGAGCATTTGAGGCGCAGTCAAGGTCAACATTTGCATGAAATAATCTTCAAACATTAAATTTTTCTGAATTTTATGTGTTTTTTTTTGAAAAAACTTTCCTATAGCTTTTAAAAAATCACCCTTTATGTATGCACATAGCTTCAATGTTGTTTTGAAATTCGTATCTAGATCAAGATCTGGCATTGATCAATAGCTGCTCACAATGGAACAGTGTATCCTTTACTCCCAAGACTAGGTGTTGTATATAGACAATCATGGAACAGCCTCGGAGATGAGCCACAGAAAGCGAAAGAACATGGACGGTCTGAGAATAAGCTCATTTCGCACGTGACACAAAGAAGAATTTACACTTCACCAGCACCTTCACTTCACAAAGAATTTAAGCTTCATTTGAACGAAGTATTTATTGAATACAAACTTAACCGGCTGGTCTTTATTAATCTCAATCATCACCAATGTTTGTTTTACTTAGTCCCAAATAAGACTGCCAATAAGACACGACTGGTACAGTCTTGACACTCTGCAATTTAAAATTAAGGTCATTAAAATGTGTCACTCTTCCCACAAGCGCCCCTACATACCAGGAACAGTTGACCGGACACCGTATCTCTGTACACCATCGTCGCAGTCCATAGCAGACCCTGCAGAGTGCAAGTCTTTACAATCCAAATATTCCTTAGCATCGTCAACAGTGTAAACAGTCAGTTCACTGTGTGCGTCGGTTGCCTCATTTATGACCTTCAAATCAAATAGCTGTTGAAGTGCATTTATCTCCGCCTCTGTAAACTCAGGCACCACGAGTGGCAAACGGCTAAAAAGAAAAGATGGCTTAGAACAGGATCTAGGATTCAACGGGGTATCTATTCACATAGGCAATTCTTTCCTCGACAAACTCCCTGTCGAACGTCCACACCCATGGACGACGTCTTGTACCAGCGAAGATCAGTAGTTTCTTCACATCATAGCCCTCGTTCGCATAGAAATTCAGCAGTTTCTTTTAGGTGTTGTCAAAATTCAGAGACACCAAGTCCAGCCATGTGTTTGGATCCTGCGATCAAAATCATGTAACTCGGTCTCGAGAAAGGATAATCTAAAAATTTTACCTTATCCTTTCCACGTTTATACATAGCTTCACCTTGAACCAACTGGTTGGCCCATAAGCCAGCAGCTTTTCGCCTTAAATCATCCTCGCCTCGCCTTTGTTCTCAACAATAGCGAGGAGTCTGTGAAACTTCAATGTACCCGCATATGGCCAGCAGCCGAAACAGTACCTGTGCGCGTTCTCTGATTGGTTTAAGAAACGGTATACAAAATGGCTGTCAATCATTTTAAGGGGAAGGGAGGTAGAAGTTGGCTATCAGACTAAACTTCTGATAAAAAAAAAATCCAATGGCGTAGTGGGTACCCAGTGTGAGTTCCGAAGTGAATTCTGAGTCTGGGTGATAAGACTTTATTGTTTCAGTCATCATTTATTTTGTCGTAGTGCCCTAGCCAACTGTATCTCTATTCAGGACGGTCTTGCGATAGTTTCTTCCATAGACGCGTGAGGCCACTTTTCATCTGTGTACAGATCCGTGATCTCCCTTTGCCGCGTTGTCCCTCTGGGAGGGAATTCTTTTCGTATCGGGCCATTGGTGTCCTTCCGTTCTACATGACCTACATGACGTTGGTAGCTTTCCAACGCATGTTCCAATGGAATAAAAACAATGGAAAAACCGCACGAATTAAGTTAATGGTCCAATACTTGCTTCATAGAGATTTTAAGTGTGCACAGAAAACACACAATACGCCAAGAGCTACCGAAATGTTGCCGCCTGCTGTGGTGGCTACAGCCCTACAGGTAAGGCGCCCCGCACCAATATCGAATGGATTTTGTATTGTTTCACACCGGGTTGAGCCGGCTACAGTTTTTATGTATTCGGTTCGTTTCAACGGTTTCATATAAATGCAACTCGGTTCGACTCGGTTTAGGTGTAAACCGGGTTAACTCGGTTTTCTAACTCGAGTTGACACACCACCAGTGTGTGCTCTCATAAGGAACAATGTTCTCTTGTTTGATGAATGCATAAAACAAACACGTTTTGCTTAATCCGATGTGTTCTTGTACTTGCCTCGAACCTGCCAGGATGTAGTTAATCGTATGAATCAACGAAAATTGTTTCAATGTCCACTCTTTTTCTTGCAGTTGAACCAGTGCTCCAGAGACTATGTGCAACCACCGCCTTTACAACCAACGTGACACGGTTTGACGAAGTGTTGCTTTTGCGAGATTCTCTTTATATAAAGATTTTGAAAATCCTCATAGCCACCAAAGTCCATCAAAAATAAAAATACCGTCCTCAAGATTGACTCCAAACAGAAATCATTCCACTAACCTTCGATCCTGTCACTTTGTGTTCCACACAACACGGGAGTGAGAGTTTCCTTTGAAAGGTCACCAATTGTGAAACACACAAGTATATCGAGTGTCCTTTTGCAGAAACCGGACGGAAAAAAGTGGCAAGAAATTCATTGATTCCAGTATCTGTTGCAAAGAAGGACAATACTCTCTCCCAGTGGCCAACGAGGGGATTAGCACAAGCACAAGAAACAGAAAATCATTCCATGTGATAGTTTCTTGAACGGGGTGATAAAACTTTAAGGCATTCTCCGCACATACACACACCCACACGAAGGGACGCGCACATAAATGGCAATGGACATCCTTTCTTTGGGGGTGGCAGTGGAATTTAATAGCGACATCTTCGCTTATACACACGTTCATCTGGAGACGTTAGTTTTTTCCCGCCGTTTTTCTTCCTTCTTGTTTATTTTTTTTTCTGCTTCTTCTTTTGCTATCTTCCATGATGTCCCTGTGTCCTGCAATTCCAATAAGTAAAGTCCCTCTATTTCCTCGTCTTCGTTTTGAGTCTTGGTTTTTTTATTCTTTTTTTTTTTTTGTTTGAAAGGAACATTGTAGCCACATCTATGGTGAAGTGGAACACTTTGTCCAGCAGCGCAGTGTCTATCTGAAACTCCACATCGGATGCAATATCTTCGTTGTTGGCCATGTGTGTGCTTAACTCCTGCCGCTACCGCTGCTCCACTGATGCACTGTTGGCTGATCTGAGTTCCCGCTTGAGTGCCTCAATGCCTCACGCTGAATGGATGGCGTATTGATGATGGATCGTTTTTCATCTTGTACTTATACACGTAGTGTTGGTTCTTTTCCTGCTTTTTCACGTTTTTTTTTTCTCTTTTAACCTATCTCGCCGTCTGTGTCGTCCTGTGCTGACGGTTGGTGGCTTCTTTTTTCTACACTCTTTGTTTTAATATTGCCAGACTTACAAACGCACACACACTCACCCACCCACTCCCAGTTATAAGCTCTAACGTACACTTAAGTACTTTTAAATTGTAAGTTATCCGGACGAAATGTGTATCTTTGGCTTCATCTTGTATCCCATCCACTGGTGCACCGGTGCACTGCCATGGAATGGATGTGCGATAATATTCGAGCACAAATTTTCCAATAAGTGAATGATGGTGAAATATTAAAGTCAGTCGATCTTATCGTTAAGTAGTTGTAACGTGAGTAATGCAACGGATTTTGAAATAATGCTTGTGGCAAGTGCGGTAAATCGTATTTGTTGCTGCTGCAACGCGAGTGATTCTTACTGACGCGCTTTTGCAGATTGTTAGCCTCTCGGATGCACACGCAGGACTGGAGATCTTTTGCTGCAAGGCAGAAATGTCCATTGTGGATTGTAAGTGGAGATTACGTTCCACTTTTAACTTGTGTCGTTACTTTTGAATGATTGCTTGTTTAAAATGACTCGCGGTCTTCGATGGAATCTTCTGCTGAGTTTGGGGGCGGATGGGATCGAGTTCTATGCCATCCACAGCCACCTCAGTTGACCAAATTCTACACACGCCACATCCATGTAAACACATGACACGACACATGACGTAACTAAAAGGACGTGCCAAAACGGAAATCAAATTAAAATCGTTAATTAACTTCTGCCAGTGGTCTAGATATCCGGTGTCGTGTTCCATTCCATTATCCTTCATGCACTTACGCACCTCGTTCGCAGTTTTATTGATACCCTCTCTGGACCCATCATCGTCGCCGCCATCTCGCACCCTTACAAGGTAGCCACCAGCGATTTGATACTTGATAGCCATATCTCTTGGCCAGAAGTCACACGATTAATTACGTTTGCTTAATTGAAATTTGTCCGTTGAACAGGATCTGGACCAACGGCAAATGGGTGAGTGTATCGATGTATTTAATCCAAGATACAACTGAGTTTTGCTGTTTTTTCTTCTCTCTGTTCTTCAATCTTCGTGTCCATGAGTAGGCATGGCGGGTAGCATTTTTTGAAAGAAGAAATGTGCTTCCTTTTGGTGCCGTGTCAGAATGATGACACGCTATGGTCTGACTTCTGTCGTCACATTTTATTTCTTCTTGAGGGGATTCAGGGTAATCGTTTGCATGAAATCGAGTGATGGTCGTCCATAGGGGGACTTGAAGAAAACGTGTGTCGCACCAAGTCATCTCATCGATCACCACGATTTTCTGAACTTCAAGTGACTCCTCAGTCTCATCACAATGGGTCCATCTGGACCTAAGCGTGGCGTGGCCCTGCCACGTATACCCACCGACACCTCAGTCTGGGATGCACCTGCTTGACATATCTTTGTAAGCATAGCACTGACGCCACCGTACAACATTGTTCTACCAAATTGATATATACATCGGAAACATTGTGGGTTTTCTGTGTTTGTAAACAAGTGTGATCAAGTTGTTGCCCGGCGGCCAATGATAGTACTGACTTGGTTCTGAACTCATCTACCGATGTGCTGAGGCCACAGGCTGCAATTACTTTCCATCTTTGCTGGGGTCTGGAAAGCTTTTCTCAATTATCAATCGACTTGGGTCTAACTCCTGCTACAACCGCTCCTATTCTACATGATAGGCCTGAAGGCTCGGATTCGAGGACCCTCTTAGATGGAGCATTGGTGTCCACGCGGTCGATGTGGCCGTAGTTTTCCTCCAATGACCCTCCTCTCAGACGAGACCATATAATCAGCGTAGAATTTTACCTTCAAAGTCACAAAGAAAAGCCGTGAATTCTTGCACAACGGCACGGTGGGAACGAGCCACGATGTGGATGTCATTTGCGTAATCCAAACAGATGAACTGCTCTGTAGTGCCTTGCCTTTCAACCCACACTAACTTCTCCGCACCAATTTGAAGAACCCCCTCGACACCGCATGTCCTCGCTGAAGTCCAGGTTTCTGTTTCCTTGAACCAATCAGCACGGTACATCTCGTATGTGTTTGCCTGATGCGACACAACCGGATCCCGAGTCGGGGATCTGCTAATAGTTCCTTGAAATGGTTTCGTATGCGGATTTAAAATCGATAAGAAGATGGTGCGTATAGGTGTGACATTCGCTAGACTTCGCAACATTTTGCCTTAAGGTGAAGATTCGACCTATAGTCGATTTGCCAGACAGATAGACTCACTGGTGCGTATAGATAAATGTGGTGAGGCTGTAGACATTCGCACATTACGCTGGACAGGGTCTTATGGGCGACGTAGATCATGGATATACCTCTGTAGTTTTTGCAAGGATTGCATTAGGATCGCCTGTTTTTGTGGATGGGGCATATGGAGCTGATATTCCAGTCGTCGGGTATGCTTTCGTCCTTCAATAATTCCGCAGATGATCTGGCGCATGCTCCTTATCAGAACATCGCCTTGAAGAACTCTTATGGTAAGCCATCAGAGACTGGGCTTTTAATGGCTGTGCCGACTTCTTCAAAGCTAGGTAGGAGGACCACCTCATCGACTGGAGTTGGATGCCATATCACTCTCTCCTGTCAGGTCCGCTAAGTAGCTCTTTGAAATGTTGCCTAACCTCATCCACTTTTCCCTGCGGGTCAGTAAGAAGGTTACCCTCACAGTTTCGAAGAGCTTGGGTACCTTTACTACAGGCAGCGGCAAGGCTTTTGGCTTTTTTTGTATTTTCTGCTTATCCCTAAGCTCTTCCCCATACTTGAGCTGGGAGGTTGCTAGAGACCTTTTTTCAGGCGTAGACGTTTCTTCTCCTCCCGTCTTCTAGCCCGGTACTCCTGTTTCGCTTCCGCTTTGATTTTATGTTGAAGCCCTTTTTAGTATACCTCGTCTGCTCACACTCACTGTCCAAGGTAGTTGCCGGTACCTAGTTGCTGGCCGAGCGGCGGTGCAACCACGTCTCTCGGAGAGTCTCTCGCGGAATTGCTCTTAGTGGGGTCTGCCAATCTCTAGGGTGCCCAATCAAAGGTATACGTAGAGAAAAGGGAAAGACAATTATCACAGTTTGCGAAAAAAGTAAAAAAAAAAATAAATAAAGAGATGGCGTGACTTGTATTATTCCATTGGAACATGCATTGGAAAGCTGTTGTCATTGTACGTAATTTCTTCATATTTCATTCATTTGAAGCGTAAACAACAATATTTTTTTTTTCACTCAAATATGTCAAAGTTTGTGCCTGAAAAAGTGTTTTTGCGGGGAATCCTTCTTCATTACTTTCATATGAAGAAAACTGCTGCCGAAAGTCATCGTATTTTGGTGGAAGCTTATGGTGAACATGCGCTAGCTGAGCCAACGTGCCAGAATTGGTTTACCAGATTTTTGCTTGGCCAATCCGCCAAAACAACGGCAAAGCCGAATATGCATGGCGAAGGTAATGCTCTGTATTTGGCTGCTAAACGCGGGTGAAACTATCAATGGACGAGGCTATCGAACACAATTAATCCGTTTGAAGAGAGCAGTAGCCGAAAAACGCCCGGAATATGCGACCAGACACGAGGCAATAGTTTTCCACCATGACAACTCTCGGCTCCACGTTGCTATTCCAGTTAAGGACTATTTGGAAAATAGTGGATGGGAAGTTTTACCCCACCCGCCTTATAGCCCAGACCTTGCAGAACGCCCTCACTGAAATACGGTTAACTTCAGAGCAGAATTTGGCTTGATTTATTCTGGGCTGCTAAGCCGGCGTCATTCTTTTGGTATGGGATCCACAAATTGCCAGAAATGGGAAAGGTCATAGCTTTAGATGGGCAATACAGTGAATAATGCTATTGTAATGTTTTTCTTAAATAAACGTTTAAATTTTGAAAAAAAAAATCGCACGAATTAGAATATTTACCCAATATTTAAAAAAAATAAATAAATACAACCGCTAGGCAGGCGCCTGGAGCTAAATTAACAAACATCGCCAGCTATTAAAAAATAACGCCAAATTTCCGATTTGGCTTCATTACGTTTTCTGTCATTTAAAGTTAATTTTGTCTTTTTTTTTATTGACTACCAAAAATATTACACTGCTAAATAGCATAGAGCTTAAATAAGTAAACTTTAGCTCCAGGCGCCAGCCTGGTAGTTGTTGACATACCCTTAGTGGAGCGACGAAGTCTCGTGAGCGGGTTAAACCATGCGGAAAAGAGGGTTCAAATCCTGTAAGCGAGCGAAGCGAGCCACCCACCTCTTGCTTTGAATACACAAGACTTCCTTGAAGGCGTCTTTAAGTATTTTAAATTTTTAAATATCCTATTCGTCCTTTCCAGTGGTTTCCGCTAGACTATGAATAGAAAAAAATTCAAGACAATCGGGGGTGATAACTTTTTGCACTTCATGGGAACTAAGGCCCTCAGTGGACTTAGGGCACCCAGGTAGGGGCCTTTGGGCATGATGTCGTAATCTTGGGTCTGGTCTATCACAGGCAACACGGCGATCATCTGTGTGGCTAAGCGCTCGTCGAATGAAGGGATGGTTTTGGCGATGTTCGAATGCTCCCCTCCAGGGATGTTGTCATTTGCATACACCAATCTTAGTTTAATATAGAACAGCCCACTCCTAATATTATCAATTTGAACTATTTGTCGCCTGTTTTTCTATGTTTTCCAGCAGAATATTATGGCTGACCATATTGAAGCCTTCGTAATAATTACAAACAAAGCCAGTAGTAGACTTTGTACCTAGGCTGGAAATTATTTGAAAGCAAACCTCTCCTTAAGCCGGATTGAATAGCACTGATAAAGTTGTTATTGTTTAGAAAATGTACAACTCCAGCGTTAATGGCTTCCTCAAAAAGTTTGCTACTGGAGGGCAGAAGCGAGAAATGCCTGTTTAAAGCCTTGCCTTGCGCGAGAATCATTTGGAGTGCTGAGCGGCCCTGAGAGCTTAGAGCGTTCTTACATTACAGGAGCACACTCTGCGAATCGTGCCGTATAGTCGTTGTGCAAGGGATGGTTGCAATGTCACCCTCAAATTGATGATCCAACTGTACGACGACTTAAGCCCTTTCCCCAAATATATGCGCCGCCATTTCTCCTAAGTCCGAGTGCCACACGAAGGGTAGCTACAAAGATCGAAAAAGTGTGAGAAAAACAACATCTAATGGATAACTTTTACTCGCACACTCCGTTTGCTTTTATAATTTTTTCTTGTATTTCGTTCGCATTCTCGTATTACTTACCCATCCATTCCCGTGCAACAAAGTTATCCCGAGAGCTAACCCCATCATCATCATCGTCCGGCGAAGAGTTAACGCCCATCCGCACTCATTCCGCTTTCATCGCCAGCTAGGAGGCGTTTGGAGGACACTCGCCCTTTCACTTGTCCAGGCCACTTACAAAGCAACCGCAAAGCACGAGGAAAAAATCGAAAGATAAGCCGGAGAAGGAGAGGCGAAGAAAAATGTATCGAATATCGGAAATTTACTTTGCATTCTTTGAGAACATCAGTGCGCCGAGATGTATAGAGATTCTTTGCCCTCAGCAGCGACGGATAAATCAGCCAATCCATTAGAGATCAGATGTTGTGGCATTGGTTACATAAATACACATTCGCCACTCCAGACTCCAGCTCCACACTGGCGCTCTGACCCACACACTCGCTTGGACTTAATCATAATGAAGGGTCGGAGGCGGGAGTGCCGGGCAGCGGAAGTGTTGATTTCTGCGATGAAGGGCTGGTGGCTGCTGCCTGGTGGCGTTGTATCTTTGGCTGTGGTGCTCCCAGTTGATATGAGATAAAATACATTCGCCCGGGAGCGCGAGCGGGTTCCCATGGACTCATGGTTATGCGCGAATCTTTAATTAGAAGTCTGCGAGGGGATGACACCCCTGTTCGGGGGTTGGGGCCGCTGATTGGAATGCAAAACAGTTGGCGAGGTGATGATTCGTTTAAAAAGTTGGCAGCCGTTCGCTGATACAGTTGGCCTTCGAATTGGATATTCATTGGCGACCGCCTGTTGGGCTTGATTACGGCGTCTTCCAATTACGCTGGTATGCAACGTGTTTTGGGCGAATCTTCATCGCAGTACCCCCGAACTGGCAACGCATTCTAATGAGCCATGCTCGCACCAGCCATGAGAAACGACGTCTGCGTGTCATCATCATCCCGATGAGTCCTTGAAGGAGACAAATGTTTCTACCAACCATCCAAGAACAAAAACCATCGACGGTTGCCATTGCACAGACATTAGTGCCTCTCCGAATGGCCATTCGGGAAATTATGCCACTTTTGGACAGGAATTCCAAAAACTATTTCCCTGCATAATGTGACGGCCTTGTCCGCATTGACTCGCGTTAACTGTTTGCAGAGGGAGGCCACCGACCGGAGTGCCATCAGGACGCCCGCTTAATCAGTGAGAGAGCCCTCCAACGGGTGACCGAACTGCTGTCTCAATCTAAAACTCCCCATCTGTGGGGAGCACGGCTCGTGTCTAGTGGTGCACTGAGTCCATCGTGCCGTTTCGTCCACGTGGTTTCAAGCACATAGAGCGCTCGTCGTCGTCGTCGTCATCATTGGGAGACATTGCAGGAATCGAACCGACACTGGTTCGGGACACTGCATCGGTCCACCCACCCAAAAAATGGCCAACTCGTCTCGCCGCCGGAAAACGAACAAGAATCGCTAGAAAAAAGGGAGAAGGAAGGCACAAAAAAAAAAAACACACACACACCCACCCACCAACCAGCGGAACTTCCTTCATTCACGTAGAATTGCCTAGTACGACACCACGACACCGGGACACTTAATTGCATACAATGTGTACATAAATAGTCGCTTCCGTGTAACGAGACGGTTTTAGGTTTGCAAAAAAGACGCTCCTGCCCCCTTAACCCCCGGCGGGCAGACGACGCGGACTGCTGGAAATTGTTTGGGCGATGTGCGAAGGAATATTGAAATAATTTTCGATAGTATTTTTCAGGCCAGTCCTCCGGAGCCTGGTCGAATGTCAACGAAACGAACAAAAGGGATGACGACGAGCGGATGGAACGGTGGCGCGGCGATGGGCTATGCAGTGCAGTTGGGCTGAGTTGGAGTTGGGCTCCGTTTAGCGACCTCGAATGTGTTTGTCGATTTTGGGGAGATTTTTTGAAGATTTCCGAAATTTGGATGAGTGCCAAAATACTTAACATAAAACATGTCCGGGGGACGGGGGCCCGAGCCTTAAGGTTGCACCACGTCTCGGGGGAAGATTCCGTCGGCCATCTTCCCGGGGGACAATGTGCATTGTGCAGTTGAAATATTCCTGCTGAAATGCATTTTTAAGTGCATGTCGAAAGTTTCCCTGTGTCGTTGTCGCTGTCGCTGTCGCATGCAAAATGTTTGAATTTATCGATTTGAAGGTGTGTGCCGCGGTTCGTCTGATGAGCAATTTTTAACTGAATTAGACCCGTTGACTGTGGGACAACGGAGACATGTGTTGGTAGTCGAGGGGAGCTCTCCGGAGAGGACAACTGACAAAGAGGCATCTATGGATTTAAATTCGAAGTTCAAGGCTAGTACTTTGAGCCAAGATGGCAAGAGTCGAAGAGACTAGACAAACTTTGACTGAATTCCAATTGAGTGTTGATAATTTGACCAAATTGACCTGATTCTGAAATCCATTTTTTCTCATTCTACTGCTTCTCAGACAAGAGGAACAAAATGGACTTTAAATTGAAACCTCTTACAGAACACGCTTTGCAATGACACCAACCACCAAGGACACAAACCACTCGGCGGGATGCTGTCAATAATTCTCTCGATGTAACTGCTGCTTGAACAACTCTGGGTGGCTAGGCAGATTATGCTGTGAAAATTTTAACTCGGCTTAAAGCTTCACTCTGGAATTGTTCATTAATGCCCCTTCAGCTGTAATTAAATGGGTCATGAAAGGGTTAAAGATTTCTTAGACAACTTGTTTGCGATTACTCGGAATGCCTTCCTGTGCTGTTCGTTGTACTCGTTGCTCCCACTCGCGGAAAGGCTGAAGTTGAACAGTCATTCGAAACTGACCCTTAGGATGGCCAACCTAGGCTTCATTTATGATGTACTGTACTTTAAACCGATTTCTCGAAAGCCTTCGATAAAGTACATCACACTTTGCTTTTAAACAAGCTTTCTTGGGATTCGTCTTTGGGATTCCATTCGTCAATGTTAGAGTGGTTTTCTAATTACTTAAAGGACAGGAAGCAATTGGTAAAGATCGATAGTTTTAGATCTCGAGTAGTAAAAGTTACATCGGGCGTTCCACAAGGTAGCCATGTGGGGCCATTACTCTTTCTTTTGTTCGTAAACGTTGTTCACGAAATTTTCGAATATTGTAAAATTTTAACATTCGCAGACGACTTTAAATTGTATTTATCTATAAATAGGTTAACTGATTGTGATAATTTCCAATTGCGTATCGTTGTGACATCTTTATTGCAGACAAAGTTTACTATGAAGGGTGGTTGCAAGGAAAACGAAGGAATTGCAGGGATTTTGAGGAATATTACAATAAGAATTTTCTTTAGGGAATGAGGTATTTCATCGCTTAAATGCCTGCAACTCTGAATTGACTCAGCCATTGACACGGATGAGTTTTGCTGAAGAGAACAACGTACCCCGTGCTGCGTTAAATCCTTACGCAGCAAGTTCAGGACTCAGTTGGCCTGTTAAACCTTCGTGGGCAGTCTGTTTTAACTCATGAATTTGTCTGAAACTCCGACAGCGTTTCTGTTGAGATGCGATCAATTCAAGATGCTTCATGTGGAAAAGACATTTCACAAGTAATCGATTTTGGGAATACGCCTACGTACTCACTCTTCTACTACTCTCCTGTGGGAACTGGTATCACAGGTATTACACCGCGTTGCTGGTTGGTAATTACGCTCAGTCGCTAGAAATAGTCGCTTGTGCCCTTAGTCTGTCTGCTCTTCGGAGTATTTCCTGCGCACACTCTACGTATGAGCATATCTCTGTCCAGTGTTGCTCAGATTGCGTCATGTAACTGATTATTTTTTCGGGACTTGTCGGGTCAGTCCTGTTCCCTCTAAAACGCATCACTTGCTCTGCAGGCTCTGTCGTGCTCTGACATTCGCGACAGTAAGGCGAGTTGCGGTAACCGCCGTGCCCGGACAGAAACTGCGTAAGGTGGTAGTTGCAGTCATCTGTCCGCCTTGATGGTTCTATGTTTGGTATGAGCTTGTGGGTGGAGTTGGTCCTGCGAGTTTGATCTGACCCTCTCCTGGGCTTGTATGATATTTTTTTCTTGCCAGTCTGCGGTTCGCCGAAGGTGTACCCTTTGCCTTTCGTTTGCTATTTCGTATGTCTATGGGGACCATGCCAGCCATAACGCCGGCTTCGTCTGATATAGTTCTGAAGCCGCAGATTCTTCTGATTGCGCGGAGCCTGAGCACCGACATCGTCCTTCTTTTTTGTTGCTCCACTGCAAGCGTTTCTGCCCAAATGGGCGTAGCGTGGACGAGAACTGAAGTAATCACTCGGGCATGTCCGCGCCCGCCGACGTTTGGCAGCATCCGGGAGAGGGCTGCTTGCATCAGCGACGCCTTCTTGCTGGCATTCTTGACATGGGTCTTAAAGCTAAGCCTGTTGTCGAGCTAGGTATTTTAGTGACTCCTTGGACTTTGTCGTTTGGTTTTCAACCCGGATGCTTGTATATTCCACTTTCTTGCGGTTGGTAAAAAGGTCAGCAAGCTCCAGGCCAGCGTTTTCCAGCCGACGTTGTCGCCCACTCCACTTTTTTTTTTGTATATAACTTGCGCACGCACAAGGCGTTGTCAATACCCTTAAGTGCCCGGGTTCAAGACACAGCACTGGCCGAAGGTGTAGAGGGAGAAAGGAAGAGGAGGCACCTGTGCACATTGGTTTTAAATACCTGCGGACTGTATTCTGGGGGACATATTGGGCTGGGAAGAGCATTCCATATTCGTGTCGTGCGGCTGATGAACGAGTCTCTAAATTGTGTGCGTCCGAAAGTAGGCTTAAGGATAGACTGATGAGCATTCCTGGCGAGACGGGTATTGCGGGTGAATTCATGGAGAAAAGGAATGCAGTTGGCAGCTCACTTGAGCATCATATACGCATATACGCCTCATAAATTAAAGCCAAATCGGAAGGGGTGAAGTATTTATTGCATCGATTGAGGAAACCTAAACATTTAGCAGCATTTTTGGTGACCTCAAATATGTGATCTGTCCAACTAAGTGTTGTGTTGATACACATACCAAGGATGGAAAGCTTTCCGGTTTCATCGACACAGTAGCCAATCCTGGATAATGGCTGATTAACAAGGGTTCGCTTGAGTGACAGCAGGTATCATTGAGTTTTTGAAGCATTGAATTCCACTCGTTGTTGTTGGGGGGGGGGGGGAAGAACCCCAAATGATTATGCTGTCAGGATCGGAATTCAATGTACTCAACATACGCTGCCGTTCCATCGTGAGTTTTGGAACGAATGTGAAAAGCTGAGGGTGCTGTTATCAGCGAAGGAATGGGTTGGATTTGAAGTAGCAGACAAGAGATCATTTATAGAAATGAAGGGGCGTATAAACGCCCGTCTAGGGTTTATAAAAATTATCTCTTGTCTTGGAGGGAACTCCGGCTGTGACGTTGTAATGCTTATCGCTATCGTCAGTCTGGTTAATCAACTTCCTGTGGTTGAAATTGTCCTCGACTATGTTTAACAGGTAGTTTGGAGTATTCATTCTGGGCAAAATTTTTAAACGCGTCCAGAGTCAAGCTTGACGTCCAATGCAACTGTGGCGCGATACTCTTTAGTTTTTCCTCTCCACCTTTTTTTCTCTTATGGCTTCCGCCGCCATATCCGCCACTGTCGCGATTGTAGAGAGCGATTTTCTGAAGCCATATTGGTGGTCCGAAAGGGCTTCATTTTTTCCTGCTACCTTAAGGAGCCTTATCCTTCCTTTTGGTAGGAGCACTAGATTTTTAACCTTCCACTTCGTGGGGAAGACATCAACATGTAAGCACTTTTGCTACGTCTTTGTGAAAGCGTCTGAGGTCACCATAGCCGCAGCTTTATTTGGGATACCGTCTAGCTTTCGTGTCCCTTAACGCTGCGTTAAGCTTCTCCATCGTGATTTCTGGAATATCTTCCATGTTGATCTCTCATGTGGCAATGTACGCAGGGTTTTCGTGCGCAGAGATGCTCCATTTTTTCTTTCGTTTCTCAGCATTTCCGGACAGGTCAGTCTAGGTGAGTTGCCTTTTAGCTTCTTCGTCGCCACCCTGTAAGCCTTATCCCAAGGATCAACGCCCGCCTCTTTGCAGAGACCTTAAAGCACCTTGCTTTGCTTAAATAGTGGTCTGCTCTGTTAAAATAAACACACTTGGAAATTGGAAAAATAAAAAACAAAAAATTAAAATTCGCCAAAACTTTTTTTTGATTTGCGAGCTTCTTCTGTATTCACACTTCGCCTTGTGGGTCCTGGGGCCTTTGCAATGCCCACGAGTGGAGTTTCTGGGAATGTGCCTCAGCTTTTCCCAATTCGTTCCCATTTGCCTTGCTTCCTCCCCAACTGCTCTGCGCTACGTATTCCTAGGACCGCCACGCACCCTGCCATCCTGAGTAAGCGGGTTCCATAGCCTCTCTTGGCTAGCTATGGACCTGTCAGCCTTTCGGAGAGTGTGAACAACGCACTGCCACTTCCGTCGTTGGTACCGTATTGGCATTTGGTTCTTCCCCTCATGGCGTCTCGGATGTTCGCGTGACTATTACGAATTTCTGAAGACTTGAACCACCATCCTTCGATCGCTGACAATATCTGGAATATATAACAAGTAATGGACGCTGTGGGAAATGCTTGTCTTCAACAGGTTAGCTTTTTGCAATCAATTCTGGATTCCCCTCGCTCCCCATCAGTTGCTCGCCTCCCGGGGACCATCGATCAGCCTCAATCTTTCAGAGAAACTCCGCGAAACATCCTCAGCAAGACATCTGGCATCTCGAACAAAGCCACTGAATGTTCCCCATCAGCTGCGGCTTCGAAGCCAACGACAATTCCAATTCATACACGCCTTGCCGTACCCAATCAGAGCGTGTGCAGTAAAAATCTCCCATTTCCCATTCAAGACGGGACGAGATACGAATATCAACCGAAAACCAACGTCCTGATGTGTAATTAATTCGACCGCACAACTGCAATAAGATTGACCATTGCTACAGCAACTTGGATATCGGCCAAAACTCCAACCGGCACACGCATCCCATTCACAGAAGTCAACCCCTGGACCACAGCCGCACTGGGTCGCGGATGTGAGGAGGCGATGTGGAAGGTGATTGCTTCGTCGGTTCATAATTGGAAACTGGTCAAATCGACTCGGTCTCGTTGTCCTCCCCATCGTCCTCCTGATCCTTCCTCTATTCATTCAACTATTTGTTCTCGTTTTTTGTTCTCTGTCTCACACTCACTCTCTCTCTCTGTCTCTGTCTCTCTCTGCCCTCGTCCAGGTTTCTCTTCAGCCCCAGGGGCAACTTACAATTCGAACACCTATTGAGCGAGCAGGAGTATAATGGCTTCGCTGTGACTGCCCACGTCGTCGTCGTTCTCCAGATCAGACTATCTCCGCACACGGCACTGCACCAATTGTGGTTGAGGCGAACATCCCAGCCAAACAGCCATTAACTGTGTGGGCAAACATGAGACTCTGCAGGCATGGTGGGTGGATGGCCCACACAGCATTTGATTCTCTTTAAAGTGAGCTCGGAAAACATTTCAGTCTCTCCGTATGCCAGTCACATCATCCAAAGTCAATCAATTGGAGGCAAACTTCTTCAAATCCAATGCCTAATCTGATACAAATATTTGCAACAATCTTTCACGTGCCTTCGAAAAGTTTCGCCCAGTCCCGTGCCAGCCCCGCGCCAGCCACCCGCACTGCGGGTGTATCTATTCCACCTGCGGTTGACCAACTTTAACTCCAGCACAGAGGATTTCAGGTCTGGGTGCGCTGCCTGCTTCAACCTGTTTACCCACGAATCACGGGCGGGAAGTATCTGGAGGTGCTGGTATATTACAGCCAACAGATGAAACCAACATTTTACACTTCGGCTTCGAAACTATATGCCGCTCATCGC
The DNA here is from genome assembly GCA_905231855.2 of Eristalis tenax. Taxonomy (NCBI): domain Eukaryota; kingdom Metazoa; phylum Arthropoda; class Insecta; order Diptera; family Syrphidae; genus Eristalis; species Eristalis tenax. The sequence goes on along the minus strand of HG993126.1, from coordinate 14,023,322 downwards.
GTTCCCTCACACCCCCACCCCACCGCCACCAGTGTGCACGCTTTGGCTTTGGGTTTACTCTCGAAGCGTGAAGCTTACACAACTCGTGTCGGCAGTGGCGTGGATTGTGGCGGTGGCTCCATAGAATGCTGCGCCTAGGATGCGTTAGTAAACTGCCGATGGGCTATAAATTTAACTTCCTAATATTTATTCACTGCACAGCGGCGTTATTGAGAGGATATTTGCGATACGCTGCCATGGAGCTACAAATGCTGGTACTGTTCCACGCAAATTTATGGCATCCGAGGGTGGCGGCGGCGATGAAACCGAAGGGTTGGGCTGCGGTGGGATACTTTTGTGTCGTTGAAAGCATTTCGTGTGAGGTAGATAAATTAGGGTACACTCAAAGAAATTATGTGGCGGGACTGTTTTGCGAAATCGATGCGATGTTGTTTAGAGGTTGAATTTAAGGATTAGAGGTAGTATTCCCTTGCCGCGAGAGAACAAGAGCGAGGATTGACATGGCAGAGAAAAAAAATTCAAAGTCTTGGCAGCTTACGATCCAACTACACGGTTTGAAAAATGTACCCCAATTCTTAAACGGCCATTTCTCGTCTTTACTGCTCCCTGTCAACCATCAGACATCCATGAAGGATCACATGAATTATTTACGTTTGAAATTGCAACCTCTTACAGAAACACCCATCGAGACCCTGCCTTCACCCACCGTGGACGCAAACCGGACGAAAAATTTCCCTCAGTGTACCTGCTGCCAGCTCAACACTGCCGACACCCCAATTCAATTTGTGATCGCCAGCTCTGGGTGGGGGAGGCGCCTCAAAGTCATGTCGGCAGAACGAAGCAACCCCACCTCACCCTCTGCCATTGGGGGACATTATTTATTAAATAATTAATTAATAATTAATAAACTCAACCCTGGGAGCTTTTGTCGCCACCGTGCCAGAGTATTTTAACACATCACCAGTCAGAGCCACACGTCCACGCCTCGCCCTCGCCGTCGTAGGATCTGGTCAAAGGATACGACGCGCTGCTAGGCAAAACTTAATTATCCCCACTATTTATTATGGGATAATAATTAACACACTCTCCTCATATGCCGGGCGCTGCTGGGAGGACGGGCAAGTGACGCAGTAAATCTTTGGCCCGAATGTGTTTGCACCCCATCCGCACATGGACACCCTCACAAAAGGAGTGCGGCCAACTCATAAATGGCAAACGCCAAACATCCCTTCTGTGCTGCAACTGTGGCAGAGTGGTCAATTTACAGCGCGCCACCATGGACAAAGGACGAAATTATGCTGAAAGGTGTCATCGAGTGGGTGAGGATGTGTGGGATGTATGGGGATGCTTTGCTTTTTGAGGACTCGTGCATCGAACAATTTGTTGGCATCCCCCTTGACTGGGGCCACTTGATGTATTGCAATATTGCAAGGACTCTAAATTTCCTTTATTATTGTATTAGCTAACGATGTGTCCCGATGTGAGCGCCAAACAAAGAGATGCTCCTTCCAACCGAGGTGGCCGCCTGCACGAATGTCCTTCGTCCGCTGGTGGTGTGGCAATGGTTACACTTCGTTGCCACCCCGGGCTTGTGTTCATAGATGTCTCGGCTGATTGGCTTCGTAATTTATTGACCGAGGTGCAGAGGCAAGCCAAACCGATTCCCGATCACCACACTCAAGCACACACGCGCGGACACTCACCGTGCATGCACCTTATTGTCGGGTGATAAATCTCTCGATTCCTGTAATGGGTGAGCATTACAGGGTGTCGGTCATGAAATTTTGAGGATTTGACTTTGCCTTGGCCCCGTGAGGGCAGACCGCAGGTGGCTGATTTAAGATTCATGGCCTGGGGTTGCAAAAAACCCCAAAAATTGAAAGCAAGCCGCCAGAAGTGGCGAGACTGACCTGAATATGTGTGATTTATACGCACGCATTCGGTAGCGAAAGGGTAGAGACGGTGACGCCGTGCGCCGTCCAGCTCCCGTTCGCAGCAGTGCTTGAGAAATCATAAATAACGTGGTTGCTCGGTGGCGGTGGCGGTGTGTTTACATTTTGTGGGGGGACTTCAGGGAAGTGTGGCTTTTGTGTTCTCTGCCGGTCATTCGAAACTACTTGTTCGGCCTGTGAGCAGCCTCGTCTAGAGTGGTTCCAGGTGAGGAGACAAGGCTGGCTGCAAACGCAAATCATGTGCGAGGTACACAGTCTGCTGCGGCTGTTTCGGGGATGGCAGCGATGAAGGAAGCAGCGAGACCATGGTAACATGGTCTAGGCTGTGGAATGGTGTGGTGAACTGTTGCGATGACTTTTGTCAAGGAATACTAAGTCGGAGAGGCGAGCTGAGTTAGGAGAAGGGGGGAGAGGGTGATTTGGTGCACACTTTGATGTGTAGAAGCGATATGAATTGAAAACGGGAAGTTAATGAGGTTTTCGTGTAGAGACGCGGACGTTGCATGGAGTTCGGACATAAGGACGACGAATCTGCAGATCGGGCAAAGCTTGGACAAATCTCTTGAATTGGACAGACTTGTGGTTTGTGAATAATTGAGCGCACTTTGGAGTTTGTTACAAAAATAATCAAAGAAGGCATCCTCTTGCTCTCCGAATGCAATGGGGCCAAAGTATATGACACACCTTGGGGGAGCACTCAGGCAGGGCATCGTTTGTTGGCAATATGAAAGCGTAGATCGCTGTGGGTCAACAGTGAGGTCCGACGTAGTTCTTCTGTCGTGTACAGTTCCTGTACGACTTTTGTGGAACGTTCTTCCGGAGAGTGCGAGAGTTCGGCGGTTCTGCGGCTGGAATCTATATGGGATCTATCGAGTGCTCACTCCAAGAGGCCTGTGTACGCGTTGAGTGTGAGCTGCCCGTTTTCCTCGACCCCGGGCTCTTAGGGATTGGATTTGGAGTCTGGCTAGTTTTTTTTAAAGAAGCAATGGGGCCTGTTGCCTTCTCAGGAGTCATTAACCCTTACAAGACTTTGTACTGCTCAGTCACTCGAAGTAATGTGAGGTTAAAGTCAGAACTGAACAGAAATAAGCCAGTCGAAAAACCACAAATGGCTCATAATTGGTTCTAGAGACTTACTAAATTACAATATAGTGTCCACTTAGGTAAGAAATAGTAAGCGAAACTTAAAAAAACTTGACGAAACTTGACGATACTTAACGAAACTCAACGAAGGGATTATTATGGTCAGAGAACATCTTCTATCATTCCTGTATATTCCCTCGATTGCTTAAGTTAACTTGTTCCACTTGATACACTAAAACTATGGTTGGACCGCCCTTTGTAGTGCGAATTGTCTCGTGTCGTGGAGTTTCTTTAGACATTCCCTTTTTGATAGGCCTATTGTGTGGTGGAGATACGATTCATGGGGATAGAATCAACATCGGAACCATGGAATAAATTCCAAATCATTGATGTCAAGCCTAAGGTCACCCAAAAAACTACAAAAAATTCAAGTCAAACAATGTGAAATCGGAGACATCCTTTGTGAGGTAAGGTCTTGGGCGGACAATCTCCTTGAGCGGACAATTGCTCACGCCCGTGGATATTGAATTCCATATATTCCCATGGACGAACAACTCAATCAGCCGGACAGCTCCCTTAGCCGGACAGCTCCCTCAGCCGGACAACTCTCTAAGAAGGACAAAGGTACTGTGACCGTCGCTGTCCGCTTGTGAGGGCATCCACAGCACTAAACTGGACGTTAAACGAAGAAGAGGGAGACCACATTCCAGCTGATGTTTGAGGGGTGTAGTGCCCGATTGAAGGTTCTTAATGCACATGTAAGAAGTCATCATCACGATAGTCCTTGATTCACCCACGCTTGGGAAGAAGTGCCATGAGGCAAGTATCCGGCAGCGAGCTGAGTACAGGTTCACGATACTTTTCCTTGGTGAAACTGAGCTCAACTCTTGAGGAAATTTTTCCTGGAATCGCCTCGGCTTTGTACCTCTGCATGCCATAGCCATGTTTTCGCCTTCGATTCCTCTCCACGAAAAGGGTGATTAAAGTGAATAGTCGCATGAGCCGGAGCTTCTATTCGGTTGTCTGTTCACTTAACCGTGTTTTCATCGCCGCAAGATCCATTTCCAATTGTGGTTCGACCTATCACCACTTCACTTGTTTATGTCGAGTCGCAAATCTCACTGTTTTCCCAAAGCATTTGCTCTCGAGGCTCCGGTTCGGTTCAGACCTGCCTCACGATGAGCTTCAATCAATTCAGGCCCAAGGCCTATGAATAATCATCATTAGCCTCCAAAGCTGACAACGGTCCTGTCCATCGCGTCCACTCAGTCACCACGTAGTTGATGTGCAGGCGGGCGATTTCGCACCCACGTCATATCTAAAATGGCCATCCACCCCGAGCGTGAATCCTTAAAGTTCGCCTCAAAACTTAAACCCATCCGCCTCATCAGGGCCAACAACAAATTGTCAAACGGAAGCAGTCAATATCGCTTTCCCCCGACTCAGAGTGAGAGGGAGCAACAAAACTCAGATGAAAAAAGACCCGAAGGAAACCGATGAGAATGTGATGTGAAAAATGGTTTAACAAGGATTTTAAAAGCACTCCCCGCTATTATCCCTTTCTCGTCATTATGTAGTTCCTCCAACCATCCTCGCATTAGTCGCACTCGCACACGGACAAAGGGCGAGTACAAGTGTTTTGTTTTTCTTTCACAGCATTCCTTGCTGCGATAGCGCACCCCACCCGAGGGCGAGTATAAGAGAGCGCCTTCTCTCGTTCGAGACTCGAACGGGGGATGGTCGCGTTCGAGGCTGCAGACTTGTGCAGAGCCACTCGGTATGATGGGGAAGCTTTTCTGTCGAGCCAGCACCCAGCACCCGTGTAGTGTTTGCAATGCAAATAAATTCAATTATACCACCCAGGCAGGGAGAGAGAGCGAGCCGGCAACTGCGACAGAAGGAGACGCATGCAGTCGCAGCAGACAACGACGATGTGGGTGATTGTCCTTTGTCTATACTGTGCCAGCTAGAAATGTGCCAAAAAGCTTGACTGCGCGACATGGGATGTGTGTCGTCCTCTTTATGAAATCGAACTGAATCACGTTTCGTTGCGAAGCTTTCTTCGTGCCCCCAGCTGCGGAGGCAGGGCAGTGTGCACGTTGCATCCTCATCCTTGCGCTGCCTTGTTTCCTTCGTTTTTTTCATGGCATTTTGGTGTTTTTAAGGGTTTTGCCTTAATTTTTGTTTTTGGCCGTCCGTTGTTGCTGCTGTCGCTGGCTTTTATCGTTCGGGGTTGCTTCTTCGTTGGTCCTTTTGTTGTCTTTTCCACTCAGCCTGTCTGGTACTGCAGAGGAACTCACAGAAACACAAGCGCACACACAGCCACACATGGACCAGACCAAATGAATGGCATTTCAGCATTTCTCTTAGCTGCATTTAACCTACACGAATGCACCCCATTCGGTTGCATACACAAGCGTTGTCTGTGCGAATAATTTAATTTTTTAACTCGGCGAAAGCTCATTAGTGATCCCGATCCCAAAAGGATGCTTGCTGATGTCGCTGCTTTGCGCCAGTAACTATGGCATCCCAATTTTTGTTATCTATTTTTTTTTTTTTTGTGAATGGAAAAAATTTCCCCCCCACACCCCGAGTACTTGGCTTGGCCGCTACTGTTCCGTCTTGATTCATTTTTTTTTGTCCTCAATTGGGGGTGGACCGGGCGGTCGGTTGATCGGTCGTGATTGCAACGTTCCATCAAGTTGCCGCTGCACTTTGTCGTCAGGGAGAGGGAGGGGAAATTAATTATTTTCTGCCAATAAGTTGAAGTCGTCGTCCACTGATTGTCCGTCCGTCCGTCCGTCCGTCTCGTCCAGACACCGGAAGAGGGAGAATATGTACATATTTTCCAACAACCTCTCGGACGGAGGAGGACGAGCATGGACGAGTGACGAAGATAAGGAGAACGTCCTGTGCCTCGGAACTGTGTTCCACAGGGTGTGCAGTTCGACAGCAAATTTCTAGGCAACGCCATTAAGGGCATTTAAAGTTTGTGTAAGTTTGTCCTTTTTTTGGGCGAAACCGTGGGGACATAAGTAGGTAATAAAACACGTAAATTTAATAGTTCAGGAAGGCGTGTATGCCCGGCGGCGGTACGGGTCGTCCATACGAGGGAAATCCGAAAATTGTCGCACGAAGGCCAGACAGACGATGGTGGTTGACGGTGTTTGGTCGGCTGGCTGGTGGCATGACCTAGCACATGGATGTTGCAATCGAGAGGGTCGTAGCTGGTCTGAAGAGTAGGTTGTGAAGCAGTGGCACTAGCACAGATTGAGCGATGGGGCTCCCCTAGCCTGGGAACGGGGTGTGCACAAGGGGCTGTAGGATATTTTATTATGGCACACAAGTTTACTACAACACAGAACACACAACGACGCCGGCGACGACTATGACGACGGTTGGTGGTTGATGACGATGGCTACGACTACGACACCGACAACGACAACGACAACGACGGCAACTGTGTACTGTGGTGTGCACTGCAAGGACGATGGGGTCGGTCGGTCGGTCGACAGCGGTCGAGGTGAGGTGCAGTGCTATGAAGGACGTTTCGTTTCCTGTTTGGGTTGAGTGGGTGCCCGACCGACCGCTCAGACCATCGTGTGGGTGCATGTGGAGGCGAGCTCATTTATGCTTTCGGGTAGCACAGACAGACGGCAGTGGGTTGGTTGATTATGTTGATGCGGTGCTGCAACCCTCTTTATCGTTGCGTGAAATATGCAAGGTAGCCGCATTGTTCGGCGTATGTACACTGTTCGACTGAAAATGGTGATTTTTATTTTCCCTTCTTATTCGCCTCGAATCCTTTATCCAAACATTTTCGACGGAAAGTGTTTTGAGTGTAATGGGAAGCAGTAAATTGTTGAGTACGTGCAGTGGTGAGACGGTGCATGGATAATGGCAAATGGCAAATGGCAAATGGAACGAACTCGAGGACATCTGGAAATGGTGTCGTCTGTGTTCACTGTGCTGCAGCCATGTCGGTTGATGTTGTAAACGCTTGAAGATTCAATCTTGTGGCTGAGCAGTGCTTGGCTCACGCATCAAAGTAGGAGAGAATTTGCAAATTTGTGCGAACAGGACTTCATACAATTTTGACTGCGCTTCGTGCGAAGGATGTCGACAGCAGCTTCGTTTGATTGTCTAGACTTGGTCTCATCCGGTTCAGTGGACAGCTAATCTTGAATTTCCAATGTCGGGACTGATGCTTCCAGATGAGCAGGCACTCCGTCTGAGAATGCACGTTATTAAATTTAGAGATTTCGTGTTATTTTTATCTTCAAATTGAAGCAAAGGCGACACATCTAATTTTTGTTATATTTTCACTGATGAGCTTGACGACCGTGTTGGGGGACAGAGGCAAGTTGGCGGTTGGCACAGTGAGAGGTTCGACAAAAGTCACTCATCGGTACGGGGAACTGCAGGGTTATTAGTAATTATTCTTCTCCATCCTCTGCGTGAAGGACGGGATGGGCGTGGATGTTTTCTTAAAGGCTCACATGCCATTCACTGCGACGCCTGTAAGTCAATAAGTCACCTTGAATGAGTGAGATGACGCCCATAAGGATATTGTCACACCTAGATGTCGGCAACTTGTCCTACAACTGTTTGGCGAATCAACTGAGCACAAAACTCCTTACTAAATGATGCTCTACAAAACGCTTATTTTGCCAGTCTTGCTATTTGGAACCGAAAGCTGGATGATAACAACAAAATAGCGCTGATTCTTGGCACCTTCCACGAATACATGCTGCGTTGGATATATAGTCCCGCCTGCGATGAATGGAGGAGAAGACTCAACTGCGAACTCTACTAGCTGTACCAAGATGTGGATGCAGACCGGAAGGCACAAAACCCTCGACTGCACTGGTTGGGCCGAATCGAGCGCATGGACTAATGCTCCAGGTCAGAGGGTCTTCAGTATCCTGGCTTGAGAAGGGGAGGAAGACCGCAACTGCGGTATGAAAGTCAAGATATCCCGGATGCAAGACAGGGTCTTGAGGCCTGGAAGCAGCATGTATAGAACAGTCGGTGATGGAAGGCAACTATTGCTCAGACTCAGACCCTCCATTAATAGTTGGCCTGATAAGTAGGTAATTTTTTGCATGCAATCAAAACTATTCCATGCGGAAGCTTTGGGCTTACGGCTTAAGGAAAAATTGTGGCTTGACAAATCTTCTTGACAATGATGTCGCTATAGCGGAATATGGGAAATTCAACTCTACGATAAAACGCGGCATAAAAACGGGATACTAGAAAGCCACTTTCCGACCTCTTGGGTCTCATTGTTGATACCAAAGTAAGCTGCTGCCCAGTCATAAAAGTGTTTTAATGGCTTACGAGGATATGCAACCTGGTCATGCTGGTTTATGGAATGAAATCGAGTAGATTATGATAGCACAAAGGACCTATACTGGGCTAAGTTTGACTGTTGCATGCAGTCTAGAATCGACAAATTCTTTCAAGATTGTTCTCTTACGACGGTTTTTTTAAGGCATCCCAAGAGGGCATCAAATTCGTTTGACTATCACTAAATTGAGCTGAGCCTCAACCTTAATGGAAGTAAGGAGGCTCAATTCAACTTAGACAATCGATAGTTGGGCTTCGTTAAGTCTGTGGGCACATGTCTAAACCGCCTAAGTCGACTTAGGTCAAAATTGAGTTACTGATTTCAGGGCATCCAAGTCTATATACACCCAATTTTGTCGATATCTTCAAAATTGTGGAAGTTATAAGAACTGAAGTCGTGTTAAATCCGATGAAAGAGACGTGTTTAATCCCTGAAAAGTAAGAAAAACGACTTAGGCGAGTTTACATTGTGGCCACAGAAGTTTAGTCAAGTTTCGTTAAGTTTCGTTAAGTTTCGTTAAGTTGCGTTCACTTCGGCTTATTTTAGCGAGACCGAAATTAATTGCTCTTTACGTATTTAAATGACCATTGGAGTTGGAATTTTGCGAAAAATCCGAGAAGCAATAATTTGTTGAGGTACGTCTAGTTGCTTTTCGTTCAGTTCTGACATAAACTTAAGTTAAGGTATTCCTTAACCCTTAAATTTGAGTGCCACCGGAAAGGTTAACCGGTCCAATGCAAGTCGGATTCACAGAAACGAAAGTCTTCAGTTGTAACTCTTCGCGAGGTGTGTCTGTAAGTCCAGGACCTAGATTCTCAGCAAACACTCATGTTGTGCGTGCTATTGTTCTCTGCCGAATGGGAGGGACTTAGAGTTTTATGCCGACTCAGAACGTCCAATTTGAGGAGCTTTGTCTAGACCGCTTAACTCTTTGAGCATTGTCAGTGACTTGATGGTGGTGCCATGAAAAGTATTCTGCTCGTACCGGGAATCGAACCGGGCGGCTAAGGCTCAAGTGCGTAGGGGTGGACGCACCTACCCACAATGCCACGGCCGCCACTACCTCGGAGACTTATACAACGCAAATAACACGAGGAACCGTATGAAAAGTCCATAGGAACCGATGGGGCCTTCTTACATTTCGCATTGCCTTGGGGAATCATGTCCTCCTGCTTCAGTCGAACTGGACACATTTCATGCTTCGGTACTCAGCTCGAATTTATGGAGAACTATTTAATTTACATGCAAATAGGTCCAAGAACAATGACCACAGCTTTAGCCATTTCACCCGAATTGATATGTGTGGGAAATAGTTAAGTCCAGCTTCCGAAGACCACCAGTCCACCGTAACCTGATGCGTAAATTCACTTGTGCCGATTTCCATCCCTCGTTGGGCAACGGTCCTTTTCCAGGACGAATTCTCTCCATCTCCCTCTCGCGAGGACTTCATTTCCCACACATTTCCACCATCAAACAAAATAGTTTCCGCAGAACGAAACGAAAAGTTTTCTCTTCCCTCCACAGCAACAATAACAAAACTGTTTTGTTGTTATGAAAACCTCAAAATATTAATAAAACCATATGGCTCCATTGTGCACGGCAGAGCTTATGCCAAGGGCCCGGCCTACAAGTCGGGCGGGTGCTGCATCCAGACCACGGCCGGCTAGTCCTTCCTCCGTTGGGCAGGGCAGGGATTTTAAAATTCATAAGAAATACGGAAAAATATTTTAAATTATGCATTTCCGTAATTTTATAACGAAACTGTGCGTTTTTTAGGGACCGCCTCTTCATTCCGCCTCGCGGCGTGTGTTTGTCGTTTTTATGCTTTTCTTCTTTTTTCTTGCACTGCTGCCACCCCACCCCAGCCACCCCTTTTTCGGGCGAGATTCGTCCTCGCCTCGTTGTCCTTCTGCCTCTGCCTGACACTGGGTATTCAAATTAATTTCTCGGCTAGATCCGTGCGGTGCTTGTGTGTTTTGTTTAAAATTCCAAGTGCACGAGACATCGATGAGGGCAGGAGGGCGGGCAATTTTTGAATTAATGGCGACGATTGGTGTACGCTCTGATCTACATATGTGCGATTCCAGACGGCACACCGGTCGATGGATGTGTGCGTGTGGGGCTCGCAATTCTTCACGTCTAGCCGCACTTCCTTCCATTGAATCATCGTGGCTGTTGTCCTGTGTGCTTTTCTGCCATCGTCGCTGGAGTGCATGAAGTCCTAAGCGCGAAGAAGCCGAATTGGGCTGTTTTTTCTGCCCCCAGCGCCTTTATTTTGACGACTTCATGTGGTTGTTGTGCAGCAGCATATGCAGACACATAAAATTTGCATAAAAGTTGGAAAAAATGTTTGTTGTCCTGGGACATTGTGTTGTTGACGTTGTTTTTGTTGCTGTCTAGGCATTGCTGGCGTGGTGGAGAAGTTCTTTAATTTTGCGGGAAAGTTACGAGACTGAAAAATTGTTGCATTTACGCAGACAGTTCGGTTACATCGGCTCGTTTGCAGCGACTATCAAGGTTTATTGGGGTTGCAAGGGATGGGCCTTTGAGAGCGTGGCATGTGCTGTTCACTTTTAATCGGGCGAACAGGAGCTATCGATGGAATTCATTGACATACCTGAGTCTCGAAGATGGAATGACGTCTCACATCACGTCATTACTTTGTTCCGATTCCTGTCTGGCCATTCGTCATGTGGCCTTCCATGGCCTGAGCTCAATGAAACACTGCCCACATTTGAATGCTTCAATAAAGCGTCGTCCGAGTTATGACAAGAAGAGGAAGCACAGCATAGCCACTTTTGAGAACATCCAAAACTAATGATCGCCGCCCGTCTGACGTCCAGACCAGTCCGGGAACCAGACTGCAGCGCCTACTGAACGCTTCCGCATTCAAATCGAGAACATGAGTGGCTACGCCCATCTGCACATTTAATTACATGCCATCTTCAATGGTAGACATCTCAAATTGTCGGCCGTATTCTTCACCGCTTAATGGGTGGAAGCAAGTACTCATAACTCGAAAAGTTACGAGCAGCATTAAATCCCAAAAACATAACCACCCCAGAGTACCGACAGCCATCAAAGAGAGAATACGTAGGTTTGACAATCCCTTCCGGGACCTGTGCACACAGACAAAAGGACACGCCTCAAGCCCACACACAAAAACCTTCCGAAAACCCTAGCCCCCTGCTGCCCACAAGGCCGAGCGGTTTTTATTTCATCAATCCCCGGGCTCTCATCATCACTTCGCTGTGCGCAAATAAAACTCTCGTTCAATTCGGCCGGTGGCTATGACCGGCAAGGGTTCAGCAATTCTTTGATGTCCACCACGAATTTGGATTTATTAATATTCATGAACGCGGTGTGTTCTGATTTGACTCTTGAAGATGACTGGAATAGAACTACTGATCGGAATTAGTTGACACTGGGGTCCTGTGAAAAGCCATTCGTTGGTGCTCCAGGGTGTCTGTGGCTTGACCCGGGATGTGTGCAGCGTGGTGGTTTTAATATTTTCCATAGATTGGAATATGAGTTTCAGATGAGTTAATGTTTTGTGCTTAAAACAATCGATTTAATTGCACATTTAACTTTAAGTTTCAAGCATAATGAATGCATGTGGACTTGGATCGCTTTAGAATTGTAGGGAACATATAGAAATGATGCACTACCTATAGTAATCACATCGTTCAGTTTCGTTAAGTTTCGTTAAGTATCGTTAAGTTTCGTTAAGTTTTGTTATCTTCGGTTTGGTTAAGAGGGATCACCATGGGCACTCTTGAACAGCTCCACGGCGCAAAAAGCAGAGCTTTATTAACACGACACTTTATCATTTAAGCTGATTCTCACAAACCAAAGCTGTTCCGATAGATATGCACTCTGAAAGTCAGCTAGCAATGTCAGTGACTATTCTTCAAGAATCAAATGTGTCGAATGAATACCAAACAGTGGGTTGTGAAGGAAAGGGAACTACGCATGGGACCGGACGCAGTGAAATAGAAGGGCAGCAGCTTTTTTGTTTAGCAGGAGCGTATAACAGGGAGAGAGCTAGTGCAGTCTCCGCAATACGGTACATTACTTGGAGGAACAAATTCAACCGCAAACAGTCAGCTCTACAAACTGCCAGCCAATAGACTACCTTTGAATAGATGAGACATCTCTTCCTCATCACTGACTCCTGGTGAAGAAGTCTCTAGGGTAACAATCAAGTGATCGCTCCCTTCGGCTCAATCGATGTCACGTGTGTCCTTACACTCTGATTAACAATTTGATTCCACTTCCGCGGAACGTTGTCTGTTATTTATTGGACATTCCAATCCGGTAAAGGGGACGATTCATGGTCGTATTGCACACATACCCAGCGCAGCACTAAAAATTTAATAACTCCTCGGAAGGAGTCCCGAGCATTGTGACGGGAAATAATCTACTCTGCGGAGCTTCCACGCAACACCACCGGGCCATAAACAGGACACTCGGCAACGACCATCGCAATTTGTTACGCTGCAAGAGAGCACATGTGATGGCTGACGGTGGGGCTTAGGCGAACGGCGACTAGCAACTGGCAACTGGTAACCGGCAAACGGCAAGCGGAATACGAGGATAATAAGTCCTCAAACAATAAGTGTTTTCAAAAGTTAAAATTTAATTTGTGTCACCACCAGTCGCACAGCCGTGCAGCTAAAACTTCTGCTTCGCATCTCGCCCCGGATAACAGGACCTTTGTGTGTAATTTATTGTGAAGTATGATGGTCCCTAACTTTGTTTGTGTTGCCCACCCCCCCTCTATCTCCCACCCATCCACAGATGGGTTGGAAAGTTTGCTTTTTTTCGCCCATTCGATCCTGGGTGTAGTGGCGGTCGGGAGTTATTTTCCCATCACCACCGCAGCGGCAGCAGCACATGCCAAAACCGAGAGGGACCGCATTTATTTGCGGTCAGACACCCGATCGCATCGGACGCCAAGCACCAAGCACGCAGTAAATCCTTGAATCGAATATTGATTTGAATGGGAAGTTGGCAATAAATCTGCCCAGCAAACAATTAATTTAAACAAAAAAAGAAAAAAGAAAAACAACAACAACAACTACCTCTCCGACGCGATGAGGAGATGGCAATAACAACAGAAAAAAATGGACTCGGCAAAGGACTGACTCGGCGTGGCATTTAATTGATTACTGTTTTCAGTGGAACGCATTTGTCATCGCAGCAGTCGTGGCAGTGTCGTGAGGGACTCACGCGTACTTAGAACCATAATGCCTGCGGGTGAATCCCGAATCAAAAGGGATTACCGCCAGGATTCGAGTTCAACTGGCATGTGACACTCTCGGTCTGAATGAGTGCTGCCACTACACACACACACCCCCTCCCCACCACGTTCCACTCCAGGATCGGTTATAAATGTCCCTTAAAGCTGGTGCCTTTGGGGTATAAATCCGCTGATTTCGGGTGGACGGGCGATGAACCCCCCGCCCCGTCGAATGCGTGACATGTTGAGGTTTTGCCTTTTGCCAGCGCGACACGACAGCAAGGATTCGTGTTTTATTTGAGCCAACCCGCCACGCCATATGCATTCATATTCACTCTGACAATCAATTAAACGGCAATCGATTAAATTTTAACAATTAAAATTACATAAATTACGATACCGATTATCTTGTACATTTGTCTTGTGCGTGTCGTCCTCGCCTCGAGCTCACGCGTTCGCGCTCGCTGCGGAAATGTGCCTGAGTGTGGATATGCAACTTTTTTGTTTTGTTCGTTTCACTCGGTCTTTGTATTGTTGTTTTCAGGGTGAATTAATATAACAACGGGAGCGTACAGAAAACATTTTATCACTTTAAAATTAAATTAAAGTGATGGATGAGTGGCGGACGGGCGCACACACACAAGCTCAGACACAGACTCGCCGCGGAGTCGTGGTCAGTGGGTGGGGGGTGGTAGTGGGGCTGTTCACTGCTGGAGGGTAATGACGGCGAAATGGCGGCATGAATTATGCGATCCTTTTGCAGATAATGAACACTTTTAATTGAAACAAAAGCGGGAACGACAACGAGATACGCAATCGTTATGTTTCGCATTGAGGTTGAGGTTTTATTATCTTATTTTACAGTTGGCAGGAGTCGGAACACTTGTACGCTGGACGGTGAAACGAAGTGAAATAAGATGGCATTGAGGACAGGCGGCGTTCGGTTGACACAGTTTGTGTTTGTGGGTCGAATGGCGACTTGGTGTATGCGTGGTTTTTTTCTATGTAAGGACCGTGAGTTGTCTAAGGTGGAGAAGGGCCTAAAAATTGGTCCGTGGTCCTGTTTGCATTGAAGACATCTGTATGAGAAGACTCAACGTGCTAGCCAGGCGTCTGTGGATCCAGGGGCAGCCGGCGCTAGATAGAGGGCCGCAGTTGGCTGGCCACTCAAAGAAGACTGAGACAAAGGTTGATTTTGTCATGGCCAGACTGATCCAATTTTGTTCTTGATATCACTAGGCAGGAGACAAGGTGAAGGCTTGCGGTTAAGTGAACATAGCTGCTTAGCCGAAAGGAGCATAGTTCCGCCTAACCATCTCCCATTGGTTATGTTGACTGCGTATAGCTTGTGAAGGTGGTAAGCTTGTTGCATAGGAGTAGATGGAGGAAGGGAGATCCCGGTAAGTGAGAAGAAGACGTACCACGCACCTCAACTGCAATGTACACTTATGAGGCGTGGGAAGTCTTGTAGTCCCAATTTCACCCGTTTTTGACGCCGAGAGACAATAAAACGACTTCGAAGACAGCCTGCATTTACAGCCTGCACCACTCTTAAGCATGATAAAACCGCGACATTGCTTTGCGACTTTATCCAATTTTCCAGCATAACACTGGACTTGGGTTAATTGAAACGTCCAGCTAACTCATCCAGTCGAAAATTGTCGAATGGAAAATAACATTGTCTCTTCTGGCGGTATAGCCCATTGAGTCCCAGGACCTAGCGGCTAAACTTGTGCGTTGCGTGGTATTGTTTTCTCACGCGTTAAGCTTTTTCAAGCCAGATATGGTGGGTAGGTAGGTGGATAGAAAGTGAAGTGTACTTAGGCCAAAAGTAGCCACGTGGGTGTTTCGTGATGAAAGAGGGTTGCATAAGTTAAGACAGCCAACCAGTCTCCTCAACAGATTTTAGTAGTGCGGTGTTTTGCCGAGGTCGTTTAGACTGTCGTAGAAATATGAGCCTATAGTGGTCCTTCTAATTGAGGCAAGAGCGGGACCTGCGATATAGGAGGTGTTGAATGCTTTCTTCTTCGTCTAAACATCTCCTGCAGAAGTCGTTGGAGAATAAGCCTAGTCTCTTTCCATGGCGGCCCAGAAGGTTTACTGATTTTGGATCTCAGACTATTTGAGCTTTTTGGGTCAAGGTGAGGCCAGATCTGTTTTGGGATTTGACAGGTGCTGCCTGTAGTCACTCTGGTACTGGTTTTCTTTCTAGCTAGATTTATGAGTCCTAATTTGACTATTTAACAAGAGTGTTCATCAACTGGCAGTCTTGTTGCATGTTTTGCGAGTTCATCAGCCTTGCAGTTACCGGGATGTCTCCATGGCCTGAGACACAGGCGAATATTGAACTGATCGGATATCTCGTTGAGAGATGTGCGGCAGTCTATTGCTAGATAATAGTTTGAAGTGAACGATTCTAGGGATTTGATTGTCGCTTGGCGGTTGGATATCACGTTCCACCTTAGCCAGGTGTTCTCTGATCGCCATTACGTCCGCTTGAAAGACACTACAGTGATTTGGAAGACGAACGGACGTGTTCAGATTGAGACGCTCAGAGACAACGCCACTTCCCACTCCATCGTTAGTCTTCAACCCATCGCGGTCTAAAAGAGAATGGCTCTGCCGAAAGGTATGGTTCCGCCGTGCCACAGCTCTCTCTCTCTCTCTGGGATCCGAGTTTCTAAGAAGTGTTGTGGTGAAGTGTAATCCGAGCACATTGAGGTGAGATTTTGTTCGTGAAGTAGTTTGGCATGTCCGTAGGTGTGATCGCACCATCGCGAGCCGGTCTTTTTAGACGAGCTGCGGAATTGATCGCTGTTTGCTTACCAAAGATATCTAAGAGGGCAAGGTTTAGGAGAGTTCCAATGCATCAGTGGGAGTAGTTTCGCAGATGCAGGCTTGTCTCTGTACCTTTCTTAATTTGTTAAGGTGGGTACCGACGTTGAGTATGAGCCACCGTACTATTACGCCGTATAGGAGGATCGGTCTGATGACGGCTGTGTAGAGCCAGTGTGTCCCAGTGTGTGGTTGGAGACCCCATTTGTTGCCTATGGCTTCCTTACTCGTATATAGGGCTGCAATGGCCTTCTTTGCTCTCTCTCCTGTGTTGGGCTTCCAGTTTAATCTGTCGTGAAATATAAGGCCGAGATATTTGGCCTTATTTACATAGCCCCACAAAAAATAGTCTAAAGGCGTTAAATCGCACGATCTAGGCGGCCAGTTGACTGGTCCCGAACGTGAAATAAAATGTTCACCGAACTCGCCTCTCAATGAGTCCATTGTTGCGCGTGCTGCGTGGCATGTGGCACCGTCTTGTTGAAACCACATGTCATGCAAGTCAAGCTCTTGCATTTTGGGCAAAAAAAAAAGTTGGATATCATCTCACGGTAGCGCTCACCATTCACAGTTACATTACGATTCGCATCATCTTTGAAGAAGTACGGTCCAATGATGCCACCAGCCCATGAACCGCACCAAACTGTGACTTTTTCTGGATGCATTGGTAGCTCTTGCAATGCTTCTGGCTGATATTCACTCCAAAATCGACAATTCTGCTTATTTACGTACCCATTGAGCCAAAAATGAGCTTCGTCTAAACTCACCATAAAAGTGGAAAGAAGCGCGCGATGAACTTTCTTAACTGAGCTCGCATTTTGATAAAAAATTCAATAATTTGCAAGCGTTGTTCGTTTGTGAGACGATTCATGGTTAAATTATAGACCAAACTGAAGATGTTTGACAGTGAAACAAAACACGAAACGTACGTCAGCTGTTTAAATCAGTGTTGCCAAAAAGATAATAGCTAAAGAATCACCCTTTATTATTAGAATAGATGGCGGGAATAGCTCTTGCTCGATCTGGGAAAGAGCAGTCCGCTGAGTGTCCCGGGAAATGGGTGTCTATCAGCAGTTTGAGTGACGCCTCGTTTGAAGACGTCCAGGTATCATCGGCTTCGGCTTGATGACGTTGAAAGGTTTGGTACGTCGGGACGGGTAGAGAGAACTTTGCGAAGCCTGGATGCTACCATTGCGGAACATGTGCAACGATAAAAGGAATATTTATTGAGTCTATAATTCGTGCGGTTTGCTAAGAGATGGCGTTACTTGTATTGTTCCATTGGAACATGCGTTGGAATGCTACTGTCATTGTACGTCACTTCAGTATATGTCATTCATTTGAAGCGTAAACAACAATTTTTTTTTTTCACTCAAATATGTCGAACTTTATGCCCGAAAAATTGTTTTTGCGGGGAGTTCTTCTTCATTACTTTAATATGAAGAAGAGTGCTGCTGAAAGTCATCGTATTTTGGTGGAAGTTTATGGTGAACATGCGCCAGCTGAGCGAACGCGCTAAAAGTGGTTTGCACGATTATTGGCTTGGCCAACCAGCCAAATCAACGACAAAGCCAAATATCCGAGGCGCGGAGGTAATGCTTTGTATTTGGTGGGATCAAAAGGGTGTGCTGTATTGTGAGCTGCTAAAACCGGGTGAAACCATCAATGGACAATGCTACCGAACACAATTAATCCGTTTGAAGAGAGCGGGAAACTGTGAAACTACGCCGGGAAAATATGAGAAGGGTTAGCTTTTCCACGGCTGTCAGCTTTTCTAGCCTATGCAGAGATGTCGTGCACAGGGATGACATGTACAGAGATGACGTGTGCAGAGAGGTGATGAGCGCTGTTGGAATTCCGCGTTTTGTGGTTGAATCACTACACTACTGAAGATTCTTTGATTTTTTCACAGAATTCCCTCCATGTTCTTCGCTTCTCTGACTCCGGTCTTATATGAATTTAGCCTTTCCTTGTATAAATCCCAGTCTTGGGTCTCTCTTGTTCTCCTTGCCTTGTTGAATTTCCTCCTACAGACTTGTTGATGGGTTCTAAGGTATGTATACCACCAGCGCGGCTTGGGTGGTGTGTGCCGGGTGTTCTTTGTGGGCAGGCGACTTTCATCGCTTTATTGTGCGCGTTAGTGACGAGGTCAACTAGATTGGCCAGCTCATTAATGTTGTGGGGAATCGATGGGAGAGGAGAGAAGATGCATTTATAGACGGACTATACTATTTTTCTGTAGGTCCTAAAAACCGGTTGTGGTTTAGGGTGGTCATTAAGATCAAACCACATGTGTCGATGGTCTGAGAAGGAGTGATCTTTAGATGCTCTCCAGTTTAAAATATCATGGGACAGATTACTTGATATAAGAGTAAGATGTAAAACTTCCTGGCGAGTTTTTGATAATGCAAGTAGGGGCATCGCCTCTATTACAGATCTCAAGGCTATTGACTGAAATTTAGGAGTGACTCACCTCTATCGTTAGTGTCCGTGCTTCCCCATAAAAGATGGTGGGAGTTAGATTCGCACCCAATTATGAGATTTGCACTGTTGGTGAGTGCAAGCGCAGTGATAGCTTCCATACAGTCCGGTGGGATAGTTTCATCGTAGGCCATGAATGAGGAGACAATCCAGTAAGTGGAGTCCCCTAGCTCCAAACTCGCCGCCGTAAGATCTTGATTGGATAGACTAGGAAAAAGGGAAACATTTACGTGTTTTTTTTTTTTGCAAGGATACACTTACCTGTATTTCTTGCGTATACCAGTTTAGCGTTTGACGTCCTCTGTCCATCCACCTGGTCTTTTATGACCGAGGGTTCCTGGATGAAGGCAATGTCCTCCCCGCTGCTGGATATTCGAAGAACAAGGTATGAGGAGGCTATTTTAGAGTGGTGGAGGTTGATTTGAAGAAACTTCAGCATGGCTGATATCAGACACCTCCACCACTGTGATATTTGGCCAGCCAGATATACTTTTGGGCACTGTCTGTGACTCAAAAGTGGTGGTGACGTGAAAATGGGTTGTCTCACCGGGAATCAGACCACACACCCCAGGTTCAAGTGCGTAGGAATCGACGCAAACACTCACTACGCCACGCCAACCACGAAGGGTGATCTGATTGATCTTGTAGCTATCACAAGGCCTTCTCCTTGGTGCTGTGAAATAAGGCCGACCTTCAAGCACTTCGGAGACTCGCGATGGGGTAAAGAAAGCAACCAGTTTATTCAGTCGCTGATGAAGTACACCCTCGTTCTGGAAACCCCGCTCGGAGGAACTTCCGAATTCGGTATTATTTTCCATAATAAATGCGATATGAAGTTAAATATTCACACTCTGCTTTATTTCTCGCAACATTGTTGGCTATGAGTCCAAAAGTAGGGCGCACCTCTCCAGGTTTACAGGCACACGCTTTGGAGTCATGCGCCACCCACGCGTCTACGTCGGACTCATTGACTACTCTAAGGCTTCTTGTTGACAAAAACGGTAGCGGTGCTGAAAGGGAAGGCACACCATCTTTTGCCGAATCACATCCTAAAACTGAGACCAGTCGAAAGGGTAAGTGACCATAGCTCCTGGCAGAAATCACATTGACCATCAAATGACATCCTCGGCTTGACGCTGGCGGGAGAATTGATCTCAACTGCACAGCAGTAGAAATGGCTTTCAATTAATTGGGACTTCAAACGGCAAATCCATGCATGAAAACAGAACCGATCTAGAACATTTCCCGGGAAGCAGCTACTTTCGCAGGCCCCCACTCTCGAAGTAAACAGCTCGTGGCTCAGCATTTGCCTGATTAAACAGCAACGCTGCGAGCGCCCTCAGCTTTGGCTTCGTTTCAAGATTTTCCCATGAAAACGCTTGGTTATTCAGGATTTGGAACTTTCTCGCTCCCACAAGATGGTCCCACATCCTCCGTCGACGTAATCCATCCGTCGTGTCGCATGTCACATGGCGAGACGGGTGCCCTCTTCTGTCAGACACATAAAACCCGCTGAAAAATATAACCTCAATTTGAATGCAAACCACCGATAACAATCTAGTACCTTAACTACCCCCCACCACCCAACCCTCAGCCGCCACATGAATACCTGTGTAACCAGTGTAAGAAATCTTCCACAAAACCACTTTCCATTCATTCGGAATATCTTAAATCAGTTTAATTTCCCTCTATCGCCACTGGAACGCACCTTAAACATGCACAAGGACCTCCCTGCACATGCCCCCTATTACGTTCGCTCCCCAGCCCCACCGCCACCCCACTCCTTCATACTTAGTCCGACACGTGCACACTTAAATACGTACTTCCTTTGCTAAACAGATAGACACGCAATTCTATACACCCGCAAAACAAAAAAAAACAAAACCAAACAACCGCCTCCTTCCAACGATCAGAACCCAGCACCCACCGCCCACCAAACAGCCCATCAGCCAAAAATAATAAAGTAGCCGATGGCAATGACGGCGGCGGTGCTCGGGTGCACAGAGCGAAAACAACAAACGAACGAAACGCAAAAAAAAAATCTAAAATGAGTGGAAAGGCAAGTAGAAGACAAGCCGAAAAAGGATATCGAAAGAGCGAAAGCAAAATGTTAAATCGGGATTATTTACTCCCATGGATATCCCTAAGCTCTAAGGACATTTAACGTTTGAGCTTTTTATTCAACAGCCAACAAAGTGAACGCAATTCATGTATGCATGAGTGCGGTGGCCACACACGGGGCGCCCTCCCTCCGCCTTCCCACCCGACGCACTGAGAGTGCTCCAATTCGGTCGAAAGTGAGAGACGGAGAAAGCCGGCTCCGCAGATGGGGAGAGAGCGAGAGAGAGAGCGTCACTGTGTGTGACAAAGTTTGATTGTTTTTATCGAACCCAGGGGGTGTCATCGTGTTCGCATTCCATGGGAGTTTTGCTTGGCGGGGCGACCTGGTTTTTCGGCGGTTTGCTGGCTGGGTCGTAAGGACATTACCTTGTTGCGTATAACAGTTGGAGGGGAATTTCGGCTGCAAAAGGAGGGGAAGACTTGGGGTGCCGATGCCGAGTCCCATCCCCCCGCTCGGCATGTCCTTGTTGCTTTGACGTTAGACAAATTTCCTTCCACACACCAGGACATTGGCAGCGAGAGATAGAGAGGGCAGATATTGAATCCAAATTTATCCTTGTTATACATCCTGATCCTTGCAGTAGCATAGACCCACCATCCCCAATCGGGTGGTTGCTGTTTCATTCCGTTGTCCCTCGTGCAACCCACACATGCACACACATATACGGTCTCACCCCCAATCACTCTTCAGCTCCAGCTTCGTCCTGCTGCCTTTCTTCTGTCGCTGGTGCGCTCTTACCGCGCGCACAGCTACTTCCCGGCTGGGACTGCACACTTGTCCTGCCCGTGACGAGCCGTATAGCGATGGTGTTAAGGGAGCTTTTAGTGAATTGGTTAAATTCAGTTGAACAGAGTAACTCGTCTGGAGTGGTCGTGTTTACTTTGATTACACACCAGGATTCCGTTCTGTCTTTACATTCATTTCAACATTTTTTCCCTTGTGTTGTTTTGTGTGAGAATATAGGCGCAGGATATGAATTGAGAAAGTTGATTGTCCTGAAGTGTGGTTCTGGTGTTGTTTTATTTTTTTTTTTGTTCGCATTCTATACCGAACCCTGTTCGAAAATGTGGGACATAGTGTGTTGTAGTAACAGTTTCTGAGCTTCATTTAACTTGTGGTGTGGTGGTGTACACTCGCAACAGTCCGGTAACGAGGATAACTTAAACCTAAGCAATTTTAGTTGAAATTGCTTCATTTTTCCATGGATTCTTGCCACCGTATGGCTGCGAAAGAACTTTAAAGTGCTGTCGATGGATTTAAATGAAAGTTTAAATTTTGAAATTATTTTTGTTTCACTTTTGAAGAAGAAGTTGCTCTTGAATGGTATTTTTGATTTTGCTGATGTGTGTGAATTTGAAAATTCGAAACAGTTGCCGACAACAGCTTGAACAGTTTTCCCTTGCGGAGGACGAGGGAGGTCTGTCTGTCTGCGTGGATGGAACGTTTTTCAATTCAGGTGAGTGAACTTAACTTTGATATGATTTTAAGGTGCTTCTTTTGAAAATTCCTTAAGCCTTAGGTAAATTTTCAGTTTTTCCAAAAAAAAAAAAAAATAATACTTTTTTTCTTATTTGTCGACGTAGGGGCTTGCCTAAATTTTCGGTCAATTTCCAAAATTCCAAAGCTGATCAAAGTTTCTCCATGCTCAGCGTGAGTCGGTTGATAATACGACCAGGTCATAGGTCAGGGCTGTGTGGAAAAAAAAGATTTGTTTTCTCAGCAATTGCATTTGAGTCCGTTTCTTGATCGTCAAAGGCGGACGAAGATTCAATTTTGAACATCTTTCTCTCACGAGAGCCCGTACTTCGAGTAGGGCGTGGCAATCTTGACATTAATTGTGCTTGCTCTCAAGAGGACATCATTCGACTTCGAGTTGTGTGATTTATTATTTCGCTCGGCAGTTTGTGCATTTCTGTTGGCACACTAATAGAAATCGCGTAATTGACGTGAGAAGAAGTTTTGTGATCCCGATCATCAGAGTCGGAGAATCCTTTCTTTCCTTAATGCGCCTTTAATTCTTTGGGGTCTTCATTTTCGTTGACTTTCCTTATATATTTTTGATCTGCCTTTGGGGCATGCATTTAGTCTGCCAAGTCGACTCATTTTGTAGACTTTTACCAGACTGATGAGATTGACGACGGAAGGCATCTATCGCTAAGGCGTAAGCTCACAATGGGTCATAAGCTCGAGAAACTTCAGGCGATTCACCATCACACATTTTCCAAAGCTATTGACCTAATCTGGTTGAGGAGCTCTAAGGCTTGATGAAACCCTGCCATTCTCCAGGGATTCTAAAAAGACACCCAACTCAAGAACACAGTAAGAGTGCTTGAAATGTCAATTTTCTAAATTCTGCTCTCCCTGACCTGGTCAACGAAAAATTAGGCCAGCACTCAAAGGAAGTACGCCTTTCGCTGAGCCGTATACCGCGTTGGTACCGTCCATAGTTGGTATGTCTGGTAAGCAATAAAAAAAGGAGCGAGCTGTGGACGTACTCGAGGTATATGTGTAAACAGTGTACCCCCAATCCATGATATCCGAATGGACAGGGAACCTTCACAAAGTCTTTTATTTAAAAAATGAGTCGTGAATGATTTGGTGACCAATATTTAATCCGGTTCAATTTATGGTAACGTTGATACAATGGGCTCATGATAGCTGGAATAGGAAACGTATACTTGAGACTGCAATCTACTGAGATGTCGTTGGAATACTGTGTCGATGACCACTTTGAGTGGTGGATAGTTCTGAGTTAGAGTTCAAAAACTCGACCAGGGGTACAGCCGTAGGTGTGTTCAAATTCATTTTAAAATCGCCACTTAGAATCGTTGGCCACAGCTCAGCTGCACCACCTTCTGTGCATGGCAAAAGCAGGAAGTGAATGAAGTCGATGATTTTATCCATTGACAGTAAACAACGACATGCATTCAGCTGCACATATATCCCCGATATCTCGAATTGCAATATCCAATCCGAGTAATTCCATGAGAACTGCGTCCAATTTAATAAAAAGCAACACCACCAGCGCGCCTTTCTGGTCGCTTGTATCGGATACAGCAATCAAAGTTCGGAATGTCAATGATCACTTCATCATTAACCCATGTCTCGGAGAGCATGATTTTTGCGTTACGTTGAAGTCCTTGCAATGTGCCCGTAAACTTATAATAACGATATTTTATCCTTGATAAACTTTGCAAATATTAAAATAATACTAAATACTACTCAAACATAAAATAGACGTCGTTCTACTGCTTGCATTGGATATAATCAAAATCATTAAAACGTCAACAGGGCAATTCTCACTCATGACAAACGGTCGGCTGCGCTCGCAACTACATTTTGATGTCATTTCCGTTCCGTTACGACTTCAGTCCCAGTTAGTTTCAAATCTCTCCGTATTCGTGTGTCAGGGACGAGCGATGAGATAAGATGTTTACACATCAAAAAAAAAACAAATTAAAATAATTTCTCAACCCTTTGAATGCTAAGTAAGGAAACCAAGTCGGGAAATTTTACAAAAGATCTGTTTTGCAGAGACTATGCGCGCTGAATTATTCAAGGCTTTAAGGCGAGACTCAAAAACCTTGTGCTCATCGTGCAACTGCCTGCTTGAAACAATTCTAGCATAAGGAAGTGAAAACGATGTCACAGGGACAGCCTTGCCTGTTCTCCTCAATTTTTAACAGTGTGTGCCAAAGAAGTTGAACACAGATCACTCTTGTACTAATCATTTCATTTAATTAATTGTTTTTTGTGTTTTAAGGACATTTGTGTTCTCGATGTTACGAGTGCCCACAATTTTGCTCAACACAGACATTGGCTCCTTTTAGCGCGTTATCCTTCATACCGACGATATGTTGAGAAAGCTGGATAAATCGCACCACCCTGCCGCACAGATTGCCTACAACATTCACTTTTAATAAAATTCATTTATGATTAAGATTAGGATTTAATTTGTATTTCAAACTATTGCCTGGATCGTGTCATTACGAATGGAATATCGTGTATGGGATATCCCAAACGGGAGCTCTCGCGGGACTCGATTCGGACAGGATAATTGCAGACGTTCTTCAGTTCAATAGAGGTAGGGACTAATGCGAGAATGGATAAGAGCACCAGACTAAATGGGACACCATTCAGTGATTTTTCGACAGCTACCTTAGCCTTTCGATCGCCCGTCCTTCTACACCTTCAGCTCTGGCCAAAGGATACCTAAGTTACATGAAATAACATGCGTCTGCTTAATAAAATGCTCGATTCACTTGCGTACACCCGTGGGTGGCGCTACAGTTGATAGAGGACCAGGATCAGAGCTTCTAAGCAACCACTTGTGTTGTGCCTCGCACGAGTGGAAGGGACGTACAGTTTTATTCTGACTCCGAAGGACTCTTTGAACACTGTCAGTGCCTCTAAAGTGGTGGAGCACTGAAAAGCATTTTCCTCGTACCGGGGAGTCGAACCTGGGCGGCGTTAGGTCGACGCACAAATCCACAACGCCACGGCCGCCACTATCGCTGGGTCTAGAAGCAAGAAACTTTAAACAGGAATGCCGTTTAATAAGAAGAGATTTTGTTGAAGATGTTGTCCTTGAGAAATTTCATTGCGGACACGCTTAGTCTGAAGACAACTGGGATTATAGTTAATTTTGGACTCTGCTCCTG
This sequence comes from Eristalis tenax, assembly GCA_905231855.2. Lineage (NCBI taxonomy): Eukaryota > Metazoa > Arthropoda > Insecta > Diptera > Syrphidae > Eristalis > Eristalis tenax. The sequence continues at coordinate 13,997,596 of HG993126.1, read as the reverse complement.
GTTCCCCTTCGTCTCTTGATTAATTCACAGTTTATATGTTTGCCTCAGAGAGCATTTCAAGAAGTGCTTTTGTTGGTGGATAATTATTAGTTGACCATTAGGGTTGAGTTGGATGGAGAGTCTCTTTGTCTGATGGTCTTGACAAATTTCGACTACAAAACGCCATCACAGAATAACATAACACTTTAAGACAATTCTATCATAAATACAGATTTTTGTGAGATAGAGGCTAGATTTAAGCCGACTTGGTGAAGCCTGCCCTTGGTTTGTGGAGTCCCCGGTTCGAATCCCAGTGAAAGCTGAGATAATACGTTTTCTTTTTGTTTTCAAATCTGTTTGAGACTGCTCGATCGGTGGTAGTAGCCTTACTGCGGGTATCACAATGGACCAACAAGGTCTAAGGGTGCTAGTGAATCCACAAGCAGCCCCTTCCCTAGCCCTTGTGACTAGCTTCATGCTTCCGATCAGATTTGAATCCCAGTGACTGCGGAATTCAATAAAATCCCAGGCTTTTACATCAATAAGGAGGGCGCTTCGAAATCTGTGCGCTATAGGCGTCCTGGTATATGACAGCTTCTTCCGTCAACCTTCACCTGAACTCGAAGGATTTGACGAAATGCCTTCCCGGCCTGTCTGCATCTCATGTGTTGCTGCCTTGTTTCCAGTGTGTATGGATTTCTGGATCTCCTGATTTGCTTTTTTATTTTATAATTCCGACCTGTCTGTCGTGTAAGCCACGCTTTTATTTAAACTCAATAAACTACTAGACCAACAGACTTAAAACTTGCTTAACTATCCAAAAAATGATTTACATTGTTGACGTTGACGGGAATTGAAAATTGTTGATGGATGGGTCACTGCCTTCTATTTATCGTAGGATGCTGGCTTCCAAGTCCTTGATTGTAGCCGTTTTCGCTAAAGCGGCTTTATAGTGTTGAACAATATGAATTCAGCATATCTGCAAAAATACGTACAACATCGGCATACAGTGGTGAGCAAAACTGGATACATCATTCCTGTGTCTGCTGTTTTTCATCCACAAAATTGTTTCCTGAAGACGGCTTTGATTTCAGAGGTGTTTCCTTACTTAATTACTAGAAATCGTTCAATTACAACGGCTGCAATAAAATAAAATCTATGCGGGTCCAATGAACTCAGTTTTACATGTTTTTTTCATCATTTTTTTCTTTATTTTTTTTTGTGCATTTAAAGTTAGGAATTGGCGTATCATATTTTGTGACACATTTTGCCAAACTGATTGCGGCATCATAGTCGAAAAATCCAATTTTTATTTTTAAATTTAAAATTTAAAAAAATATAAAAAATATTGAGAACAGAACCGTTTTGCTGCCTCAAAAAGGTCAGAAATTCTATCCATGCCATAGCACCATATGTACATGTGGTACAGAAAAGTGGTTGCTTGATAAATGTGGGCGCCCAGAACTGTCGACTCTGGCCTGATTGAGATCGGTATGGCAAAACCCCATACCAAAACGCCAAAAACAGTTGAGTGCATTACGCGCGGGGACTTTTAAAAGGACACTGGCTGGAACTACAAAAAAAATTCTGTGATGAAAAACCACCAAACTGTAGTGATGTATCCAGTTTTGGAGTCACTGTAGATCTTCCGCTTCATCAGTTCCAAATGTCTATACTTTTTGAGATTTTCTCATATTTTTTATTTTTTTTTAAGTACACTTCTAATTTGTTTAGGAACTCTTGTTGAGAACCCAGGCACCCTTATGCTGTATACTCACTTTTGCGAATCACTGTAAAGACTGTATTTTGCAATAACTTTGTCAACAAACACCAGCCAGAATCAGAATAACAATGAAGGCGAAGTTGGTCATCGTTTGTTTGACAAGAGCATTCTTACCGTAATTTGGAGGGTGTTGGATAAGTGTGAATAGAACAATTTCTTGTAAAAAACAAAACACAGGGCTACACAAAAGTCTGCGCACGGTGTAGGAATTCGGAAGAAAATAGCTCATATTTGTAAACCATAAGCCATCATTTTCTTGTAAGGATATAGTTGAATAAGACAATGCGTCAACTTTCAGATTTCAAAAAAAAAAAAATTTATTTATTTGTATTTCATACGAAAAAAACAAAAACAATAAAATTGAAAATATGTAGTTCCAAAATTGAGACCACAAAAGTTTACGTACAGGCAAAAATGCCATTTCATTAAACACTGTTACTGCAACGGAAGTTAGCTTCAAGTTCAAAGATTTATTTATTTATTTACAAGGCTAACATATAATTATTAAAACTAGAAATTAGCTGTTAAGCCAGAGCGATGAAGCCCTAGGCTAAGAGTTCAAAGATTTATTCGTTATATATTGTTGAGGAACGATAGATCGGTGATAGACAGGGACAGGTCGAATCAAAGCCAAGATAGGCCGACCATCGAAGCTCACTCCAAGAGATAAGCGTGTCATCAAGCGAATGGTGGCCAAAAGACCATTTTAATGGCTAAGAAGATGAGCGCTTAACATGAACAATTTAAAAATTTCTAATGCATCCAGAAATTATAAGGAGAACAATAGTTCTAAAGTGGTTCAGGTCATGGACACCTAGGTTCACAAGTTTAATCGACAAAAACAGGTCGAATTTTTAAATGTGCATGTCAATAAGTCGTCAGACTTCTCGTGTAATGTTATCTTTTCCAACGAATCAGAATAAAGCGTTTTTGAGTCTGAAGACCGGGGGTAAGGAGGCTACAAAACGAGCCCATAATACAAATATTTGTATCGAAACAGTGAAGTGCGGTGTAGGAACTGTAATGGTGTGAGGCTTTATGGTGTCATCAGGGGTCGAGAAGATGGAACTAAGTTCATTTCAGTTCGTGTACATTGATATTCTTAAACGAGGGAGTATTTAAAATGAAGCCTAAGAGTATTAACAACAATTCTGTAAATTTTTTTATTCTGTTTATACCGGAAATCCCAAATTTATTGTCAAAATCTGTGAGTGCTGTCAAGGGCCGCGGGTAGGTGGTCATGCGACTGAAATAGGTGGTGGGTGGTTAAGAGTTAAAAAAAGCTTTATTATTTGAGCAGACAAGCATGTCAAGCAACGAAAAATTGGTAGCACATGAAAAAACCGGTTAAATGTGGTCATGAGGGTGAGGGGATATCCGATATAAACAGTAACACCAAAAGAAATAAGATGAAGTGATATTTTCTCGATTTAAATTAACATGCATTATTGTGGATTGAATTTTGCAGCTTCTTTTGGATTTTGTTATGTTTTTTTTCTTAAGTGAAAAATATTATTTAAATATTTAAAAGCCTGACACCTTGTTTAATTGGAATTTATCTCTCAAAAATATGTTTAACTTATATTCCGTGAATGGCAACTCTGTTTTCTTCAAAGTGCTTCATTATACGTAAACATTTGTGGTGCACTGTATGTACTTAAAGAAAATATAAAAAGGAATTATATTATTTTGGAAAATGTACTACGCGCGGCTTTACCTTACTATCGCAAGCACGCCGTAAAAAGTAGTACGGGAGGGAACGCTGACTCTGCTTGGAATCTCAGTATTTTCACAGAACCGCTGATTTTCATAAAACGCCTGAATAATTTGAAGACGTTGTGAGTCTGTTTAATCATGATTTATCAAACAGTAGTGAATAAGAATAACACGACACCATGAGGGCATTTTTGCGAGATCTGAAAAAAAAAAAACAGCTGTGTTTACCGGTCTATACCGGATAAGAGAATTTGAAATTCTCATTTCTGGTTTAATGAATTTTTCATTTTCATTTATCAGGCCGACGACCCTTGGCGGGTCTGGGCCTGAGCATCAAGACCAAGCTGTCTTGCATCCACGATTACTTGGTCTTTATACAGGAGATTCGGTCTTCCTCTCCTTCTCCCACCAGGAGGCTCTGATTCGAAGACTCTCATACCTGGAGCGTTGGTGTCCATTCGCTCGATGGGGCCGAGCTAGTTCAGTCGACGGATTTTTGACTACCATCCACATCCTGGTACGTCCGCGGTTGTGTCTTCACCTCCATTCACCTTCCTCGCTGACGGGACCGTTTTCCGACCAGTTCGAAGGTACCAAGAAGCAGCTCTCCAGTTTGGCTTAGTGTCCAGCTTTCGGCTTCATAGAGAGACTGGCAAAATGAGAGTCTTGTAGAGCATGGTTTTGGTCCTTCGAGTCAGAAGTTTTGTGCCCGACTAACCGAAGGAGCACCGGTTGCAAAAGGCGATTCTAAGTCTGATCTCCACTGTGATGTCGTTTGTGGGGATCACGTTTGCCCCGAGGTAGTTTTGTCCAAGGAGGTGTGCGACAGGCGGTTTTTTTGGACATCAGCATTTATTTGGTTTTGTCCTCATTGACCTTGAGACCTGTTCGTTTCGACTGTTCTTCAATCGTACTACGGCACGCTGGGAGCGCGTGACGATGTTGATGTCATCTGCGTACCCCAACAGTTGGACCGACTTGTAGAAGACAGTGCCTTCAGTGTTTGGTGGAATTAATACCTCTGTTAATAGCCGTACATTGGTCCGATGTACGACCTCAAGTTGGCAAGACAAAATTCTCTAACTAGCAAGATCTCTGGCTAGCTGCCTCCAGTGCCGCATGCCCAGTTGGTTGAGGTTCTTCCTTCTCCACCTGGGTGCGCCACCTTAAACGCGGGCGTCCTCCATTGCGATGTTACACAAGCTCGGAGTCGAAGACTATTCGGGCCGGGGCTGAGTTGTCCATGCGCTCAACATAGCCCAGCCATCTGACTAGACTCATGTCGCTGTACAGCCCGTACAGTTCGTGGTTGAATGATTTCCTCCAAAGACCGTCAACCCAAGTTCGCAAGCAAAACTCGACGAGACCAAGGACTTCCCCAGATTGCCCATGCCCCGCGCCGTACACAAGGACTGGGATGACCTAGGTCTTATATAAAGTCAACGAGGTCCCTCAAGAGATGGCTCTGTTACACAATTGCCTCTTGAGACCGAAGAAACAGCGATTGGCAAAAGTAATTCTGCGCTTGATCTCGGTACTGGTGTTATTCTCCCTGTTTACAGCAGAGACGAGGTAGACAAGGTCCGTGACCACCTCGAAGTTATAGCTGTCCATTGTGAGACTCTGTCCAAGAAGTCGTCTGTCCTCTGAACTTGAGGACAGACTTATTTTTGACCTCATTCACCACTAGACCCATTTTAGCCGCTTCCGTCTCAATGCCAGCCATCGCCTCATTGAGGGCCCGTTGTGTCCGGCCTCGTGTTGTCCCACAGGTTCGGAGTCGAAATTCATTGTTTTGAGGTCCATTTGAACAATGTCGTAAGCGACGACGAGGAAGCAGCATATCCTGAAAATGCCCCTAGGTCCTCTCAGTCGTGGGTATGTGCCCTTGGCATTACATCGACACCAGATGCCAGATTCTGAATTGTGTTAAAACGTACAAGCCCGCACACCGCTCTCTCTCTCTCTCCTTCAACAGACTCGTTATGATTGTGATTAAAATTCCTCGCATGGAACAGCTCCATTCGATGCATGCCATCACATGTACAATACATCGAAACATTTCAATCACCCTTGTCGCATCTAATTAGTTCCACTTGAGTTATCACAACATCCATTCGAATGCATTCGCATCCCCCCCCAGCCAACCAGCACCGCTTCAACCGTGTCGCATCAGAATCCTTTTTAAGTGCAAGCCCAGCTAATTTCTGTCGGATTCAGTGCGCAATAAATTCAAGACCAGCAAAGGATCCTCTTTGAAACGCACTGAAATCCTTATGCATTACCTCCTCCTCCGTCTCCTCCTTCGTCTTCAAACAGGCCGCCACCGCGCCGAGTAGCCGCGTAGCTGGGTAGCGTCTGGCCAGCTCAAATACCACCCACTGTCAACTCTAATGGCCTTTAGCCGTGTTCATAATTTACGATTGCAAGTGATACTTCAGGAGATGGCAGCGTATCGCACACGAGGGACGGGTCTCACACTGAGCAGCAGGATGCTCAGTTTACTAGCGAATCACTGCCACCCGAGCACATGTATAGCTTCTGGTCTTTCCTCTCTGCACAGGCACACAGCAAGCGGCAACCATCGCATCGTTGGCAACGTCATTTGCCCATAAAACCGATTATTAAGGAGGGCAAGGAAATCACTTCCTCCCCCACCCCACGGACACAACACTGCCATCAGTGGATGCAGCAGCAGCAGCAGTAGCAGCAGCAGAGGAGCTCTCTTCCCCAGTCGTAATCAAAATTGCTGTATAAAATTGTGATCGATTTTTGGAACGTTTCGCAATCGGTCCTGCGACGGAAGGTTACGTCGCTCGGTCGGTACATTCACAGGAATTCCCTACAACACTATATTTCCACTAAATTTCATCCATAAAAGATATGCACACACCTACATACTTGTGCACAATCAGGACAAGGGGACACATTGAAGTGGCATACAGGAGCCCTCTGAGGGATGTGTCACGGTGTCGGAGCGGAAGGGGGGAAACTATTCCTGTTGGCACTTTATGGACCTCGGAAGTAATCGATTGGCATTCTCGTGTTTCATAAACGGTTGTAAATCTGAAATTAAACGAAAGCGACTTTGTGAACCGACAGTCTGAGTGAAGGAGGATGTGAATCTCTGGTTTATGGTGGTACTTTTGGGATTTATGCCGAAATGAGCTTTCACCTTTTCGATTTATGTGAGTCCACAAAACTCAAACACGCCCGCTCACCCATCACGGCAACTGAATGGGTGCTGGGTGCTTTGGCTTCGCCTCCATGTTCATGTGGGTGTGAGGTGCTGTGTTACATGTCAAGTGATTGACAGTGTAATTAAGGTGAGTTGGTGACAGGCTCGGCAGAGAGACGTAGTTTGCTCTTTTTTTGAGGGGTTAGTGGGGGAGCCGGGGGGTGGGTGGTATTTTCACGACTTCGACTGACCAAATTGGATTGGCTTCAAAATGGATCCGGCAAATTAAGAGCTATAAGGGCGGTTAATTGTGGAAGAAGATGCTTTGTGGCCTTAAATGGGGTTTACCTTGTGAAACCTCAGACCCAATAGTTGCCACAACTGCAACACGAACAGCTCAGGAGTGAATTGCGTTCGAAGTGTCTGAGTAGACCAGGTACACAAGTGGGAAGGAGTATCGGGGGCAAGACTTGAGTCCTTGGAGATTGTAGGATGCTAATGACCGCCAGGACGCACATGGACATGCAGTCGCTCGATTGCCAAGAAACCGTTTCATTAATAATAATACATGTCAATTGTCGGTTGCGCAACTGACCGTGGAGTGTAGCCACTACAGCAACCTCTCGAGTTGGGCGTACTATTGTGCTCTCGCGAGTGGCGGCGACCTAGGGTTTTATGCAGACTCCGAACGGCCGATTTTGATACCCATTTCACCATAACATGGTCTTAGTGTGCTGCTGGCTTACCTACCTGGAACACCATTCACATTAACTGCCTGACCGGCCTCATTTTGGAAAAAATACGGCCCGAAGATGCCGCCAGCCCATAAACCGCACCAAACAGTCACTCTTTGTGGGTGCATTGGTTTTTCGACAATCACTCTTGGATTATCTTTCGCCCAAATGCGGCAATTCTGCTTATTGGCGAATCCACTGAGGTGAAAATGTGCCTCATCACTGAAGATGATTTTCTTCGAAAACTGATCATCCACTGTTGCCATTGCTTGCCACCATTCTGACCATTGACGCTCGAAATGGTCAAGAGGCTTTAGTTCTTGAGTCAATTGCACCTTGTATGCGTGTAAATGCAAGTCTTCATGCATAATGTTCATCAACGACGAGCGTGAGAGGTGCAATTGTTGGACACGACGACGAGTTGAGGTGGACGGCTCTTCAGCCACACTATCGCGACCAGCAGCAATATTTTCTGCAGTACGAGTTGTGCGAGTATGCACTGGTGTTTTCACATCTCCTGCAGACCCGGTTTGCACAATTTTTCCGATTGTACGCACATTTGGACGATTAAATTGACCGAAAAAATCACGAAGTGCACGATATGCATTTTGATTTAAACGCCCATTTTCAGATTATGCCTGAATAACTTTAACGCGATGCTCGATTGCGTATCTTTCCATGGTTCAAATTGAGTTAGTCTGAAATTGAGAAATGTCAAATGAAATGCAAAAAAAGACTTGACGTTTAGGTGTGGTTCACATTCAACATCGGCCCTTAAAACTTAACCATTAGGAACAAATTTAAAAATTAAAAGAACATCCAGTAAATTTGCTTATGTTCCAAGGAACGTTTTAAAAACTGGAGTGAATTATTTATTTCCTCAACTTGTTCCGAATCAGTCAGCCAGTCTGACTGAGACTGACTACACAATGCGGGCGTGTGCACCAGGGCGTGTATTGAATGAATATGAAAAAAAAAGATGTATTTTATCCCTTCCGCTAGATGCAAGTAGGTTTATTTTGTTTTATTCTGTGAATGACCAACCACAAGTTTGTTAAACGCATCGTCCAGTTAAAAATGATTGTGCCACCTTTAGACGGACCTTAGTTGTGGTCCACATAAGCTCACAATTTGAACGGACATGGACGGTGGCTCTACTGCCCGTAGGGGGCCAGGGCTTCTCAGCAACCACTAGTGTTGCTCGTGCTATTGGTCTTCTTATGAGTGGAAGGGACTTAGACTCTTATGCCAATTCCGAGCGGCCAATTGGAGAAGCTTTTTCTAGACAGTCATACTATTTGAGGATTGTCAGTGACTCGAAATAGGTGGGGCTGTGAAAATGATTGCACCCAGCTGGGGTAGGCTCAATTGGGAAGTAGGCACAACCTCCCGCCGCCGTCCACAAGGACAACAATTACGCATTTGAATAATGAAATATTTTCTCTTAGGCACGGATAGTCTGGCACCGGCAAAGTCTTTTCATTTATGGGGGAAAAACATGCGGGCCAGTCCAGTCCGGGGTGAATGTGTATTCCAAAGATCTGCTGGATCTGCATTTTTGTGCAGATTGGAAGCATAGCCTGGGTCTGATGAGTTTGGAAGATGACTTCGAGATGGTACCAGAAGACATTGAAAACGTCGACACTGATCTTGTGATCCGGGCCATGTAAAGGCTTCAATTAAAGGAAAATTACGGTGCTTGATTTACAACTCCTGTTTGATCTACAGACAAAACTCATCCGCCTATTGATCCACTGTCACGTATAATTATAGAAAGGTAAGCTATGGACATTGATTCTCGTCGATCGAGCAGAGATCGCTTTTTTGAACCCTGCGAATCCTTTCGCGTTAGCTCCCCTACTCATTGTTCAACGTACGACACGGACGGTAATAGGACACACTTAAAGATGTTGTATTTTGTCCGACGAGTTTAAACAGAGAAATACTTCGGTAGGCGTCTAACATTGGGCTAGTACTCCCCTAAGATCAGCCTGCTTGACGAAGACAGTGTCTCTCGTCTTGTGACACTCTTTTCCCACTGGGGAATCATGAAGATCTACACTGTAGCCATGTAGCCGATTACCTTCACCCTGGTATTAAGCTATTCTTCCTCTTTGCTCAGTCTTTGCTCTCAGCCAACAAGCCACTCCAACCGGCACGATATCTGGCTAGCTGGCTCTAGTTGAGGTTCTTCTCCACTTGCATACACGCGACTCTTCAAAAGACTCTTCGGCGTGGAGCCTGGTGTCAATTTGAGTGCCGCGAAACACTGGCTCTCGCCAGCAGTTCCATATCTTGTGTTTATCACAAGCGTGCACCCTGAACTGGCGGCTTTTTTTTACTCTCCTCCTTTGAGCGAATGCATTGAGTTTTGGGTCGCCCTTCAACACCCTCTTCGATTCCATACCATAATCAACACCATCATCATCCAAGCGCCTTATCTTGTCGCATCGCCCTTGAATTGTTGTTCACAGCCAAAGGTAAAGGAATCGATTCCTCCCATCACTCGTTCATTGTGGCAGCCCTCATCCACAGCCCACTCATCGAAACAGAACAACTGCACACTCGTTCAGTCGTGTATGGCGCTCCCATTAACAAGTGCCTGGCTCATCAAAACTCTCGCCCGTCCACCGCATTGTTTGTTCTCCACACCGCATCGCACAACAGCACCAAGGATCCGTATCCATCCCTCTCACATTGCCACTTCCCATGGTCCTATTAAAATGAGATTGCCAACGATACCATCAAATCATGCAGCACACAATATGCTAATCATTCGATTCATTGAGGTGAATTTCCTTTCTTTCTACCCGGCGTCGTTGGCTAACCTGACACTGCTCTGCTCTGGCACTGATCCCTCGACCAACGTGAAGGGATTTTCTGCCGTTTTCCACCCCTCCACCACCCGCTTGACCAGCACTGCCAACGCCGGGAGTATGTTGCAATCATAACCCTGTTGCTTGCATAAAATTTTAAGTAGCTTTTTGTTAAACCGAAGTGAAAACACTCCGAGTGCAAGGTACACTCGCAGCAACGATTCGACTCCACGGAATCTCGAGGTTTGGGCAGAAATGAACGGGAAAAAAAACACACACACAAAAATAAATAAGAAAAAAAGAAACGAATTTTCCGTTGTTGCATCTCATGAATACTTAATTGAGAGTTTTACACTGGCAGCGGGGCTGCAGTGGAATCATCATCCTCGCCGCCGTCATCATCCGTGCATTGTGAAATTTTATGTAAATGCCCTTCAGGAAAGAGGGAAATTTAAGCAAATTGCTGTTTAGATAAAGAATTTAAAGGGCGGACGGATGACGGCGAACGGAGCCACGGTGATCCCGAATTCTTGGGGAATTTTAAGCAGTCTCCGAGCGGCAACCAGCGAGGGCTTAGAGGAAAGTGTTAATTAACTGGTCGCATTAATTTTATAGCATCTTTAGGGTACACGTAGCCAGTGATTAGGACGACCGGTGATATCTGAGCGAGAGGCACTTGAATGATTGTCGGAGTGCGTCCGTGAGTTTGAAACCAGCCCCTTTGAGGCATCAACCTGTAAATGATCAAAGTTAGATGAGAAATGTCTTCGACTCTTGTCGCAGAGTCTGCTTTGCATACTAATGACGGTCACGCGTACTTTCGATCTGAGGAAGGTTCGCAGAGGAGTCAGCTTTGACATTCTCAGGGGAGCGCGATGAGTGATGAGGGAGGAGATCGTGAGTGTTTTAGAAAGCAAAACAATTCTTTTGTGAATGTCATTCAATTCGTGATCCGGATTTGAAATCCCTGCTTCGGTCACATACGTCAACCGGAACTGTCATCCGAGACTGCATATGGTTTGCCATTCTTCAATATGTGTCCCTTAACATCCGCTGGGCGTGCTAGACTTTTGAAAACTCACTACACAGATTGTGATTCTGTATGTGGGACATTTAGCACAATGCTTTGAGGAGATGACAAGCAGGTCGCAATGCACGCGCCAGGTAATTGGGAGTTGATTTGTTTCTGAGTGCTTTGACGTGTTAAGGCCGAACTATAATGGACGTAAGGCGTTTTACTCTAGACTATCCAAGGAATGAACATAAATCAGATCCAGTGACCCTAATAACCACTTCTATCACTTTCGTTAAGTTTCGTTAAGTTACATAAGGTTTCGTCAAGTTTCGTTAAGTTTAATTTTTCAAAGCGGTTGCTTAAATGTGATCAAAATTAGTTACTTTGCATTCATTTGAATGACAGTTGGTGACGTACTTTTTCGTAAATCCCAGAAGCAATGATGAGAACTTTCTAAATCTGATGATGTTCCTGGAATTAACTCAAGTCAATGTCGTTGGGTCGTTTACCTGAAGAAACGCTTGTAAATGGTGTGAGTTTGCGCTGTTGTGAGCATGGTTCAATTCGCTGTGTTTGCGTGATTTCGGATTGAACGACATTCTTGAAGCTGGAGTGATGAAAACCCGCTTCCTTTTGACGTCCGTAGAATGCCGGTAGAATTGTTGGCTCAATCAGAAAATTGCTGGATGATTCTTCGAAGATGTGAGGGCTACGATTCGTTGAAATGAGTCCAATGCTTTGATTACCCTAAAGAATGTCCTTAACCTGGAAATCCTTTAAATGCAACAATATGAAGCCATTTGCTGTACAAAGTCCGACGCTTGCGATTCACTGATACTTTGGTGATTTCAACGAAGCGGTTGGAACCTTAAATTTCTTTGGAAAAAGGACGATCCCAAGAGGGAGAGAGAGTTATACGGAAGGTTGGCAACAATTTCTTTCTCCAGAAATATACTGATTAACTCGCTGGGGGTGAGATGTCATCTTCCAACAGGTCTTTAAGTGTATTAACTTGCTATTATACTCGAACGTGAGGAGCGTTCTCTGTCACGGTTGATCTTTAACACACCAAGTTGGCTCTGGTTCCTGCTCGGAATGACGGTGTCACCCATTGCGTTGTTCCACTGCCATTGACTCGAATGTAAACTGTTAAAAAATGTTCTCATTCCGACGCAAAATACCCTGGTTATGTCAGCAGAAGTCTCTCAAACTTCAATTTAAAATTCCACTTAAATGGGTAATCAGATTTCTCCAATCTTCAGTCTGAAAGGACTCCAATTAAATTGATTGCGAATCGATTGTAAAGAAGATCGACTGCGTGGTGCGTCCAATCAAAGCCACTTATCATGCTGCGCTCCTCTCTGACAACCAGACTGTACACGGTTCTGCTTCAAAATCCTTCGTTAGCCTGCCCGTCCCCTCACGTCAGGACGACGCAATCATCTGCATCCTATCATCGACTGAACTCATCTGCGATCCAGTTGGTTGCGGCTTCGCCACCATCACCGGATGGATTCGCCACAAATTTACTGGTTTCCTTCAGAAAACCACAAAACGAAACACTACCACCACCCGCCCAGCCCATCTCAGGCCAGTGAACAAAACTCTGAATTCCATCATCGACCCGATAATCCGACTGCCATGCCGATGGCTAGCAGGGTGCGATGCATTTAGTGCATCCGATAGATTTCCACCAGCCAACCGAGGACTGCCACCTGGATTATGTTACCCCAAAATGAACACACACACAGCCACGGGCGTACACGTTCGCCGGGCATAGATATTTCTTGGCTAGTGTTGAAGTGTTAAGCTTCCCGAAAATTGTTGAAAACCCTTAAAGCTCAATCAATTCCATAAGGGATGCAATTCATCATCGGCGTCGCTACACAAACCCGATTGGGGGTTGCGGACTCGGAGAAGCCGCTCGCATTGCTGCTTGTAACTTATCGTCTGTGGCACCTTTGAAAGACGATGATGTGCGGGGAGCAGGTGACTGAGGAACATGCTCGAGAGGACTTCCTGCATCGCTGCGAAGCTTGCATTATTTACAACATTCTGCTGCTGCCGCTGTTCCCTCCACCTGCGCCTTGCCTTCGCCTCCTTGGCAGATGTTCTGAGGTCTCTGGGAAGCATAACCATCGATGATATCCTTGGAGCATTGTGATAGTATTACACTTGAAGTTGTTTTTCTTCATCGTCTCCCTTGGGTTCAGGCGAACCGACCGAAGACGCCGCCGTCTTTATCCTTTAGTTAAACTTTATGTTCCGCTGCAAGGAAATGCTGATGCTACTCGTACACCGCCGAAGTGTCTGTGTGCTCTCCTCGCTGGGCTGGCTGTGTGTCTGCGTTTGTTGGGCGGTCTAATGTGAAAGGGGGTCGGTCGGTCATATGCCATAAGTTATCGCATCGCGTCTAGTTACTCCGCCAACTAAGAAGCAACCATCTGCTTGTTCTCCTAGCTGCCTGTGCTCCCACTCTGGCTGCGAATGTGTTTGGCTTTTAGGGATCCTAAATAGCACGGACTCGGGCGGTGGATGGTTGAGAAAACATTCTATTTCCACTTATGATCCACTTCATTAGAATTTATTATTTCACGAACATTTTTCATAAACCCACACCCCGCCGCACCACACCACTGCACAGCAGCGTCCCATCGCCACGTCCTCCATCATGGATGGCGTGCATGAAGCGTTCCCGAAGAAGCGAATCATCTTAAGTGACTGTGCGGGAGAGGGGCAGGCGTGCATGGTTTTTCGGTCGTCATTCCATGTGTGGATCAAGTTCTCTGCTGAAAGGAAGTGCCTCTAGTGCACTTGATATTTATGAATGGTGCTCTCTTTGATCCAAGAGGAATCGAGTACCATGTGCTCACTGGGCTGTGATAAATTTCGGGGCGGCTGTTGGGGCGAGAACACAGCGTTGTCTAGAGCAACGCCGATGCCGCCACCGCCTTGCAAGGCTTAAGTCGCTTGGAATTGAGTTAAATTTGCCGAAAGTGGAGTATTATTTTTTTATTTAGTCATGTGTGATGCGATGGAAGCAGATGAATTGAAAATGTATTGCTGCTGATTTAATTAGGTTTGGTCCTTGTTTTGAAAAGAACAGCGATCCGGAGAGGCTCACGGGGCGGGGTATTAAAGTCCGGATTGTGGGTGTTTAACGTCTGTGATTCGATGTGCAGCGTGAATTTGATTTTTCCAAGTGGCGTTGATTCGCAGTCGAAAAGTAGTTTCGTAAGCTTTGCTAGGATGTTGCCCTCGCGAGCAGGCTCCCTGATGTGAGGGGATGAATAAGAATCTCGTGGAAACCAAAGATGAAAGGCATTTTTAGAAGGAGTTGAATCACTAGGACCTACGATACACGGCTGGTTGGTATCTTTGTCTGGCAGTTGCCATCACAAGCTAAGCAGGGAAACGTCGCACGACTAGATGGCGACAATTTCATGCCATGTCGACGTCTGAGGGTTACTAAGTGAATGAATCAGACATCAGTGGGGACCTTGGATCGGAATAAAAGGCTAACCAAGTGAGGGAGAGATAAGATTTATTGTGTCACTCTGCACTCCGAGTATGCGGCTGTCAAAATTTTGGGAACTCTCTCAAGTCATAATTCAAAAGACGAACATTTACGGACCTGGAATGAAAGTAGTTCTGACTTTTGTTGTGGATGAGAGAAGCAAAGATGAGAGAATGAGAGAAGCAAAGAAAAAGTTGAACCTTGACTTTTAAGGCATTGAAACCAGGTGACCATTTATAGAAGTGTCGCTTTCTGCTCGTGTCTTGGCGATGAGAAGTGGCCACTATTTAAGCCAAACTTGAATAGGGACGTTGGATCTCTAATGCTGGATACACGAGAGAGACCTTGTTCTCTGGCTAGAGTGGGAGAAAAAGAGTGTTTAATCTGATCTTCAGGAAATTTGATCCTGTTAGAAAGGAGGTTTTTTTTCTCTTTTAGCTCGATCACAGCATTCTTCTATATTCTTTCGCGGTTTTCCAGTATTTAGTTTGACGTTTTGCGCAGCACCTACATTTTGGGTTAAATCTACTTCGAAAACTATATTGAGCCAAATTATTTTCTAATAAACTTGCACTGAGGTCCATCGAAATGAAAGTTGGCTTCTGATATCACTGTTCCTCTGTGCTCAGAAGTTAAGTTGGAGTATTCCCTTTCGAAGTATGGACGTAGATTATGCGTGCCATAAGTCCTAAGATCACTCACTACACAACACCGGACTAGAAATTCCGTTTGAATGCATTGAACTCACCATTCAGTCTAAGTGCTGGATATCTGGCCCAAGTTTACTACATGGCCCACCACAATATCTCACAACATTAAAAGCTCACAACACATGTCACTGTACATTCAACGTTGTAACTTGGTCGGTCTTGGTCAAGGGACTTGGAAAATTTAATTGTTTACATATAATTTTTTTGTAAGCTTTGTCGATTGTTTTTTTTTATAAAAGTTGTCTAAAATGATTTAAAGGCGTCCTCAATTTAAATATCATCATCATCTGACCCGCATGTTCCACTAAATTTGTCGCGGGGGTAAGCCACGCACGAGAGATCTCCAGGCAACTCGATTCTTCGCCATCGACTCCAACTCATCAGGAGTCATGCTCCAGCGTAACAAGGCAAGTTTTCGGACTTGGCAAAACCACCTCGTCCTGGGTCTGCCAAGTAGTCGCCTACCTGATGGAATGGCATTCAACACACAAGGGGACGAAGCAATTCGAACATGCTCGAATGAATTGAATTTGTGAAATCAAAATTGTTTAATTGTTCATGGCGTGTGAGATATTTCAGAAAATAGTGAAAAACCTCACCCTCCATAGGTATTCCTATTTTGGCCCATATTTAACACGCATTTATACATGGACTAGTAGAAAAGCGTGTCGTACGACAGGCAGAATGTTATGCGTCGCTGTCATTGTGTGCTTTGTGTCTATGATGAACCATAAGTCTGACTGTAACCATTCGCCGAAGATAGTGTTTTGTCGTCCCTCTTCTCTTTCGGGTTTGTTAATGCTCATGCATCGCTGCCATAGGCCCCCTTAACACTACGCATCGAATGCCATCATTTGTCACCGTTTTCCCTGACAAAAGATAGGCGACAACTTCGAGGGAAAGTCAGTGAAATTCACCAAGGAATACCTTTTCCATTGCCTTTCAAACATTGTTAAAAATAACAGGATTCCCAATAAGAAAAAAAAGTCCAGACTGAAACTTATGAATAATAGACGCGAGTCAAGAAAGGGAAGGTACAGAAGCTCTATCGAAAACCCATACGATCCCTGATACACACAGAAACACAACGAAGGCTCACTCTGGTACATTTTCCACACTCATTATTTCTACGACAAAATGTTTCTTGCAAATAGAATACTTCGGAAAACAGAATATCAAATGTTTATTCATACAAAACAAAATAAAACAAAAAAAGTGGCGTTGCTTAAAAAGAACAGCATACCTCCAGCCAGATTTGAACACAGGAGCTGCAGAAACCGTGTGCAACACACCAACCCACGCCGCCAAAGAACCCGATAACTTCAAGGGATATTTTTTCGATCACATTCGGTACAGGTGTCAGGGGAAGTGTGTCCCCACATCTATTGCTGTGTTTGTGTGCACATATACACCTAGTCACAAAAATCTGCACACGATGTGGAATTTCTTGATTATTCACTTGGCGTAAGGCAAAGTGAACCTTGTTGAAAATTGTTCGTTTGCAAGATCGATTGAGATGAACAACTGAATAAAGGGTTGCAGCAAAATGGAATGTGAAAAAAATGTGCGTCCCTTTATCGACGTGACAACACACTGTTTGATATCCAACATTTATTTTATTCATACAAAATAAAACAAAAAACAGAATTGTGGCATATAAAACCGAAAAACAGGGAAAGCTCCAGCCAGATTTGAGCACAGAATCGTGCAGGTTCGAGTGAGCAACGCACCAGCCCACTCCACCAAGTGACGCGACAACTTCCAAGAGTTGTGTTTCGTTCGCATTCGGTATAGGTGTGTGACGTACTTACTTTACAGCGGAATGCGGTCATTTTAATGTGACAATCGCCGAAAACGATAAATGTGCAACGCGAAAGTATGAAAGTGGCAAAAAACCACCTAGAGTGCTTGAATGCAGAGATACAGAGTTCAATGCAGGATGTGGTGTGGACAAAAATGGCTGGAGAGGCCATCTTTCCTCTAGAGCTTCCTGTTCTATGCTTTAAACAGGGTGGTCCATATTTAAAGCGCTTTTTTTAAAAGTGTTAAAATGCATTTATTTCTTCCTAAGTTCTTTTTATGTTTTTTTTTTAAGATTTTTTAAGATTGATTACTAAAAAAATTATTTTAACTATTAAAATAACGACAAAGTGAATTAAGGCAACACTGGCTGTCTTATTAGCACTTAATTCGTAACACAAATTTGATCGTTTATTTAAGAAAACGAAGTCATAGCTTCACTTTTTCCCATCATTCTGACAATTTGTGGATCCCATCCCAAAAGAGCTGCGCCGGCTTGGCAGCCAAGAATGAATCAAGCCAATTTTCGATATTCTGCTCTGATGTGAACCCTATTTCAATGAGGGCGTTCTGCATCGACCGGAACAAATGTTAGTCAGAAGGGGCAAGGTCTGGGCTATAAGGCGGGTGGGGTAAAACTTCCTATCCATTGTTTTTCAAATAGTTCTTAACCGGAATAGCAACGTGAGGCGGAGCGTTGTCATGATGGAAAATTATTGCCCCGTGCCTGGTCGCATATTCCGGTCGTTTTTCGGCTACAGCTCCCTTCAAACGGATTAATTGTGTTCGGTAGCGTTGTCCATTGATGATCACCCGGTTTTAGCTTACAATAGCTTATAATACAGCACACCCTTCTGATCCCACCAAATACAGAATATTACCTTCGCGCCATGGATATTAGGCTTTGCCGTTGATTTGGCTGGTTGGCCAAGTCAGCACGTTCGCTTTTGACACGTTCGCTCAGCTAGCGCATGTTCACCATAACTTCCACCAAAATACTATGACTTTCGGCATCAGTTTTCTTCATATTAAAGTGATGAAGAAGAACTCCTCGCAAAAATACTTTTTCAGGCAAAACGTTCGACATATTTGAGTGAAAAAAAATTATTGTTGTTTACGCTTCAAATGAATGAGATATACAGAAAGGACATACAATGACAGTAGCTTTCCAACGCATGTTCCAATGGAATAATAACAATGGAGTCATACAAGTTACGCCATCTCTTAGCAAACCGCACGAATTAAGTTATAGACCCAATAAAAGGCAACACTGGCACTGAATTAAGGCAACACTGGCTGTCTTATTAACACAAATGTTAAGGGTGTGTATATTTGACTTCACTGAATGGTGGATATTTAACAACAACTTAAATATTGTTTGTTTTTAATTCGGAGGAAATTAGTTGGAAACTCACATCCGGTCCCGGATGTCATAAGTCCAGGGAATTACAACCCAATTGCCATTTTCATGCTCATTGCCGGACAACTTTTATTTAAAACACTATAATAAACATGGTGTGTTATGGTTGAACATCAGCTTCTCTGAAACTGAAAACAAATTTTGTTGAAATGCGCGCGTGGAGTTGCCATGCAAACAAAAATAATTCCTTCGCATACACATTTCAGGCGTCCGCTTTTTTATGCTTTTTCTTGAACATAATTGAATCACAAGGGTACTACAAATTTGAGTTAATTCACAAATTGTATATCATATGAGTGAAATATTACTTTATAGGAACACTAAAGCCGTCTCAATGTTTCACAATATTTCACGTAATTATCGCGATGTTGAGAAGCAGTGTCGCCTCTGAGAAAGTCGCACAAAAAAGTGTCTCGGGCCAAAACGCCCCAATCGTACGAAATCGCTTGTAATTTTAAGGCTTTGTCATGCTTAGGAGTGGTGCAGTCATTTACTTGCATTTTTTCTATAATTAGTGTTGAGTTTATTGCTTACGAGAAACTTAACGACGTATTTCGCGCAGGAAATATGTTTCATATAAAATAGTTGTCGAAATAATTGTATGGTCCTTCGGCGTGTAGTGGCCTCAAAAAAGTCGCATAGCGGCAACCCACAAAACGCAGATGAACTGGCCATCTTGTGGGGAGTAGAGTAGTCATAGAGTGACAGCCATCGGGATCATGGAAAATAATCCTAATCGACTGCAGGATTATTTTGTACCGATTTAAAAATTTATTTTAACAGATATAATTCTGTTACAATTTAGTTTACAACTAGACTTACAAACTAAAGGTTAGGGTGTTGGCCCAACAATAGCTGCCCAACTGATGTACTTTGTTTAATTGAATGTTTATTATTATTGTCGGTTTATTGTTTATTTTGTCCTACAACGGCTGGTGCTTACATGGGGTTGTTTAAGTCCGTGTGTCTATGGCGGTTAGCCTTGATGGTGATTGCTATCGCTGCTCTGGTAGAATCCATGCAGCTCGTTGTTCATAAAAGCACGTCGTTGGAAGGTCCTCGTTTAGCAGACTTAACGCGTGGGTAGCTTTGTGCGGGGAGTGTGTTTCTTAGGTTCCTGATTTCCTCGTTAGGATGGTTGTTGATGTTTAGTAGCTGCTTTTTGAACAGAGTCACCACGTACTGTTGCAGAGGGATGATGCGTGCTTGGTCGTAAAGCCTATTCTTTCTGTGGTGCCTTTGACGGTCCCTGTAGAATATGAGTCCGGTACATATTCGCAAATTGAAGCTTCGTCATGCTGGCCTTAGAGATGGTGTGTCATATTGGGAAGCAGTACGTGAAGGTCGCCCATATAAGCTGCTTGTATAGCAGCTACTTTGTCCTCTGGCTTAATCCATTTTGCTTGCGCATCAAGGGATAGATGAAAGCGATGGAAGCCTAGGTTGGCCATCTTAAGGGTCGGTTTCGAATGATTGTTGAACTTCAACCTTTCCGTGAAGTTAACGCCAATATACTTGACCCTTTCGTTTGTTTTATCGTTAGAGAGCACTGCCTTTATGCTTCAACATTTGGCTGCTGATCTACATCAACCTCTGGATGGTCTCTGGTTCTGGATGAGTCCCTCAATCCAGACCGTATCGAAGGCCTTTTAAACATCCAGGAAGCAGGCGACGGCGACCTCGTTATTGTCCAGCGTAACTACAACATCGTGGTGGAAATTCATTAATAACTTTGTAATAACGTGTTATAATACATGCTATCCAAGACATTATCCGGATTCGTGGGCATAACAAAAAAAATGTATAAGTTATCACACTGGTCCCCTGGTAAGCAAACAGAAGACACACATCCTATCGACAAACACTGTCTATAAATAAACGTAGAACCTTTCCACCGAAACCAACATCGTTAGCGTCGTTTCAAATATAAACATCAGTTTCGTTAAGTTTCGTCAGGTTTTTCTTTTCCGTTTTAAGTGTGAATCAATGGTTCTCTTCCGCAATTTTGCATGGCTTCTTAGAAGTAGTTGTGGTGACTTTCACTTTTCGTTTAGAACAAGACATAAAGCTTAAAATTACCTAAATCAAGACAGTATTTGTGGTTGGACCTTTAGTCATTTGTTGTCAGGTCCCCTTTAATTGTGAAGCCGATCAATAACGCGCAGAACACAAGTGGTTGGTACTGAAGCTACTCAAGCTTTGTCTGCACCGCCGTGTGATATGTTCGGAAGACAGATAGCAGACAGAAAGCTCATGGATCCGATTGAATTCCGCTTCGGGCCAAGTACCGGAGTGGAGTCTTTGCCATTCAGGACTTCGAGCTCCTACCGCTTGAATCCTTCTTCCAGGGAAACCTTTAAGTACAACATTACAGTCAGCTGTCTCAGACGCTCCATACCAATTGATTGTAGACATAGATCGTGGCCATTAAAACGGTTCTGTCGTGGCCGAAGAACAACGCCGTCATATGTTCCCTCAGGCTGCTACTGTGTATGGTTAAATGCCACTCAAAGACTGCCGCTTGACGAGATGAGAGAAGTGCGGGTATTCTTACATTCAGGTCATGCGGGTGTCAGCTGTGTACCGAGGCTTCGTCGATACAAACGCATTTAAAATCACTATCTACTTGGGCTCGAGAGAGACTCGACACTCTAACCCACCTAAATGCAAAAGGCTTTTCTGACTCCTCCTCAGTCGTCTGAGCTCCGACTGCACCACACGCGCTATTTAAGGAATATTGTTGCCGACTTCTCGAGAACCCAATGACAACAGAGAAAACCATGGAATCATTTCCCACCCACAGTCGGATAAATTGGAATACAAAAATATTCATCAGAACTTGTTCAAAGGGCGACTTCATAATTCGTTCCATTCAGGACATCAGCGGGCGACAAGCGCCCTGAAATCTGATGCATATTCAGTGAATTTCGTATGAAGCCCATAGGACGGTCCTGTCGCCATAAGACATTTGCCTCATTTTCCAAGAACTTATTCGCATTTCACTCACAATCATCTACCTGTTGCAAATTCCCAAGCGGATTCCTGGAAAAAGCAGTTCCAACAAATCGAACGATGTATCAGCTGTCCTGTGCTGTCACAGTCAGTGAAGTGAAACCAATTGAATTTTCGTCGAAGGCCTTTCACGGAAAACATCGAAAATCAACTGAAACAGACTCCAATTGAAAACAACGACGTCGATGCCAGAGGAAGGGGACAACCCCCTTCGCCCTTCGCCCACACACGCCGGCGGCGGCGAATTGTTTTAATCTCACTTAAACCGCAGTGAAAATCCCCTCTCATTATCCACTCAATAATTAATTGGGTTTTGTATTTAACTAATGGCCATGTGTGACCGAAAAATGGACCTTTCCTCGTCCTTTCACCCGCACCCACCTCCGCCCAGGCACCCAGCGAGCAATTCCACACCACAGACTGTGTGTTTGTGCATGTCCTTTGGCGAATTTCATTAAAGTGTCATTAACTCCTTATGAAAATCATTTGGCAACCATTAATTTACCCCCGAGGGGCGGTGTTCCTTAGACCCTTCTGCATGAGGACCCATATTCACCTACACTCCGGTACGTAACTCGTGTGTGTTCGGTGACTGTGGCCGCTTCAGTGCCTGCGGCGATGTTTAACACACAGCAGGACGTCGGCGTAACCTAATTATGTTTGTTCTTTCCATAGCTACTTGCTTACCGTCAGTCCTTCAATAATAAAAATACAAGCAACCCCATCCGCGCGGGGCCTGTGTGTGGAACGAGGACTTCATTCAGACAAGCTCTACATAGTATGCCTCCCCTGGGTCCTTTCTGCTGTATAAAGCAGCAAGAAGATAGGCGTGATATGGGCGGTCTACCCGCTGGCGCTGTTGTGGTGTGCGTAAAGTTGCAAAACTTTGCAAGTTTTTCGCGTGTTCGTGTGCGGATCGCGGCAAGAATGTCATTAAATATTAATTGAAAGGATGTACGCGACACGCTTAAGTGTTATTTAATGACGTACAATGCAATTTGGTCCTTTGAAATTTAATCGAACGTACTTGACTGGCGTTCGCGTCACGACACCCGTTTGAAACGTTGATATTTTGCATATTTTTCCCTTTTTTGTTTTTGCAATTAACCGTCAATTATTGTTTTTTTTTTTTTTTTTGTTTGAAGTCCTCTCGATCCACCGGGCGATTGACGTTTGAGTACGCACCGTCGATTAATTTATTCTACCTTAATCCTTTCCTGTTTAAGTGGTAATGCGAGACCGTTTTTGGGGGTGAGTTGACTTTGTGAAAGCGACGACTTGGGCAAATGAGACTGTGACCACGACCAGAGTGTTGGCTGACAGAAAGGGGACTCATTAAACTCTGCAGCGAGTCGTTGTCGTTTTACTTGTATTTCGGAAAAGGACTCCTGGATATATTGACGAAAATGTGTTGCTTAAATTAATTAAATCCACTAGTCCGAGTTTGACAATCCCCTTGTGATGTGACACTTCAAGGCGAACTGTCATCGGAGACTGCACGTGTTTAGGTTAAGATTCGCCATTTCAGAGTATGGGTCGTTTGGCAACCGCTGAGCGCGCTGAAATTGTGAAAACTTGCAGCAAAAGTAGTAATTTGTGGGTTCGTTTTGTGGTCCTTAACATCGTGCGATTTGCAGCCGTTGGATTTCTGTTAGAGCATATGTGCAGACTCTTGCGGCCTTGAAGAGGAATTTTCGTCAAGTTATTGCCGAGTGAGGACTGTCGTTAAGGTGAAAGAAACGTAAAAAATATATTGCATTTGCATCTCGTTCTCCCGCATCAATCCAATAATTTCTCATCTGCTGCGTGGTGCAGAACTCTTGCCAGTATTGGCAGGATTAAATTAAATTCTTCTCCGTGGACTACCATTGAAACGCACGCCCGTGAGATGATCCAGCCGTCCAACAGCCCTCCCGCCCACGGCGGATATTAATATGTAATTAATAAACCTTCCACGAAGCGAATGCGGGTAGCAACCTGTCAAAATAGATAAATATAAATTCCCGGATGGCTACTTTCCATATGGAAATAAATGCAGTTCTCTTAATCGGCCGGCGTCCGCCTCAGGTGTCCTTGTTGATTTTTTCGCCAAAGAGGGCTGCCCACCGTGGCCGAAGTCGATCTCGTGGAAAATGTTGTGTCAGGTGGGGTTAGTGCGCCGCGAAAGAATGGAAGGGATAATGCCACAGTCTACGATTGAATCAATATGCTTGGTTATGCCAAGCACAAGGACTCGCGTGTCTACAGGAGACCGAAAGACATCGGATAGTGGTTTCTTCTCGAGGGTGGTTGGTTGATGGTGGCAGCCTCAACGTTCAACGGAAACCGGGTTTTATTGAGATTCGAATAAAATAAACATCAGCATAACGTCGCCGTCGTCTAGGAGCGGAGACGTCGAATTATGCGAAGACGGCAAAGTGATTTTGTGATTTTGTCGAATCGAATCGGTCCCGTTTTGATGGGTTCATGTTTCGTGGATGTTATGGCGGAATGGAATTGAATTCGCTCGGTTGCCACACACTTTTGCGGCTCCGCTTGTGTATCCAGGCTAATCGAATGCTAGTCGCTGGTGTTTGATGATGTTGCGTTTTATTTATGACCGGCTCTTTTGTTTTGAGTGGCTTGTCGAATGAAGAGATATGCTGATTGACTGGGAAAAGAGGACGTCAGCACTAAATGATAATTTATGGAATTTTGATTAAGAAATACTTGACATAATGACGGCGGTCGTTGGGAGAAGTTCCGAAAATGGCGCCCGAAATGCGGCACAAGGGGATTCTGGGATTTCCTTTATATTTACTGTTGCGACGATTTGGTGCTCCGGATTTACCTGGACTCTGGTTTAGTCAAAAAGTTCCCAAAATGGCGCCCGAAATGCGGCACGATTCAGTTGGAGGTTGAATTCGAAGGAGATTCTGGGATTTTCTTTTTTTTTCCTGATGCGACTACGTTCGACGCACGATTTGGTGCTGTGGATTTAACTGTGACTCTGGCTTAGTCAAAAAGTTCCGAAAATGGCGCCCGAAATGCGACACGATTCAGCTGATGGTTGGATTCGAAGGAGATCCTGGGCTTTTCCTTATATTTACTGATGCGACTACGTTCGCCGATTTGGTTCTGCGAATTTTATTGTGACTCTAGTTTAGTGAAAAGCAATTGACAAAGCAATTGATCAAGAGACTCAATCCACTTGCGGGTGGCTTTTTAATGCAGACGCGTTTTCCTCCAAGTGTTAAGCCTGTGTCAGGGCTGGTTCCGGTAAGCCTTCCTGTGAATAAAATTTCCTGAAGCTTTGTTGTGTGCATCAAGTGGTGTTCCGTTTCATCTAATACATGCTCCATCTATTAATCCCTTTGATGTTACCGATCCACTGTTGGGCGCCATTCCCTCTAAATTACAAGTTACTTTTACGCCAAGCTACAGCACGGGAGTCCTTACAAAACAAACAAAAAATGCAAATTGGAAATCGAGGAAGGCGTGAATATAACACTTTAATTGTTCGGCATCCCTCCTCGATACTGAAACGCGATACGCTGACACTGCATCACTTGAAAAGCTGTGTTTCACTCACTCCCCAGAGCCCCGTACGCCTGAGGCATACGGCTTCCACGTCATCCTCTCGCAACATGACATTCGATCCACCACACAAGGAATTGAATTCACAATAAAAGGATGCGTCTTCTTCTCATTAATTTCCTTGTCAATCCCACACGCCCCTACGTCGAGAAATCCTGTCGCCTTCCACTCACCCCATCGCCACCCCATCGAGTTGGGCGCTAATTCCCCAAGCCACCCCGAGAGGAGGACAACTGAAAAGGAAAAATGCAAAATTCAAAACAGGGGCGGTGGAGGAGGGAAGCATTTGTAAGGATATCAGCGTACAAATTCTTGCCATTTGTTCGATTCAATAGCCCACAGCGGCAATTGACAAAATGCCGCATTCAATCAGCCGTAAATCATCTTCCGTTCGACTCTCCCGCACAAACGACACTACTCCTGCTGTGTGCTCCTTTTGACAGACGTCGGATGGGCGGGCTGTCGGTCGGTGTTTGTCTACGGACGGGCGGATATGCGATTATGTCACAGAATTTCCGCCACAAATTAGTTTGTTGTTTGCTTAATGAATTTTTCAGATGATGCCATTAAAAGCGCATCTCGGATCCATTTGATTCTCCATAACGATAACTTCATTATCGTCCCTCTGGAGGAGCGCTCCTTGCGAATATGGGCTCCTTTAAAATTCATACTCGAGCACTGGGATACCGTTCATTCGTGTCTGCTGTGGCTGGTGTGCCGATGCTGGTGCTGCTCATCAACCGCCTTTTCACCTGCCAGACACCATTACAAGGGAGGGGAGGGGAGATTTTTTTCCACTGCACACCCAAACGCCCACATGCCCTGCCACGATGAGCCAAATGCATGCATACATTGGGGAAGGAAAGTTTTGTGTCAATAACGTGTCTCTGGGAATGTGTGGGTGTGTGTCTGGCAACAGGATGTTGCTGGCTGTGGTGGGAGGAGAGGAAATTTTGCATGCGGTCTCAATGTTGAATCACTGATTAGATGCCAGTCCACAGACTACGACAAGGACAACGACGACGACGACGACAGAGTGTGATGGTAACATCCGCTGAAGTATGATCCTCCTCCAAATTATTGTTCATACTTCATTGCGTTCAACCGCAAAAGCCAAACCCTACCAACCGAGCCAGCGTTAGCCCGGTGTTCCTCTGTGTGTGTGTGTGTGATTGCCTTGTAAAATCGATGCCAATTGGTTCGGGACGGGAGGCGAGGGCGACTGGGTGGCAGTAAAAAGAAATGGGAACAAGTTAAACTATTTCCGTCTCGAAGGATGTTATTACGGCTTGTCATTTGGACGGGAAGACAAACGAAATCGATAAACAAACACACGTTTGGTGGTTGCAATGGTTCTATAAATGCCGCATGTTGAGGGCGGGAAGCTACCGTGGCGGTGACGGTGGCAGCTCAGGCGATTGTGTCTTCGTTATGTCTTACTCACTGCACCTCGTTGAGTTTCTGTGTTAAAGATTAATGCTCGGCGGTGCATGAAGGCGGATCCGCCTGGACGGCGGTCGGTTTGATGACTGATAATTACTGCACTCGGCACTGCAGAGAGAGAGTATCGCGAAATTGGCAATCAGCGGTTTAATTACAAGTGACCGATGGGTAGGACTGTGCATAGTTGACAAAGTATTCAATTACATGCATACCCGTGGGGATGGGGGGCACTTAGTCGGTCAGAGTTTGACATACATTGTATTGGAATTGCTTGACATGATGTTGGGTGCAGCAAATGTCCTTTTTTCTTATAATTGCTCGTTGCATTGGACGGTTTAGGGCGCCAGCTCTGATGTTTGTGGGGAGTTTGGGTCGCAGTCCTTGCAGTTCAAGACGGACCTGGGCTTTAACTACAAAGCCGAATGATTCCTGTTGACCGGAACATGATTGAAACAAAGAGGAGTGCGGTTGAGGTCCTGGTAAATTCCTTGGGGGATTGAGAAAATCGAACTGTAACTGGGGACATGATGCGAAGGCAGTTTTGTGAAATTTGCTGCTAGCCGACATCGTCTGCCAGGCCATTTGGAAACTTCTGTTGGGGTGAGGATCAAACCAAACCGGATCATCATCAGTCGTTTCCAGAGCCAAAGTCCAAGGCCATGTGGGAGCAGTTTGCATTGGTCTAGTTGCGCACATCAACGTCTCGACTTAAGTATGCAACCTATAACGTCCTTTGCTGCGTTGCCCCATAGGCCGCGAGTCGAAGGTTTTTCTGGTGTCCTTATGCTCTACATAGTCCAGCCACATGAAGCGTTGGTTTCGTAGACGCCTGTCTGACTCAACTCGCTGAACAGCACGGATCCTTCTCCAACTGCCATCAACGTAAAGTTGCTCTTCCTCAACTGCCTCGTGTGCCCAAAGAAACAGCGATTTGCAAGAGTTATTCCGCTTTTAGTCTCGGTACTGGTAGCCCTTAACTACCCAAAAACTTGATCAGCCTAAGGTGACGTTGTGGCCAAGTCGTCGATTGTGTGTGTCCTTGAAGACAACCTATGCTTTGTTTTCCCTTTATTCACCGCCAAGCCAATTATGGCTACCAGCAAAGGCCTTTGACGGCTCCCCTCAAGTCAACTTCATCCTGGGTATGCTGGGAATTGACGGACGTTTTTGCCTCTTGCTGTTCCGAGTGAGTTCTGCGCGATCTTCTGCTCCTCCTCTCGAGTTCAAAGAAACATTGTGTGTGAAGCTATGTCGAATGTGGCGTTGTGCAGGCTGTGTTTCCCGTCATATTTACCCAGCTCAGCGTTTAAGCCTTCGACGGATTTTGGTGTCGTAGCTGGGCTATCGTTCGTATCCAGGAGATCACTGAAGTATGGTTTCGATCCTGTCCTCTCCTCTGAGCAGTGGATGCAAATCCGAGTGATATTCAACAGCTAGTCCACATCATAAAAGGGTCTCACTGTGTAGCAATCACTGTAGTTTTGCATCAAAGGTAGCTGAAAGAGGGCGCCACCTTCGCTTAATAGAGTGTTGGTGTAATTTGTGCGGCATGGTTGTTCTTCGTTTAACCTCGCACAGTGGCGGATGAGCTTTTCATGCACAAAATAAAAATCTAAAAATTAAAACTCAATCCTTTGTTTTTTTTTTAGACAAAATTTTTTTTTACGTTTCCCAGTTTTCCATCTCCGTCCTATTCCAATGCACTCCTCCAGTAGTGTGTGGTATTGTCTGTTGTATAGCAGTCCAGGGGCTCCCCAAATTCATCATTCGTTGTCCATTAAGGGACCTCACATTGCACGTCCAGAAACCTAAAATTGTTGTCCTTGTTGCACTCCGAGGGGTCCTCAATCGTTTGTCCATTCGTATCCTAGTCTTTGAGGGACCTCACATTACACGTCCAGAAACACGGAAATCGTTGCCCTTGTTGCACTCAGAGGGGTCCTCAATCGTTTGTCCATTCGTATCCTAGTCTTTGAGGGACTTCACATTGAGGGACCTCACATTACACGTCCAGAAACCGAAAATTGTTGTCCTTGTTGCACTCAGAGGGGTCCTCAATCGTTTATCCGTTCGTATCCTAGCCTTGTATCCCGAATTCGGCCAACGCATCGGCATTCTACAGGATCTGCCTTAGAGTGAATATTTGCCTTAGAGTGAATATTTGGTCTGTGCCCTGCCGATTAGTGCTGTCTTAAGCGTCCTTTCGTTCACCCAGCATGCTGGACAAGATCTCATAGGCGACGTGGAGCAGGGATATGTCTCAGTTGCAAAAGGTAGACTGTGGCAATGGCATTTACACGAACTAATAATTCGGTAGCGTCTCGCGTGAAAGCTGAAAAACTGTTCACATTTATCCGCGAATCCCCTAGCGACAGCCTTAAGAATTAAGTTGAAACATTTTTTGTGAATATGTATAAGAAGAGCCTCACCTTCGGCCCTCGTCCGTTTGCAGCCGCCAACTACGCCCGCGGAGCTTGGCTAGTCCAGTTTCTCGACTAACAGATTTCACCATGGTGGCGAGGTGAGAGTAGGACTTCACTGACTCCATGCCCGTCGTGGCAATGCTCTAAAATACCAAATAAGGACGTCATAGATCCCGTGCCGATGATGCAAATCCTGTGGCATAGCTCTTGAGGTTTTGCTAAGACCCCACCGCGGAACGTGACATCCTAAAAGTATACCAGGAAATCCTGCAAAAAGTGTTCTAATGAAACGCTAAACACCCCACCAGTGGTGCCAAATCTGATCACCCAACCTCGTTTGAATTCCACGAAAATCACCAAAACTAGCACAGAATCTAAATCCGATGTTCGATCAGAGAAAGAATTCGCATTATCCTGCCAAATCGATTGTCAGAGACGTTTTCGCCAGAATTAGTGTAAATTTGGCAAAGTCTGTGTCCTCCGTGTCCGCCTCCCGCCCGGTGAAGTTGAACCAAGCAATTTAATTAAAAACAAATGTCTGATAGGACAGGACGGAGGAAAAAAACGCACAACAAAATATAATCTACTCTGGCATCCGCCCTTAAATCCGCTTTCCTTGCAAATGCCACTTTGACAGGTAAGCTACAACCAGAAGCACAGCTTCCGTTGCTACTGCTACTTGTGATGCTGGCACAGCCGTATCCAAGGTAGTTAATCACTCAACAGTCTTGCTGTACGGCCCCGTACAGGCACTGTCGATTCACGGCCTCACGGCACGACGCGCACAACTGTCACGGGATGTCGAGGCAAAAACGAGAAACGCTGAACATTAAAACGGCGGCTTTAATTGATTGCAACTGCCACTACCACAGCGCTAATAGGTAGAATATCCGATTTAACGAAAGGATTAAAGTCTTTCTCTGTTTTAGAATCCGTCATCGTCGCCGTGGCGCCAATTACCGCCGGCAGCATGGGATCAACGATGCGACTCTTATCCGACGTTTGTTCCCGGCCATGTAATATTTTCGACAACGCCACCCACGCCGATGTCGATGCGATGCGGTCCGTGGTGGCGTGGATGTTGCCCTGGTCGCCCTGTGCCAGCGTATATCCTTTCGGTTCGGTTGCGAAATCCGTCGGAGTGCGCGTTTGTGATTCGCATGACAATGACTCTCTGCCCGCTCGTGTGCATGGGGGTGTGTGTGTGTGTGGATTGTATTTTTATGACAGCATTTCAGCCAAGAAGACACGACAGGACACAAGATTGCCCCCGTCTCCGACTCCCTATCCAGATGTCTGGCTGACGGTTCTTAAGCACACATCTGCTTCGCAGTGTTGTCGTTGCCGAGGATCTGATTCAACGGCAGGTTAGCCCGTAGGCCATTGTTTGTTGTCGTTGTTTGGAGATGCCCTGGAAACAGGATTAAGCTGGAAGACTGCAGTGCAGAACTTTGATTATATCTGACGATGTACGTGATGCATACACACACACACGCGCTCCTTTGACCTGGCTTATCGGTATGTGCGGCCATGCAAGCTGGCAAGGACTCCTGGTTGGGTAATCAATTCCTCAGAAGTTAATTGGAATTATTGAACGAATTTTCCACATAAATAGAGAAACAAAGGACGGCCAAGCGAGCAAAGGACACCATGAACTGGCAACCGG
Organism: Eristalis tenax; assembly: GCA_905231855.2. Lineage (NCBI taxonomy): Eukaryota > Metazoa > Arthropoda > Insecta > Diptera > Syrphidae > Eristalis > Eristalis tenax. Next base: position 13,966,808 of record HG993126.1, on the reverse strand, counting down.
CAACCAGCAGCATGGCAACGGGATATGAATTGTTGTGCTTGTCCATCGCATCATTTGCGTCAAATCAACGTGTCCTTTATTGAAATTCGTTGGCAAAGACAAAAACCATGCTGTTGCGAAATCGACGTGATCCTTTTAAAGAGTCGCAGGATTAAATTTTGACCCCCTCCTGCCTGTGGTCGGTACCTATGCGCTCTCGGTCCTCACATCCAACTAATCACTGTGATTGGAATTTTTGCATGCACCTCCTGCCTGTTGGTGAGAACAGAATTGTGTGCCGGCCGAGGCGAGGATACTCCGATTGTGTGCGTTGTTCTCGTCGGCTGTGCATTCTTTTTGCGTATTTTCTTTTTCGACTGCGAAATGGATGCTCTCCGGAGCGGTGTTATTTGCGGAGGGCTTGTGTGCGATTCTTTTTTGCGTTTGTTGGCCGCTGTCGTTGGTCTTCGCTTCCTTCTGTGTTGTCCTGGCTCATATTTCAAATAAAATAAACACATCGAATGTCACGTTTTTAATAGATGGATGCGATTGCAGTTGAAACTACGCCGGGTATTTGCTGCTCGGCACTGTGGGAGTCGATGAGTGGTCAGGTGGCTGGTTGAAAGGGGGACACAATCCTGTTTCATGTACGTACTTCCGGTGGATCTTTTTTTTTGTGTGGTTTAAGTGAGGCGTCCGCTGGGAATAATTGGAATAATTGATGTGAAAACATTTATTTAACGCGAGTACGAAGTTACCGCTTCATTTTGTGGCTTGCACGCTGCTGCATTCATATTTCGCGTATGAATTGGACGGGCTTACGTTCAATATTTGGTTGACCACTTTCGCGGGTCGGATTTTGCATGAATGAGTGCACACGGCAAGGATGATTCTGTGAAGGTGAATATTGACTTTGGAAGCGGCATGGGGGCGTTCGCCCACCAGACTGTGAAAAAAAAGAAAGTTCAACGAAAAGCTGTTGTGGACACTAAATATTTGAAAAAATAAAACCATGAGGTGATAAGCTGTTAAGGTACATGCCAATCTTGTACATGCAACTGAGTGGAATGCATTTGAGTGGGGACAGGTTCTGCTGAGCAACTGCTCCGTAGTTAGTGAAAAATTCAAGGACATCAAGGAGTATGAGTGCGAGCGAGTCTCTGTCTTTACCTGAATCAGTCCATGGCAACCAGATGTACTACACTCGAACAGCAACTTTTATTACTCACGGCTCCACCTCTTTTGAGTCAAGCAGTCTAGAGAACGCTTCGTTTGTTTAACGTTTGCTTAAAGGCCTGCGAAGAGGGTTCATATGTCGGATGAGGAGGTCCGTAGTTAACTGCACTAACAGCACTAGTGTGATGAGACTGTTCGTCTGGTTCTGGCGTCTGTGAAGTTGGCTATATCATGTAAAGTCACGGCTAACTTCATAATATCCTGGCGGACATAACTTAGGCAAATTTCTGTGTGACGTCGGGAAAAAGTGGTTTGGTCTGGAGATAAATTTTGATTGCCGCAGACCCGCACCACAATTAATTAAAAAAAAACTTTAGTTTAGCACAAAAACGAAATTTAATAAAACTTAACGAAACTTAACGAAACTTAAAGAACTGAACGAAACTGAAAAAAAAAAAAACGAGATGAAGTGGTTGCTATGATATGCAAGCTCGATTGTAGAATTTTGACTAAAGAATCTACGACTGATGTGGTTCGATCTTGCAGTACCCCTCCACGTGTGTTGATGTTGTCATTCATTCACCGTCATTCTACAGTTTTCCCATGCTTGTGCTGCAAAATCCACCCTCCACCCTCAACACATTTCTCCACTCTTGTTAAATGTGCTCCCTCTGATTCACACGAACTCCATAGCACATTTCAGTGAGGCCCATTTCAGTCTCTTAAACAAAACCAAAATCAAGCCGACGTTTAACTGAAGTCAGCTCCGTGCCCACAAATAGCGCCCAACACAACGATTTCTAATTGCATCCCCAAGCCAATTATCTGAACAACAAGTTCCCAAGGCAATCAAAAGGCGATCCTGCCATTTCCATAGTATCCGTTGGCTCTCCATAGTAATTTTAAACTCTCCCAAATAGTTTCCCCTCAATTGCCCTTAAAGTGCTTCCGTTCCCCCAATCCAAAGACAATTCGATAAATTTAATAAGAGAAGAGGAAATTGTAAAATGTCCATCCTCCTTCACATCCCACCCCACCCTCCGTCAGCCAACACCGAATCACTACGTTTGCCCGTCGCATTCGGCGGATCTGAGAAAAAGGCTCTTCAAATAATTGCGTTAAAGAAAACAGTTCAGTTAGTCACCACCGTCGGTGACGTCCTTAGACATTACCGTCGCCGCCATCATCATTATCGTCGTCGTCGTCGTCGTTGACATTGTTCCTTGCCGTCATGATCTCTCCACCCATCCATCCATCTATCATCAAAAGGACTAACTGTCGTCTCACTGTCGTTTTATGTATAATATCACACTTGAACTCCCACCAAGAAGGGACAAGCCATCATAACCCCGCCCGCGCCCACCCCATGACCTCCACGGCCCATGGTGCGCTCTCGTTCGCATTAGCTCGCTCCATGAACTTAGAACGAACATCATCAATGTGCACCTGAAATTAGAATAAAACGAAAGGACTTTGACAAAGGAGGCAGGAGAGTCGAAAGTTCGTTCGGAGCTTACTTACTTCTCAACTTTAAATTATATTAAATGTTATTTCGTTTAAAATTTTCTCACCCATCAGGCAGAGTTGCTCGGAGTACGCTTCCAGGCGAGCGCCCCCAGTGTCCTGGGTCTCGTTTTGTTGCGAGGGGTGCTCTCTGCTATTATTACTCAATTACCTCGAAAACAGATCTAAAGTTAGATCCTACATCTTCTGTGCCATCGTCAACGACCACCGCCCAACGCCCACCGGCCCAGTGAAGTTTCGTCTGAAACTCTGAGGACTCTTTGGGGCGGCTGCTACCTAACCGGGGCTGGAGACTGAAATATGGTGAACACATAAATTTCACTATCCTTCCTTTGCGAACCGAATCGACAGTGACACAGTCACACGCACGCCACCGGCGGGGGGTGTGCTCACCCTAACGGCAGCCCTCAATGTCATTTCAGCCATTATGTAAATTTGCCAGACACTGCCCGCGTGGGTTGGGGTGTGTGGGACGACGGATTGGCGAACCAGTGGTTCGTAAACAATGTGCTTCAGATGGGAGCCCATCGAGCGTTGGTCGGGGGCAGCTAAGCCCGGCAATTTACTTCAATAAGGACACAAGGATGTTTTCATTTTTTATTTGTTTGTGCTCTTGGCACAGACACCACTCCAGATGATGTATTCAAGCCTACCCGACCTCATTACTCTAAGTAGGGGTCAGAGTGGGTTCTCCTCTCTCCACGTGCCCATTTCGTCGCCATATGTGCCTGCGTCCGTCCGCATAAGAATCAGCATGTTCGAGTGCGAAAAGTTTCCGGGAAAGGATGGGGAGACGGCAAAAAATATGCCAGCGCAGCTTCGAATAAGGGGAGAAGATGTCATTGGAGGAAATTGAAAAAAGAAAAACCGGCGCCAGGTAGAAGTGGAGCATTCCCATGCCCAGCTGACACTACCTGCAGGCGGTGTGCCTTTGCCCCACGGACCCATCAAAGCGAATGGAATATTGAAGTTTTCCATCTACACCCAACCCCTTCTCACAGCCATCCAAGACATGTGGAGTGGCAAACAAAAAAAATCCACCTGCCATGAGTAAGTCCGTGATGTGGGGCACACAGACAATCTGTCGCTGGCTCAGCAGGATTTGGTGTCTTTTTTCTGCCTACGATACCCAACTTTGAAATTGAGATGGTCACGGTGTGCGGGGGACGGTGGACTGCGACTTGGCAGAAGTAGTTTGGTCCTTTCCATCGCCGATTGATGATGCAGGGGAAAAGTTTAATTTATGTGCATAAGTAATTTATAATGGCGGCCTGTCAGGGGCGATGACTACTCCAAGAGGTCATGTGAAGAATGGCTCCAGTGAGAGCGGGTGGATGGGGGACTTTGAGGGCGCGGTATATGGCGCCAATTAGATAAGTAGGTGTGGATGATGGAGACCAACGTACAAATTGGCTAGCTTGGCAAGATGACGGGATAAGAAATTAGGTCTTTCTTTGATTGGGAGTGATTTGTGGTTAGTTGTTCAGGATTTGGCAAACGGCGTGAATAAGCACTGCAGATGCAGTCAATGACTGTGTCTTCTTGCAGAGACTCCGTAATGAAATGGTTTCCGGAAGTCTCTGATTTGGACTATCAACCGTTGTAATACTTGAGAAGTTCATGGCTTGAGTCCTGAATAGGTAATGAGTTTAAAGGTAATGAGCTTAAGCAAAAACCAGGTCAGGTATCTGCTGATAGTCCTTGAGGTTTTAGGCTGAACCGGTGTTTGAGCTTGAGTGCTGATGTGTGGGGGTATAGAGTAGCTAGCAGTGAGTCACGCAACAACTAGCTGCATGGATTCTACCAGAGCAGCGATAGCAATCACCATCGAGGCTAAGTCGGCTACCACATCAGCAAAGGGATGAACAAAGATAAGCAATAATGCATAAGTACGATCATAAGATAGAATGAGATAAATAAATAAGTAAAAAAATAATTAAATGAATAAACATTGGGTTTATAACTTAATTCGTGCGGTTTGCTCAGAGATGGCGTAACTTGCATTATTCCACTGGAACATGCGTTGGAAAGCTACTGTCATGGGACGTCATTCATTTGAAGCGTAAACAACAATAATTTTTTTTCAGTCAAATATGTCGAACTCTGTGCCTGAAAAAGTGTTTTTGCGGTCTTGTTTTTGTTTTTGCAGACTTCATTAGTTTAGTATGAAGTTTATGGTGGTGAACATGCGCTAGCTGAGCGATGGTGCATTTTGGCTTGGAAGACGACGAACGTAATGGGCAGCCAAAAAAGTTTGAAGATGAAGAACTGGAAGCATTGCTCTATGAAGATTGTTTCCAAACCCAAGAAGAGCTGGCAGAATCTTTGGGGGTCACTCAAGCAGCCATTTCAAGCAGCAGGATATATTCAAAGGCAAGGAAATCGGGTTCCACATGAACTCAAGCCGAGAAGCGTCGAAAGGCGGGTTTGCATGTCCGAAATGCTGCTGGAACGCCACAAAAGGAAGTCATTTTTGCACCGGATTGTTACTGGTGATGAAAAATGGATCCATTACGACAACCCCGAGCGCAAAAAATCATATGTGAAACCCGACCAACCAGCAAAATCAACGGCAAAGCTGAATATCCCTGGCGCGAAGGTTATGCTCTGTATTTGGTCAGATCAGAAGGTTGTGCTATATTTGAGCTTCTAAAACCGGGTGAAACTATCAATGCACGACGCTACCGAACACAATTAATGCGTTTGAAGACAGCACTAGCCGAAAAAGCGCCCGGAATATGCGACCAGACACGAGGCAATAGTTTTCCATCATGACAAAGCCCGGCCCCCCGTTGCTATTCCGGTTAAGAACAATTTTGAAAACAGTGGATGTTAAGTTCTACCCCACCCGCCTTAAAGCCCAGACGTTGCCCCTTCTGACTATCATTTGTACTGGTCGATGCAGAACGTCCTAACTGGAATACGACTCACATCCAAGAATATCAAAAATTGGCTTGATGCATTCTTGGCTGCCAAGCCGGTGCAGTTCTTTTGGGATGGGATCCACAAATTACCAGAAAGATGGGAAAAGGTCATAGCTTCAGATGGACAATACTCTGAAAAATGCTATTGAGTAGGAAAGTACTGTGTTCAGAAAGTTGTTGGCTCAGTTGTTACTAGCGCTTGAGCTGAGGCACTGGACCACATTATTACTTCCTTGTCAGGGCAACGATCCTTGGAGGATTCGAACTTGAGCAATGACTGCCATCCATCGCAGAAGTTCCTTTGTAAGCAGCTTCCAATAATCAAGGTGAAGCCGTCTTGCGTCCGTAATAACTTGATCTTTATACTGGAGGTATACTTTTGGAACTGTTAGGTTCGGATTCAAGGACCCTCTTAGCTGGAGCATTGTTATGCATGCCCTCGATTTGGCGAAGCCAGTGCAGTCGATGTATTTTTGCCTACCGGACTGTATACACTATGCCTCAACGAGGATAGGTCAGATGGATTACAACGAGTTGGATCACAAAGAGCTCGTTCAGGACTACGCAGATGCGGATAGATAATGGGTGAAAAATCTTCATAAGATTTTATGAAGACCATCTCACCGCATCTCAGTGACCTACGTGCTACACTAAAGGGATTGAAAAACTTGCATGAGAGATCTCTAGACCGCTCGATTCCCCACCATCGACTATGGCTCATCAGGTGTTATACCCAAACGTAACCAGGCGAGTTCTTTGACTTGGTCAACATCCTCTGCCTGCCTGCTGGTCACCATTCTACCATTCAAAGGCTGCGGGGGTCGTGATGATGTGGGCATCCGTGTCACGTGACCAAACCATCGAAGCGTAGCCTTTTCGGTTCGAAGGAGCTCATCGTTGCTGCCGTTTTTCTCACAACATCACCCAAGAGCATGAAGGAATCTAATCCCGCCAGTTTCTTTTTTTCGATTTGATGCTTCCGGTCACTACCCAAGTTTCATGACCCTAGGTCGGAGATCGGACTCAGTTGAAAACCGCTAAAATTACTTTCACACTAAGCTCGGCATTCCAGATTACATATCGTCCAAGCTACATCTAATTGAACCAGATTGGCCAGTCCTTACATCATTACACTTCTCCACATGCTTCGATGGGACTCCACCTTTTACGCAGAGTACATTGAACAGACGGTTTAGAAATATCCGTACCCTCGAATTCGCCAGCAAATATCTCATGTTGTGCGTTTAAGAAGCTTTTTCTGGACTCTTGAGCATTGCCAGCGACTCGAAAGAGGTGGGCCGTGAGTATTATTTTGCTCGTACCGGAAATCGAACCTTGGCAACGTCCACGCTTACGCAGACCTTGACCTTAAGCCCAGCATCAGCACGTGCGACCACAAGCCTATAGAGTGAGCGCACTGATTTCCGTCTGACAGGATCTGAGGATAACTACGTCATCTGCAAAAAGAAAATGACGCTGATGATCAATCTCATAAGACGCCCATCTGAACAGGAAAGGTGACAAGTATGATGGATAACCAGTGGTGGACCAAGTTCACCTCCTTGCGGTTCCCCACTCTTTGGCTAAGTATCGTTGCCCTGCTTAGCACCTCTTCATCGGACACGCAATTTGTTCCAGCTCCAATTAGCTCATGTAGTCTCCGCCAATGACAGCCATCTCCACGACAACAAAACCCGGATCTGATTTTGATAAAATTATGCGTCGCTAATCAAAAAACGAAAACAGTCCCTTCAAAGGAATTAACGCCGAAAACAGAGTAAACAATTTGCTCTCGCATAAAGTTAATTCCGCCTAAGGACTAACTTCCGGATAAAAAGTGCGGTGGTCGGTGCGGTAGACCTCCGCCCTAACGAAGCACTCATTTGATTAAATTCAAACAACAAAAAAAAAGCCCTCACCTTCCCCAGTCCCGGGCGACGAGCAAGAATTGTTTGCTTTATTCAAAGCTTATCCCTGGGTGTCGTGTTTTTTTCCTCTCTCGGAATGTTTTCGCTTCTAATACCCGTATCCTTCGCAACAGTGAACACAAGTTTGTCTGTTTGCCTGCTGGTGCGTTCGTGTGTCATCGTTTTTTTGTATTCTTCTCTTGTCGCACCACAAAAGTGTCCCGAAGCAGTGGAGCGAGGCACTTTCACACCAATTGATTCTCAATACTTTTTGTCCTTTTCCACAGTGGATACGAAGTTTTCCACTTGAACGCATCCAAAGACAGTGTTTATCCTTCAAATTAGAATAATTTGATTTCGCCTGGCGCCCAACGTTGGTTAACTCTTGAATTCCCATTTGGATATTACAACTCAATAAACGAAATGGAATTTAACCCGTTCAAGGAAGGGGCCTGGGAATGGGGCTGGAAAAGTTGTTGTCCTTTGTGCCGGAAGTCGAAACATACCGTCTATTATCCTTGTTTGCTTATCATAATTCAGCAGCGAGCCGCAGCTTATCCCGGCCGACTGTCGGAGATAACAATTCCCACTGCAAAGGGCTACACTCGGCAACAACGGCTGGATATGGGCCATCTAACAAAACAAGAGGAAGACACAAGAAGACAAACCCCAGGATGCACTGATGTGGGGAAGAAAAACAAAAGCGAACGGAAGTTATTTGCTGAGTAATTATCCTATTCCTGGAACGTTTTTCTTGTGTTCTTCTTTCTGCCCCATGCGCTTACCCTGCTCGGCAGTTCGGTGTCGTGGCTGCTCCTGTCAGCCAGCCGATGAAGTAGAATTACATTTGAGTGCCTTATCCTTGCTGCCTTTGCCTTCTGCTCTTATTATTCCGATGGTGGCTGCTTTTTTTGTTTTTCTTTTTGTTTCAGCATTAGGGACCATTTGCTCGTCATGTTTTGTTTGCTCCAAGATGTTGAATGTTTGCCTAATATATCTTGAGTTCCGCTGTGTTGGTGTGTACGTGTGTGAGTCTCTCGTAGCCACAGTCGAAAGAATCCCTCGCCGGGGAAGATAAATGAGGAAAGGAACGGCATGAACAAAAAAAGGATCAAAAGCTGAAGTTTGTTGTGTTGTCTGTTCTGTTCTTTTTTTTTTTGCTTTCCTCTGCCATAAGCCTATTACTGTACAAATTGGGTCGAAGTAGGCTTTGAAGGATGCTACAAACTTCAGCTCATCAGTTATTTTGAAGGGATTTTCCGCTGATGTAGAGGGGGTGCGCCTCCGCGTCCCGCTTTCTGTGCGAATAATTTTATTAACAGCATATAGCGGTTATTTTTCGGATTTTTTGTTTGTTTATCTTTTCCCAAGGATGTGGGGGTTTTTCAGATTGGACCTAATCTAAGTTCAATTTGGACAGCAGATGTTGATTGGTTGGATGAGGCTTTACATATCAATTAGCCGGGCTTGTATTTTAAACTGACAGCGAAATGTCAAGCAGAAGAGTGTTCGAGGGGCGATATGAATTGCTGCGAACTTTCAAAGATTGACAAGATTAGCACTGAGCTGGAATGGGAAGTTTCATCAATTGGTCCTTCGAACCGAATATCGATGGTAATTGGAATTCATTTTGACTTCGAGTTTTCTTCAAGTATCTCTGAAGTATCTTCGAAATCTGTGAGTTGACGGTTTACGTCTTCAGATGCATGGGGAGCGGAATCTGAGAGCAGTTCTCATCCTGATGGACTTGGCCATAGCTCAAGGCAACCACTCGTTTTGTGCGCACTGTGTTCTCTCGCAAGTGGGGGGACATTGGTTGGTACAGCATTGTACCAACTCCCAACGGCGACGTTTGTCGGGTACATTCTCTGAGTACTGCGTGTCATTGAGAACAGGTGGAGTAGTGGAATATGTAAGCTCTTCATGGAAAGAACTCAACCAAGACACTGTGTGGACGAGTACCCATCTCGCCACGGGCGGCAACTTTGCAGACATGACGCAGGCAGACGATATCAAAATAGATTGCAGATCGTTTCGAAGTGTTGCTTGTCCACTTTGCCAGGTTTGCATAGACAACGATAGGACAAGAGGATTCATGCACAAATAGTGGGGCTGCACACGGCAAGTGCCCTAGCCTGTGTTATGAAGCTAGCCTAGCCTATGAAGGGGACGAATCTCAAGCAGTTCGGTGAGCGTAAGTGGATGCAGTTGGCTCGATGTCGCCCTAGGTGGAGGTGCTTTTGGGATTGGACCTAAGTCCAGCTCAGACTGTTGCGCCACACAGAAGAACCAACCAATTCGGTTTGAATTTCGGATTCTTAGTTGAAGTGGAAGATCTCATGAAAAAATGCTTGTCCTGGCTCCAGCGATAAATTCCGATCAAATGTGCTGCCACGCCGCATATCTTGCATTGTAGCGCAATATTTCTACACGTCGTCGAACAGTGAAACACAATCGGTATGCAGTCGAGCAAAAGCGTTGAATTTCCTTTACAGGCCCGTTGTGAGGTGCGGGCATGTGTCGATGTTCGAAAGAATCTAATGACTCTGCGATATCGTTGCCTTCTTTCAATTTTGCCGGTCGCACTCGGCTTGAGCTTTCGGATGAGCGTTGTACTCAAGCTTGGGGCGGATATACCCCTTTTAAATTAAAGCCAAGGCAGAGGGGATGAAATGTTTCTTGCATCGATTAAGGAAAGCCTAACATTTTACAGCATATTTGGCGGTCTCAAATATGTGATCGTTCCAACCGAGTGTTGTGTTGATGCACATGTCTAGGAAAGGTCTCCGTTTTCGACACAGACGCCATTCATGGATAGTGGATGACTATCGAGGATTCACTTGAGTGACAGCAGACTGCATTGAATTCCACTCATTGCTCTTTTCCCAGTTAATTATGCTGACGATATAGGAGCCCAATGTGCTTAACAGACGCTGCTGTTACAATTCTACGGCCGAAGGGCGGGGTCTTGAGTCTAAGAACGAATATGAAAAGCTGAGGGGGCTGTCATCATCGAATAACGTAGCAGACAAGAGATCATTCATAAAAATGAGAAAGAGTGTCGGACACAAAACAGAGCCTTGAGGAACACCAGCATTTATTTGGTGGCTACCAGACTGGAACCCATCCAAAACAACTTGAATTGAACGGTTCGAAATGTAATTTCTAATCGATAGAAGAAGAGATTCATCGACAAGAGAGTTTGATGCCAAACTCTGTCAAATATCAAGCGCTACGATCTTGGTTTCGTCTGCATTGGGCAAAGACTGGTTCCCCTTTTCGGTGAGATAAGCCTGTGGAACTGTTGCTGCGGAAACCCTTCTGCTGGTCATTAAGAAGCCCTCCGCGATTCAAGATATTTCATAAGACAGCGTTTCCATGACCGTAGAAGGGAGGAACGTAAGTGCTATGGGTCGATATGAAGCGGGTGAGCAAGTTTCGCCCTTTTTAGATACGGGCTGGACAAATGCTGCTTTCCATCTGCTCGGCAAGAGACCTAAAGAGTAGTAAAAGAGCAGTGGTTTTGCCAGAGAAGAAGAACACTTCTTCAGAGGAGTATAGGGGATACCATCGGGGCCAGTAGATTTGTGCACGTCGAGATCTTTAAGTACTCTTGCCACTGTACGAGTGCGTGTGGTGGATTCGTCCCATGGTGGGATGAAAGCTCTCAAGTACAGGTGGAGACATGCAATCTGACAGTGTTGAGCTGGCTGCAAAATGCACCGTACGCAGAAATTCGTTGTCTAAAGAGCTGACAGCTGTGAATGAGCGTGGGAATTGAAGCCTCGTCTTCAAGGCATTCTTTATGCTTTTTTTTACAAATGACCAAACGTTTTTACTACCCTTAGGACATTGCCGCACTTTTTGCCTCAACTTTTGCTCATAGGAGAATTTCACATGACTGATAATTGCAATGCAGTCGTTTATGGCCCGTTCGTACTTATTCCGGTCTTCCTCGGTAGGGTTGGCTTTGTTAGTTATCACATCTCCCGAGACGGAACTCCAGCGTGCACTTGATGGGGTTGTATATATATATGTGCATATGTGCTGATGCTGGAATGAAGGTCAATGTATACAAATCGAAGGTTATAGTCATCTCCAGAACGCCTGCACTTCACAGTGGAGTTAATGGAGTCCCATTGAAGCAGGTGGAGAAGTTTAAGTATCTCGGAGTCTTTTTCACGAGTGATGGGAGGAGCAACGCTGAACTTTTCCGTAGGATTGCTCAAGTTGGGTCAGTTTTGAAACAGCTTGGTAGATCTGTAATCAGGAAGTCCGAGCTTGGTCCAAAGCCAAGTCAGTATTTGTTCCGACTCTCACCAATGGTCATGAAATTTGGGTAATGACCGAGAGTATGAGGTCGTGAATACAAGCTGCTGAGATGAGAGTTCTCCGTGCTGTTGTGGGAATTAGTCGCCGGGTGAGAAGGTGAGGGTGAGAAACACGGCAGTGCGAGAGGAACTAAACATTGAGCAGCTGCTCTCCGAACGGAGAGGGCTATGCGTCGGTGGTTGGGCCTATCCCCTTCATCACGACTTTCAAAGCGGGCGTTGAATGCGATTCCATCAGGGACCCCATGGCAGACCCAGGACGAGGTGATTGGACCAAGTCCAAGAACTCGCCTGATTACGCTTGGGCATAACTCCTGATGAGTAAGAGGACGATCGGGTTGTCTGGAGATCTCTCGTGTGTGGTATACCCCCGCGACTCCTTTAGTGGAGCATGCGGGTCAGAAGATGTTGATGATGAGGGTTGGCTTTGCATGTCCGGAAATTCAACTCTCTCATCCTGATAGCCTCTTTACAGCTCGAGTCATACCATGCATTTACCGTGGGCTTGATACTCTTCACTAGAATGAAAGGTCTCATACAAAGCAGAGGAATGTTAAATGACAAGTTGAAATCCCTAAAGACGGTTTTAAGTCCGCTCCCATCGGCTTTCGCACATATTCACGATTCCTTCTAAATGCCAGGCGAACTACGCATTAGGCAACTGCACACTGTGATGTGCAACAATGACGCCGCAAAGTACTCATTTTGCTGCGCTTGAAAATACACAAGCTGAGACAGAAATGTTCACACAACCCTGGCAAGTTAATCTCCGAAAAAAAGTACGTATACGCCCCATGTCCAGTTTCAATGCTTGATTGTTGGCAAAAGGTCACCTCTCCTCGGCAAGGGCCCCTCCCTCTTTCACTTTGCTTGCATTTCTGATAAGATCTCTTTATCCCTCTTCACCCATGTTCTAATTATACACACAACGTCCCTTACTGTCTCATTCAGTGGATTTTAATAATATTTCATTTTTTCCTCTCTCTTTGCTTGCAGGTAATTTGCTCATCCTACACTCACCTCCTGCTGATCGCCTCCTTCACGACTCATTAGTGAGGTGAAAATGACTAACGAAGGGATTCCCTTCGACCGCCCGTGCTGCGGGATGTCTTCTTCATTTGTGTCCACAAGCACGAGCACGGTAAGACAACAACAACAACAAACAAAAAATACATAATATTTCAATTAGGTGAAAAGTTTTCTATTCGAATGACTGCAATTAACTTGATGCCGCCGCGGGCCACTTCACATGGGTACGCTTGTGTGCGTACGTGGGGATGTGATCGTCCCGAAAGTGTTCATGTGTCGTCGTCTTTTGTCTTCTGTCATTAATGTCACTTTAAGAGTTTCCGCTGTGCATAGACGGAAGCCAACAGAAGATAAAAAAAAAAAACACAAAGGAAGGACCCTTCTTCGCATCCTGCCGAGCTGATGTGACTCATTATGCGAAATTGCTGTCTCTCTCGACTGCGGCTAACAATCGGCGGGGCAGCAAGCTCCTCAGTCACATCTGATGTGAGAGGGGTTGGGAGGGTGAAACAGAATTTGTTTTGTTTTCGCATTAATCAGATGGAAATGTCCTTGGTAAGGGGAGACGGGCGTCGTTAATATGAAATTAATTGAAAATCACTGCGAACGTGATTGCACAGGATAATGTGATTGATGGCCGGTCGGGGGCGGGTGTGAGGGAGGAGGCGGCGTTGATGCCATCTCGGCGACAGTCACGGAAGTAAGTCATTGGATGTGCTGCTGTATTGTGCGCTCTGATGTGGACACTCGTGGCAGATGATGTGCTTTGAAATTATGGAGGGATTAACAGCTTAGGAGAATGCTTAAATGGACAGTCTGTCGTCATTTTCTTGAGCCGCTCAGTCATCGCTTGGTAAGTGCAAGGATTGTTAATCACAGCGGGGTGTGAAGTGTGATTCAGTGGAAGGTTGCAGTTCGCAGCTCTAGAGTCTAGACAATGTTGTTGGACATGGCGAAGTGGGTTTGGGGCCTCCTTCATAATTCAAGACCTCTTTCTCACGCACGTGCTGCTGTAGAACATCCGGTTCACGTCGAACTTCAGCGTCATCACTTTATTAAGCAATGCTGTCCGTTGCAGCTCACATTCGAGGTTGGTGGATCAGACGAGAAATTGCATTCGCAGGGAGTCAATGCGGAATCTCTGGCCTAGCTCAGGTTTAACTCCGGCTGATGGTCTTGAAAAACACACCAAGCCCACATCGTTGTTTTTGCCATCAAATGTAATTTAATGCATTCGTCAGAATTCTTATGACACCTTGTCAAAGCATACATCGCGAAATGTGCTGGGAGTTAGCCACTGGCTTCAGTCTATCGCCCTTCTGGGGTACCACAGGGTAGTCAACTCGGTCCAATGATGTTTTCCTTAACGATCAATGCTACTGTTAACATAATCTGTCAATAATCTATGTCAGCGTCCCTATCGGCTCTGATAAACGTCCTGAAGTTTCATGCTTCTGGTGGTTCCAGGGGACTTACATGATCACCATTATCCACCGTTGCTGGCACACATTGGTTCCGCCACTAACGACTATCTTTTTGAAATAGAAAGGAAACCCTTTTAAACCGTTTCTCATTCCGTTTGGTTTTGTTTCACATCACCGTCCAGAAGGTTCCTCATTCAGGAGTTCAAGTTTCGCATATCAAGTTGGCTCAAGTCCTTCTAAAGTCCACCAGTGTCCTCTCTAACGAATAGAAGTCCCAGCTTCTCCAGACCTTTGCTAAGTTGGGTTAGGTAAGAGGAGCGGTTGTGCTCTCACCCAGAGCAACGGGGGTTCATAGCGTCATCACAAACATTCTCAACGGTGCTAAGTAACCCGTCTGCAAGACCTCGCCGATTCAAAAGCCAAGACCTCGTCGATCCGAAGATGCCTGGACAAACTTTCTGTATCCACCAAACCGCAGGTAAGACTTCTCTCGAACAGATCATCCGCTTCCGATACTGCTCATGGCTCTCTTCCATTCAGCTGGACTGGGATGGTCAAGGTCTGGCGTTATACCAGCTTGTTCTTTTGAATGTCGGCTCTATTCCGTGTTCTTTTGTCCAAGGGTGTCCTGCGACTATTCTCGGCACTGATGCTGTTGGTTTCTTCACATAACCGCGGCGGTTAGCGTGAGATCTGCAGGTCTTGAATTTAAGCATTGTTGGCCTTGATGTCGTCCCGACAAACCATGTACATGTTGTGATGAGGGAACGAACCTCAATGATGGAACTTTCAATAATAATACTTCTTGCGGAGCACATTCGGACAGGTTCCAGCGCCTCAATCGATGAAGTTGGTTCAGTTCTGGTTATAGGCCAAGATTTGTTCGCCATCATGTGGACTGAGAGGGATTGCCGCTCGAAGAGACGAGCGATGTCTCACTGTCACAAGAACAATTAGTAGTGAATGTGTTGGTTTTATTTTTTCCACTACACTAAGGACAGTCTGTTAAAATTGGAGGTGAATGGCTCATGGCCGTTTGTAGCCGAGAGAGGATTGTGTTAAGGTCGACGCCTCTTAGAACTTGAATGCGGAGGCATCAGTCGACGAAAAAAGTATGGAAAGGCTGTCTTTAGAGTTACAAGGCTCTTAGAGTTACAAGCATGGTCTCAGACTGATTTCCTCGTGAGTTAACCTCTTCAGGGTACGACAGGGTACTTCGTGACAGAAGAATTCTCACAGTCTTTGACGAGTTTTGCCCTGGAGTGAAAATGAAAGAGCACGTCCTTAGTCTTGTCGCGAGCAGTGTTCTGCGTGTGATCCTTTTGGAAGAGCAGATTCAACCACGAACTGAGCCTAGTCTGACGTCTACAAATGCAATGCCTGAGTTGGCTAGGCCATGAAGAGCGTATGGAAAAAAAAGCTAATCTCCGGCCCAAAGAGTCTTGCAACAGACGACGCCCGCATTTAAGGTGGAGCACACATGAGAAGAATTTCCTCAACCAACTGAGCTGGACGAAACTGGACTCAGCTAACCAGAGGATGGCCTAGGTGGAGATGCTTGTTGGTTGAGGCGCTAGTAAACCCTGGATTGTAGCGACAAATAAGGAAGAAGAAAATGAAGTCTCGATACGAGCCATTGTACTTGACTGTAGGAGTCGACGCCCTGAATCGGCAAAATGCCTAT
This sequence comes from Eristalis tenax, assembly GCA_905231855.2. NCBI lineage: Eukaryota > Metazoa > Arthropoda > Insecta > Diptera > Syrphidae > Eristalis > Eristalis tenax. Next base: position 13,950,830 of record HG993126.1, on the reverse strand, counting down.
CTTTGACCTCCTCCCACAATATGTGGAATAGCTCTTAAGACAAATGAAAAATTCCTAGGTTCAATCCTGGCCACGAAATTTAGCTGGAAACGCAGCAACCATGAACGTGTTAAAAATCTGCGCTGGTGTTCTCCAAAAGGGCTATTGGGTGCAAGGGGCGACTACAACCTTGCATGATCCAGGGGCGACATTAGCAGTCCGCCCTATACTCCTGTAAGTAGTCGCCATGTGGTGGACTGCGTTTGAAAAAGACATCAACAGTGAACCGCTCGAAAGTTTGCAAGAGGTGACGTGCGTGAGTATCAGCGGTGCGCGCAGAACAACGCCCTCGGCAGTTCTGAACAAACTCCTTAATCGTCAGGAAGTGGCCAACCGACTGAAATTGCTGCATGTGAGGAAATCACAAATATAGATCTGAACGCGCAGACACCGATTTCGTGATGAGCTCATGATACCGACCGTGATACCCCCACATCATACTGGAAATCTGAACACCAGACGCTGAAGGATCCTCTGCGAATTCTCAGAGATGGATCAGCCGGTGGCCGAGGGCGTGGGCTGTCTGGCATTCGAAGTATTTAAGCTTCCAATGTATGTGGATGCCGGGACACTGTGGCATTCCAGGGAACTGTGAAGCGGACGAACTCACTAGGAAGGGCACTGGTTCCGTGCTCTTTCCGGGTGGAGATCTGCCATCCATGCTTATCACGCAACAATTGTGGCTTACTCTCGATCCAAAACGCCCGCTCAACCAGATCAGAATGAGTAGACCGAATCTCAGAACTGGTATCGGCGTCACAGCCGGTCATTGTGTCATTGGAACTCTCACCTCAAGATCCGGCCTTCCCTACAATGACCGAATGACCCCTGCTGAAGTTACGGAGACGAGGAGAAGGCAGAGACTATTTTGCTTTTTGTGTACAATCGCAGCTCTCTCTCGCAGTCAGACGCACACAACCAGGCGGAACTAAGTAGCATTCGCTCAAAAACGCCATCTAGCTTCCGGAATGCAATAAATAAGAGCTGCTAACACAGTGGGCCTACTCTGTGCCAAGTGTGACTGCTGCCAATCAGCAATCAGCCACTCCAACCAAACCTAACACCGTCGGTGCCTAGGCGGAGGTGAATGCTTGTAAGCTCCGTCCTCACTGCAACACAGCTGCCACCTCGCTCTCTTCTGTCAGACTAGAGTTGAGTGTGAGTTCCACCTCAAGTCACATCGAACGGCCACACAAACGGTGACAACTTTGCTACTGCTTGCTACTTCCTAAGCTATGATTTGTTACCAGAAAAGCATTCCCTGGGAACGATCAAAGGAGGTACCCTCATCCGCCATGGAAGACGTCCTCTGCCAACTGCAAGATGTCGAAACATCGCTGATCGATTCCAGTTCTATTTAACTTTCCTCCAAGGTGACAATCTGTTGGTTTTCCCTTCAAGTTTTCCCTTATTTATCGGTTCGCTCCGCCATCAGAGACAGCCTCTAACGAGACTCCACTTCAAAACTTTCCCAACCCCATCTCCAAGCTCCAACACCAACAAACTTTGCCGGTCTCAAGTTTCGCAGGAATTTCGCTCTCACAAAAAGACCGGACAAAAAAACCCCCACCCCCGCTCGCTGACCATGGCCGGGGTAAAAAATGTGCACCGATAAAGTATTTTCACCCAAATGACTTTCAATCTTTCCTCTCTCCGCATCGACAAATCGTTTTCGTATCTTCGGAAGCGACCGACAAAATTTGACAAAAAAGAGAGAAAAAAAGCAGTGAACACAACAACAACTCAGGGCTGGAGGGGGCGAAAGTGCAGCCGCAGCAGAGGCGGCTGTTGTAACCGGCAAGCGTTTTCCGCTTACGAGCTGTTGCGGTTGCGGTTAAATTTATGGCAACTACACGCAACCGCGCCCTCCAACCGACCAACGGGCCTTAATCGATTTCCCATTTTGATAACGGTAAGGCCCCTTTCGTCCCATCCCACCCGCCGATGCAAACGAAACCGGTATCCTTTGGGGCCGACCAGGAATTGCCACATAAATCAAAAAGTTTTGAAAATCCACTAGCCAGGCTTCGCGCGCCCTCTTCGACCGTCATCGTCGCTCGCGTTGAGGAAGCTGAAGTCACCGCCGCCACCGGTGACTGCCGCTGCCACCATTGCCGCAGCGCCGCAATAGTCAGTCGTTGAGGTTGGTATTTCAGTTGCACCTCGTTGCAAGGCAAACAACAACTGCTCACTGGTCCTCTTTCAGCCAGCCTGCACACCCGCCCGGACGCAAGGGCTATTGCAGGTCAGGCGCAAAAAAAAGACGCGGAAACTTAATAGAAGCGAACGAGAAGACAACAGGAGTCGAACGAGAGTCCTCCGCGTACGCAGGTAGCCCCGACATGCGGCAGTGCCAGTTGCGGAGGAGCGAACGTGGCACTGGGCGCTCCTGCGAACCAAGCCACGAGGAGGAGAAAAATCATCCATCGAACGCCGAGAATTCCCGACCATAAAACTTTACACCCCAAGGATGGCGAAGTGCTTAACACATTCGTCCATGTAATTGAGGTTATCAGTTTCGTTTTGCAACTCTTCGTTTATTTTTCTGTGTTCAGCGTTCTGCTGCTCTGTTTACTCCAGCTGCTGGGGGTGGCTGGTTCTATGGCTCTTCAGCTCTTCGGGTCTGTCGTTCTCGGGTTCTCTGGTGCTGTGGTGCCTTGGTGCTTGGGTGGGCGGTTGTGTGTATATCGATTCCAGTTGATCGTCGCCTCCTTGGGTCTGTGAAACGGGAGCGCTTTTATTGTTTTCCCTGTTTCACTTTTATTTCAATGAAGTTTTTCACTCGTTTGTGTTTGGTTTTGTGTTTTGTGGCGTGTCCTCGGTTTGTCTTGCATCGATTTGCTGCCGACGATGAGTTACGGTCGGGTGGCAGTTTAAGAAAATCGATTCACTTGCGTTTGGTGGGTGCAATCCCCCCGAAGTGCGGCGTGGGACATGATACTGAGCAGACTTGAGGGCCCAGCTAAACGACGAGAGAGACACATTTGTTTTGCTCAGCTTCGGTCTGACGAAGCAGGGATTCTTGGGCGTGTCTTCGTTGTGAAGTCCATTCATCAACAGTTGGTCGATGGCTTTCGATACTCGCTTGAAGTTTAGCAATATGTGATCATTTGCGTCTTGGATGTGTGACAAATGGTGAAGACCAACCTTGTCTGGGTAGTCTTCTGCTTCGGTGTCAATTCATAGAGGGCGTACTTCAGGCTTGAAGGTTGGCAGCAGGCAACAGATGACTTGTCAAGGAATCTGTTGCCTGCTGCCAACCTTCTTTTTGCGGCGTGTCCTTCACTCTTGAGGACTTCGATGACGACATCGTGCCCCTTCGGCCTTCAGCTGGTTGTTGACTAAAATGTGGCACAATAATCAGTCTTCTAGTCCGCGATAATGGATCACGCACATGAAACCGTGGAGCGCACAAGAGGAGAAGGACCTCAGCAAACCTCAGCCTATCTGCTGTAACTGACTAAAGATCGTGCCAAATGCAAGGCTGGTTGGTTGAAGACGGACTGAAGCGCCGTCTGAAGAAGACGAAGTGCCAACAGGCTTGAATAGTTTAGCGTCCGATTCACCGTCCAGTCAACCCAATCACTAGAGCCGTAAAAGTAACGAAAAGCTGTGCACTTGGTCTGAGTATTCGTTACAAAATGTGGCGTTACTAGTCGTTACCACTCAAACCCCTTCAGAGCCGTAAAAGTAACGAAAAGCTGTGCACTTGGTCTGAGTATTCGTTACAAAATGTGGCGTTACTAGTCGTTACCACTCAAACCCCTTCAGAGCCGTAAAAGTAACGAAAAGCTGTGCACTTGGTCTGAGTATTCGTTACAATTGGGTTACTAGTCGTTACTACCCAATCACTTCAGATTTCACGAAGGTCGTTACTCGAGCCGTAAAAGTAACGAAAAGCTGTGCACTTGGTCTGAATATTCGTTACAAAATGTGTCGTTACTAGTTATTTTTGTCAAAATAAGTGTTTTCTCAAAAAACCAACCCAATCTAGTACTTTTTTGCTTGCGAAAACCAGTGAGTGGAGTGATATTCAAAGAGGAATAAAATTCACCCCTTTCCTCAATCTACTCAACCAGCAGAAAGACAGAACAATGAAGTGGCCAACGATCGGGAGAATCAGAGATGACAAGCAATCATCTTTCGATCGCAAAGGGGTACGTTCGTTGGCTTGCTCGTTTTACAAATTCGCCTCTATTACATGTGGGTAACACTCTTAGGTCCTTTCCTTCGTCTTCCAGTATATTGTGTCGCTCGTCACACTTCCATCAGATGCACACCTCAACGGACTCGAAGATTGGTAGGGTATTTCAATGACGACTTAGCACTCAGAGAAGTTTCCGTTCATCATATGATTATTTCGCTTCAGTCCTTGAGTTTAAATTGCGAGAGTGTAGGGCAAGATCGTTACGTAAAATTCGTCACTAAGTGGACTGAGATTGGACCCCAGTTTTACCAAAAATACAAGGTAAGGTTTCTCAGTGAAGACTTTCAAGCTAGATTATTGTTAGATCTAGTCGACTTGGCATTACAATTTCAAATGCTGTCCATCTGCTGCTCTTACTATTATTTACTTCGGCCCCTCATTTAATGAGTAGGAATGGCTTGATTGTTCGGGAGCTATGTTCACAGTGACGTTGTGTGAGATTAATAAGATTGGCTTCACATCACATCTGCGCCAAGTTGACTGATTAATCAGGCTTTTCCTTTGGTCATGCTCACGTAAAAGCCTTTCGGGATTCATTGTAAAACCACGACCTTTGTCAGCTGTGGTTGGTGCACTCTCCGAGAACCAATTCGAATTTGTTACAAAGCGCTTTAGCTGACTGATGTTAACAATGGATGCTATACATTTTTATAAAAATTCTTAAATCTTTTCTTAAAAAAATCTACCTTGCAAGATCCCAGTAGAAACTTCAATTATAATTCAATAACAGTTTTACAGTGATTTCCCTCATAAGCGGACACTGATGGTATCAAGAAATGTGTCCACTTTTGAGAGGTGTCCGGTTATGAGAAAAACTACAAAGCATATTATTTTGAAATGTAATTCATTTTTTGTGATAACATTATTTGTAGGTAGTAAAGGGGATAACAGAATATAAACAAAAACAACGACATTAATGGCTGAGTCAGAAGGGAGAGTTCACACAGTCGGTCTTTGATAGGCATTGCTACAAGTTTTATGAAGATAACGAGAAAGTTTTGTCAGAAAGCGGAAGGCTCAGTTTTCCGTATCGAAATGAACGCGTGCGCTTGGCCTACTCAAAGGTTCTGAAATTCATGAAAAAATATGAACTTAGTGTAAATAAAATCCCTAGGAAATAATCGTTTCAGTTTGCCAAAATTCAAAAAAAAAAATGTTCCCAATTGTCAAGCCCGAGTGACTGGGGAGTACATAGCTCTACCTAGACCTTTGTGCTCGCGCTTACGGTATTATAGCCTGTGAAATTTCACAGCTCGACCGCCCTATTGCCAATTACACAAATTATTTACCTGTCTCCTACTAAACATGTCAAAGTCCGACGGCGCGAACGCGGCGTTGCGATATGGGTATAAAGACTTATGAGCCACTATTTCTTCCACTTAGCGTAAGTTATTCTTAGCCGAATTTATGATCTACTTTTCGGTTCGTGCTAACCGGTAAGTCCATCTCACCTTGTTAAGTGAAACTTAAATCGCAAAGTTGAGTTTCAGCAAACGGCCCTAAATCTTTTCTGTGTTGTTGCTTGTATTCATCTTCGTTTTTAATAAGGCAGAATTGTGATACAAGCTTAAGACACATATATGTCTTAAGCTTGTATCACTGTGAAGACTCAATTGTCAAAAACGGACCCTGGATGAGGTCACAAAATAAACCGATGGACGATTTGACAAGCTCTAAAGGACACATTCTTCTTCTTACACCATGATTCTAAGAATTCTGCATACTCTTACGATATTTCAGAATAGGCCAGATTTCCAACGGCATCACAATAAAGTTTGTCTCCATTAGGATAGTTCCCTTCCAAAAATGGTTCGTGACTTCATTAACCTACCTCTGAGTGGCAGCTCCAATGAGTTCTTAAAAGTCACTTTGCGGCACCATGGACAGGACACTAATTGATAGAAGCTCTTTTATCCTGCGCGAGGGATGACACGCTGATGGGAAATCCTCATTTACACCGGCTTTGCCCTTGTCTGAATCCGAAAGGAAAGTAAATCATTTCGAGGGACAATGCGAGCATCAGCAGTCCGCTTCAGCGATTTTTTCCGACACCAAGCCTTATTATGTTGAAGTCAGAAATAATGCGACCATTTCAAAGGGGGGCTTGACAAAATCGTAAGAACGAGGCCCAATCTCAGATCCCTCTCAAGGCATTGTGCCATCGGAACTCAGGCCTCTAGACCAGGACTTCCTTACAATGATTTCTGCAGAAGCTGCATGAACGAGGACGAGGAAGAAACCATTGCTAAACCACTTGCTATGCAGCTGTAGTGCTCTCTCATCCCGTAGATTCAGACGTCTAGAGGCCCACTTCTTTGATAATCTGGCTGAGCTGTGCAACTTTTGTGTCAGCCATCTTCTTCGCTTCATTAAAATCTCTAATTGGTTTGCGGAATAGGTATTCTTGGATGCGAGTGGTAAAACAATGGGCCTATGCTGTAAGTGTGGTTGCTGTCCATCTGCGGAGTAGTCAGCCACTTATACCTACCCTAACCTTACAAACGACGCACTGTATTTGTGACATGCGGCAAGAAGTGCTTGTATAAGTGGTCGGAGACTCTGCACTCGGATGGCATTCACATCACGACGCCAGAGGCCCGACTTAACAAAAAGTTGTTCTTAAATTTCTAAGTTTTGTTCGAAATGAAAGTCATAATAAGGCCTAGCTTCTCAGCAACCACCCGTGTTGTGCTTCCACGAGTAGAAGGGGCCTACGGTCCTATGCCGACTGGCCAGTTTGAGAAGCTCTTTTCTCGGCAGTTAAGTTACGTCCGTGTCTCGAAAAAGGTGGGGCTGTGACATTTTTCTTTGCTCGACACAGTCTCCGTATCGTAGGCTCAGTTGCGAAGGATTTGACACACCAATCCACAACGGCTTCGGCCGTAGCCAAATCAAAGTCAGAAGACGTTGGATAAGAAACGACCCTTCAATCGAAGTTCATGCCCACACAGTCTTACTGCCGAATTCGACTTCAAATCAGGCGACTGTGGGCCATCTTGAACGGCAGACGCCCAAGTCTTATCTAATCCTTGGCCCACATTCCATCCGGTGATTGGATGTCCAAGAAAATACTTCCAACAGTACAGACTTGAGTACCGAGGCAAAAAAAAAAATGCCTCCCCCAGTCCACCCAAATGCCAAGACCCATTCATTTTGCTCAGAATAGCGTCTCAGATCCTTTATGAAGAATGCCTCCCGTTCACATTCAGGCCAAGAATATATGCACTTCGTTGGGGACAGATAGCATTACCGACCCATATCTCTTGACTTGATCCTAATTTGTACCTCCTTTGCATTTTTCATCGCTATTTTACATTATCCTTCAGATATTGTCCGCTTTCGTCGCAGCGACTATCGCTCGCACATATATTATGCAAAACTTCCGGCATCTGGGAGCGACGACGGGGAGGAGGAAGACAACGACGACGTCTAGAGAGCTCATTGTGCAAATTGGTACTTTGTGCAGCCCACAAAAGGACACCCTCGGCGGCGAGAAAGTGTGAGAGGGCATTTTGCCGATGTTGCAAGAACCAAATAAGGAAATCCAGCACGTCTCCTCTTTTCGTGCTTTTTCGCGTCGTCATCTCTAATCCGATCCATAAAACGCAGGCCAACTTTAACACACTCACATGCATATCCATCCCGCCGCTCCCCCTCGTATCGTAGTCAGACGACACATCCTTGTGTGTGACACAGTCAAAGTGACACCAGTTTTAGGAGATGACTCCAATAAAAGTGCACATCTACACAGGAAAAGCAAAAGGAGAACAAAATTGGTAAAAGGATCAAGACAAAGCGGAGGAGAAAAAGAAAAGACGCTCGCACTTGGGTGAAAATTAGATGTGAAGGCGGACCCGAGGTTGAAAGTTAAATCGGAACAGAAAGACGAAGAATGTGCATGTAAATGGAAGAAGGAACCGTGGTCGTTCCTCGTTCCTCGTTCCTCGCTAAAGCCAAGTTGCTGCACTCGGCTCAAGGACTCGGTTTGATATAATAATGAAGAGTGCTTTAGGCGTAGCTCATTGCTGTTCCTTTGAGAGACTGCACTGGCGTCGACGACGCGACGGTGGCGGAGGGTGGTACTTTGTAGTGATTATGTTTTTTTCTCTGCGCTCTTTCCTTGTTTAGTTGGGTTTTCAATGCAGGATCTGTGCTTTTCCATTCGATTCTTTACGGCGTTCGTTTGTGCGAGGTGGTGGGGATGGTGGAGATGAATGTACATGCACTTCCCTTGAAGGAATAATAGAAATGTTAAGTCCTCACGATTGAGGCTGTGTCTCTCATCCTTTGTGCTAAATACGATTTAGCCAATTGCGTGTTTCACCCTCTGAGGGTGTGGCTGGGCGGACGGCATACAATTTGAGTGCAGGCAGTGTCCCTAAGTGCGTTGGGATGCTTTGTAAGCTCTTTATGTGCGCACAAATGTCTTAATGAATACTTGAGATATCCGTGCAACCTTCAGTGCTGCTGCCGGACAGACTCGCTCGCGGGGGATATTTAATTTCGCACTTCTAATAGTCATTAATATGGTACCGCAAAAAATCGTTCAACAAATCTGAACGACTTCCAACTGAAGGGAGGCGGGACGAGACCGTCCCTGGAGATGTGCTGCCGGATCGATGGTATGGACCAGCAGCTATCGTCGGTTTCGGTTGGACGGCGTCGGATGGAAACTTTTAATCGCTCCAGACGTGGCAGACCGGGGTTCCGCTAGTCTTATGGTAGATTGAGTTTGGCTTTTGTTGTCTTTCGCTCCGTCTGCGGGTAATGTGAGAAGTTATTGAAGGGGAACGACGAGGATGGGTGTCGACAAGCATTCGTTTTTCTTGCCATTGATTGTGTGGTTTTTAAAGAGCTTTTTAAGAAATTCCAATTAGGGTTAGTCTGAGTCGTTTGTTGTGGCTTTGTGCCACATGGGGTTGCGGGGACGGACCTCTGTCGACTTAATCAGCTGGCAGCACCTTCTGGGAGGGAAGAAATCGGTAATTACTCGAAGTTTGATGACTATAGCCGGGGGAAATTAAGAAATGCTTGTGATTACGATGAGTGATTGAATTTGATTCACTTTGAATGCGTGGTGTGTGCTACAACAGGTGGCTTAATGAGCCCCAGGAGTACAGCGTAAGCGCTGCCCTTTGTTTGAGGCACGTGTTCCGAACTGCAGGTGGTCTTTAATAATTTCTCACAATCAGTCCGGCTGGGATTCCGTGGGATGGGCGGTTTCCAACAAACCTGAGTTTGCGTGGATCCAGCGTTTGTCAATTTTTGACAGTTTATGGAAACCAATTTTAAATTCTCCGACACAAGTTCATCAGCAGAATGAAACGATTGGAATGAAAGTTGGCACAATTCCAAAAGATTACTCGATCAACCATCACCAGAGCCAGGGGAAATTACTTATTTGTGACTTAAATTACTCAAAAATTACTTGCCGTAAATTAAAGCTTTCACTAAACACCGCGGTAAAGAAAGACCCTCTGTTGGATGACATCATTGTACGTGCACGCAAGTTACTGTGCGTTCATATCCTCTAGCCGCTAGTTCCAGCCATAATGGACGTAGTGAGACCTTAGTCAGTTTTAAATGCAAGTGTTTGTCCTCTAGCCGCTAGTCCCAGCCAGAATGGGCATACTGAGCTCTAAGTCAGTTTTAAGTGCTAGTGTTTGTCATCTAGCCGCGAGTCCCAGCCATTATGGATGTAAGTCAGTTTTAAATGCAAGTGTTTGTCCTCTAGCCCCTAGCCACAGCCATAAAGGACGTAATACGACCTAAGTGAACATAATAACCACTTCGGTCAGTTCCTTTGAGTTCCACTAATGTTTCTTCAAGTTTCGTTAAGTTTCGTCAAGTTTCGTTATGCCTGATTTACTTTGGCTTACTTAAGTAAAAGCGAAACCAATCACTCAACACTTTCATAAATGGTAAAATAATCATAACTTCAATAGAATCCATCATGAATGCATACTTTGAAATGTGATCATGCTTCAAAAAAGTAGAATTTCTGACAGAAGTCAGTTTATGAATCAAACTAGGGAGCATTTCAAATGATTGGGTTAAGTTTTCTTGAAACTGTCATTGACCTAGAGAACTGCATAGATTTAGAAAAGGTTATAGTTGCATTGAAAGGATGACTAATCTAAGGTCTGTGGCTTACAAGGACATCGTTTGAGGGACGATCTATTCATTTTGAAACTTTAACAGAGTAGTCTACCATCTATACATGGACGGCTTCTTCTGTTTTTGCTACAGTCTCGGATGCACTCGGACCAAGTCCCTAAGATCAGCTAATTCTACCGTCTTCCATTTTTATCACGTGAGACAACGCAAAAGCGGACGCCCGTTCTTAATGTGGTCAAGTGTGTGGTCCACCAACTTGATGTGGCGGACTGTAAGCAGGAATCGCGAAAGCTGAAAATGTTTCTTGGTTGATCTTCCTCGGTCTGCAGACCCAAACAAACAGAAGTTTAGTCTTTCAGTCTTCCAGTGCATCAGTGTTCTACAGTCGCGACGCCGACGACCATAACACAATTGATGACGGACTTGGATCACAATTGATGAACGAAGCGAAAGACGTGATTTCTGATGTTGTTCCAAGTTGACCACAATTTAACTTTGCAATATTCGAAGCTCATCGTTATAAGGACATCGTTGACATCGTTATTGTCTGTAAGAAGACAGACGACAGTGGCTTGGCAAGACAGTCAGGTGGAGCCAGAGGAATGCTGTTCTTGTTCTTGTCCTATGAACCAGATTGACTCTTTAGGCCAAACCGTAGCTTGTCCGCGGAGCTCTTCTGACGCGCCACTGTCTACCGCCTCCCACAGCGGGCACCTCAGTTGATGTCTCCTACAGACCCTCCCCCAAGGGATCGCACCGAAATCAGACGACACCACAGCCACCGTAATCACGTCTTCAAATTCAAATGTGCCACCATATGCTCGGAAGATAAACTTTTTTACGAGCTCATAATCACCCCGGACTCGATGTTGCACAAAAATTACGGCCTACTCCATCCCCAAATGAACTGCGGGCCAAATCTTTTGCTCCACCATGACCATGGCAAGAATATTAATAAACTTCCATCGTTCGCCACCGAGAAGGACCGGAACAAAACACAAAAAAAAGAAAAAACAGCAGCTCCTTCCACTTTCCTCAGAAATCCCATAAAGCACATTACATCCTCGAGACACACACACACACGTCGAACATGAACGCGTCTCATCAGCCATATGCCGACAGGACAAGGAAGACCAAGAAGAAATCCACCACAAGGATATATGGCGGCTGGGGGCGGAGTGGAGTGGAAGACTAGAAATAGAAACACGAACAGGACTTCCCAAGAACAAACTTTTTACCTTATTTGACATACGTGACCGACATTATTATGAGAAATTAACCTCGCATCGAATAAACACGCCGAGGACCTGAAAAAATAACACAAAATCCGAAGGGGCGCAGCAGTGCGCGGCTGGGCGCAGCAACGGGAAGCAGCCGAAGGATGGCAAAGTGAAAGGAAATTATCAATTAAATTTGGCTTTTCTTCAATAAAACACAGAAACGAGCAGAGGAGTCGAGACAGCCGGGACGAGCGCCGGTCTCGGTGAAGGGAAGGAAAAAACAAGAAATCCTCGGAAAGTAGAAAGGAGGACAACATAAGTAGGAACTAAGTCCTTGCTTGGAATGTCAAGCAGTGTAATACGTTTCTTTTGCCCTCTAAGTTGGTTCGATTGGATGGGAGGGGGTGGGTATTTCTACTCGAGGAAAAAGAAGCTAACTTTTTTTTTGTTGCTTCATCACTGGCGGCGTGTTGGTTTTGTTTGGAAGACGCTCCTGGAAGCCGTAGCAAGGACTCCCGTTTGGCCTTATCTCCCTGCGCACGATATATTTGTCAATCGAAATCCAGGGTATCTTGGGCGCCCCCACCCTACTCGATCTCGACGAGGCTGTGGGCGTGGCACAAGTGCCTGTCAATCAGAGCGAGTGTGTGTGTGTGCACTGCTAAGTGATCAATCGAAGTAAAACTTTTTCCAGGATGAGTCCGTCTCCCTCCCCACCCCAGCCGGAGATTTAGTGATACAACACTGTTTTGGGGAAGGCTTCCGGGCCCGGATCCGGATCGTATGTCGTCAAGGACCAAGGACAGCCAACAACTGCTATTATTTTCATTGATTCGAAAATTGTTGAAAATCACTGATGACACACTGGCTAGGTGCTTGTTTACGACCACACACATGTCGGGGACTTCACTTATCCTCGTTGTGGATGACAATGAATGTCAAAGCGACTGCGACAAGAGTTGGGCGGTTGCCTGTGAGTGCGGTTACTGGGCAACAATTCGAACTCAGACTGTAGCCGGAAGGTCATTAAGACTTAACTTGATTTACGCTCCGTGTGACTGTGGCGATGGATTCTCAATTGAATCCATTGGCTTGTGATTTCTTTGAGGAGGTGTCCTTTTTGCCGTCGTACTTGTGGTGTGGAGTGGAGTCGAGTGGATTGGAGTTGGAGTTCACATCATCGTTTGTGCACAGACTTTCAAGAAAATGCTCTGGAAGGGAGGAGAGGTGGAAACGACCGGTTTCGATTTATATTCCCGAGGAGTAATGGCCAAGGTTGGCACTTTCAGAAGTCCATGAACGGTGATGTTTTGATATGTCATTGTCTTTAGAAGACAGATGGCTCTAAACTTATGCTGCCGTCGAAACTCAGCTGCGACCGGCCTTATTGAAGCCCTCGCCACTTCCTTGTATTGCCACACAAGTCTCTCAAGTCATCAAGCAACGGACTCTTTCAAGATCCTAATGACCACCATTCCAAGGTACAGCGTAACTAGGACGACTTGAGAATACGATTTTATGTTGAGCGGATCAGCCATGTCTTCCCGAGATGTACGGGAGCTTGGTACGAGTTTTGTGTTGGGGGAGACCTAATTTAAATACTGCAGTGTTCGGGGATGTTTTGAGAAGACGAAGGTCGAAGTGTTTGGAGATAGCGCCAATTTAATCCTCCTAAAACTCCTCAATCCGAAGGTTGGTCCATCCGTCTGGGATGACTTCAGCTGTGGATCCATAGGCACTCGACTGCTATACTTACGTCGCTCAGAGCTCCCAATCTTTGTTTCGAATTGGCATCAAAGGGAACAGGTTCTAAGATGGCGCGCGTATATCAATGCCAGAAAGGACCTTTCTGCCTCTTACTCTGCCTTCGCCATTTGCCCCGTCGACACATGAGATCCTTTTGGACGTTTGACTGAAAGCTCGTAATTGCAAGGATTTTTCCTTTTGTTGGTAGTCCAACTGCCACTGCCACCTCCATCCATCTCGCCCACTCATGCGTCCACACGTTCAGCTGCCAACCGCCAATTTCCTTCCTGACCATAAACTTCGATCCGCATCTCCATCTGTGGCCGTGTTAAACTTTAATGCGAACTCTCACAATCGACTAAATCACAACTGTTCGCCTTTCCTCCGCAACCGGAAGAGTCAACCAACGCCTTGAGGTGATAAAAAGAACTTCTGCTCTTCACCCGGGACGTGCTCGTGGCGCAACTAGCAAAAAGAAAACCCTTTCGCAGCACTAACAGTCATAAAATCCCCGCCCTGCACAGCTGAGAGCAACATGAATAAACGAGAAACTTTCCGCTGAATGGGGACTCCTCTCCGTTTTACAGCAACTCCTTTGCAGTTCACTGCTGTCTCCCTAAACAACTGCACGAGATTAAAACTCTCAACAGTTACGCTATGCAAACAAAACCCCAAGAGATAGGGGCGAAGTTCCGTGGGAATTACTTTAAAAAAACTTGACTATATGCCGGCCCAGCAGCGCGCGTCGCTGATGGAGTGCCCACACGACTCACGAGCTGCATAAATTATTTTATGATTTTAATTGCAACGGTAATGGGCTCCCATCGCATTGTCTTGCAGACAATGGGGCGCATCTTCCCCCAAAAAACATCTTTCGGCGCTGCTCGTCCTCTAAATCCTGTCATTGTTTAGCCACACAAAACCGCGATAAAAGTCCCGTCGCAAGTTGCAGGAGCCCCGCGAAGGAAAAAATCCATTCGTCGCACCCACCGAAAAGTTTCCTCTGCTGCACGAAGCATACGCGTCCAGGAACAAGTGTCAACGTTATCGCAGTCCTCCATTGTTCGGCGCTAGTTCTCGAGATGGCAATTCCGCAGAGGACCCCTCTGGCTGGGAACAGTGCGCTCGAACAGCATTTCACCGATTAGTGTTACAGCGGCGCTGGGGCGGGAGCAAAATTATATTCTAACGATGTGATTGTCGTTAACTGCTCGAGTGAAAATCACTCGATAGCTACTACGGCAGCCATTTGTGACAGCAACTGTGAGTGCTGCTGGCTCCTGACTGCTGGCTGTTAGTGGCGGTTGTTGGGGAGCAAAAAAAAGCCAAGCGGAAACTTCAAAAGAGCAGTTAGACAACTTTTTCATTGGTGGTTACTGTTGCCTGTCCTGGCTTTCGTCCCTCAGCCGCCCGCCCCCGCCCCAGCCCCCGCCTCCCTGGCCCATGCCCTTATTTTTATGAAATTTAATAACGAAACTTTTACGTTTGAGATAGATTCGTCGCTGTCGACACACACAGCAGACAGACGGTGGCAGTCGCACATCAGTCCACAGAGACACCAGCTCCGCTCTAGCGACCCCCAATCCGGCGCGGCGATACGTTTCAGTTGGTCCTTGTCGTTTGCTTTGAAGTGACATCTGTTGGGTTGTAATAAAAGTTATACGCGTTATTGTTTCTTGTTTCTTCAGTTTTTCTTGTTCCTTTGCCTACCATCGTGTTGGGGTGTTGATTGTCGCTACCACGGGGGTGGTGGTTGGTGGGAATTGATATTCTCTGGTTGCCTTGCCTTTTGTATGTTTTTCTTGGCGTATTTTTTTTTTTGGGACGTTTTGGGCGTCGCTCTCGCCCTTCGTCTTGATGCCATTTAATTTGATTCCTATTCTTTGAAGTGCCATTTGTAAGGACAGATGTCTCGGACTGGTTGCTGGAAAAGTTTTGATGGCTTTAAAATTGTTTCCTGATGTACTACACAAAGTGATTATGTTGATTGTTGTTTTGGGGGCCATAAACTGCGTTTAATAGCCGCATCGATCATTTAACTGGGAACGACACGGGGAATGAAAGTTGGCACAGTTGAGGTGGTTAACTGGAGCGGAAGTCGCAGGCATGACCAGCAGGGGGTGGACTTTTGACTCTTGTAACGATCATGTGGCGGGCGTGGCGTTGGGGCTTGGTGCGTCGACGCCTACTCAACTGAGCCTACGTTGCCCAGGTTCGACGGTACGGGCAGAATACTTTTCACGGCCCACCCCTTTTGAGTCGCCCACAATGCTCAAAGAGTAGAACTGTCTAGGAAAAGCTTCTCAATTGGCCGTTCGGAGTCGGCCTAAGTCCGTCGGGCCCCCCACTCGTGAAAGCACGCACAACACAAGTGGTTGCTGAGGAGCTTGGCCCTAGCCCCTCTAGAGCCACCGTCATCTATTTTCCTAAAAGAACTTGGAACTTGGTAGCGTATTCAATGTCAATTTCGTTCGTCGGAGGATGTGGCTTTGCCTCAACCTGTTCGTCATGTGGCGCTACAGCACGGGAAGAACTAGGTTCGCAACAAGCACTCCACCTTGGGCACAGCATCCTTAGAAGCCTGGCAGTAGTTTATGTGGCTGCACCAGCACTCAAGCCCTAGAGCCAAAATGGGGGCGCAGTAGGCCTATGAGTCGCAGTGCATGTAGTTTGAAGAGCACATCATGAACTTGAATTCAATTCAGTCTACGCCGGTATATAGTTCGTGGTTGGGTCTTCCACGTCAATAGTCATCAGTCGCAGAAACCGCAAGCTTTAGTCTTGCCTCAAAAACAACAATCGCCTCTTCATTTTTTGTTTGTTCATCCGTCTCCAGGTGATGTGTCCATCCTACTGTGGCAAACTTAAGTCAAAGATTTGGGTCCATGATGCTACATGGGCCGACCTCATTTATTTCTTAAACCACCCAGATTTCGGGAGGTTTTCCGTTGAACCCCCCTTAAGTCCTCCAGTTGCAGAAAACAGAAATGCTTTCGCAGGAAATGGATCCTTTTCTTCGCTGGAACTGGCCGTTCGCAGAGGCGATGCCTTCTCCCTTGTCTTTGCATACGTCTCTCTGTGGCTTGTTCAAACGCAGGACTGTCACACATGTCTTCTTGCTCAGAGTCGGCCTTCCTTCCAATAAGCCATCAAAGCGAGTTCTGATGCTGTTGCTCAAGGAGACAGCGATGGACCAGACCCAATCGGTCTCTGGCCTGCGAAGTAAGGAAGTATGCAACCTTAACGTTGGTTGAATATGTTCTGTACACTGGAAGCAGCCAGCACGCGGTTAGATTTTTTGTTGTTTTCCTCTTCTACAACTCGTGCAACGACACGGCGACCCGAAGAGGTCTCTTCTATCGAAGGGTTGGTGTTAATTCAAAAGACCTCCTTTGTAGTGGGATTTTCTAATTCCACTGAAGGGACTAAGCCCTATGCCCGCAGTGCCGGACAAGTCTAATCCTCTTCCAGTCGAAGCTCTCATTCCTTGTCTTGGCACTTAAGGTGGCCACTGACCTTAGTTCGTTAGAAGTCCTAATCGTATACTTTCCTTGTAGAGGCAGAGTATTTCCTGAAGTAGCAATGAGGCCTGTTTAATCGTTTGGATTGCCTGAGACCATCGGCATTGGTCCATTGGGGTAGGCGAAGTTTGTTTTTTCCGTAGCAGCTGAACAGTTGACCTTACAATACGGTTCGCAGATGTATGAGCCAGTCCTCGTGAGCCCATCTGCGGATTGTTGTCTGCACTTGACTAACTCGAATTTATAACTGCCCAGTGTGACGCTCTGGACCTGAACACAGAACCCCCTGCTTCTAGCCAACTGCCGACATCACATTTTAAACATCATATCACTGGAGTATGGAACCGAGCGTCGACTCCTACTTCACATCTCTCAAGCCACTGACAATCTCCACAGAGCATAATAGTCTGGAGAAAGATTCTAAAACAGCGCTGCTCGGAGTGTGCGGAAAACTCCAGTTGACTCACTGTTCACTCTGGAGTGATTTGGAGCGGGAGTGCAAATTTTTGCTTTAGGAACTAGGCAAGGTCCGAGTAGCCTACAACTGAGACCTGCAAGCACAAGCGTTCCTCCCTCCAGTCGACACCGAAGCTAACTCGCTCAGCATCGTGCAACCAGTTCGTTTCACATCTGCGTTCTCTTGTGATTTTTAGGCGTCCCTTTAGGTGGTCACTTAGGTCCACTTCTTTTCATTCTCGCCTCAAACAACAACTGAAAGTTCAGGAGGGCTTGCCTGTGTCGCACTTTAAGCTGACGATGTCGATGTGTTTTTCGAGATCACTTCGCCTGCGCACTCTTTCCTGGCATGGCATGGACTTTTGTGTGAATGGTGTGTGGTGGGTGGTGCGGTTCTAGGAGACCCCAATTAGCACTAAGAGCCGCTTTGATGGTTATGTTGGATATTTCATAGGGATTCGAAAAAGGGCTTGTCTAGTGCTCTCTGTCTGATTCTAGCCAGCGCTGGACAGCAGCACAGAAAATGCGTTAATGTTTCATTTTCTGAAGTGTCGTTGCAGCTGCAACAATGCGTGTTGTAAGGAATGTTTAGTCTGATTGCATGGTCTCCTACCTGGCAGTGCCCAGTGATGAGGGCTGTAATGCTTGCGATGCCAGCACGGGTTCGACATAGAAGATCCTCAGTCCGTGTAATTTTACTTATCGGCCCTGTTTTGCTGGATTTTGCACAAGTGGTTAGTTGAGACCAACCAAGATCAGCTTCATTCTAGCTTCGGCTAGTCCTGTCTAGTGCGAAACCTGGCTTCAGGTTTTTCATTACCTGTGATGTTTCTGTTCCCCGGGGACCCAAAAAATGGCTACCTTGGATCTATATGCTAACCTACCTCGATTTTTGAAGACATGATCAATGATCTTGTCCGACAGCTTAGTCTCTATTTGGAGGTCGTCTCTGACGACCTCGCTTGCAGTTCTCGTCAATGGCGCATTTTGGGTTATTTGCCGTATGCACGAGGTCCATAGCATGAACCTACCTTGAATCTATTTGCTAAGCCAAGCAGATTTTAACTAAATTTGAGGATATGGTGGGCGATGCTGCAGCTTTAATGGCAGCTTGGCTATCAACGAAGGTAGCCATTCTTTGTATCGATCAAACTGACTGTCGTCTTGCCAGTTTAATCGTTACAAAGCTTCCTTAATGCCGTCGATTTCTGCCTAAAAGATACTGGCGATATCTGCCAGTCTCAAGGCTGATCCTATGAAAAGATACCTGCCCCCACTCCGTCATTCATCTTTGCAGCGTCTGTGTAGAAACTCACTTCCGAGATGAAATCTCTCAATCCTCTCTTGTCGCAAGAACTATGCCAACGTGTTCATTAAATTCATAAAAGGTGGTGTATAGTCCGTCTTGGTACGAAGTCCCTCGGAATTGAGTCCAGGACACAGCTGCGTCCATCTGGTTTTGAGTTCCAAAGCTTAGAGTCTCTGAGTCTAATGTGTAGTGATGTTAAGTATTTGGAGGTCCATAGGCAACAGATGGAGCTTGACTGTCATAGCATCCGAAAAAGTGGTCATCAGGGCGCCTGTAGTCTCTATGCATGCCTGTCTTTGTACTCTGTTGAGTCTCGTCATGTTCTGCGTGTCTCCCGTTCGCATTACAACCCAAGATCAGATTTCTTCTTCTGACTGTGTTGTTCGAAGACAGCTCCTGGTCTTCCTTGGGCGGGGCTCTGCTGAGATATACCCCTTCTGCGTTTTCTAACTTAAGCTCTGTTAGTCGTATGAGCCAAAAATGTTAACACCGAAATGCTTAATGTGTTGCTTAGCTAAAATGCACGTTCTCGGCTTGCCTTGGCTGTTGTTATGAAAGAGGTGGTATAGGTTGCCTTTCAGCGCTTTTGTCTGATGACCCTTAATCCATGGTTCTTGTACGACGCGCAAGTTGATATCTTCGTCTGTGAGGAAGACCAGTCGATTATCTGAAGCACTAATCGAGTGATTCAAGTTTATCTGCACACGTCGTGCTAAGGGTCTTAGGATTCCTTATTTGATGGTGCTTCTGACTGAGGTTGTATTTTCTCAAACATCAAGTCGACCAGCATCTTCGACAAGACATCTGTGTTGTTGCCGGATCTAAAAACCTCCCCTTTCGCGTGTCATGCAAACAGTCTTTTCGAGGACATTTACGTTAGGTTCGGTCACTAGGAGAAGGTATGAAATAGTGCTGTTGTTGGGCTCTTCTGCTTTTGTGACTCTCCAGTCATCCATTGGCACATTTGGATTGTGGAGCTGGAGACAGTGTGTTCGTAGGTGGTAGCCAGACGCGAATTAATGGTCTCACAGGAATGTCTCTGGCGAGGATTGGCTTGAGTCTCAAGCCGCTCCATGCGTCACTAATCTTGTGAACGCAACCGAGAAGAAACTCCATCGAGAAGCGATCCTCGCATTTCACCACCCAATAACGTCGTACGCTCTCGGAAGGGTCGAAGTTTGGAAACGAACTACCTTGATTTTTGAAGACATGATCAACGGACATGTCCGACTGCTTAGTCTCTACCGGCCCCAAAATGTTCAACATCTCTTTAATTGGAGGTCGTCTCTGACAACCCTGCTTGCAGTCAATGGCATGGGCATGCAGGCTTCTCGCTGCAACGAGTGGCAAGGCGGAAATAGAGTCATGCCCAATCATCAAATCGATATAAGCCCTGACTGATTCTTGAACTTATATCTATTTTGATGCTGGGTTTCTAGTTCTCCTCTCCTTTCTCATTCAAAGACCCCGCCTTCCGTGTCGGCGTTTGAAAGTGGAGATCCTTGAGCTGTTGCCCCAGTGGCGCCAGTCCCTTCATCACTCCACTACTGACCCTTCAGCTAAGCGTGTTGATCAACAGTTCGTGGAGTCCACCATCTCATTTATCATTTCACCGTGGAGGTCCCGGGCACCAATCGCTCTCCAACCGTGCCACCCACCCTCGCCATTGTATGAGTCTGCATTCATTTCCGCGCTCCCTTCACTCACTTGCCAGACACCATTTGCTGACGTTTCCTTAAGTACCCCTGTCGCTCTCCGTTCCCGGTGACAAATTGCCACTGTCTCCCCGACCTGACTTGCCGTCATACTCCGCACACCCCTCCGCTAGTCTCAATTAACTGGTTTACAATTAAACATTAATTATTGTTTATCAAGCAACATATTGCGTTGCCGTTGCTCCAAAAAGCCCTCTCTTTGTTCTCGCGCGCGCATCCGGTAACGACAACTCAATTAGCACCAAATATTAGCTTCCAGTCCCACCAGCACACACATCCTCCACCCAAGCAGGGAGCAGCCGGCACAAGGATCTGCTTCTGCTGCTGCTATGCCAACGTTCTCCACTAAACGGCGACGTAATTACGGTCGGAAGGGCGCACGAGGGTGCCGCCGTGAAAAGTTTCAACAGAGTTCCGTTTAGCTCACCTTTATTAACAATATCCTTGAAGCCGGCAGCAGTGGAGGTGATAATAAGTAAATGGCTTCTGCAATGAAGCGGAAAATTTAACAGGGTCTCGCGCATCACCCTGCCACTGGGTCCTGGCGCGGGGGACACGCTGGAGCATGGCATTGGTATGCTGCACTGCGAGTGAAGAATTGAACGTGTGCACAGACACCTTCATTATCGCACATAAATTGACCCCCAACTACGGTTTGTTTATCCCGTCAGACGGAGCTGAAGACTACCTCGCGAGGGGGTGGGCGCAAACGAAACGGCATAACTCAATAACTCAAATCGCGGCAGAACTGCTTGTCGAAACAAGGCGAACATCCCAGAGCGCGGCGAAGGAGCCCCAAGAAGCACTCAAAAGAAACCGTAAGGGCAGCCACGGAGTGGGTGGTCGGCGTCGTCTTCGACTGGATGTGAATTTTAAAACGCGAACGCGCTCCACCGCCTTACCACCGCGCCTCCGTCGATTCCTCTTTCGAATTCAGCTCAGTCAAAGCACGAAACGCGCGCAAAGAAAGGATAAATAATTTCTCCCAGCCACGAGGGCTGTGTGTGTGAGTGAGTGTGTGTGTACAGCTCCTCCTGACTAATGGCATTGTTTTGCACATCCTTTCAACTGCTGCCGCAGTTAGCTTCCCCAGCTATTGTGTGCGTCGTCTGTCGCTTGTGGAGTTTTGATGGAATTAAAACACTAATAGTGGCGTAAGTCCTTGCTGAGTTGCTGATACCTGCTGTGGGTGAGGCGGGGCCGGAGGTGCGGGACACTGCACCCGCATCCCGATTAATAATTCATTGATTTAGTGTCCGTGCTGCTTTTTCGCCTCTCCCCGACTGTCTGTTTGGCTGTGTGGGTGGCAGTGGCAATGGCAATGGACGTGGCAGATAGACGTCGACGGTGAGCGCTATTCAATGAAATTACTGTAAAGGACATAGAGGAAGTTGTCGATTTATGTCGGAGTGTTCAACGGTGAATGAACTTTTTTGAGTCGAATCGATTGTGTGTGGGTGCCGTTTGAGGACTGTTGGCGGTTTCGTCTTCTCCCTGTGCTTTCGGTCTGCTTCTTCTTCTGTTTGTTGTCACTGCGTGCCGTGAATGGGAATTCTTGCACTTTGCCGTGATTGCAAGTAGAAAAAGGATGCCATTTGGAGTTTTATGGTGTACTCGTTGTTTGTGTGGTTCAAAGGGAATTGGTGTGTCTTCAAATAAAATCCTCGCTCGTTTGGCGGTCTCTGGAGCGCCGGTTGGGGGGCGACGAAGTGGAATAAGAACTCAAAGGATGTCGACAGAAGGGAATTCATTTATTTTTCAAGTGGTTTTGTTGAATGACGATGGAGGTAATTCGTGTACAGCTTAAATCAGGCAAATTGATTGCGAGTTGAATGAAATCTTGGGTCTGCTCTAACATTTTCCAGGAGTTCAATCGAAGTCGGTAAAAGGGGAGTTCTATGCGGGAACTTTGAAAAAGGCGGTGGGTCTCGTGTTCACCGAGTAAAAGTTTGTGGGGAAATTGGCCCCAGAATCAAGTCAAACAGGAACTTTTCTGTACACGGTGCCGCCCAGGGAGTCGCAAAACCGAGAGTTGGAAACAACTTAGTCACTCGGTGTGATCGATGCTTGTGCCCGGTCGGAATTCACATTCCCTACATGCAGTCGTTGACCAGATCGAAACGAACACCTAAGTTTGTTACAGTCAGGCGTTTTTGAGTAATTTCTGTGCACCCGCTGCGCAGGCTTATCAACAGACTGCAGCAAGAAAACGAATTCATTACTTTGAAAACGTGACAGGAAATAAGCTGAATTTGAAGTCCTCTGAAGACACCCCAAATTTACCCTCGGGGAACTTGTCGAAATCTACAAAAGAGCTGTGGATCGGTCTGGCACACTCACAGCCACCCGCTCTACCATTCATAGAGTAAAAACCTGGTCGGTTATATGTACTGCCAAGACGAAAGGCGCACTTGGCAAATATTAACTGCAACAACGCCGACTACCGTTCATGTATGTTGAGGGCGATTCAAAGCGCTGCCACTTAAAAGAGCACAAGCGGACGAATCCCAACGAAGCTTAGCGCAGCTTAACGTGACTTAACGAAACTTGACGAAACTCAGCGAAACTTAACGAAACTAACTTAAGTGGTTATGATGATCACAGCATATTGGACGTTGAGAAAATTGTACACTTTTACGACATCGAAGTTAATATACGCACCACTTTGTGCAGATACTCGTTCTGATACTTCCTCTAATTTCCACAAGAGATCACTAGTGCAACTTAAAACTTTGACGTAAATCACTTATCATTGAATGACGTAATGAATTCGTTTTTTTACCTTCTATTGATTCGCCTCCCTGTTCAAGTGGTGGTACGGCCTACCTGTACGGCCCCTTACTGCTTATCTCCAGTGTAAGTCCCCGCGTTCGTTAAAGTACCTTTCAACTGCGCACGCCTGCAGCGTTGTTACTAGACCTCTTGATAAACGGGTACTTGGGTAATTGTCGAATCGGGTACTACCCGGGATAAGTTGTTACTCCGTTCTTCCAAGACAATTGCATGCAGCATGTAACATCAAGACGTTAAAGTTCAGTTCCGGGCACGCAATCATTAGCAAATGAGAAGGCTCATCTAAAACTCCGTTCAAAACCGATGCTCGTCTTTATCTCTCAAAAGTTATGTCAGCAATTCCGCTCTAGGGGCAATTTCTTCTTGGCGGCTCAGCACAAATGTTTATTGACACCCCTCGGTGGCTATTGTAGTGGCAGTGAAAAATCACGCGACACCAATTCCCGAACTTTATTGCACTCACTACAGTCTAGGGAAACGCTTTCTTTTATTGGCCGAAGGGAATACGTTGTGATTGGGGTTCCCCCGTCCCACAGTTCAGTCAAATATCCGTCACATCCGAATTCGTAGCCCAAATCCATTTGAATTCTGTTTATGCTCCGCTTGACCCTTTTTCCCATCAGAAAGCGAATCAAATTTTACGGTCTGCCAATTTACAATCGATGTTATTTCCGTCAGTTGGTGCCTATGGTGACCCGAAATTTAAAATAAAGTCAGCCCGGCACTTTCCCCTCCCCCGTGCACCGCCGAACGACCCTCTTAAGTGGCTCAAGCTGGGCCCCTCTCCGGGATGACAATCGTAAAATTGATCCCAATAGGATTTTCTTTATTTGCCCGACACTCGAGAGTCGAAGTCCATCAATTGTGTGCGGATGTCTTCATGTGCGCGCGAGCTTCAAGTGCCACGCGTGCGGTGTCTTTATTCCCTTAACGCTCCCATGAGTAGTGCCATTATGTGACATAATGAAATAAGAGGCCACGCACGCAATCATCGGTGACAACGATGGCCGATGGGAGGAAGGAGTCGCATGCGGTGTGCGGTGTAAAGTCGTGTAAGCAACATAATCTCGTTAGTACCCAATAAAATGTCCCTTTCTTTTAATCCATATTTCACGCTCGTAAAGTGAGCCGGGCGCTAGTCTCAGTGAGACCCACGACGGCCCCGCGGGGTGTGGTGTATCGCCCACCCCCTGCAAGGGTATCCTTGACAGTAGTCCGCCGCACCGCCCCTCACGCCAGTGGACATTTGGGGCCTCCATCGAATCCTCATCGGGGCCATAAACCTTCCGCATCATAAAAAAGTGGAGCAACAAAATTTTCTGCCATTTCCCGCAGAAAATGTTCGCCCCAGCAGGATAAGCCCCCAATTGGTTGGCTTGTGAGGTGTCCTGGTGGCGATTGCCTGAGCACACAAGTATCTGCGGAAGGTATCTGCGATGTGATACGGGAAGGATTTATTGTGCCTCCGTCCACCGCCTGTGTGTGTTTATGACAGAAGAATTTCCATGCATTTTTTTTGCGTCTGCAGGGCGGTTTGTGTGGAGAAGGATTCAGCTGAAGGTGGGCCAGCGTAATCGTTACATCAGATATCTCCGCCGTGTGCACATGCATGTGGAATGTGTGACGGTCACACGTTTCACCATGGGTCTGGCCGCCGCACATTCACATTTTTCGGAGGGATGCAGCGTGTGCTCTCACGAGTCCTTGGCCGTGCTTTGTTTGTTTGACAAAGTTTCACCAGCCAGCCATAAATTATGCCCAAAAAGGGAACTGATAATGACATCGCAGATGTGGGAGACAGTTGGCTCAGTGGAAGCCAGCGTGGGGAACAGACAGCCGACAGGACATGCAAGCTCAGTCAGGCTGAAGACACGAATTGTATGCAATGTGGCAGCTTCCCGGGCCGGGGGTGTGCTTGTGAGTGGCTTACTGACGTCAGTGGTGCTAGTGAGTTGTAATCGATTGGGAAAGTTTGTTATGCTACTTAGAGGGTGGTGTCTGTCGCAACCAGTTGCCGGCATAAGCCGTCATGAAGGTGGAGCGTATGGAGATTTTCTAGAGCTAGTGGGTCGACGTTGGCGAAAATGCAAGCCTTGCCTTAAGGATGCCATGGTGGAAGCTCATCCGTTTGTTGTGGAGATTCCCTCCATTATTTCTGTAATCCGGGAGCATCTCACAAAATCAATCAGACTGCGGTTCTTGACCCCATTTGCTGTTTCTGCTTCACGTCTCCCACTTTGTCCTTTCAAATTTCGTCAACCATCTGTGCTTGACCATCCGCTGGCCTCCGGCCGGACCACCGGTTCATACGGACCAGCCAATGTCGTCCTGCATGGTCGTCGTCGTCGTGGCACTAGCCTATTGTTCGTGCGATCTACGTTTCATTGAATAACAATAAGGACGAGCAAACGACGACGGAAGACAATCCTCTATTCCGCTCTCGATTGCCAGGAAACTATTTCAAGTTATTCCGGGACTAAAACTTCTTCGAAGATTTGCGAGTCGTTTTTTAAGACAACTTGCACTGAAATGCAAATTCACTCGACTGAGCGGGGATGGATTTGACTTCGAGAGGAGGGGAAAAAATTGAGAATTAAATTCGGAATCTCTTGCAGAGCTTGCGGTGACATTTCAAATGTTAGTTGGAATAATTTGATTTGTAGCAGAAGTAGGCTGCTTGTCGGGAGACTTACAAACTCTCAGCGAATGCTGGAAGGAGGGAGAATTACAATTTATTCAGAAAGAAACTTCGACAGACGCTTACTTGTGTTTTTCTTTTCGTCCACTTTCAGGTATGTGACAGATGAGGAGCGTGTGCAATGCGATATGGGAAATGCTCGCGAGGCTGGTGAGGTATTTGGTTCTAACTTTAACTTGATGTCTTAAGTTTGAGATGGAAATTCGATGCCCGTATGTTCGGAGGTCTTGCATGTACTCCTCCGTCCCGCGCAACGATTCGGAATTGGTGATGGTTGCAATGACACAGGCTCAGCCATCAAGAGGTGTTCATTTGAACCTCTCGCCATTGTTGAACTGGACTGGACATCAACAAACCCTTGCGATGAATTTTATTAGGCAAAAAGAGAGAAATTCTTCGTGTGTTTTTCGGTCCCGTCTGCATAGATGTTGAGTGGAGGAGGAGATATAATGACGAACTATACGGGCTGTTTAGCGACATCGACTTAGCCAGAAGAGTGAAGATCCAACGATTGAGGTGGCTAGGTCATGTAGAGCGGATGGAAACCAATGCTCCGGCCCGAAAAGTCTTCGAATCCACCCCCGAGGGACGGCGCAGTAGAGAAAGACCGCGACTCAGGTGGCGCACGCAAGTGGAAAGGGACCTCAACCAACTATGCGTGCGAAACTGGAGACAGCTAGCTAAAGATCGAGCTGGCTGGAGACGCTTGTTGGTTGAGGCCCAGGTCCACCTCGGACTGTAGCGCCACCTTACGTAAGTAAGTAAGAAGAGAGGAAGGTAGACTCATTTTCCTTCCGTTTTTGGCGACAGTGTTTGACATTGAGGGACGCGATCTTACCGAAAAGGACACAACAAATCTGCACACGGGCTTGCTTAAAGTAACCGACGACATACGAAAAACCATTGGCAAAGATTAAACAACCTTACTAGCTTTAATTGACTTTTCGAGACCATCCGCCAGTGTTAACCCGTCAATACTTTGTCAGAAACTGTGGGAGGACAGTTTTACTTCAGTAATCCCAGTAATAATCGTATTTTCTCGTATCTAACTAACCGTGTTTAAGCTGTGTCATGCAACTCAAAACTGTCGTCTTTTCGTGATGTTCACATCGGTGTACCTCAGGGTTCTATTCTCGCTCCGTTATTGTTCTCCATGTTCATTGATGATCCTCAAAGGGGCTGTCTAATTGCAATGATGATGTTCAAATATACGTAAGTTTTCCGCTTGGTATGGTTGAAGACTCAGGTGCAAAATTAAACAAGGATTTGAGCTCAGTTACTATGTGGGCTGACGAAAATACTCTCATGCTCAATCCTGACAAAAACCAAAGTCATTCCATTTTCAAGACACCACCCCTCCCTTTCAAACTTTGCCCCATAGAATTAAACAGTCGAATTCCAGTCGAATATGTAACATGTGCTAAAAATCTTGGTATTATGCGTTACAGTGAACTAACATGGACTGACTATGTAGACAGTATAGTATCAAAGGTATGTGCGGCTCTTAGAGGTTTGCCAAATGTATACGTCCAATAAATGCAAAATTAAAGCTTGCCAAAGCACTCATAGTCCATATATTATTGTATGGCTGTGAATTGTCTTCTTATGAAAGCCTGTGATAACTTCTTTCAGCAAAAATTGCCACTGCACGGTGTGTCATTAACCTTCGAAGACTCGAACATATCCCGGACTAACGTCGCATTCTTCTTGGATGTGAATTGTTAAATTACGGGTCATGTATCCTACCGTTTCATAGTAAACAGCCTAATTATCTATATGAAAAATTAACTTTCTGACGATCGAGTTGTAAGCACCCATACTACGTGTCGGGAGTGGAGAGCTCCCAATGCATCCAGAAAAAGTCACAGTTTGGTGCGGTTTATGAGCTGGTGGCATCATTAGACCGTACTTCTTCAAAGATGATGCGAATCGTAACGTAACTGTGAATGGTGAGCGCTACCGTGAGGTGATATCCAACTTTTTTTTGCCCAAAATGCAAGAGCTTGACTTGCATGACATGTGGTGTCAACAAGACGGTGCCACATGCCACACAGCACGCGCAACAGTTTCAACAATTTCACGTTCGGGACCGGTCAATTGGCCGCCTAGATCGTGCGATTTAACGCCTTTAGACTATTTTTTGTGGGGCTATGTTAAAGCTCATGTCTATACAGACAAGCCCGCTTCAATTGACGCATTGAACGACAGCATTGAAGCATTTATTCGTGAGATACTGGCCGAAATGTTGGAAAGAGTATGCCAAAATGGGACTAAGCGGATGGACCATTTGAGGCGCAGTCAAGGTCAGCATTTGCATGAAATAATTTTCAAACATTAAATTATATGGACCGTACTATCGATTCAAATAAGATTTCATGCATTTTTCTGAATTTTATGTGTTTTTTTTTTTGAAAAACTTTCCTATAGCTTTTAAAAAATCACACCTTACATGGTAGTAATCGCCACATACTCAGAGCATTAAAAAAAATTAATACCCAGGAATCCCCTTCAAAGTGTTAAGCTACATTGAGTTAAAGAGTAGGGTCGAGTTCATAAAAGTCACACTTCGGCAGACCTACAGATCTGCGACTCCTAGCAGTCGGCAACTGCGTTCTTTGAAGCAATGTGACTGTCAATCTGCGATCAAGTTGGCAGTGATTTTTGTTTTGTCACAGGATTGCAGGGAACCCGGATAGGGCACATTAGACTTGCTCGAACATCGGTGTACAGTATCTTCTTGTCCGTATTTCATCGCTATTTTAACAAACGATGCTCAAGTGAACTAGCCAACGGCATTCCTCTCCTCTCCATGCAACGAATGCCTGTCAGTTTACCCTTAAGCCTACATTCGACCCACAGTTAAATTCAGAGACTCGTTCTTCAGCCGCATCACACTAATATGGAATGCCCAGAGAAATATTTCTCTCAGACTACAATCCGCAGATATTTAAAAACAATGTGCACAGGTACCACCTCTCCCTTTCTGCATCTATACCTTCGGCCCACTCTGCGTCTTGATCTCGGACACTTAAGCACAAAAAAAAAGGATTTTTCGACACGCTTTGTTTTGATGCGCACACAATTACTTGCTCACACTGTACCGGTGAAGCTCACATCTCATGGGACCTCACATGCCTTCTCTATCAAATACTTCCGTGCTTCCCACGTCCATGTGAACACGAATTAAGAGATGTGACATCCTCAACTGTCAGACGAGGTCACATTTGTCATAAGCAAGTTTTCAACACAATACCAGAATGGATTTCAATCGATAGATTTGTCGACTATCGATTCAATCGACACGCGCAATCGGGGCCAGTGATTAGGTTCTCAACCGTCGAGTTTAAACTTCCGCACACGGTAAAATTTTGAACTTCATACATGGGATTGAGTTAGGTCTGTAAATCAGAACGTCAATGGAAAATTATTGATCGGAGTTGTGGATCTACTCGGATTTCAAATACTGTACACCATAACTGTGTGCATTCGCACAACCACTCTATAATCGCCCCCATTCCGCTTGTCGATTTATTTATTCGAAATGATGCGCATTGAGAGTCTTGTCATTGTGCAGTCGTTTAAGTTGCGGTATTACGAACCTTAAACGACTCGACTTGCCCTACATTAATGAGTGGTATACATTCCACACCAAAAGCCAATTGAAAATTGAATGTTTGTTGTGACAGCAGCTTAGCAACGACGAGAAATGAAGTATTATAGAGTTGCTCAACTTCACAGCTGATTGGCCACTAGTCCAAATATGTGTAAGAACCTGTAGGAAATCGCTAGACGAAAATTTTAAAAACCTCTCCATCCACTAAGAGTGGCAATTTTGCATGGTTCTCATGGAAAACTGCAATTGCCAGTTTTTGGCAGCGTGACTTTGAGGAAACAGAGCGAAATGACGTCAAATTGATGCTCTGCACAAGCTTGAGGGATCCGAGCAATGGAGGGACAGCATGTGCTGCAGAAGGATATTTTCAGCGCTCTTTTTGCAGAAAATAATGCAATTCATTGTGGACTACGGCATGCCTTATTTCAGCAGTATGGCGTCACAGATTGGGTCAAAAACGCATTCATTCCATCTCTGAACGGCTCTACAGTGCGGTGTTGATCTTGGCCTGAAACGAACAATCCTCTTTTGCTTGACGCTAGTAGTTGTTCGGATCAAGTCGGTGCGTGGCCCCTTGTGTCCACAGTCTCTCAATTCAGAACCAATTCGGAACCTTAGATCCAGGCGTTGGAGCCTTAGAGAGCTGACTTAGACCTTAGACTCTTCTCTCGATGAGACCAATAGCTTCCTCATCCGATTTTAAAATTCTCCATTCCTCTGCGCTGTACACAAGGACTGGAATGGTCGGTGTATTATATTAAGTCAGCTTCTTTCTTTTAGAGAAGGGCCAACTCCTCAGTTGCTTCTTCGGCGTAAATCTCTGTTTCGATTGACGAGCGTTGTTCTGCATTTGATCTCGGTACTGATGGTGTTAGTTCTAGTCACCATAGACCTCCTCGACTGCCTAGGCTGCCGCCCATTGTTGCGCTTTGTCGTGCTTTCTTGCGGACAGGATATATGAAGTTCCGTTTTCCACCGTACACTGCTAGACTCATTTTAGTAAACGAAGCCAAAGCTCTATCTATCTGACTCGGAAAAGGCTAGAGGGGATTATCACAAAGCAATTACTGTAGCTGCAGATTTCACAATGAACAAACACCAGATACCAGAAGTATCGTCAAATTTTACAGTGCCCACAAATCTTTCTGCTAACTTTCACGAAATTCCTACACCAATTCTCATTCGTTGAGAGTAATTGACTTCGGTTTTACTAAAGTAAGCAACAGGTAAAGAAATATTACGAAACTTGACGAAATTTAACGACACTCAACGAAACTTAACGAAACTCAACGAAGCTCGTCAAACCATAGTTACAATGGTTTCATTTCTGTGTATCCACTCGATTGCTTGGGTTGATTGAAGTTCTCCATACATCCACTTAGCAGGACCTTTTGTCCTTTTTCCATTGATGTCGGTTAGATGTGTACCAACTAATTCAGGTACCTCCATAGACACCATGGAGGGACACCATTGGAAGCTCTCATTTTAAAAACTACACGCTCTCCCTGATAGACGAGACATCAACTTCAGACACCAAGCAAGCCTTAAAATACCCAGACCACAGTTTCATTTACACAAGGACGCCGACCCCCTCCTTGTGAGGGCACTCGATGTTTGCCAAAAAAGCAATCAATCCGCCACACTTCCTACCCGTCAAACGATCACAAACAAGGAGCGACTGGAAAAGTCACAGCCTGTCACAATAGAATCAATTGTCATGATGTGCCGTCAATACGCTGCCGGCCAGCTCGCCGAGAATGCTCAACTCCAGATAATTCCAGTAATGACAACGATTCCACCTCGAATCCGTAATAATCTGAAAATCAATCAAGGATTTTATCCTTAAGCAGAATAATTGACACCACCAGACGAGGACGACGACGACAGTCCTGATGACGATGGTGGTTCTGATGGCTCTGATGGCGACGTACACTCCGTCAGCCACCGGCTCGTGGCTCATAATCAGTGCTGAACGGCAAGTACCCACTCGTCCTCGTGTATCCTGTGCACATTGAAAAAGTAAATCAACTGGACTAGACATTGTTTGACGTCCTGCCAGAGTGAGGCGGTGGAAGCAAGGCGCCGGGCGGCGCGCTGATGGGACAAAGCGGCAAAACGAGAATAAGTGCAAAAGGAAACAGAAAAATTGGTGTCCTGAATGGATGCGGTGAACACGAGCAAATCCTTTTCTTTTCTTTCACTCAACTCGTGTCGTGTCGTAGTGGGACGACGACGTGGTTGGTGGTCTCCGGCGGCTTTGTGTCCCGTGCCTGAGTGTGCCAGTGTGGTTTGCGTTTGGAAACCCATTAAAAGTTATTTCGTCTTGCTCCGGTTTCGGAAATGCTGGTTGGACAATTGAACCAGTTAACCAGGGCATTACCTTTCATTGCTCAGACATTGTTCCCTGTTTTCTCCCCACCCGTAGCCGGAGCTGGAATTCAATCGTCTGTGTGGAGGGTCGTCGGTGGGGGTGTGCCCATTGCTAACCCATTACCTGGCCTAAATAGAGTTTCCTGTTTCGATTGAGTATCAGGCTCGTGTAGGTGTCAGGAAAGGGGGCATCTGAAATTACGTTGCTACAGAACACAAACACACACAGAGAGGGGTTCGCTGGAGTTCAAAGTTTCCCTGCAAAATGACAGGACATCGCTGGTGGGGGGGATGTGCTAGAGTTCGGTAAAGTTTCACACAACCCTAAGGAACACCGTGTGGTTAGCCAATTTCACAGACACTCTCCGCACACAGGAACGCACGAGGTAGTGCACAGGGGCTGCCTCTGGAAAGTGGCGCAAAGTTTATCTGGTCAGGAGTTCAATTGCAGGATAACGAAGTGTCATCCGGGCCATCCGTGTGGATGTGTGCACCTTCTTAAATTTAAAGTCACAGTCAGTCCACTCCACTCCACAGGCACACGCGAATGCGAATGCGGATCTGATTGCTTTTGCTGAGGAAAAGAAACAACAAAAACCAAATTTTCACAGAGTTTCCATGAAAATAAAAGTGAATCGTTTTGGTTTTCATCTTTCCAGTGGCTTCATGGTTTTTGATTTGTTGCCCGAAACTTTCTAGCAGAGCTCGAGAGTCAAAAGTTTGCTTAGCAGTTGTTTTAGGAGAGCCATGAGAAGGGTGGACTTGGCTGGGTTTCCCCCAAGGAGGGAATGGGAAAAGTTCTGCAAAGCGAGGAGTTTGTCTGGCAACGTGGCGAAGTCACACAAGGACACGTTGTGCAGAGTACATCTGCAGAAGCTGATGCAATGAGATACATGATCTTATTTCACTGGCAGGCAATTAGTCGCGGAAAAGCCGCAGAAATTTAACAAGTGAAGTCATTTGTTTGACGTTTGAGGACGTGGTTCCTCCAAAAGTGCACATAAATTATCAACAAAGCTGAACAGTCTATAATTAAATCAGCAATTTGAAACACCGTTGTTTGTGATGTCGAGGTGTAGATGGCCCTGGAATCGGTTTTGACATTGATTGCAACTGGAAGTAGTTACGACCACGTTCTTTGACATTGAGTAAGATCGTTTAATTAAAAGTTGTGACTGAAGAATTGACTGTATACATGTGGCGCTACAGCTCGTAGAGGGCCAGGGCCTAGCTTCTCAACAACCACTCGTGTTGCACGTGCTTTCACGAGTGGTCATAAAGTTATTAGCCGGCCAATTTGAGAAGCTTTTTCTAGGCAGACTTATACCCTTTGATCCTTGCCAGTGACACGAAGGATGGGGGGGGCCGTGAAAATGACTTTGCTCGTACCGGGAATCGAACCAAGGTATCGTAGGCTTAATTTCGAAGAATTCGACGCAACTCCCCACGGCGCTACTTCAAAGAGAGGAGCCAAACCAAGGTCAGAAGAGGAGTGAAAAAAAAACCACCCCTAGAATTCAAGTTCGTACATACACAGTCTCCCGACATCAAATCAGGCGACTGTGGCCCATCTTGAACGGCCGTCGCTCAAGTCTTACCTAATATTTGGCCCGCATTCCATCCGATGATTGGATGTCCAAGAAAATACTTCCAACAGTACAGACTTGAATGCCAAGCCAAAAAAAAAAAATGCCTCCCCCAGTCCACCATTTGGGTGGACCATTTGGCCAAGACCCATTCATTTTGTTCAGAACAGCTTCTCAGATCCTTTATGAAAAATGCCTCCCGTTCACATTCAGGCCAAGAGTATATGCACTTCGTTGGGGACAGATAGCATTACCGACCCATATCCCTTGACTTGATCCTAATTTGTACCTCCTTTGCATTTTTCATCGCTATTTTACATTATCCTTCAGATATTGTCCGCTTTCGTCGCAGCGACTATCGCTCGCACATATATTATGCAGAACGACGAGGAGGAGGACGACAACGACGAAGCACATCGATGTGCTATCGACATACTATGGTTTTGTTCGGAAATAGTATAAATTTGATTCCATGAAGGTTTTAGGCTTTATGTGGTCGCAGATAGGGGGCACGTCCCCACTTCATCCATCCACCATAAACCTCATGGATATACAAGTCATCATCATCATCACCGCATGCTCCACTTTAGGGGTCGCGGTGGTAGACCACACACGAGAGATCTTCAGGCAACTCGATCCTCGGCCATCGAATCTAACTCATCAGGAGTTATGCTCAATCGTAACCAGGCAAGTTTTCGGACATGGTCCAAGGTGTCGCCCACCTGATGGAAACGTATTCAACGCTCGCCTCGGAAGCAGTGATGACGGGGACATTCGAGCCAAGTGACCAAACCACCGAAGCATAGCCATCTCCGTTCGAAGAAGCAGTTTTTCACCCTGTCCCGGCGAGTAATTCCCACAACAGCACGGAGAAATCTCATCACCAGCAGCTTGTATTCCCGACCTTATTCTATCGGTCATTACCCAAATTTCATGACCATTGGTGAGAGTTGGAACAAATACTGACTTGGCCTTGGACCAAGCTCGGACTTCCTGGTTACAGATCTACCAAGCTGTTTCAAAACTGACCCAGCTTGAGCAATCCTACAGGAAAGCTCAGCATTGCTCCTCCCATCACTCGTGAAAAAGACCCCGAGATACGTAATCTCCTCCAGCTGCTTCAATGGGACTCCACTATCGGAGGTTATGGTCATCTCATGAACGCCTGTACAATGCACTTAACCTTCATTCCAGCATCAGCACATACGGAGGAGGATAACTGTGATGTGAGGATAACTAACAAAGCCAACCATACCGAGGAATAAGTTCAAACGGGTCAGAAATGACGGCAATGCTATTATCAGACGGAGGGTGGTAAAACCAAGTGGGTAGTAAAAATTTTCTTTTGTGAAAAAAGCATAAAGAATGCCGCCTTCGTCTTCAATTCCCACGCTCCTTCACAGCTGTCAACTCTTTAGACAAAGCCAATCTGTGTGCGGTTCATTTTGCAGCCAGCTCAACTCTGTCAGATTCCATGTCTCCACCCGTACTTGAGAGCTTTCATTCCACCATGGGACAAATCCACTTTCGCACTTGTGCAGTGGCAAGAGTACTTAAAGATCTCGACGTGCACAAGTCCCAAGGTCCGTATGGTATCCCCCATACACCTCTGAAGAGGTGTTCTTCTTCTCTGGCAAAACCACTGCTCTTTTACATTTGTCCAGCCCGTCCCTAAAAAGGGCGAATCTTCGTCACCGCTTCGTACCGACCCATAGAACTTACGTCCCTCCTTTCTAGGATCATGGAAATGCTGATAAGATGACGATATCTTGAATAGCGAAGGGCTTCTTAATGACCAGCAGAAGGGTTTCCGCAGCAACAGTTCCACAGGCTTATTTCAACGAAAAGGGGAACCAGTCGTTGTCCAATGCAGACGAAACCAAGATCGTTGCGCTTGATATTTGACAGAGTTTATCATCAAACTCTCTTGTCGATGAATCTCTTCTTCTATCGATTAGAAATTACATTTTGAACCGTTCAATTCAAGTTGTTTTGGATGGGTTCCAGTCTGGTAGCCACCAAATAAATGCTGGTGTTCCTCAAGGCTCTGTTTTGTGTCCGACACTCTTTCTCATTTTTATGAATGATCTCTTGTCTGCTACGTTATTCGATGATGACAGCACCCTCAGCTTTTCATATTCGTTCCTAGACTCACGACCGCGCCCTTCGGCCGTAAAATTGGATCAGCAGCGTCTGTTAAGCACATTGGGCTCCTATATCGTCAGCATAATTAACTGGGGAAAGAGCAATCGAGTGGAATTCAATTCTGTCTGCTGTCATTTGATAGTCAGCCAATATCCACGAATGGCGCCTGTGTCGACGAAACCGGAAAACTTTCCTTGGCGTGTGCATCAACACAACACTTTGTTGAACCGATCACTTATTTGAGGTCGCCAAAAATGCTACAAAATGGTTAGGTTTCCTTAATCGATGCTGGAAATATTTCGTCCCCTCTGACTTGGCTGTGATTTATAAGGCGTTTATCTGGCCCAAGCTTGAGTATAACGCTCATATGTGGTCTGGTGCCCCTAAGACCATCCTGTACCTACTAGATATATAGAATCCAAGCTAATAGGAGACAACAGAGTCATTAGACTTGCTCGAACATCGGTGTACAGTATCTTCTTGTCCGTATTTCATCGCTATTTTAACAAACGATGCTAGCCAACGGCATTCCTCCACTCCATGAATTCACCCGCAGTACCCGCCTCGCCACGAATGCCCGTGAGTTTACCCTTAAGCCTACCTTCGACGCACAGTTAAATGCAGAGACTCGTTCTTCAGCCGCACCACACTAACATGGAATGCTCATCCCAGCCTAAAATTTCCCACAGACTAGAATCCGCAGATATGTAAAACCAAGGTACACAGGTACCTCCTCTCCATTTCTCCCTCAAGACCTTCCTCCCGGACACTTAAGGGTGTTAGTAACCCCTAAGTAAAGTGGTGGCCGTAGACGTGCGTCGATTACTACGTACTTGAACCTGCGGTGTATGGTTTGGTCCTAAGTACGAAAAACAAACCCTTTTCACAGAACACCCCTTTCGAGTTACTGACGATGAGTGTAACTAGTTAGAAATAGTTTCTCAAACTTGGCTCTTCGGAATCGGCATACAACTGTAAGGCCCTTCCATCGTTAGAGAACAA
The DNA here is from genome assembly GCA_905231855.2 of Eristalis tenax. Taxonomy (NCBI): domain Eukaryota; kingdom Metazoa; phylum Arthropoda; class Insecta; order Diptera; family Syrphidae; genus Eristalis; species Eristalis tenax. Next base: position 13,914,293 of record HG993126.1, on the reverse strand, counting down.
TAGCACACGAGTGGTTGCCATAGACGTTAGGTCATGGTCCATAACGGACTGAAGCACCACACAATGAAGATGACGAAGCATTTCATTAATAAATTCTGTGGAAATAGGCTTCGGTGATGGCCTCATATAAGCAACGCTTTCTAGCCCAAATAGCACGGACAATATGAATGCAGGCTAGGCTGAGGTCCACCTCGGACTGTAGCACCGCCCGGATTTCTGAAGAAGTATGTGCTTCTGAACTACGGTTTAGTTCTGGGGAAAACATTGCTGCTGAGGCCAGACCCTTATCATGCGGCAACCAATAACTTGATCCTGGGATTCCAAGTGAATCTGTGTTACAGGACACCGGACGAAATACACAAGAACGTACAGCTCATAGTGAGACTCAACCGACAAGCACTTCCAGTACCCTGCGACGACATCTCCCCAAGCTTGTTCAAATCCCCACGCCAAGATGATGGATCTTCCGCTGACAGTCGTTCATCATCGCTGAGGTGCCACACACGCATTTGACCAGTTGAGCCCGGAGACCTCCCAGACTAACCATTTCACAGTCCTTCAACCAAACGCATTGATTCATCAAACCCACCCATCAACCGAAACCGCCATCTAGTGTCAAGACACAAACCCCACACACTGGTTGATGTCCACAATATCGCCATGAGCATATGTCCCATAGATGTGATGCACTCAGCTCCGGCTCTCAAGAACATTTCAAAATCATCTTCAAATTGAAAAGAGCCCAGTGACAAGTTACAACCGAATCAACATCAAAGCCAAGTGCACAATAAAATTCTCTCTCATCGGCAACATGGGACCCATAACTGAATGTTTCGATGGCACTTGGACGAAGAATGCATCTTCGCACATAGCAATGGAGGACCCTAAAACTCGGAAAATGATTACCCATACGCCAGAGTGCACAGCCCCGACTGGCATGAGCACTCATAAGTACTCACCGTAAACATGTTAACTTCTGCTGTCACCGAGGGCACATCCACATCCGAGACGTCACGTCGGGCGCACCGACCAGTCGGGGTGAGAGAAATTGGAAATTGGAAATCAATAAAACGAAATTAAGTTTTGTCAATTTTCAATACGAATGTAAAATTGAATAATAAGCCTTGCCAATGAGAATAAAATCCGAGGCGTCCCCCAGCAGATCCGAGAGACTCCTTCCGAGGGAACTGGAAAAAACAGAAACGAGAGAAGAAAAAAACTCGTCGCATAGATCCTCCCTTCGCCGAGCGCACCGAGTGGAGCAAGCAGAACTTGGCGGAACAAAAAGCACGCCCGCAGGGGTACTGTGTGCTGGCTGAGACGGAAAGACACTTCCCAAGGACTGTTATATTATAATCTAATGCCCTTGTAGACAAGAACTTTGGCGCTCTTGCCTTGCTATCGAGTCTATCTCCGCCCGAAGATCTTCCTGCCCGACGAGCGACGTCCCACCCGACGCTCGTGCTGTTTGCCGCATCGTGTCTGCTCTGCTGATACTCTCTCTCTTGTAGATTGCAAGTGCTTTTCTGAAATGACTCTGCATCGTGTACAGACGGAATGGGGTGACGGGTGATGTTTCAACTACGAAGGCGGATTTAAGTAGTTTATTCGAAGTTCATTTTACTTCCCGGCACCAACCACCACACCGCCCACTTTGGATGGGAAACAACCAACTGACGACTGCCGACTGCCGACTGCTGACTGCTGACTGTCGGTGGATGCGAAACGGAAACGCACAAAAGGAGCAAAAGGGCCCAGGAGCACAGCAACAAAACAAGAAATTGACTTGAGCAAAACACAAAAAAAGAAAAACAACACTGAACACTGAACGAAAGTCAAACGCGCCAACGCCAACGCGAAAGAAACACAAAAACGAAGCGAAAGCTGACAGTTTAATTTGATTTATGTCAGCGATTTGAGTCAGTTGGCGGCAGTTGTAGAACTTCGAAGTGGGGGCTGTATCTCTGATGGGGCGTGCGGCGAGACGGAGGTGATGTCTGGCTTTTGGTTTCCACTCTGCGTCTGTACTGCGCTTCCGTGTACCAAGTAACAAGTTGAATTTTCGCTTTGGTTCGCTTTTATTTTCCGTTTTTTTTTTTTCATCTTGCGTTTAGTGAGTTCCGCTTTGGGCGTTCGTTGAGAGTTGAGAGACATCGTTTTGAAAATATTTTACAGGTGATTTCCGGTTAGATTGTGCGCCAGTGGTGTGTGTGCGTCTGTGTCTTTGGGGGATGACGACGGCGACGTTTCATATTTGCTCACAAGCATCGGGTTACCCATCGTCGAAGTGTAATGACATGCGCGCCGTTTCATCAGAAGGAGGAAACCGCGGCGCAGATCTTTTTCATTCGGTGGGGGTACGATATTTCGTCTCGTCAAACGATAGGCTTGGCAGGCGACAGGCACTTTGTTTGTAGAAGTATTCTTTGCTCGACCGAGTACACGAGCAGGCGTGGGCCACAATGCCCGGGACAAGGCAATGACCAATTGGAGAGACCATCAGTCAGGTACAGGGACGCGCGACTGTCCGAGGTTGACCTGAGCCAAGCTTCTGACGCAACCACTTGCGTAAGTGATGGGTGGGACCCACCGTTTTAAGCCGACTCTGCAGTACTTCCTTGGACATTGTCAGTTACTCGACAGAGGTGGAGCCATGAGTTAGGAAAGTTGCCAAATTCGGGGATTGAACATAGAACCCTCGACGCACCTACGGACTACGACACATCAGCCGGAATGCTCATTGTGATTAAAAAAAGCGAATTTCTCCCTACTTCGATCCTGAAGCGTTATAGTCTCTACCAACTTGCAAGCGTTTGGTGAAAGAGGACAGTCGGATGACGGGAAAACCATCGGTCTGAATGCCCGTTTCTACAATTACCCGAGTATCCGGGTACTTGTTGAGAGTTGAGAGACTTAGTTTTGAAAGTATTTTACAGGTGATCCCGGTTTCGATTGTGCGTCAGTGGTGTGTGTGTGCGCCTGCGACTTTTGGGGGATGATGATGGCGACATTTCATCATCCGGGTACTCGGGGAATGTGGCTAACACGTCATTATCGGGTAACGGGCACCCTACCAAACTCGTCCGTTTGTGCAGAATGACGCTGGGGAATGCACGCTGCACCATTAAGGTCGGTAAAAACCCACTCGAGATCTTTAATGTCAAAAAAGTGTTTAGACAAGGCGACACGCTGTCATGTACGACTGGTCAGCGACATCGACTTCCCAACGATTGCGATGGCCAAGTCATGTGGAGCGGATGGAAACCAAAGCTCCGGTCTGGAATGTCTTCGAATCCACCCCAGAGGGGCAGTAGAAGAAGACCGCGACTCAGTTCGAAGGGGACCTCAACCGACTATGCGTGCGAAACTGGAGGCAGTTCGTTGAAAATCGAGCTGGCTGTAGACGCTTGTTGGTTGAGGCTCGGGTCCACCCTGGACTGTGGCTCAACCTTAAGTAAGAAAGTATACGGGTGCTCGATTATTTGGTACAAGAGTAATACTCCAAATTGCGGGTACGTGGGTGGATTCCCGGGTTTGCGGGTAGAAAGAGCTCTAGTTTATACTCCTCCTCTCTTCTTATCTCTAGCTATAGTTTATACTTAATCGTGAAGTCCTAGATGTAACACCGCCATTTGAGTTCTGGTATTTTCTGTTGGCTTTTATTCAAATGGCCTTTGTGGTCCCATGTACACAACTTCTCGAAAGTTGATGGGTTTTCAGTACTTTAACCCTGGATGGTTATCCTTTGTCTAATTGACGAACAGCTCTCTTTCATTCCTTAAAATTCAATTTACGCACAACATCAGTTGGTGGACGCCTCTGTAAGCGTCCGTACGCATGGGATTCGTGGATTACTGAAAACTCGTTTTTTCTAAAGCTATGTTCGTCGAAACGACGAAGGATCACTTTTGTTTTTTCTTCAACGCCTTTGTTACTTTTATTTATTCGTGTGCTTTTGTTGAGCTTTCTTTTTCGTTAGAAAATGAGTTCCCCCCAGTGACTAAGCGATGACGAAATAGAGAAATTTCTTGGAATGTGCGAAGACGATGATTTTATTTCAGAAGACGATGACATTGAAGAAGATATTGGAAGAAGAGCGACAATAATTTGTTAGGGAGGATGCTGATGAACATGAAAGCAAAGCCACGTCTTTGGAGGATATTTTTAATTCGGATGAAGGCAATATTCCCCTCAATTTACTCCGGAAAAAACAGGTATAATCGAATTTACAAAAACCATTCTTCGAGGCAAAAACGATAACAATTGGTCGGCAAAAAAAGGCAAAAGTCATCGACATTGTTTGAATATAGTTCATCAGGCAAGAGGACCAACACGTCGATGTAAAAATATTGTGCAATGATAGTGCGATATAGTGCAATGGCAATGGATATAGTACAATGGGCAAACGTCGAAGTAAATTCGAGAAAAAAAGATCTGATTCCAGAAATTAATAAATGGCAAAAACGAGGAACCGATTCTAGGGAAATACAAGCTTTAGTTGGCATTTTATGCTTGACAGTTGTCTCAAAAAGCAATCACCTGACTTCGGAGGAATTATTTGATTCCAGCTATAGTGGATCTCGGTATGTTTCGACAATGACTAAGTCCAGATTATATGCCTTTTATCGTGTTTGTCGTTTTGACGATAAAGCAGTCCGCATTCAAATGTCTAATGATAAATTCGCCCCTATTAGGAAAAAATGGGATACTTTTATCCAGAAATGTCGTGAAAATTATACTCCTAGGCTCTATTTGACAATCGATGAGCAGCTTCTAGCTTTTCGTGGAAGCTGTTCGTTCCCGATGTATATTCCGAATAAACCTGCCAAATTCGGCTTGAAAACGCAAGCATTATGTTATGCGACAGTGGGACCAAATACATGCTGGACGCAATGCTCTATTTAGGAAACTGGTCGAACTATGCAGTAAGCTTCCTCTTGGCGAATTTTACGTGAAGGGACTAACGAAGCAAATTCATGGCTCAAATAGAAACGTAACGATGGACAATTGGTTTACGTCGGTCAACGTCGGTCAACGTCGGCCATATAAATTGACAATAGTGGGAACCTTACGCTCGAATAAACGAGAAATACCCAACGAAATGTGAAATCAAAAAGGGCGGAAATGTTAAAAATCAAGGTTTTGCTACGACAAGGAACTAACGCTGCTGTCAAACCTCAATGTCAAACCTCAATGTTTTGCTACGACAAGGAACTAACGCTGTTGTCGTATAAGCCAAAGCCATCGAAAACTATTTTCTTGTTGTCATCCTGCAATGAGGAAGGAACTATAAACCCAATTTAAAAAAAAAACCTCATATGGTTGAGTTTTATAATCAAACTGTGTCAAACTGTGCAGTGTAATGAGCTGCCCACGAAAAACCAATCTATGGCCGATGTGCCAGTTTTATGGAATATTAAACATGGCATTTATCAATAGTTATATAATCTACGCACATAATATGATTGGGAGCAAACAAAAACCATTAAGCCCCCGTGAATTTATGAAGAAGCTGCATTGTGAGCTTGTTGAGCAAGATATGTTCGGAAGGTTGGAACCCCCTACTTTGCTTGCTTCAACTAGGAAAAGAATCGAAAATGATTTGGCTAATAATCAGGAAAATGTTCCAGGTCTGATTCAAGAGAAAAAAAGAAAAATCTGCGCACTTTGCCCATACAAAAAGAGGCGCATTTCAATGTCTTCCTGCTATAAGTGCAAAAGAAGCATATGTGGTGAACACGAAATAAAGGCTTGTGCCTCTTTTATTTAACATCAGATTTGCTTTAGAAAACTACTTTCAGCCTTTTTTGAGTTTGAATATTTAACCCATTTTCCAATTGGAGATTTAGATAAGGTAACTAAATTAATTAAAAAAAAAATATGCGTCACATTCCACGAGAAAAAAAAAATAAAATGTATGAGTTTATTCAAAAATAATATTTTCTATATTTTATATTTTTTATATAAATAAAATAATTACAATTACATATAAATAAATATATTTTTTCTATCAATTTATTTTTTACATAAATAAATTTTTTCTTTTGCAGCAAGTGCAGCCATGCAGTCGAACGAAGTTCCAATCCAAATCCAATGAGGTACATTTTATCAGTCTTTACTGAATTTTTTTCTCCATTCTTCAATGACACCCACTCCCGCCGCCTCACCTTCAAAGGTCATCTTTAACGGACGTAAGATTGTCCCCAGGCGGCATGGCAACTACAAGTGTGCCCCATGCGCTCGAGGACGTCGATCGCTCTCGTGATATTCGGATTTATGTTCCACTTAAACTTATTTGTTCAATTTACGCCCCCTTAACCAAATGGAATTCGAGTTCGCAAATCCACCCAGCCAGCAGAAGAAGAGGGAAAAAAAAATGCAACGCAACAGACTTGAACTTATCCAATAAAATAGTGCTTAAAGCCAATCCCATATCCTTTATGCTTATTTGAATTTAGCATATTTTATGTTGTACGTATTTCTGTTGGGCTCACCACCCGTATCCTTCGGGTTTTTTTTTTTTTTGGGAACAGCACGGCCTTTCCGTTCTTGGAGTTAACTGCGAGGAAACAACCGAAAAATGAAAACGAAAACGAATTTATGAATTCAAAGGGAAATTGCTTTTGATATCACATTCATTTCTTTTTTTTCTTCTGTTTTCTCCTCCTCCTCTTCCGCCCACTCGTGTGTGTCGGCGAGTGTGTTCGGCTATCACAATGCATTCGAGGGGCCGAGGGGAGGCTAACGAATGAGATACAATTTTCGAAATTATAGTAGTTAGTGCACATGAGTGCATTCCATGGAATAAATTTCAAAAAGAGGCTCACCATTCGATTGTGTGGCGCACACTCCAGGCGGGATCGACCGGGTAAGTAAGTGCATAAGTGCAACGGCCGCATTGGAATTGCGTGTGCCATTTGTGCAACCAAGAGCTACAGTCCTGCGGCTGCATTATTCAACAGGACGCGAGGCGGGCGCGCTGCGTGCGTGGGAGGTGATCTGTTGGATTGAAGACAACCCCAATAACAACCGGCCAGGCAGTGAATACACAATTAAATTAATTTGCTCTGAGTTTGTGGCATTCCGCAGCGATATCGCAATTAATTGCCGCTTTAAATGTGCATTCGATTTAAATCGAGTTCACTAGTTCGGTTCGGTTTGGGATGATGTCCTGTTCTCCTGCGAGCTTAGGTTAGGTTTTGTTGAACGCAATTATGTGCATGAAGCTCGGGAAACTCGAAGAGATCTGATGGAGTGCTGCAAATTGGCTTGCCCTCATTGCTTTAACATGAAGTGCACCTTTGGCAGGCAGGCTAATGAACTTCGCTTCTGACAAAGGGGGATGCCCCTTTTATGCTGATCTTGCTTCGCCGGAACACATACATACGCCTTTGAGTTACTGACTTTCACGGACTCATCTGGCCTGTGAGGCTGAGCCTAAGCTACAACTGCCTTGATGCCGAGCGCACTGCCTCCATCGCGTCTAAGGCGTCTTAAGTCTGCGATGACTTGTTTTTCGAATTTATGCCTCTGGAACCTGGCTCGGATTCCAAGACCCCGTTGGAGTATTGTTGCTCCTATTCTCGAGTTAGTGAAGTCGACGACAAGCCTTCCAGGTGCCACGTTCTTCAGCGAGCTGCCTCCAATTACGCACGTGAACTTGCCGGAGGTTCTTCTCCGCTTGTGGGCGCCATGCTTCCGTGAGCGTACTCTATTAAACTGTGCCACTGGCGAGGAGTCTAAGACTGATGTCAATGTGCTCTGATGGCGTAGATGTCGAACTTAGGGTGGATCTGGAGAAGAGGTGAAGGCTGCGTATAGAGTAACGGTTTCCCAATTTTTTTAAGTTCATTGCGGCCACAACCCACTCTCAGTCTTATACGCTACATGCCTCCCTGTCTGCACTCTTTACCAAATTTGGCCGTCAGAGGCAGGCCGCAGGGTTGGACTGACTACGATGCATAGGATGCACAGTTCCTAGTGGTCGATGGGGATTTTGCATTTCCGACGTCAAACTGTGGTGTTCTTTCTCGACTTGGTTAATTTCTCATTATCAGAGTCCTTACCTTGGAAATGATCGGATTCGTAGTTGGTTTCTTGGAAGGTTCGGACGTCGGGAATACTGGGAGTGTGAATGTTGATGTGAGGGCACCGCGTACTGGCCACCCCGTCAAGAAATCCAATGGCCTTGAATTGAATTGAAGAACTTGGGGTGTGCCATAACGAAGACTCCCCTTGGTCTAGATGGGATTTCTTGGAAGTCTGCCTCTGTTATGTTTGTCATTTTGAATCTTTCTCTAGCAAGTCGTGGACAGTCGATTAGACACAGTTTCTGTCGCCTGGTCACAGTGCCTACAGATTGGGCCTCACCAGTACAGAGGCCCAATTTTATTACATGCTCCGTGTCCAGTTGGTGCTCGACACAGCACTCCTAGGTCAGCTTTGTTCAGTTGCAGAGCTTCTTTGGCTAGTTTAGGATTCTGGTTTTGTTCCATGAACTTTCTTGAGTGCTTAGTGCCCGCCTGACTTGTTCATTTATTTAAAGTTCCTATTTTTGAATCCATAAAGGGCCCAATAATCGGTATCTGAGCTATCCGATATCAGCCGTGTCATTACCTTCATTGGTCTCATGTCCTGGCACTCAGTGTATTTAGTATTTTGTCACATTCCCAGACAGCTCTAGAATTGACTGTGTAGCGCTTAAATATATATTTCGATGTTTTTGGGTTTTCTATCGTTAATTCCGGCGCATCGGCTCATCAACTGCAGACAGTTCAGCTTGGGGAATGTGGAATGTGAAGGCTACATCTCGGTCCAATCTCACCAGCCCCTACCTTGTTTTCAGATTTCGACCGATCGGTGTACCACTTTTGGCTTCCAACCTTCAGCCGACTTGGTATGAGAATTTCATTGTTTTTTCTTTTCCAAAGTTTGACTCAAGTCACTTACTCGAGTTCCAGGGGTTTCAAGGTGTCCAACAAGAAGTCCTTCCTTGTAAATATAGCTTCTCTGTAAAGTTAAGGCTTGTCCTGCAGCTTCAGCCTGTTCATTATTGCTTCCATCCCTGCGCTGGGCTTCGTTTTGGCTGCACAGATGCACGCTAGCCTTTGTATTTTGTTGAGTTTGTTTATGGCTCTATTCTGTTCCCAGTTTCAACAGCCTTAGTCTTCTCATGCACGCTGTGTTTCCCGGTGAGTTCTGTCATCTTGGCAATAATGGCCCTTGGTCTGTTTTCGGACGTCTTCTCATGCAGGCTGTGTTTCCTGGTGACTTCTTTCATCTTGGCCCTAATGGCCCTTGGTCTGTTTTCGGACGTCTTCTCATGCAGGCTGTTTTTCCCGGTGACTTCTGTCATCCTGGCCCTGATTGGCGTTAGCCTGTTTCCGGACGTGTTGTCATGCAGGCTGTGTTTCCCGGTGACTTCTGTCATCCTGGCCGTAATGGCCCTTGGTCTGTTTTCGGACGTCTTCTCATGCAGGCTGTGTTTCCCGGTGACTTCTGTCATCTTGGCCCTAATGGCCTTGGTCTGTTTTCGGACGTCTTCTCATGCAGGCTGTGTTTCCCGGTGACTTCTGTCATCCTGGCCCTTATGGCCCTTGGTCTGTTTTCGGACGTCTTCTCATGCAGGCTGTGTTTCCCGGTGACTTCTGTCATCCTGGCCCTAAAGGCCCTTGGTCTGTTTTCGGACGTCTTCTCATGCAGGCTGTGTTTCCCGGTGACTTCTGTCATCCTGGCCCTGATTGACGATGATCACTCGATCATTTGTGCCGGCAAAGGTGTCTCCTTGAGGGAAACCGCGGAAAGACGATGAATACTGGACTCTTCGATGGAAATGCCTCATTTTCCCCCCAATCGCACCCGATTCGGAGTCTGGCGGTCGTGGTGGAAATGGATCTAACTCCTTCCTTCTCTAGACTTCATGACAAGTACAGCAGCACAAGGGCATTTATCATGACATCTCATAAGCCGATGTCTGCGGAAAGGTTATTTTCGTTCGGTGCCGCTCTTATGCAAATCATTCGCCACAGAATCACTGTTCAAGTTTGAAAATTCCTTTAATTGGCTGCACACCCCCACCACCTTGCCACGTTCAGACGTACTTCATCTCAAAGCATCGCGGGCTTGGTTGGCACCACCGCGCAACTCCCGAAACTTCATCGTTCCACTCTGACAATTATTCAGTCTTCCACAATCAGATGAATGAACTTCTGACTAAAATCGACTTAACAGCGAGTTGCACTCTGCTGCGCAGAGTACCGAGCACAAAGTCGGCGGCAAACGAAGGGAAAAATGAAAAATAAATAAATTAAAATAATTTACAACAAATTGTGCTCCGCCGCGGCGCTGGGAAAAGTTTTGTAACAAAACACGAGAATTCCTCCAGATAAACAGGACGCCGGCGGTGGTGGCGGCGTCCTTTTTGCCCACCCGCCATAAATTTGACTCCAGTTTCTCATTTGCACTTTGTTACCAAGTCAACCCTCGGGCGAGCGAATCAAGCGTGAAGATACACCACCAGCCGCCGACAACTACACCCGCCCACTCCCTAGTCACGGATCGAGCAGTGTGCAGCAGTTAACAAGCACGGCGGCGGAGACATTATCAGTGGCACTGGGCTATGCATTCGGGGCTCCATCGCCTCCTTGGGTGGGTGGCTATTATTTAAACCGTAGACCGCCGAAAATCAGGCGGGGATGACAAACTTCGCCCAGACCCCCTAATGCGGGACGAAAGATGAAGAGCACAAAATACGATGACAGTCCCCGAGAGGGTGCCGGAGCGGGTGGCATCCAGGGGGCGGCAGCAACATTAATGGTCGTGCATTCATTAAAATAAATCATTTTTACTGTCAACTGAATAAATTCGCTGCGAATAAATCAGAAGCTGTTCCGAGCATCGCGACAGAATTAGTTCCTCTAAATGCTGGTGACTTGACTGCTTTGCTGGTTGCTTGGTTGCTTGTTTGGTGGCGGTGCTGTGTGTGTGTGTGCAGGAGGGGAGTCAGTGACCTATTTGTGAGAGGAGACTCTTCTAGATTTTGATTCGGATACAACGAATTGGATTCTCTCTTGTTACAGGGGGTGGAGCTGGCATGCTGACTTCGGTAATGGGACACCTTTTTTGACACAGCTCAGGTCGTTCCTTCTGATTTCTGTCATTCTGGTGGCACTGTGCCATGATTGGGGTTGGCGCTGTTCGTGTCAACTCCTCTCGCTTGATGTGTGACGTGAAACAACTTGACAAGGGGGTGACTCTGTAGTGGAGAAGTTGCAATTCTAAAACTATCCGGGGGCGAGGAGACGCCTAGTTCTCAGATGAACATTGCATGAGACGACTGTGCTCAGAGGAACACTGACTAAGGAATTGAAGTGCTATCGTCTTGAATCGGGCGAACTTAAGACCTGACAATTGGTTATGGTTATGTTTCTTACCATGAGTGGTATTGAATTTTGAATTGAAGAACTCGGGGTGTGTCATAAAAACTGCGACCATGCAGGCCTCTGGCACCCCCTGCTTTAGGTTTAGTATTGGGCCTGTAACTTAATTCGTGCGGTTTGCCAAGAGATGGCGTGACTTGTATTATTCCATTGGAACATGCGTTGGAAGGCTACTGTCATTGTACGTCATTTCAGAATATGTCATTCATTTGAAGCGTAAACAACAATCATTTTTTTTCACTCAAATATATCGAACTTTGTGCCAGAAGAAGTGTTTTTGCGGGGAGTTCTTCTTCATTACTTTAATATGAAAAAAACTGCTGCCGAAAGTAATCGTATTTTGGTGGAAGTTTATGGTGAACATGCGCTAGCTGAGCGAACGTGCCAAAAGTGGTGATTTTGGCTTGGCCAACCAGCCAAATCAACGGCAAAGCCCAGCATCCATGGCTCGAAGGTAATGTTCTGTATTTGGTGGGATCAGAAGGGTGTGCTGTATTGTGAGCTGCTAAAACCGGGTGAAACAATCAATGGACAACGCTACCGAACACAATTAATCCGTTTGAAGAGAGCACTAGCCGAAAAACGCGCGGAATATGCGACCAGACATGATGCAATAATTTCCCATCATGACAACGCTCGGCCCCACGTTGCTATTCCGGTTAAGAACTATTTGGAAAACAGTGGATTAGAAGTTCTACCCCACCCGCCTTATAGCCCAGGCCTTGCCAATTTTGACTACCATTTGTTCCAGTCGATGCAAAATGCCCTCACTGAAATACGGTTCACATCAGCATTTGTTAATGTAGATCTGCAGTCTAGAGATGCTATGTACACCCGTTGTGTCGCCAGGACACTAGCAGAAAGTAAAGAAGACGCTGCTTAGAACTTCACACACAAAAGAAAAAAAGAGTTACTACGAATGGTCATTGACTTGATTTTGAATCGATCACACAAGCGATTTATGATAATTTGCAGAACAATATGCTCGGTTGTCTCACACAGGAATGAATTTAGTACAAGCAAGCCGAGCAGCAGTTGCAGTTCGGCACTCCCACATAAGCTCCGCTCAATGTTGTTGTTGCTTGGTTGGACTTGGGTGAACTTATGTTTTGCCGTGTCTTCTGACCCGCATGCTCCACTAAAGAGGTAGCGGGGGTAGACCACACACGAGAGATCTCCAGCCAACTCGATCCTCCGCCATCGACTCTAACTCAGCAGGAGATATGCCCAAGCGTAAGTAGACGAGTTTTTGGACTTGGTCCAACCATCTCGTCCTGGGTCTGTCAAGGGGTCGCTCACCTGATGGAAACGTAGTCAACGCCCGCCTCGGAAGCCGCGATGACGGGGACATTCGTGCCACGTGATCAAATCAACGAAGCATAGCCCTCTCCGTTCGAAGAAGCAGCTGCTCAATGTTGAGTTCCACGCGCACTGCCGTGTTTCTCACCCTATCCCGGCGAGTAATTCCCACAACAGCACGGGGAAATCTCATCAGCAGCAGCTTGAATTCCCGACCTTAATCTACTCCAAATTGCATGACCATAGGTGAGTGTAGGAACAATACTGAGTTCAAAATTGACCCAGCTTCTCCCATCACTCGTGAAAAACCCCCGAGATACTCAAACTTCTCCACCTGCTTCAATGGGACTCCATTAACATGGAGACTGCATTGAATAGGCTCCCCCGGCAGCTGACCTCGTGGTGGGGGAGGGCATGCAACAGCCATACAGCCCAAGTCTGGCTAACAAAGCGCAACCCCCCACAATGACAAGAAGGAAACAATTGGCCTCGGATATTGGCCACCTTGGTCTGCCAGGTCCCCATTTGGAGACAGGCCTGAATGGTGGCAGTTGGCGAGCGTCTCGTGGGCGGCCTGTCCCGCTCGGCAGTTAGCCGGGCTTATTCCGAAGGAACTACGAGCAACCCAGAGGCCTCTTGAGCTGCTATGAGGGTGCGAGCGGGAAGTCACGCCACGCGCAAACCAATGCGCGTGGGGAGCAACAGGCAATGGACAACTGCATCACGCTAATACAAGAAGGAAAAACACTTGGTTTTCTGGCTTGTTTTCCGACTGTGTAGGTTTTACTGCAGGAACCCCCGCACAGACTACTACCTCTGATGGACCACTCCGGTGATAGTGCCGTTAATTTGATCCCAACGGTGATTGGACTAGATTTGAAACCCCGGTAAGTCATTTTGACTTTGTTTTCCCTAGGATTCGAATCGGGGACACCTCTAATGAGGCACTTAACCAACTGCACCATTCAGTCGCATTTCGAAGAGCGTAGCCAAGGTCCTTCAAAAGGTTATCCCTCTGTGGCTCTGGCGTAGTATGGTCACGGCGTGCAGGCGTACGTCCTCACGGCTAAGAACCGAGTTCTATCACTGGCTGTGTTCACGAAGAGTGAGAGTAAACATGCCAAAAATGGAACAAACTGCTCTCAGTGGGCGGAAACCAACCGAGAAGGGAAGTCCACCCTATCATGTGTGAATGAAATGAGGAAGGAGTAGACTCACACAGGGGACTAGTATCCTGGTGGTTTCTTGGCCTGATCCTTGTCAGTACACCTCACCTACACAGAAAGCGATAATCCCGTCCTCGCTCGCCACAACCCAGACCATCTATGATGGAATTTCTTCCAAACCACAAGTTGACTTTCGCAGTCTCGGCAACAAATCGGCTTCAGTTTGAATCGGAAGCGAGAAAACTAAAATTCAATCGGCTTTTGACAAGAAGCATCCCTGAACCCTGCCTGAGAGCATTTCCCAGTCTGTTCGTTGGCAGCCGGGTCCACAACTCACACCCAATTTTACCTCAAGACACAACCGTGAATGGAATCATCCCAGCCAATGGCAGCTGTCTATCCATTTCTGCTCTCCGCTCTGCATCGTCTGCAGCTCCCGGCAATCCTTTGATACCCCCGATTAAGATCACTTCCTGGCATCAGTTCTAATGCTCATCCGCATATTGATGAACTCTCATGCCGCCCATAGCACATGTAAATCCTGATCCCGTCACTCCCACACTTCCACACCACCGCACCAGCTCCTGGTGCATTCACCCCACTTAGCAAATAGCTTAAAACGCTATAATCCATTATTAAGCTGCTCTGTTGGGTTCTCCAAGGATACACCCGCACGTACCTCCTCCTGACACACACACACTCACACTGATGCGGGGCATCCGATAGCGCACACGCCCGCACACAGCCACGGCGCGCCGCTTATTCATCCAATATAATAATTATCCTGTTTGCGAAATTTTCGTGTTAATAAGGCGACCTCCGCCGATAAACGTGCGCTACACCATTTGTGCCGGGATTAAATTATCCTTGCAATTTCGATTCGAATAATTTAATTTGTTCGTGTGCGCGGGGAGCCGGCGGGGCGGTGGGCGGCAGCTGCGGTGTGAACATGTGGGCTGAACCGAGTCGGTTTTGATTAAAGGGGATGGACGCGGGCGGATGGCTTTTTGATGGATGAAGGACGGGGTGCACTTTATTCGTGTTCGTGCAGATTTCGTCGACTCTGGTGTGAAGCACGGCAGTCGTGGGCGAGTCATTTGGGTCCCCGAAGTGGCTGTCAGCAGGGATGACACGCGTGAAATGGTTATGTGTGGCCTAAGTGGACATTAGCCGGTTCCTTACGACTTGCGTGAGCTCAGTTAAGTACTTGGTCAGGGAACGCTGCGGCGGCGATGGTTTCGTTCTGAGGTAGGGGCACTTTAGGATGGGTAGTAAATTTACATCAGTGTCTGTGGACCGTCATTGTTGAAGTTTTCTGGTTTTCGTTGGGTCCTGGTCTTCCGTCTGGCTCTGGTGTCCTTCTGGCGCTGGCTTCTTTCTGGCTCCGTTTCCCTTCGTGCTCTGGATTCTTTTCGTAGCTCGCTTCTATCTGGCCCTGGCTTCTCTCTGGCGCTGGCTTGTTTATGGAGCTGTCTTCCTTCTTACTCTGGCTTCCATCTGACTCCAGCTGCTTTCTGGCTGCGGCTTCCTTCTAGCTTTGTCTTCCTTCTGGGTCAGGCATCTTTCTGGAACTGGCTTCCCTCTGGCTCTGCCTTCCTTCTGCCTCCGGTTTCCTTCTGGCTCTGGCTTCTTTCTGATTCCAGCTGCTTTTTGGCTCCGGTTTCCTTCTAGCTCTGGATTCTTTCTGGAGCTGGCTTCCTTCTGGCTCTGGCTTCCTTCTGGCCTCGGCTTTCTTCTGCCTCTGGCTACCTTCTGGCTCTGGCTTCTTTCTGATTCCAGCTGCTTTTTGGCTCCGGTTTCCTTCTAGCTCTGGATTCTTTCTGGAGCTGGCTTCCTTCTGGCTCTGGCTTCCTTCTGGCCTCGGCTTCCTTCTGACTCCGGCTGCTTTCTAGCTCTGGCTTCCTCCTCTCTCTGGTTTCCTTCTGGCGCTAGCTTCTCCGGTTTCCTTCTGGCTTCATTCTGGCGCTGTCTCCTTCGTGGCTCCGGCTTCCTTCTGGCTCTGGCTACCTTCTGGCTCTGGCTACCTTCTGGTTCTGGCTTCTTTTTGGCTCCGGTTTCCTTCTAGGTCTGGATTCTTTCTGGAGCTGGCTTCCTTTTGGCTCTGGATTCCTTCTGGCTTCGGCTTCCTTCTGGCGCTGGTTTATTTTTGGCTCTTGTTTCAATGTGACTCTGTAGATTAGTCCTCTTGGATGAGTCTTGCTTCCGACGTCTTGCTTCCTCAATGTACTACTGCGTGCTTATCTTATCCCCCCACAGTCACCCTACGTCACCCGATCTCTCTTCGCGGCACAACGCGCCATTCATTCGCTGTCTGCATTAAATTCCCAGCGACACTCCTTAATCCCAGCATTCCACAGCGAAACGCCGAGAAATTGAAGGAAACTTTTCAATTCCCCGCTTTAACTGCAGCCAACCCTTCTCGGCAGGGTTAATAAAGCGTCGCATTCCCGAAGCCTGGGCACACACACCAGCCAACACTTTATTGCATTCGGAAGGACAATAAAGTTCTTCCGTCTGCACCCACTCGGGCGATGTACACTCGCACCACAGTGCCATCGCCACCAATGGATGCACTCCGAAACAAAGGCAAATGAGGCGACTACACGGATACCCGCTCCGGGGACGTCTCAGTGCAACGCAGCAGTTTAAGCTGGGAGTGTGAGCGGGGCCCGTGCCGCCCCGTCAGATGCGCTGGTATTGGGTTGGGTTTTTTATGACATCACCACATCGCATGCTGCACACACATATCCCGCCACATGTGCACTTATTCACGTTTCCCTCGCGCACTCCCAGCACGCAGCGAAAAAGGAGCAGCCTCCGCCCATTCAGTTAGGGCTAAGCGTTCCTAGCTGTTAAGTGCGAAAAAAGATGCCAACCCAACAAAAGCACAATGGAACATGCTTCATCCTCTGCAGTCTCCATCCGCCACCCCACCTCGCCCCAGCACCGCTCAACGTCGCTAAGCCACAATGTGGATTTAAAGTTGCATAGTTTGGTGGTTTGGTCGCCCCCAGTGCTGCACGCCGCGCCGCCACTCTGCCGACGGGACCACGGGATCCTTTCTTTAAAAGTCAACCCGCTCGCTGCACGAACAATGAGAGAAAAGCTAATATGCTCGCACTATGCGCCTGGTTGTGCTTGTGCGGCGGGACCGGAGCCCTGCACAGCACACTGCACGAGGCGGGCTGCATGCAGGGGCGTCCTGGAGCGTACTTCGGATTGTGCTTGCAAATGACACATGCATTGTGCGGCAGGATGTACAAAAATGCGAAAAATAAATTCATATTCCGAAGCCGGAGTGGGTGGAGCGACGTTGTCGCTCCGAGAAACCACCGAGCGTCACCACGCAGCAACCACCCACACCAGGGCATGCCATACTGGGCTCTGACGCTAGTGTCGTGAATGGTGACGGCAGTGGCTTTGTGCATTCTTTTCCATCCGCTGCTCCTTACCCCCACAGCCTGTGCTGTGCTTTGATGGAGTAATAACCGCTTCTGGCGCATTACCAGTAGTGGTGCTATCATTTATGGAGCCAACTTGAGCGCTTAATACGTCTGCCATTACCAGGATCCTTACGGGGCGGCCGACAGGGGTGTGGGCAATGTGCCTGGTGGGGCTCCTAAATTATCACCGAAGTCGAGGTAGTTACCTGAAGTTTATAGGCCAAATGCGGTTGACTTTGGGGGCCATGCACTTTGCCGGTGATGCTCGTCGAGCGGAGGAAAGTTGTTCCTTGGATTTTTCGGGTCTAGTCGACAAATGTGTGATGCCATTAAGATCTCCTCGCTAATGGTTCTGGGGGTAAGTGTGAAATGTATGCGGGACCCCTTACGGATGTGTGTGCGTGCCTTTGAATGAACGGGAGCCTAATGAAGTGAAGTCGTTTGTGGCGGTGTCGACAGGGATATAAAAGTCAGCTAGTGGATAGGGAGATTTGCTTTTTATGATCAGCCGTTCGCCGAACAACGCAAAGGAGGCGATGTTCGTGAACTGAGTGGACAGAGACTTTTTTTTGGAACATATGACGACAGTTTAGTAAGTCAATGTTTTTTTTTTTTTAATTGTCCGCGATGAAGTAAATCTGCTTGTACAATTTTTGTTTTTGCTTAAAATAGTTCCTGCTTACATATTGGGCACATAACTTAATTCGTGTGCTTCTTTTTCCAAATTTCAACGTTTATTTAAGAAAAACATGTTCAATAGTAAAGAGTGGTTAAATTTTAAGGGCCGATGTTGATTTTGAATAAAACACAAATTATTTAGGAAATTATTGTCATTTCGGCGGCACACCTCCATCCGATGGTCCAAATGTTCGATGACGCTGAAGCATAATTGAGGTTCTATGCCGTTAATGTGCCGAATTATCTCATCCTTTGGCTCTTGAATTGTTGCTGGCTTATCGACGTACACCTTTTCTTTCAAATAACATGATCTTGGCGGCCAATTGACATCGCCACGTGAGATAACACGGCCATTGAATTTGTCGCGCAAAAGAGCCACTGTTTCGTTAGCTGTGTGGCAAGTGGCACCGTCCTGTTGAAACCACATATCGTCCACATTCATATCTTCCATAAAAAGTTCGTTATCATTTCACGATAGCGAACATCATTCACAGTAACTGCCTGACCGGCCTCATTTTGGAAAAAATACGGCTCGATGATGCCGCCAGCCCATAAACCGCACCAAACAGTCACTCTTCGTGGGTGCATTGGTTTTTCGACAATCTCTCTTGGATTGTCATTCACCCAAATGCGGCAATTCTGCTTATTGGCGAATCCACTGAGGTGAAAATGTGCCTCATCACTGAAGATGATTTTCTTCGAAAACTGATCATCCACTGTTGCCATTTCTTGCCAACATTTTGACCACTGACGACGCTTGAAATGGTCAGAAGACTTTAGTTCTTGAGTCAATTGCACCTTGTATGCGTGTAAATGCAAGTCTTTATGCACAATGTTCATCAACGACGAGCGTGAGAGGTGCAATTGTTGGGCACGACGACGAGTTGAGGTGGACGGCTCTTCAGCCACACTATCGCGAACAGCAGCAATATTTTCTGCAGTACGAGCTGTACGAGCATGCACCCGGTTTGCTCAAATTTATGCACGATTTTTCCGATTGTACGCACATTTGGACGATTAAATTGACCGAAAAATGTGCACGACATGCATTTTGATTTGAACGCCCATTTTCATAATAAGCCTGAATAACTTTAACGCTTTGCTCGATTGTGTATCTTGAGTAAGTCTGAAATTGAGAAATGTCAAATGAAATGCAGAAAAAAACTTGACGTTTAGGTGTGGTTCACATTCAACATCGTCCCTTAAAATGTAACCACTGAAGCTATGACTTTTTCCCATCTTTCTGGCAATTTGTGGATCCCAACCCAGGAGAACTGCGTCGGCTTGGCAGCCAGGAATGAATCAAGCCAATTTTTGATATTCCGCTTTGATGTGAACCGTATTTCAGTGAGGGCGTTCTGCATCGACCGGAACAAATGGTAGTCAGAAGGGGCAAGGTCTGGGCTTTAGGGCGGGTGGGGTAAAACTTCCCATCCACTGTTTTCCAAATAGTTCTTAACTGGAACGTGGAGCCGAGAGTTGTCATGTCAGAAAACTATTGCCTCGTGTCTGGTCGCATAGTCTGGACGTTTTTCGGCTATTGCTCTCTTCAAACGGATTAATTGTGTTCGGTAGCGTTGTCCCTTGATGGTTTCACCCGGTTTTAGCAGCTCACAATAAAGCACACCCTTCTGATCTCACCAAATACAGAGCATTACCTTCGAGCCATGAATGTTCAGCTTTGCCGTTGATTAGGCTAGTTGGCCGGGTTTCACATATGATTTGTTGCGCAATGGATCCATTTTTCATCACCAGTCACAATCCGATGCAAAAATGATTTCCTTTGGTGGCGTTCCAGCAGCTGTTCGGGCATGCAAAACCGCCTTTTGACGTCTCTCGGCTTGAGTGGAACCCAATCTCCTCGCTTTTGAATATATCCACCTGCTTTTAAAGGCTTTGAAATGGCTGCTTGAGTGATACCCAAAGATTCTGCGAGCTCTTCTTGTGTTTGGAAACAATCTTCATAGAGTAATGCTTCCAGTTCTTCATCTTCAAACTTTTTTGGCTGCCCATGACGTTCATCGTCTTCCAAGCCAAAATTACCACTTTTAAATCGTGCAAACCACTTTTGGCACGTTCGCTCAGCTATCGCATGTTCACCATAATCTTAATATTAAAATAATACATAAACACTTTTTCAGGCACAAAGTTCGACGTATTTGAGTGAAAAAAAAAATGATTGTTGTTTACGCTTCAAATGAATGACATATTCTGAAATGACGTACAATGACAGTAGCTTTCCAACGCATGTTCCAATGGAATAATACAAGTTACGCCATCTCTTAGCAAACAGCACGAATTAAGTTAAGTAATAGTCCTACTTCTTGAGCCAGGACAGTGCCTCTTTCGGGATGGAAGACGAAACAGTGATCAGGGAGCTGCAGGGGGATTGCACCTACTCCCTCGTCTGTCTTCGATCCGTCTGTGAAGATGCGCATGGGATCAGCCAGCGTCTGGTCAACAGATATCCAATCCGGTCTTGAGGGAATGCTGCAATATGCGCTTGTTACGACGGAAAATTCATCTCCCATGAGTGGTTGTTATAACCGAAGTCTAATGTACTACCATCCAGTGAAAGCTTAAGTGTCAGCTGGGTGAAGTACTAAAACTCGTCCACAGTCATGGAGACAGTTGCGCTCGTCCTCGCAGAATCAAGATGTGCTCGCCATACCATACCCCGATCTGCATCTTATCCATTCTGCTCAGAGCGGGTGACAAACAGAGAGTGTATCCGAGCAGTCATTCTTCTCATAATTCACTAAACGCCTAAGGACTTGTTCAGAGGAACTGGGTGTGATGCTTTCAGACAACTTGTCATCGTAGCGTTTTTCTTTCGTTTTTGTGTTGTAGGGAACGCCAGGGTCCACCTTAAGCCCTTTACAGGTCCACTTTATTCCAAGCATTCCTTGGACTGCAAGTGTTGAAGTCGTTTCCAACGTATGAACGTTTTTCCGATGGAATCCTATCAAAGTCATAGGAGTTGTGACTCTCCACAACTCCACACGATAAGACCATCGTCCGAGTCCGGAGTTGGATGAGACTGGTAGACAGCCGACGCCGATTATGCAATCCACAAAAGCTACTGAATGCGTTTACTGGCTACAGGGGTGGAGGTTAGCTGAGGAGTGAGGATGCGGACTGGTTCCGCCAGACCAGATAGCTGGGCAAGGGTGGTGCTTGCTGGCTTTCGCCTGGCAATATTCTGGGCTTCTGGCTGACAGCGATTTATGATGACTGCCAGCTGGTGGTAGCTACCAGACGGCTATTTTATATTTGCTGGTGCCTACTAGCTGCCTACCTACCAGGTAGGCTGACTAGTTGGTACCAGCTAAGTGCTAGCTTCTATCTGGCTGCTGGTTTGAGCAAGCTGTTGGCGGTTTATGACAGTTGTGGGCTAGTTGGCTACAGGTTGTATGATCACTGGTGAATGCCTTGTGCCACAAGCCTGGCTTGTAAGTAAATCCATGTTGGCTGATGACTGGTGAATTCTGGCTAGGTTCTGGTGACTTTTCGGATGTCCGTTGATTGACAGCTTGGGGCTGCTAACTCGGCGTGTCTACTGGCGGCTGCTAGTAGTACCTAGGTCCACAGTTCACACGAACAAAATGCATATCTACGATTGAAGAATTTTCGAAACAATTTTTTTTTCCTGTAAATGAGTTTACTTAATGCCTACAAATCGTGGCGCTCGTGTCACAGCAGATAGCTGCATCGTCCCCTACGATGGATGTACATCCAAGGTTCACGGCTCCACATCCTTCAAGAGCATTCCTGTCTGAATCCGAATAAAACTGTAGGTCCCATCCACTCCACGACACAAGTGGTTGTTGTAGTAGCTTGGTACTGGTCCACGGCGGATTGTCGCGCCACTTACGTTATTATGTCCATTCTCACTCATCAAATGTAGTACCTTTAGAGCACAAGAACAAAGCGATTCTGTCACCTTGCACAGGCCATGATTTCTTATCATCAGTAAAAGGGATGTTTTTGGGACCATATTTTGCGTGCTGGCGAAACATATCAAATGATCGCCTGAAGTCTACCAATCGACTAGCGTCGGGAAACTCTAATGCCTACGCGTACGAAGTCGCGGGTGAAACTCCAGATTTGAGGGTGTCGTTCGGTGGGGGCCACCTTTTGAAGTGTTCAAAAGTAACGCGATTTTTCTTCGGAATGAAATTTTATATTAATAAGCTTGGGCTCGTAAAGCCTTTAGGTTAGAAATCACTACTTTTCGACTTTGCCAACTATTTATTTATTTATTCCATATACCGAGTTTAACTCTTACAGATTTCGGAAATAATAATAATCTTATATTCTAGGTACTTGATATAAACATTTAGATAACAAATATAGGACAACAAAAATAAATAATTATATAAACAGTAAATTAAATTAAATAATTATATTTTGTAATAAATAATTATATAGATGATAAATTAAATTAAACAAAAGAAGGTGTCAGAGCTTTGGAATGGACTGTTAACATTTTTGTCTTTCATCACATATTAAGCGGTCTCTTCATCACATAGTTAGCGGTTGATTGAGGCCATAATTATATGAGTGCTTTGGTTGTGGGAAGAATTTCCGGGTTCGAAGAAATCCTTCCGGTGCATAAATCATAACATTTTTGAGCATCTCAGGACAATTTATTCGATACGAGAAAATGTCATGAATGAACATTATGCAAAGAACACTTCGTCTTTGTTCTAAAATATCTAAACCTATTAATGTACATCTTGTTAGATACGGGGGCATGGTGTGAAGATTCCAATCCATTCTTTTTATAAGGAATCTAGTAAATGACTTTTTCTAGACGTACTACAAATTTCATATATAACGCACACCATATTACTGAACAATGTTGAAGATACGGACGTGCAATGGACATATAGACAGATTTTAGGGAATATGTTCTTTTCAGAAATCCTAGCATTGAATTAGCCTTTGCAACTACGTAGTCAATATGAAGCGAGAAAGAAAGTCTCGTGTCAAATATTACACCAAGGTCTTTTATTTCCGTTTTCCTCAAAAGACAAGTCCCACATATCGAATTGCCAAATATTAGGGGTATCAAGACTTGGCAAACAGAAAACTAGTGACATTTGCTAATATTTAAGCTTAGTCCATTGAGATCACTCCAATAACATTACATTTTTAAGTCATTTTGAACTTTCATACAATCTTCACGATTTTTAACACGAAGGAAGGGTCGTCTAAGGTCGTCTGCATACATTAAAAATTTAACATGAGACAGGATTGCAGGAATCTCATTGATAAACAATCCATTATGAACAGTAGTGGACCTATTTGGCTAACTTGAGGAACACCAGAACTTAGGACTTGTTCTGAAGAATTGTGTGTGATGCTTTCAGACAACTTGTCATCGTAGCGTTTTTCTTTCGTTTTTGTCCACCAAGCATTCCTTAGGCAGCAAGTGTTGAAGTCGTTTCCAACTTCATTATGAACAGTAGTGGACCTATATGGCTACCTTGAGGAACACCAGATAATACCTTAATGACTCTAGATTTATAATTGTCAATTTTTACCATTTGAATTCTATTCGTTAAGCAACTTTCTATCCATTTAAGAAGTACTGAATGAATACCAAATTGTCTTAGTTTGTTGAATAGAATGGTGTGTCTGAAGCTGTGTCAAAAGCTTTTCTAAAGTCAGTGAAAATGGCATCAACTTGGTATCCAGATTCTACTGAATCAAACGGATATTTTGGAAATAATGTCTAATTGGTCAAGGTTAAGGATCTATCAGAAACAAAGCCGAGTTGGTGTAAAGATATATGGTACTTGACTGCAAAGTAAGTCTTTTTTGTGACAATTAGCTCAAAAAGATTCCAATCTTTGAGATTCCTCTTTTGTCGAGATCCAGCTTTAAATATCGGTCTAATAAAGGAAACTTTCCATTCGTCCAAGAAACTTTTCAACGAGTTAAGTGATTCCACTGAGTTACACCTTGGCCGACAGCACCTAATTCAAACACTCCACTTTAATTGCGACAGAGAGACGGACGGACAGACCTATGCAAGTATGGCTATCAGAGAGTAGCCAATCGAGAGTATCTCTATCAAATACTTTATCTGAAACTAACATGCCATTGTCTCCTTTTCAGACAGAGAATGTGTCTGAGAACCTTATAAGTGATGTCTGCAGTCAATGCGGACCTTCTCAACAGATCACCAAAATTCAAGAACAAATGCACTCCACTGACTCTTTTCTGCTCGGGCGCAAAATTCTATTCGTTTTATCGCGAAGTGCTTGCGACTGGTTGTAGCGATCTGAGGATAAGACAACACACCCATCTCCTCGGTCCCTCACCTGGGCTGCGATGGTCACTCACCTACTGCCCGCTCTGCAATTCAAATGAAAAGAAAATCCATTCAAATTCTGTTAACGACGTCTACTTAGATTGGAAAATGATAAAATTAATAAGTTTTCCTCCCCCATCCCCGACCCCCGCTCGCCGGAACCATAGTGTCATTGCAAGGCAAAACAAAACCAGGAAAAAAAACCCCCCCAACAAGTTACTTTCACCCCTCTCGTCCACCCCCCGCACAGCCATGGCAGCATAATCAAAGGCGCATAGTTGTTACATGGCATGTAGCCCCGACCCCGGCTGACTGGCGCACAATCCAACGTGTTGTGTTCCTGATCAAAAATCGATTGGAAAATAATTTCCAACTTTGCACACAGAAATTGCACAACAATCTCAGCAGCTATCAGCGAATTTGTTCACGTGCACATCGCCCATCGCCCATCGCCCGTCGCTTGAATCAGCCAGGCCGGGCTGGGCCGGGCCACCCTCAATCCATCCGCAATCCATGTCAGCGGAGGAGGACTTGGTTGCACAACCAACAACAGTCTGACGGGGGTGACGTGGGCCCAGGCACGCTGGTTGACTGGCGGAGGATATCACTGAAACGAGAAACATTTATTTCAGCGTTTTAATTTCGCCCTAAGGAGAGTTTGAAATTTTCAAACGAGCCAACCAACCCGGAACCCGCGGCCCCGGCCCTTGTTTGTCCGCACCTCATCGTCGCACAGTTACCGTTATTGCGCACAGGAAAATCAGTGAAATGCATAGAAAAACACGAACAGGATATCTAAACAACTTCACAACCGACAATTGCCACTATTCCCAGGATGAAAACATTTTAAACCGATTCTTGTAGTGCATTGCAGATGGTCGGCGGCTCGATGGCTTGGCGGCGACGGCGGCGGTAACGATGGGTCGGTCGGTGTTGATGGTACAGAGCACAGAGGGAATCCTTGGAGTAACAATCCTGGAACTGTTATCGTTTGTGCTGTGAAGTTATTGCTCCCCGCGACCGGCACACACTCACAATTTCAGCCATTGTTTCGATTGTAATTGAAGTGTATGTCGATTTGGCCGTCCGCCCCGTCGAATAACTACGGACACGTACACGTACACGTTCACGTGAGTGGGGAGTGGCAGCCAGTGGCAGGTGTGGCGTGTTGGTTGGGCGGAAAATGTGTGCCTGACAGGAAACCCGCCGATTGTAAGTTGTATTGACGAAAATTCCAACACAAATATGCGGTTGCGGCATACATTTTTGCCGAAAAATCCAACCCAATTCAAGTCCTGCCACAATGCAGGGGTTCAGAGAAAGGGCCCTCCACGCCGGCCCACATCAGAGTCCGGGCCGGAAGTGTAGGGAATGCTAAAAGTGACACAGATATTTATTCTACCCCCGGGCCTGACAAGGCACATAAATCGAGGCTGACATTTGATCCAGGACGACAACGTGACGACTGACACGATGATGATTATGATGGCGATGGCCGCACAGTTCTGTGCCGCCTCGCCCCAAGTATTGCCCAAAAAACAAAACCGTCCATTATTTCGTTCTTTTTCTGTTGCGGTTGCAGCCAAGCCCGGCCACCCCGCATTGCCTCCTTCATTTGGCTGCAATTGCTGACTTAGTTCTTGTTCCAAGTTTCGACCACAAGGACTGCAAAGTTTTCGGTTTGCAGTTCAGTTGTGAGACCGAAAAACAAAAGGAAGTCGATGGCTGGAGTAAGCGAAGCGGAGTGCATGGAGTGGGCGCTGGCGGTCGATCGTCTGGACGGCGAAGGGAATAAAATTTCATCCAGCGTTTTGTTACTTTGTTTCATGCAACTACAACGGAGGTCGTTAAGGATTGTGTTGGGCAGTTTTTGAAGTTAGTTTTCCACTTGTCGACGACGACAACGACGGTCTGAATTGACACGAATTGTTAGAGGAATCAGTGTTTCGTTGAATGCACTGCACACCGGGGTGGAGGGGGTGGAGCAAAACGAAATGTCTAAGGGTCCACAGGATTATCGAGGAAAGTTTCGAATAAAAGTAATTTGCGAAATGGCAGACAGAAATGTCCGCGTTAACTGGGGGTGCAGCTGTTACCCGGCTTACACAGAATAAGCTGTCGGAGATGTGAGGCGGCGGTTGTTCTGAGGCGTGCTGTCGGTCGTCTACCGCTTCTGCTTGGCATGGCGTTACACTGTCGACTTTAAACGGGAAGCGCGATCTCTGACTAGCTGGCTCCAGCTGCGCACACAAAGCTGGTTGAGGTGTGTATTGCGCTTGTGTGGTCTTAGAAGCTAAGCTTCTCCTCAAGTTGTCCATGCGGTCTACACAGTCCGGTCACCTCCAGATTGGAACGGCAGATGTCCACTTAACCAACAAGGCACGTTCTGGTTTTGTGCCTTCGGCGAAGCTGATTGAAGATAGAGGCGGCAAAATGCCTTCGATTTCGAACCAGTTTTTGAAATCAATAAATTTTGAAAATTCGTCAATTTTCTTCACTAACTCAAAGCAAAAGCCGCAGTGGGATGGATTAGTTCTTAACTAAACTGGGCAGGGGCCAAATTGGGGGAGTAGTTTTATAGCTTGCACATGCTTAGTTCTACGAACAATACATGCCTTCCCCGGGCAAGTGCATAAGTGCCCCGAGTCTTACGGTGGCTGTCAAGGATTAATCCCCGATCTCTTCTCTTGTTTTGTAAAGATTTTGCGTCAGCTACAATCGAAGAAGAAGGGATTGTAGACTCGCCTTGTCTTGATAGATTGACTTAAACATTCAATTGTCATCCCGACTGGCGAATAATGGCAGATAGAGTCATTCAACACAAAGCCCTTCCCGATCCCCAAGTTTTGTATTTTGATCCAACTAATGTGGACACTGTGACAATCTCGATAGGTTAGGTTAGGTTGAAGTGGCTGACTGCAGCGCAAAGGACAGCAGACACACTTAGGCCAAGTATAGGCCCATTGTGTTACCTCGCGGATCTTGGGGCACCTATTCCGCAAACCAATTAGCGCTTTTAATAAAGCGAAGAAGAAGGCTGATTCTTAACTCATGCACACCACAAGTCTAATCAGATGTCTACGGATCCAACGTCTAAGATGACTGCGCATGGAAAACTCAGCTCTGGCCCGCAGAGTTTAAGGTGGAAAGGGACCTCAACCGAGCGTGCGGTTCCAGGATCCCCAGGTCCTCCACGGTCAATGGTGGCACTTGGTCGGTACTGTTCCTGTCTCGAGCTTAGTGCTATGATCACTGTAAGGACGACGGAGGGAGTCGAACACGACGACGAGAAAGTAAATGATTTCAGAGAAAATGTCCCTGTTTGTGGACATGTGTAGACCCGTTCAACACTTCGAAAGCTAAGGTCCAACGTAAGTGCCATTACTTTCATCGTCGCTGACAAGCAACATCATAACATTGTTCCCATCTGAAGAGGATTTCGAAATCTAGTACCAGGTGAACACCACTTGAATACGCCCAGGGGGAAATCAAGTGAATTTCCCTCGCCTACCAATCGGACGATGCTCTTCTGCCATCACACAAAATGCGAACTCTCCGCCGGGTCTAGTCACCCTTCAATCGTTCAAAGCCTTCCATTTAATTCATTAAATTCCCCGCCACCGACCGGCCGCCAAACCATCTACCACGCAGTAATGAAAATAATGAAAATCATTTCGAGGATTTCAAGGAAACACGTGCCCTCCACTTCCAATTAAACGAACAATATCCAATTTTATCAGCAAAAAAAATGAATTATTCCCCAGACAATTTCTGCTCCCCAGGGTTGCCATGCCCAGCCATCAGCCATCACGTAGGGACCGCCTCCATCATCATCGAGTCCGAGACTTTTCGTTTTGATTTGTTTGTTTTTTAATTTCTGTTATCCGTTGACTTGTGCCGGGGAGTGTGGGGCCCACAATCGATTAAATATCGGCTGTTTTTTTTGCACGAAATTCCAATTCCACCCGCGTTCAGCAATCAAAAATCCACAAAAGTTGCCCCGTCGAGTCACCGTGGCCCCAAACCCCGGCTGACTTATCTGAGGATTCATAAATTTTCCAAGCGATTTCGAATTGTTGAGCTCTTTTTGTTGTTGTTCTATTTTGTTTATCTGCGTGGAAATTTCAATGGCTTTTGGGGGAAGGGAGCGGGTTGGTTTGTAGGTAAAGGATTCCGTGGGGCCATCACGCTGTGTACTGATTCGTTTCACCTTACACATCATCGAGGCGTCGAGGAGTTTTGTAGTTGAAGTATCCCTTTAAGAGCGGCGGCGGCATGAGAAACGACTGACGGGCTGGGGTGAGAGTGTAAGTTGATTTATGACACGATTGTAGTTGTTTTTCGCGATAAATTTTCCAGTTGGTGGATTTAAACATCTGTGGCGGATGTTCATAGAGCCATTTGGACATTTTTCATTGCCCTTCCTCCTCATGGGCCTCTCCTCCTCCTCCGTCTGGTGGGGGCTGAGATTTTTATTGGGTTTTGATTGACAAAGTACCCGGCGATAGGGTTGAGGTAATGACTGCGTGGAGCTGGAGATTGTGCCCTGGGGTTAGTCGAGGTTCGCCTAAGTATAGACAATGTGACTGTATCATCGGGGTGGAGAGGTCTCCACGGGATTGGTGTTGGAGACGAATGTTGGCCTTTGGGCTGGCAGGTCAGATAACATTTAACAACAAAAGTCTGTGAAAACACCTGCAAAGCGAATTTAATGGGGGATGCGAGCAGAAAAGTCATGAGATTATGTCGCTGAGTCATAATTCAGCTCGGTTCAGTGCTTGCATTCTGGGTGGTTTCCAGAATTCAGTCAGCAAATGATAGGCAAACAAATTATTGATTTCTGCAGTCGACATGACAATGGGAGAGAAACAGAGATATGATACACCTCTCTATAAGTTTCGTTAAGTTTCGTTAAGTTTCGTTGAGTTTCGTTAAGTCTCGATAAGTTCTGTTTCGTAAAATTACTTGATCCCTACGTACATAATTGAGGACTTTCACAATTAAATCCGGCAAAAAACATAAATAACAAATGAATTATGCTTAAAATTTTAATATTATAATAAAAAAAAAATTATGCTTTCTAGGGAGCCATCAACTCTAGATCACAGCATCTGTGGTACCAAAATAAAAGTTCGCTGTTCTCAGTTTCTGCAACTGCTCAGCGCAATGATCCTGATATTATACCAAAACTCATGTACTCCACCATCACTCAGGATATGACAATGCACTGCAGAGCCCATCTATCAGGCTGAATTCTTGAAAGCGCCATCTATATTAAGACATGAAGAGAGTTGGGTGTTCCAGAAAGATTCCGAAGCATCAGGCAAATAAGGATAATCGTTGCAGCTAGTAGAAGTTTTACTCTAGACTTTCTTGTTCTCTTTGTTCCCGTCCTGCCTCTGTTCAGATCCCACAGTTAGTAGCCTCCACATGGCCTCGATAAAAACACGCAGCATTCTGAAGGCTTCCCTGGGAAATTATAGAAATTTCTCGGTTTTGAAATTGACATTGCCCTGAGCCGTGCTCCAGGACTTGGATGGTCAATATTTTTTTGTCTAAGGTCGCTTTGGTTCCTCGAGTTATGGCTCTATTACAAACTTCCCTCTTGAAACCAAAAACAGTGTTCACTGCGGATCACAGTAATACGAAGTCCCTGACTCCCTCTAAGTTGTACTTGCTTAAGTGTCGCTCTGTCGAGGACATCGATACTTTTATTGTGTCAGACATATATTCACTACCACTTCCGTCTCCATGCAAACCTCGTTGACTGGCCGCCACGTCAATGTCACTCGCAAAAGGAAGCAGCTGAATGGACCCTGGGTCATGTCCATTGAAAATTTGTGAATACTTTTGGCTAAATTTGTTGCCGCCTTAAGCTTAAAACCCATCATAGACCTCCACCCAGCCCAAGGCCTCCACCATCTCTCATACACCCATCTGCGCGTTCGCTATAAATAACCGTCACTTCATCGCTCGAAAGCAGGCTCCTGTCCTGTCGCATGCTCCTGCCATCTCATCGTTATCAGCCACCTCCGTAAATTCACTGGGAAAATCACAAGAAAATTTATGCAAATACGATCACACGCATGTTGAACCACTAGAAAATGTTTTCGTGGCAAAAATCAGGCGAAAAAAGAAAACACGACTCCCGCAGGACCATCGTCGTCGGTTCAATTTCGATAAGGTGTGGCACAAGGAACTTTCAATCCGAACCATCCATCCATCCACCTCGTGGATAAAATCTCGAATTTCCATATCTTCAAGCAACAAATCATAACCTCTTCTGGGGAAACTTATTCAATTTCATATCCTCGAAGCGAAGTTGAATTGATTTATTTATTTGTGCCCTATCCGTTGTTCGTCCTTCGTGATTCCCCAGCACCGGGCCCGATGGCATTGATTTGTTGCAGTCGACGGCGGACGAGGACACGAGTCTTTTCTTTTAAAACGTGAGCGAAAGATCGCTCTGATGGTCCCTCCTGTTGGTCCTTCTTGTTGTTTGTCTTCACATTTGGTTTAAGTGAAGTGAATAATAGGATGACAATGGCAGGACCTCATACAGAACTTCGGAGATGAATTTCGATTCCAGTGTTAAGTTCAAATGCCGCCCGAGGGTTGGGTTCGTCGGCTAGGGTCGGGATGGGATGTAATAAAATACTTGATCCTTTTCATTTTTTTTTCTGGTCTTTGTTGGTCTGTTTGTGTCATTCAACTGAGGAATTTCCCCCGAACTAGATTATGTTTCGGAGTTTACACGGAGCGAGGACATGATGAATGATGACATTGAGTGGTGTGATAAGCACTTCTTTCGGAAAAGGACGTTTCCTTTTGTGTTCATTTTTCGTTTTGAAATGGAAAAGGTTCCTCTGCCGTCTCTAAGGGATCAACGGGAATATTCCGGTGGTGGTGGGCTTAAAAATGCCTTTTGAATAAAAACTTTTCAATCTTCTTAACCGACGACGTACCCATGGTAATTAAGAAGGTTGCTGACAACAAATTCATTTCACATTTCACAACGTTGGAGATTGCATTGCGCGTTGAGCTCCAGAGGTGATAGATTTTCCTGATGGTGTGTATTGTATGATGCGAAAGGAGAGGGGAACTTTTGGCACTCCAACGACAAGAAAATCCACTTAAGTTGATGACAAGGGGAACTCTTGAAGTGCGAGGCTGTTAGATGTAGGGAAAATTCATTCTTGTCCTTGGCAACTGCCTTTGCGATCAAATTAAGACCCTGCTGGTGGCTAGAATTGATTCCTGCACTCGCAATACAGAGATATGTTACACTATGACCGTAATATCCACTATTCTAAGTTTCGTTAGGTTTCGTTGAGTTTCGTTAAGTTTCGTTAAGTTATGTTTAGCAAATTTAATCGATTCCTATTTAGACTCTTCTCCATGTGGCTTGATAAAAACACAAATAACAAATGAATTTTGCTTAAAATCGAAATCACCATTTCATCATGTCACACGGACACGTACAACAATTTGTCAAGAGAGTCCCTCGAATGGGAGCCATAAACCCTGGATCACAGCCAATGCATCACTGAATTTGATTCCAAAGGAAATGTTCCCTGTTCACAGTTTGACTTGATTTTCTGCAAAGTGCTCAGAGAGTCACAGCACTGCATGCTGATGGTGTACGAGGAACTCGTGTTCTCTACCATCACTCAAGAAGTTGTCTCCTTCATTGGCAAACTGCTCCCAATGCGGCCATCAAACTTACAAGCCATCCACCATTTCTTTCAAAGCAATTCCTTTCATTTGACGAAACTCGTGTTTAATTTTATCGAAACGTACTGTCACATAAATTCTCATGTTCCCCGAGTACACAACAAACAAGAGTGCTTGCCAACTGCCGAAGAAAGACATCAGCAGTAGGTAATGAAAACACCCGGAACAATAAAACTCTCCACACAAATGTGACAGGAAGACAAATGAAGCCAACCACATTTTGGGAGTGGTGAAGGGGAGGTTCTAAGAAACTGCACAACATCACTGCAACCACCCCAGCCAAACATCGCTGTGCATACATTTTCAGAGACAGACAGTTAAATATCCAAGGATAAACAAATACCCCATGATTGGGCAGCTCTGCTTGCTGATGATAAACCATTCATTTGAACGACAACTTTGACGGCCAACAGAAGTAGTCCAAGTAACCAGGGGTGGGGAAACATCAGCATTTTAGCATCATTACCAGCACAGGACCTCAACAATATGACGAATGATGGAAATGTCCTCCAGCAGCGTAATTCACAATGAATTGCCATGATTAATCGTTTTGAATTTTCTGTGATGGAACATCCGGGCAAGGACACACGTACACACAACTACCCATGCATGACCAGGCGCGGCGCGGCGCGGAAGCAACGGCGGTACGCGTGTGTGTTGCGATCCCAGTCCAGGCCGGTTATGGTGCTTGAAATCGCTCTAAGCACCACGAAACGGTTTAGATACGCCCGTCCAGGGCGTTAGTTATGGAGCCTCGCTCATAATATACCCCCCCCTCCCGAATGATAATAAGGATTAGTGCGACGGGCATTATCTTCTCGCAGTAATGGGTAATAAATTTTCCTCGGCGATCTTAAACGGATAACGGCTGCAGCATTACGAAATCTCCAGCTCCAGCTTCAGCTTTAGCGTCAGCGCCAGACGAGCAGGGTGTCCTGCTGCTATGGGCTGGCGCTGATGGGGTGGGTTTGGTTTGGTTGGTTTGGTGCCCGGGATTTAATGTCCCGCGAAAGTTATTTGCCAAAAAGAGATTGAATATTACTGATAATGGAATGGACGTGTATTAATTATGCCAGCGATGCGTCAGGACACTTGGTTGCCAGATACTCTGATTGAATCAGATGATCCACTCCCCCCGCCACACACCACCCCTACCCTTAGAACTAACGCAAAATCAAGTACCAGCTCCAGCAGCAGCAGTCGGAGGCGAGGAAGAAAAAAATGATGTTCGATGTCAAGTTTTGGTCTGCAGTGGGGTGCCGCGCCGACTGGTGCGTGCGATGGCAATTTATTATCGACACGCCACGGAGTCCTCGCATTTTTGGCTCTCGCAGAGGCGATGGTTTGGAATGAATTTTGAATATGACTTGAGTTATGAAGTTGTGATGCGAAGATGACGGCTATGGTATTTGTTTTATGGATCGTTTGAGAGGAGTTGACTGAAGGATGGTGGTGTGGCTGGGAGGTGGGCGACTAATGGGCGGAGGCATTTGGGAGAGGAAATGAAGCGTTAGCACTTGAGATGGATCATTGGGTACTCGAAGTTGGATTTGATTAATTTGTGAACACTTTTAATTTGTGTGCGGATTAATCAATCAGAGAGCAGAGAGTGGCAGCGGAAGTGGGTGGAAAAAGGAGTTTTTGTGTGCTTCCTTTTGAAGGGGTTGACTGTTAATTTGTGTTGTCGTCGTTTGTCGGCAGAAATTCGCTTTTCAAAGTGATGGCATCAATCTTGTTTGGATGAGCTCACAGTTTGCGCGACGATGGGGTGCTTTCAAACGAAGACTTATGGAATCTGTGAGCTTGATACTTCCAGGCTGAGTGCCAAATGAGTATAAGATTGACATGGCACGTGGAGTATTTAGGAATTAGGGGACTGAGTTAATTTGGACAAATCCTTCAAGCTCTAGCTTTCTATGAGCCTGCTGAGCCTCCACGGGTGTGGACTCAAGCTCGATTTCAAGCTTGTCATGATAGTCTCAACAATTGCCTTGCTCTAAAATTGTCAAGAGGCTGCTAAGCCTCCGCACGAGGAATCATGAAGCTGTGACCTGTCACATTGTGCTCACTGACGATACCACTCATAAACGGGCTCAACTTTGGTGGCTGTCGCTGTGGAATGATTAAATGCGTCGATCGCCGTGCAAGATTCTGCGCCATATTCACCTTAAAACGAGCGAATGGTACGTTGCGTCTCGAACTACTGGGGGACTACTGCTAACTCTGGGCCTGACCGAAGGTAATTGCTTCATTCCGAGTTCGCTGGACCGGATGGCATGGCATAGCACCGTGACAACTCAAAGCTATGCAAATACCCTCGCTTGTCTGCAGTGTGCGTTCACCGACTCCCAGTTGGTTGCGTAAGGACTGGCCGCCGCGGCGCGATTTATGAAATAATTTTTATTTTGCTAGGAAGTGTAGCAGGCGGACGCTTCACGAAGGTCGACGGCCACAAGTCATGCGACGTTAGTCAAAAACCCATCGAGGCCCTTTCTATTCATATTGCAACGCTTGCTACTTCTCCAAACGTATTATTTACAAGCTTGCCTACATCACAGCCCATCGACCCATGAAGAGTGTGATCCCGAGTCAATGCTAAATTTGTGGGCCAGGCTGCTTCCAGTTATTAACAGAGCAAGTTAAGTGTGGTGTCGTTAGGCCTTCAAACCACAACTCTGGTCTTCCTCTTCCTTTTAAACGAGGAATCTAGAATTTGGAGGTGCTCTTGTCTGCTCTTGTGTCAATGCGGTGGACTTGCCGGGTCTAGTTTGGTTGATGGATGTTTGGTTTGTGGACTGGTCCCATGTCATTCTACAGTCAGTAGAATTCCCTTCTCCTCCACTCATCTTCCTCGTGGCTATTCAAGTGCAGAATATTCTTCTGTATTCCTTGACATTATTGCCCGGAACACTGGATAGACTAGCTTCATCCCATAAGCCTGTAAAATCAGAAATGCCTTCGTTTTTCGGGATCACCCAAGCAGGCAAACTTCATGTTTCAGTGGCGTCAGTGAGCTTCCATTTGTGCCATTCCTTCTATGCACCATGGTCATTTGTAAATTTGACAAAAGAAAGACCAATAATGGCTCACTTTGGGTCCAATGTTCCTATTCTGCCGAGTGCTAAAGCTACCATAAGAGTCCTACTGCAGTCCTGTGAAACCAGTCCTCCAGCTCTATGGGAATTCTTCGAGCAGATTTTTGATGGATTCTGATTCCTCCTCATCTCTACAGCTTCTGCAAAAGTCGTCATGTCGCCTGTATCGTTATGTTCAGTCGCACTGGATGCGT
Organism: Eristalis tenax; assembly: GCA_905231855.2. NCBI lineage: Eukaryota > Metazoa > Arthropoda > Insecta > Diptera > Syrphidae > Eristalis > Eristalis tenax. The sequence continues at coordinate 13,878,924 of HG993126.1, read as the reverse complement.
ACCTATGACGCAGTGCATATGAGCGTGCGTGCGTCCTTCCGACTAAAGCCGATCAATGAGGTTGGTCTCTTCTTGCTCAATATACACTCCATGGTTTCGTGAGCGGCTTGTTTGCACACAGGATTACTAGAGATTCTCCCAGCTCCGAGCCCTTCTTCTTCCACTGGCACAAAATCAGGAGACAACTCAACTCCTCGTTGAAAGCCTTAAAACACGGACAGACGTCAGAAACAGAACCAATAGTAGATTGTTGGAACTGGGCACCTGTAGTCCATCGATAACGATGGGGCCCACATTAGATCCATCAAGAATTAAGGCTGTACTAGGACTTGATAGGAGGAATATAAGTAAAGCAGTAGGAGTGATTTCTGGCCAGTGCCTAGTTGGCAATCAGTCCAGGAGACTTGGAGCGCCCTGCAATGACTTCTGCGGAAGCTGCAGAGATGAGGTGGGGGATCAAACTGTGGCCCTCATTGCGAGTGTCGACTGAATCTATAGTCGACAAATCTATCGATTGTGTTACTCAATCGACCGAGAAGCGCATATGACGCATACGTGTTCACCTGTGGAAGAGCTTACAGTGGGTTTTGGGGGTTTAAGACCCCAGGAATAACTTCCCCGCTATGATTCTAGACAGTGAATGATTTGATTCAGAAAATTTGAGTCCGGTTAAAATTAATGGAAATTCACACTCGTTCAAACTCGGGATTGTCGTGAAGTACTCGCACGAGCTTATGTACCCGACACTGGAATAAGACGGATTCACAACTTTAGGCGGCCTTGATTCTCAACCATAATAAACGTGAGAAAACTTCAGTCCACTTAAGCAATTGAGCGAATACACTGCAAGCATACTAACCACATGAATACAAACAGTCTCGTTAAGTTTCGTTAAATTTTTCTGTTTTAAGTGGAAGCTGCATGGATCGTTCTGTGTTGCGAGCTTTCGCTGTTGCAAGATAATGGGAACTTTGAAAATCGGCGATTCTGCCTTCTTTTCGTTTGATTTTAACATAAGCTTAAGCTTACTGAATTCAAGAGCTCTACAAAAGAAGAAGGCATAGAAATCGTTTTTAAGCAGTTTTGTCGCATACGACAGTTGCTGTCATTAAATGTCAGAACTGACAGATTAGACATCGGAGACTGAAAATTGGATGATGTTCATCAAATGCGTGAGATTTTTGAAGAAAATAATTAAACAGTAATGGATGTTCATCGACTCCGTCATTGCAAAAATGGCAAAATGGGAAATAAAAAAAAAGAACGTTGTATACTAGGCGCGCCATCAAAGTGGTGATGAGTTTCCTTTGAATTTGATGTGTTCACAAAGACGTGAGAAGGGCAGGAATATTAGACAGAGAGGGTCCATGAGATAGGGGGAGATATGTGGGCTTCGCCGCTACAGTGTGAACCAGAAATGAAGTATGATAGAGACGCCGAACTTCTACCTCTCTTGCCCCTTTAAATTTTTGACAGCCATTTTTTTTATTGTTTTCTAAAGCCAAATTGACCAATCAGAGAACGGCTCTTACGTTATTTCGTGAATAACTGTCAAAAATGCATGAATAACTGTCAAAAAGCCCCTCAAATTCGTCGATGGACTAGGGGTCAATCAGCTGTGAAGTTGGGTACCTTTATTGGGTACCTCTTCATTTCTGGTGTGAACAATCACTCGTGTGAGTATCAAAACAAATCGCGTGTGCAAATATTTGATTGGAAAAAATACCTCTCTGGACATATTTTACTCGCTGTTATATTAACTATTTTACTTGAAACGATAAAAATGTTTCAAAGACAGGCCTACACAAGGCCAGGGCCTGGCTTCTCAGCAACCACTCGTGTTGTGCGTGCTATTGTTCTCCCACGAGTGGAAGGGATGCCGAGTCCGAACGGCCAAGTTTAAGAAGCTTTGTCACACTTTAAGCATAGTCAGTGTCACGAAAGAGGTGGAACCGTGGAAATTATTTGTACTCGTACCGGCCGGGAATCAAACAGCGAGTTTCAGTTGCGTAGAGGTCGACGCACATACCCACACCGCCACGGCCGCCACTGGACAATAAAAACAGTGTTCACTTTGTAGCACGAAAACCGTCGACCACAAAATTGCGAACGACAATATTTGAAGGGAAACGCGAATAGTCGTCGAACGTCGATTATTGGTCGACAATCGACACTCCCAATCCGGGCACGTGTTACATCACTTCGCAACATGCCCGGTCCTTGCAGAGATAAGAAGGAATCATATGGGCAGCGATTTCTGCAATAGTAGACCCGTGAGTTTATAAAAACCAAAAAAGGTATGCCCACACACTCCAACAGAGGGAAAGTTCTACCAAGTCAATCAGGCGAACGAAGTGTCGGGAAAAGCCGCGTGCCAATTAGAACCGGAGTACTTCACAAAACACTGATTGAGCCTGCAATCAGTCAGCTTCCTCTTGACATAGCCCGATAAGACCAAGAACTTCTGCATTTACTCATCGTTTATGCCAATGATTCAAAGGATTCAATGGATCTCAGCAACGCGTGAGATTTGATTTCAAATTGACAGCACATCCACCGTTGACCACCACTTTGTCTTTGACATGAACTCATTTCATGGCTTTAAACCTCCATTTGTCATGACATGCTGGCGCGGTTTTTTGTTTTAATTAATGCAGAAGCAGATCCTCTAACTAAAGTGGAACCCCCATTAAAATGCACTTGAAAATTCGCGCGAACCCATATTAAATTTCGACCGATAAAACTGCTGTGAACCCGCCAACGAACGATTACGGACATCGATTTATTGCCTGTCATTCCCCTCCCATCCGAACACAATAACATGTGGGCATCCACAGCCACTCATCTTCAAATCAAACAAAGGACCAAAGTCGACCACGATAATGCGCATCGGTCGGTGAAATTAAATTGATTTAGGGCAATCATTTTGTCGGCATTACTGTTCGGTCAGCCTTGAACGCTTCTGCACACAACACAGTACACGTCCCTTCCTCGAATGTGTGTGTGGGTGTGTCTGTTGGTAGGGACAAGTACGTATTTATAGTCGTTTTCTCGGTCTGGTTTACCCACATAAGTCTCCATTCATCGTCGTCTTCGCAACTGTCGTCCTTGTCTTCATCTTCATTGCCGTCATCATCATCGTCCTTCTCGGAGTTAGATTGCAGTTGGCTAGCTTCAGTTAACCGATTCGTAAAATACTTAGTCCGCAGGATGACAACGAGTTGTTTCTTCCTTCTTTGTCTGCCCGCTCCATCTGCGTCTCTGCTGGCCTCGTCGACGGGATGATCCGACAGAGGGGAGAAATGTTGGCAAAGTGAATAAATATGATGGCCACTCTTTATTATTAAATGCATACCGTTGTGAATGTCCCTTTTACTCCGTTGAACTTTATCAAACAAACACGACAAAAGGACAAGAGGATGATGACACTGATGCTGATGCTGATGCTGGTGGTGATGACGATGATGTTGATGAAAGTGGCAAGCCACGCACTGAGACACTCAGCCAGAGGCAGAGAGGGGTAGTCCTTGAGAACAGAGTTAAGTCCGTTCATTTCATTCAAAGGGATTCGAATCCGCTTGGACACTAATTATTGCAGTTGAAGTTTTCTTTTATTCGCCGATGAGTGCAGTCTGAAAGGAGTACATCCGTTTATTACGGCTGCGAATGGCTCCTCGCTGACTATGTGTGGGCAATGGCCAGAACCGATGGACGTCATTTGGATGGATTTGAGGCGAGTGGAAAGGCGGATGCAGGATTTCGATTACCACGAAGAGATGCTTAGCGAGACTTGCTTTGACTTCCAATTCAAAAAATCCCACGACCTGTCAAGTCGTTTCGTGGGCAGTGGGAAATGAGGGAGAGCTACGAATAGAAATCGAAGCCACAAAGGTGTAGGAGGAGGTCCTTTGTCCCACCTCAAGGACATATAGAAACAACTTCATGCGAAGACTTCTCAAGAGTCCCCAAAAACCTCTGTGACAAGTCATGAGATTTTTAAGTTCAAATATTTGTTCACGGATTGATCAGCACTCGATCAAAAACATAAGGTTTTGACGACAATTGCCGTTTTTCTAGTTCAGACTTTGTTGATGGTGACTTTTTAGGGACTTTCAGCAGTTTTGCTGACAGAACGGAAGCATGCCTTGGGCAGAAAAATACGTTAAGAGCAGTAAGTTAGCGGGAGGCTGGATAGATTACGATGGCTCTCCATCGTTTCAAGAAACTTCGAAAACTTCCACTATTGCACCGTCCCACTAATATGGCTCTCCATCGTGTTAAGAGACCTCGCAAAATTACTTCCTCCTGCAAGTACGGTTGCACCCTCCTATCTGGCAGACCTGGCTTGGTGGACTGTCTGCATGCCATTGTCTTGGAAGCCCTTTAAGCTCGGGACGAAGACATGCCGTGAATGAAATTCCGACAAGGGGACATATGCAACGTTTGAGGAAACTCACTCTCTCTCTCGCTAAATTTAAGAATTTTACTATCCCACACACCAAGGATGAAAATGTTTCGAGCCGAGATCGCTTTTGTCACCGAATTGGGGTGCACAACAGCTGCCTGGACACGATTTAAAAGAAATATGAGAACAAGCATAGGTGACTAAATGGATCCCTATGGAACACCATCATCAATGTCTGAAGACCGTTTATGAGAAATATGAGAACAAGCATAGGTGACTAAATGGATCCCTGAGGAACACCATCATCAATGTCTGTAGACCGTTTATGAGGAATATGAGAACAAACATCGGTGACTAAATGGATCCCTGAGGAACACCATCATCCATGTCTGAAGACCGTTTATGGAAAACATGAGAACAAGCATCGGTGACTAAATGGATCCCTGAGGAACACCATCGTCAATGTCTGAAGACCGTTTATGAGAAATATGAGAACGAGCATCGGTTACCAAATGGGGCCCTGCAGGACACCATCTTTAATTTTCTATGACTCACATGGCTGCCACGTTGTTAAGTAGTGGGCAGGCACTTCAACTGAGATGACCGTCACAGAGCCTTGGGGTAGGCACTTTTATTTCAGACACAAACAACTTTCATAATCCAAGATTCCACCTCTCTAGGGTCACTGACTATGCTCGGAGAGAATACCTGGCTGGAATGGACTTCATAGACTCTAGAAACTAAAGCGGGCGATTAACTATACAAAAATTACGGCGAATGATGATTTGGACACAGATCAAAATCGTTTTGATTTTCACACAGTTAGCTGCACAAACAGTGCAGACTGCACAAACGTCTATTTGCATTTCATTCGCTTTTCTGTAGTGAATGGCCGGCCTAAGTCATAAGGAATAGTTTCTAAAGAAGCGCTGTGTCAAAATTATCCTACTGAGTCGTTGAAAAGCCGTTAAAGGCAACGGGGCTTGGAGTTTAGTGGAATCATTTCCAGAAGGGCGGGCGTGTGTGTCACAAAGCAGCTGGCTATGTTCGCCGAAAGAATATTCACTTCACCCTTATTCTCTTAGTCGTGTCACATGACAAATTTGTATTCACTTAAATGTCACATAAAGTCAATTAGACAGTACAAATTGGTCACAGTGAAATCGAGGTGAAAAAGGACCGCGTTTTGTCTGCTATTCAAATCCGGGGTAACTCTGGCCCCAACACTCAATGCACCACCAAGAAATGTCCATCCAACCCATTGATGACCACCTAGGGTTCAGTTCCAAGAAGAATGGTTCTATGGCTGGTCTACGACTGGTTCTTGTGATTCTGTTTCCACGATCTTGATTTCTGCGCTCACGGTGACAAAATCCAACAGATAATGCGCTTTCGGAACTTTGTCCGCCACCTTAAGCAACTAAACCGGTCTAAACACGCGACTCCTTCTCTCAAATTCATCACCGGCGAAAGCAACACACAGATCCTCTCCACCATCGCAAAGACTATCTGATGCACTTCCAGAGATTTAAGTAGTTCTTGTAAGCCCCACTTTTACATTCCACATCCTTGGCCCGTAATGCATTTCAATTTCACAGCACAGTACATCACACAGCGAGCTGGGAGACAACCATTTTTCAAAACCCATCGTCGGTCGGCCTTAACGTGAAGTTAACGTACAACAGAATGTGATGATCCAAGGAAAATGAGAACAGACCGAGTGTCAAAACAAGACAAAAAGAAATACCCCAGCGCCGAGCACTTTTGGAATCTCTCGAGGACACCAGGCGGTGTTCGGTTCACAACCCTTCTGCTATATTTTTCTGTCACATCTGCGGAACTTTTCTTCTTCCATAAGTGAATTAAACTTTTGCCCAAGGAAAACCGAGCAGAAATAAGTGGTTGTTCTGGGCGACGACGGGTGGGTGCCGGATGTGGAGGCGGGTGGGTGGCACACAGAAGCACAGAAAAACCATGCATTCTTATGGTCGGTGGAGAGATGTGGGAGCCAAAGGATGTGAATGATTCATTTTTCTGTGGGATCCTTCTCAATTCTACACACACGCTTCTCACTCGCCCCCACCCCTGCCCCACCCCTGAACCATGCAAAGATGTGTGAGAAGAGTTGTAAATTTAAATTGCAATGAAGTGTCATGTTAGCGCACACACAGGCGCACATCCCAAACCGATGTGTCCGTGTGAGTGATAAATTGTTACTAAGAAAATGTTCGTACACACTTAATCATATTTTCAACACGAATGCATCACACACTAGCCGGGGGTGGGGGTTGATGATGTCACATGCCTGGGAGGCGGTAAACTTTTGGGTACACTCGCCCCCCAGAGTGATGCTTTTGAAATCATTTGTGAGTTAAGTGGGGGCATTTTAAGTGCGTCTGAGGGTGTGTGCTGAGGGTGTGAATGGAGTTTTCATTCCGTTCATCAAATTAGACGCCTCACTTAAAAGGGCGTCGTACGAATTTGTGTTGCGATTACATGGCAGCCACTGTCGAACTAACCGTACTTCGTCACGTTTTTCTGGTCACATTTAAGCTCACGAATCCCCTCGGACCCACAGAAGCCCTTCGACAAAAGCTGCCCAAATGCCACCCGCCTAAGTATGCCACGTATTTCGGTCGGTCATCGATATACAAATTTAACTCGTTAACGGTAATTATCATAATTTTATTGATTTAACAAAATTCGCCATCTCGTCTCAGCCGCAACCCCCTGCGAAATGAATTTTACCGAATTCACAGAAACGCGTCTCACATCGCGTCCCATCACGGAGCGCCTGAGTGAATTCGGCTTAAGTCAGCCGCACACACAAACTCGAGGATTCGCCCGCTCGCGACGCGAGTTGTTTTAATTTTAAAATTTAATTTACAATTCCGATTGTGTGGCACTAACACGTCACACGCCGCATACTAAACAGTGGCGCAGGAAATAAGGCATTCCATCGACAACAACAGGGTGAAGCATAACCCAATTATTATCATTATTGTTATTATCGTACTCCTCCGACGCCGCGTGGAGTGGTGCCGGCCAGGGGGGAGGGGAATGTAATGGAAATTACTTGCAAATATCTTGGAGTGCGCCTCAAAGGGACACGGGGAGGGGCAGCACATTAACATATTTCTGTCGAACCCAAGCCGAAGAAAAGGATACCCGAATTCTTACCGCATTCGGCACATTTCAGCATCTCGGCATTTCAGCGTTTCAGCACTTCCGCTACAGCAGTCGTTAGGGCGGAAAAGGGGGGAGGGGGAGCACGGATTTTCGATTTAATTGTATGTAAAGTAAAATCGTATTTAGTTCAACATCTAATGCTGTTGAGCCCGTGAGGGGGAGCAGAGTTTGTTTTTAAAATTATTCCGGTCCAGAGACGCCCTTCGACTCCAGGACCCCTGCTGTCCTGTCGGGGCCTCCAAAGAGCGGCTCTAATAGGTTTTATGTGTCATTAATGTTGATGGTTTGCAGTTGTTGTTTTTTTCATGTTTCCATTCGTTTCTTTGTGTTTTATATTAAATTTTGTTGCTCCTTTGTTTCCTCCTTTTTTTCGGTCTCTGCTGATGTTGGTTGGTGCTTCTTGGAAAAATAATTAATATCAACCAGCGTCCACCCATTTTCCGTCAGCATTGTGAAAGAATTGCCCTCAACTGATGGGCGGCCGTGGTGGCCTTTGAAGTGGGCGCATACAAAATAATGAAATGATATTTATGGATGCCGAGAGGAACCCTTTTAAGGTGCGCACCCACCGACTGCCCGATGAGAGGGCGGGCTTTTAATTTGAATGTAAGCTGTTGTGATGCGATGTTAGCTACCGTAAAGGACCACAAAAATGGGCTGCCTGTGGTTTTGTGTTGCGATGCGGTGAATTTGAGAGGGTCCTGGGTGGGAATGTTGTCCCAAGGTGGGGTCTCGATGTCGAATGGAAACGGAATGAAATGATCATTTGCTTTGAGTGGTGATGGGGGGCATTGTGTTTCAATAGTGTTCCTGTAACAAGTCCGTTTTTGAACAAAAGGGTTACTCACCACCGTCTTTCCACTAAATAGATGACTCAAATCTTCAGGCCCGCCCAAGGACGGTTGCAAAGGAGTTTAGCCCCTAAGTGGAACCTTCTCAGACCCGCGCCGTTACTGAGAATCGGCTATGCACGTCTTCCTGGGCAAGAAGACGCTGTTTTTCCTAGGCCAAATTTCAGTGCACGGTCGCTATCATATCCAAATGAAATCATGTTCACTCCTTTCTTGCTTTACTTAGGTAGTCCCTAGGATTTTCTCATTGGCTAAGTCAGCGTGAGATAAGATGGCCTAGAGGTCGAGTGGCGTACAGCTTGATCAAGAAGAGTGCCGGCACTCTACATGTACAGCGGAACCAAAGGCTGTCTCTGATTCATGAAAGGTCTGCGGAGTCCTGGCTAAATTGGCGAAACGAATGGATTCTGTTCCACAGTTTTACTTTTGTTCTATCACGCTAAGCGACGACAACCGAGGCAATGTAGAAACCAAGGGACTGCCATCATCGTCAACGTGAACAAAGCGAGTTCTTTGAAGAACCACGGCGATGAGGATGCCCTTGGGACCCCAGAGAAAATCCATGAAAAGCTATAGATGCACGAAATAAATCTGCAATGCCTCAACATGTAGCCTAGCACTTCTAGGCTGTACGGGAAAAAACAGTGTTTATGTTCCTCCAGACTGTAGAAAAGTGATTACCATGAAGAAGATTTTACTTCTGAGCTTGGAATAATTCCAAAATGAGCCATCTCAACTGCGTGGTACCACAAATGATGCTTTTTGAGAGAAAGAGCGAGCGATCTACTGTTGGCGCCAAGGACTGTAGGCGATTGGGTAGACGAAGCGAGAGAACGAGTATCGCTCAGTAGGTACGCGAGGTCGCCCGTGGTCAAGCCACGCTTTTGTACAACACTGTCACTAACAGTGGGCACACGACTTTCACGATTAGTCTGGGAGACCATAAAGTGACAACAGCTTTACAGACGTTGACAAGCACGTCATCACTTCAAATCACAAGTTTATTCCCGTCTCATGGGTATCGAAACCGCTTCTCCAGGTACAGCGGTCAGCGAAGAGGCCTCCACACATCTGTGCCCCGCAGGTCGTCCGTATGCATAAAGTGTCCACAAGTGGAGAAGGAGCAAAAGACACTTCGCAGAGAACCACGAATCCACTATTACTCCTCTGAGACACATAAAGTCAGTAAAAGTGCTCATCTGCTACAATCGAACGATAGACGAATGCTGAATGCATTTCAGTGTGTAGATGTATTCTCCTTCCAGAGTCTAGGAAGAACCAGTGTCTTAGCCGACAAGTCTCTCCAACTGGCACAATTTTTAACCAGCTGTCTTCAATTTCTGTAGTCAAGTTGGCTGAGGTCCTTCTCGACTTGTGTCCATCATAGGTTCCGCGAGGGTCCCCTACTGCGTTGTGCCACTGGATCGGAGTCGAAGAATCTTCGAGCTGGGGCAGTGCTGTCTATGGTCATAGACATCCTATGCCTTGAACACGTATGACTGAACTCATGTCGTTGTACAGCCCGCACAGTTCATGGTTGAATCTTCTTCTCCATAAACCATCAACGCAAATAGGACCAGGAGGTTAAGTTAGGTTGGAGTGACTGATGTGCAAAATCACAGCAGCCACACTCAGGCCAGCATAGGCCCGTTGCGTCTATGGAGACCTACTCCGAAAACCAGTCAGTGATTTTGATAAAGCGAAGAAGATGGCAGACTGTAACGTTGCTCAGTTCAGAAAAAAGGGTCTCCTGAAGTCTGAATCTACGGGACGAGAGGGCGCGGCAGCTACACAGCAGGTGCTTAATGGTTTCTTCCTCATCCTCGTTCGTGCAGCTTCTGCAGAAATCATTATAAGGGAGGACTCTAGAGGTGTGACTTCAGATGGCACAATGCCCCGTTAAAACCCCAATGGGAGATCTGAGATACGGCCTGCTCAATCTAAGCAAGTTAAGCGATCGTTTAGGATCGGTCATAGGCCAGAGATGTTTGGTAATGAGGCACCCTGTGCCTGTTGTCCATCTGTGTTTTGTTTGAGCAAGTGTTTCTAGCTTTGGCAAATTCTAGGGGGGTAGGGATCGGTGTGGAGGGTGGATCGCCACCCGGAGAGAGTACAGAGCTCACAGAGTTCATCAGCTTCGCAATTCTCTGGAATGTCACAGTGTCCCGGCAACCACATAAGTTGGATACTGAAATACTTGGCCATCTCGTGTTAGTGTTCACCGTGACTGAGCTCAGAGATTTTATCGCTGCCTGGCTGTTGGAACAGATAACGATATCTGTGCCTGATATAACAGTGTTTGTAGCCAGGACAGAGCTTCCTGTTTTCGCTACAATTTCAGCCTGAGAGACCTACAGTGATTGGATGATTAAATCCTTGGCATAGACTCCAGCAACCACACCCGTATCCATCTTCGATCCATCTGTGAAGATTCACAGAGTACCATCCAGCGTCTGGTGTTCAGACACCCAGTAAGATCTGGGAGCATGCTGGTTGAGAAGTTTTTCTCGAAGAGGAGTTTATGGGTATAGACCCATAGCTGTGGAGGATCGAATTATATGCAGCGATCTTAGCCTGATCGCCGGACCAGCTGCTGTCTGTCTACCAATTATTTCTACCGGTGGCAGGTTAAAGAGCATAATTAGTGAGGAGGTAGTAGTAAACAGGGCCAAAGACAGAACAGAAAATTTCCACTCAAGAGAACCAAGGGCTTCCTCATCGGCTCTTGAGATTGTCTATGATTCCACGCCATAGAGTAGGTCAGTGCTTATAAAGGGTGATTTTTTAAAAGCTATAGGAAAGTTTTTCAAAAAAAAAAAAAAACACATAAAATTCAGAAAAATGCATGAAATCGTATTTGAATCGATAGTACGGTCCATATGATTTAATGTTTGAAGATTATTTCATGCAAATGTTGAACTTGACTGCGCCTCAAATGGTCCATCCGCTTAGTCCAATTTTGACATACTCTTTCCAACATTTCGGCCGGTATCTTATTCGTGAGATGCTTCAATGCTGTCTTCCAATGCGTCAATTGAAGCGGGCTTGTCTATATAGACAGCTTTAACATAGCCCCACAAAAAATAGTCTAAAGGCGTTGCACGTTCTAGGCGGCCAATTAACCGGTCCCGAACGTGAAATAAAATGTTCACCGAAGTCCATGGTTGCGCGTGCTGTGTGGCATGTGGCACCGTCTTGTTGAAACCACATGTCATGGAAGTCAAGCTCTTGCATTTTGGGCAAAAAAAAGTTGGATATCACCTCACGGTAGCGCTCAACATTCACAGTTGCGTTACGATTCGCATCATCTTTGAAGAAGTACGGTCCAATGATGCCACCAGCTCATAAACCGCACCAAACTGTGACTTCTTCTGGATGCATTGGTAGCTCTTGCAATGCTTCTGGCTGATATTCACTCGACACTCTCGACAAGTCTGCTTATTTACGTACCCATTGAGCCAAAAATGAGCTTCGTCTAAACTGACCATAAAATGGAAGAAGCGCGCGATGAACTTTCTTAACAGAGCACGCATTTTGATAATAAAATGCAATAATTTGCAGGCGTTGTTCGTTTGTAAGACGATTCATGGTTAAATTATAGACCAAACTGAAGATGTTTGACAGTGAAACAAAACACGAAACGTGCGTCAGCTGTTTAAGCCAGTTTTGCCCATCACCCTTTACAAAGTCAGCTTCGTCCTTGGAAAGACTCTATTACTCGATTGTCTCGTTGGTCCAAAGAAGCTGCGATTGGTGGGTCCTCGAGTGGAATTTCTACTATTTACTTACTTTATCTGCGCTTTGTTTATCCAGGAATCGAACATATCCTTTCTTTTAATTTTTGTGTTCATTCTGTTAAGTGGGTTGTCTACGTGGAGTCGTGTCGGTGTATCTTAAAAGGACTTCAGTGTTTTGCGATTGTGTTAAATTTATTTTTTGCCTCAACACTAAATGGTTTTTGATAATGTAGTTTAAAGCTTGTCAAAATGATTGTTTGATAGTGACTCGAAGGAAGCCAAAGGCTCGTTAGGCCATCAAAAATTTTCTACTCTTTTTTTCGGAACCACAAAGCCTAAGAAAGGAGGCTTTTCTTGTTTCGTGTTGTATGTATAAATAATTGTTTTCCACAGTAGTCTGTTTCCAATGAATATTATGAAATTTGTCGTAGGAACAAAACACACATGTGGCAGCGACGCATAACATTCCGCCTGTCGTACGACAGGCCTTGCTCTTAGTTATGTGAAAGTGTTTCGCCCCAGACGGCCGAAAGTGTCAAGTGGAATTCGATCGGTATCGACTGTGCTTCATAGAGGGCAGTTGAGTTTATGTGTGTTGACACTGTTCACACTTTCGTTGCACTCTCCATTCCTGGGCCATAGGGATCATATTTCCCTATGAAGTATGCAGAATATTGTAGTTTAGTCATACGAATTTCTGAACTAGGTGTGGGAAATAAAATCAGTCTTGAGTTCATTCTTGACTCAAACAAATTGCAGCCGTATTGCCTTTTCTTGAAGCGAGCTTCACGTTATACAGCTACCGCTCTTCTGTAGCTGGGCTTTGTAGGGCATGGGGCTGTAGTGTAGGCTCCGAATGAAGAGGTAGCTTTAAGCGTTGCACGATACTTTACCTTTACAACTCATTTTGTTTTGGGTTTACAAACAGATAAGACGGAAGAAATGCCAATAAACATAGCTGCTAGCGGCTGAATAATGTATAGGGGTTACAATTCTCAATCAATTGTGTTGGCTTCTCCAATTTGTGAGGCTAATGCCGCGTACACACTCGCTCTTATTGACAATTTCAGAAGGGAATTTGTCGCACTGCTCTATTTTCTGAAAAGATGGAAGCAACTTGGAGTCACACAGGCTTTATTGTACGCTACTGAGCCAAAATGAACTAAATGAACTAGAAGAAGGAACTAGTTCAATGAACGAATTTCAACTAAACTGAGCGCTCTCTGGACTGAACGAAAATGCACAGATTGTGATTTCACTTATCGTTTTCGTCTGTCAAAGCCGACAACGATTATGGTACTCGAACTAACACAGGATTGTCGTGAAATGAGAGGAGGAACTGTCTTTTCCATTTGATTGATGAATTAATGAAGTACTTGATAGATTCTTTTTCATTTGTTAACAGACCTCGTGAATTACGGGCGCTCGGTTAAATTCAACTCTGCATAGTCACTTGTGCTGTTCTCCATAACTGAAAACGTTCGCTCTCAATTCTCCCTCTCATAGCGAGCACGAACAGCACCTACTGTAAATTCAAAGTCGAATATGGTCAAAAACTGACTTGACTAAACTTCTGGGTTTTAAATGTCAGGCTTCGAGTAAGAATAGTGAACAAACTCAATTTTCAACTCGCCGGTTAAATAACGAGCTGAGACCAACTCCCAAGTTGATCAACTCCCAAGTTCCCAGCAAGTTGAGCAATTGTGAACAAAACGACCTATTCAGCTGAGTCGGGTTTTAAGAGTGCAAGGCTGTTCGAAAGAAGGTGATTCCCTGGTACCCTTAAAAGGTCGAGGAAGTGACTTAATAACACTAGAAGAAAGTGGAGTTGGAGTAAAGAAAGCTCTCGGGGCGCTTCTGTCTTTGCCTGAGTCAAAACGATCTCTTCCAGAGTGTGAGCATAAAATAATTCGTTATTTTCCATTCTAATTCGATCTCACTTCGAAAGCAATGTACTTCGATTGGCATTATCTTTGAGGCACCGTTGGGCGCTAATAGTACCCTCGGCGATCATGGTCTACTTCAGAATTTCCACACCCACTGGCGCAAGCCTAATTAGAACAAAGCTAACGACTAACACTCTGTCACGGTCTACGTAGCTGTCACGAAAAGCCATTTAATTCACCGACATGCGGGAAGGAGTCAGTTCGGAGCGGAGAACTCCCGCTTCGGACATGAAACCCACCGACATCCCTGCTCAGGTGCGTTGCGAAAATTGTCGCCTTTCGTAGACAGGACCTTGCCCATCCCAAAGTTGAAATTGCAAAGTCAGAATGTTCACCTTTCAATTGACGACTTCCAAATGAGAAGCACCGGTCACCTTCCAGTCAATCAACAATTCCAGAGCTCCAGTCGCTATTCTCCCGCGTTTGCATATCTCCCCTGGACACGGTAAGTAACACGCTCGTTTCAGATCAATCTCGTCTCTGTCGAATAGCCATGCAAAACCGAAATCCCCATGTTCCCAGAAACTAACAAAGTGGTCCTTGTTTAATAATTACCATTGCATGCCGTTGCGTCCCAGGACACGGCACAGACTATGGCGCTCGTAGTCGAGGAGGAGGTTGGAGTACGAATTAATTACCGAGAACAACTCACGAACCTCACCAGACCACAGACACACAGATTTGATCTGCACATTTTGTGATACCAATGAATCATGGGCAAGGACATGCGTCTGCTTTGTCCGTGTCGAACATCCCTGCGCCCCCGCATAATGCACTCGCAGTCATCGAGACTGATTGTATATTTTATTGAATTATTTTATTTTGTAAAAACAAAAGTGCCTGCCACAGGCTGTCTATGGTCGGTGGAGGCTGGCGGGCGGGTTGAAATCGTATGCGGGCCCTTGCATTTATTGTATATTTCGAGTTACAGGATATTCGTAATTAGTTTGTGTACGTCCTTCTCTGGCCATGTGATTGGTTTGCTTGTGTTCCTGCAAATGAGTCCAGTTGTCGGCTGGTAATAGAATTAGGATCTCGTTACCCTCTCTCGCTCGAGCGGGAGATGGACAATAATTGAATTCTGCTGGAACCAGCAAATATAAACAAATTGTGTTTTGCATAAAGTGATACGAGCAAGTGATCGCCCGTGTGTATGCATACGATTGTGGGGAAGTTTCGTTGAGAATGAATCTTTTGGCTGATGACTTAAATGTCCACACATTGAGGGCCACAGAATATAAGTTAAATTTAATTGAGGAATCGGCTTTTGTTGAATGTGGCACTTTTTGGACTGCACCTGGAAAAAGTTTCTCAAAGTCTCTCTTCTAAACTTGAGAGTAAGATAGAACTTATTCACGTAAAATTCCAAGACCGGGTTCGGGTCGGACCTCGGCCTGAACCAACAAACCTCTCCATCTAGGATGATCTCTGGCTGGAAATTCCAAGACCTACTGTTATTTTTGTACGAAGAGACGCGATTGCTTTTTATTCCACATAAGCAGGAAGAGGGAATTCAACTTAACGAAACTCAACGAAACTTAACGAAACTTAACGAAAGTATAAAATCGAGCAGTTCTCCGTATTCGCTTTAGTCTATCACTCCTACATCATGGCTTCGAAGGATTCCTGCAGAGCCTTTGAAAAAAGGCCTTTTTGGAGTACAAGTGTCTCACCATTCTCAAGAACTTAAAGTGTCAGCAAAAACTAAAAAACTAGCCTCATTTGAGTCCGCTTCATCTGGAAACAACAGTTTCGTATTAAATTCACAAAATTCACAGAAAAACAAATCCACGTGCACACACCAATAACATTCCGTTGCCGCAGCTAACTTCATACCAGGTGCATAAGGTCAACAACAATTTATTCCAAACCAACAAAAAATAATTGCATTGGGTCAATATTATCACAGCAAACAAGCCCGCGCCATGGCGCGTCTGTCCTGTTTGCTGAATTCTAATATTCAAAATACAACTCATTTCCGAACACCATTCCCGTTCCCGACCGTGCCCAGTCGCCTCCCGGTCCTGTGGCGATCTTAAAACAGAATTTATTCCAAGCTTATGCTGTGTTTGCTTAAATTAATTTAAACAAAATATGCGAAGTCCTCGCCAAAATGCATATGCATGCGAATTGCAGCCATCCGTTCGATTGAACGAACATTAAAATAACCATAAAAAAGCAAAATCAGAACAGATCGAAACCGGGGGGAAAGGGACTGCAAAAAAATTACAAAAACGATCCGAAAACAACACTGTTTCAATCTGAGTAAATACCACCCGTGTCCCCGCGTCATGCCCACTTGAGTGTTACAATGATATCCTTAAACACAAACAGACGCTGCGCATCGAATGCGGATGGGTTCTCGTAGATTTTTATGCGCCATTTGCATATTTACTTTGTCCAAACCGAATCAAAACAATTTCAATTGATTTTGTCGAATCCACTCGTGCAAACAAAATGATGTCCTTTTTCTGTCAACGACCTGCTGCTGGTCGACCTCCCTGCACGTATGGAGGCTCCATCGCATCCGTTTACCAGCTCAACTCGATTTTATTTCGCAAATTTTTGAGTGCACATTGGTTTTTCTTTCATTCTTTTTTTTTGTGCGTTGTTTTTGTTGCTCCAGTGCGATATTACCGAAGTGATATCTGTCTCCGAGTAATGATGGCATTCCGCGTGATATATGATGCCAAATTGATATTACACTGCGCCCTGCCCGGGGACCGAAGCGCAGCCTAAAGCCGAAAGCCGATTTCCCATTAAGGATGAAAAATGCTGAAATAAACTTTGGTCATTGCCGGATGAGAAAACGACACAAAAATAAAATGGAACGCATAACAAAAGCGAAATGCAGGGAAAAAAGCAAAATAATAGCAAAACGAGAGGAAAATTGTAAAATTGCGACATCCTGGCGGTGGGTGATTGAGGGGTGGGTGGATGCAATCTGGTCCTTTCAAATGGGAAATGGCAATCATTCGATATATATAATTCGGTGACGAGGTAAATAAATCTGTGGATGCTGTTACCGAATGACTCGCTGCGAGGACGGAAACAAAGCAAAAAGGAAACCCGATGATTTGGCACTCGAATTGCACAACCATTGCTGCTTGAAAGTGAACAGTTAATGATTTCAGAGTTTGCGAGGACTTAACATTTCGCCATCATCATCAGATCGGTGTTAAGGTTGAGAGTGAGCTGAAAATAGAGCAGTTTGAGTGTCGGGAGACAGAGAGAGAGAGGTGGCCGACTTAATTGACACTGATGGAGTTATGTCAGAAACAGGTGCACATGGCATTGTGAACGCTAGTCGTATTTGCATTCGACACTCATGGCGTTATGTCGGATACAGAAATAAGAGTGGGTTATTTGTTATTCTATTGGAGCCGTTTTTTGTTCCAACACGTTTTCTGTCGGGCGCCACTCATTATTCAAGGTGACAATACCTGCATTTTGGAGCGCACGCAAAGCTCCGAGAGTAATTCTTATTTAGGCACGAAGAGAGCGACTGATTTTGATCTCACATAAGTAAGCAAAATTTCGATTTGTATTGGGCGCCATTTTCTGAGATATTTCCGATCGCAGAAATGTCATTTGACAGTTGACAGTTGCAGAGACCTTAGAGAGAGGGCTCTATTTCTCAATATTGTCTTTACCCCAAAGAAACGGGAGTTATCTTGTGCTTGATCTCGTTACTGACGTTGTTAGAATTGTACACTGTTGAGCCGAGATAAGCCGAGTTCTGTTCTGACACTCTGCGTAAGCATGTCGAAGCACATCGCAGCATAACTAACAAATGGTTAGGCAAGTATGTTGATTCGTTCCCTAGAACACCTTCTGATGAAGTGATTCGAATGGCTGACGATGCTATTCCTTAGATGGCTGAAGTCATCGATTGAGTGGTTTACCTTGTTTGCAGTCTCTGCGCATGTGATTGAAAAGAGGGCCCTTTGAATAGGCCGCTTATCACACCGATGGGTGCCCCGATCACCACTCTCAATATTCCGGTTAAATGGAGTGAGCATTTGAAACAGTTTCTTGGTGTGGTGCAATGAGTAGCTTGGTGGTTTCACGCCGTTTACGATTGATGCACTTAGAGCTGAAGACGGAGATGGGTACCATGTCTGGCAGGTTCATCGACTTTGCAATTCTCGACCGGTACCGGTATGCCTTCAAATCTCAATTGGACATCTACCTGTTCGGCGGAATGTCAATCAAATCTGAGGATTTATCATCGAATCAATGACAATGGAAAGAAGAAGCTTGACGTGTCAGTCGGTAGGAGATACATGAGAATAGAGAACCGGTCTGCACAAATACTGTTTGCCATTTCTATTCAGGGCGATGGAAAGGCTTATGTCAGTCTGGAGGAGAGCTACTTCAGAAGAACTGGGTAGTCATATTTTTGAACCTAGTCCTAATCTAACCTGGAACCTAGTCTGACTAAGTACTCTCCAGGATCTCAAGGGTAAGTACTTAACGCAGACTAAGAGGCGGATTGCGTTAAAGTCATAGAAGTTTTAGCTCTTGTTTTTCAGGCAATATATTTTCTTTCTATCCATACTCCAAGAACGCTGCTGAAACGGCTGGTTTTGAGTCCACTGGGCAGGATTCATAGGCTATTGGGATGAATAACATAATGCTCTGTGTGTAAATATTTGGCATATATTGCAAACTAAATTCACTTGGATCACAACAGAGCACTGTGTGGGGCTTTTTCACTCCCGGAAATTTGATCTGCATCTGTACCAAACTCTCATTTTTGGCATCCCAGTTGGGCATGGTATGGTGTCCTTACATCAACATGACGAGCCCGCCTGTTCGAACATAGGATCACATCGATTTTAATTACCTCAGTTTACCTAAGCCACAATAGAACCTCTTTAATCTACGTTATCTGAGTGCGTAGAGAGCGTCTGTTTTTGCATTCACATAAATAATCAAAATCTAACGAAATTTAACGAAATTTAACGAAACTCAACGGAACTTAACGAAGCACTTTTTTTTGTCGTTTATGTTTTCAATGGGTATGTCATTAAGGGGAACCCAATTTGGAGTCACATTTTCGAGTATATTAGCTGATATCTTGCTTCTGCCTTCCAAGGCTGTGTGTACAATCGCATGTAGCTGCGATCAACATGCCGTGAATTGTTGGCAAAAAAATGTGTTCAAGATTATTGCGATATGCGGATGACGATGTTGCTCTCACGGTAATTTCTAAAAGAAATGCGGGCCATCCGATGAGCACCCTTAACCAATGCAAGTGCTGCCAATGCACACAGAACAATGCACTGGTTGAGTGGTCTATGGCCACACAATTTGATAGCAAACTTCACAAACTGAGCGCGTTTGACTTTGTCACATGTCAAAATCGATGTACTATATTTTCAGCCCGAATTTAAGACAATGCTTAAAGCCCAAGAGCAACCCATTTCCGAATCGATGATGATTGAAACATGCCACCTGCGAACGTCGTCCTACGGCATTAAAGCCTTCGAAGGTGGCTGCAGACGTAATTAATCACGAGGGCAAAAAACGTCACATAAGATATCTAATTTAACGCAACTTAAGCTGCTTTATTTTCTTTCGGGCACAGTAATTAACATTTCCCATTTCATATCCTTTCAGATCAAAGCCAAACCGCAGAAGGACCCTCATTAGAGCTCATTCAAGTGCCCGCTGCCACAGCCACCGATGCTGCTTGCTCCACTGATTGTAGATGAGAACATTAATTTCTCTCCTCATCACTCACAATATCTCATCAGATTAATCCACATCCCCAGTCACCAGCCAGCAGCAGCAGCCACATCTCCGTCGCAACAAAAAAATATCCCCAAATCAAGAGACACATTTTGCGAGGATACAAGCCCGGTACACACTCAGAGAGAGAGAGAGAGAGAGAGAGAGGGCGAGAGGAAAAAAAATCGGTCGAACAATAAAATCTCCAATAATTCATCTCCCTCCTGATGAACATCCGCTTTCGTCCTGCTCCGCCCGGTATTTGATAAACAACTGCTCCTTCAATAAACAAAGAAAAACCCGAATGAATGACTGACAGAGCACCTAACTACTGTACTCCCGCATTCGAGAAGAATTACATATCGCAGGATGCGGGCGAAACTCTAAACCGACGTTTCATCAATCAACTCGGATAATTCGGGCATTAATCAAACTCGATGCCTTCGATAACTCCCCGCCGACGCCACCGATCGACAGACGACAGAGTGCTGCCGGCGATGAGGCGTATTCATCATGGAAACTTACCACTTTCACAGTTCTAACGCTTTCACAGTATGAGTCCAGCGGTTCGAGGCACTTCGTTGCGCCCACTAGTGAACTTCGGCATTCAGTTGTGGGTTTATCCTGGTGCAAGTCCACATGGAGGCTGGAGAGTTGACATAAAAATGGCGCCCCACCCATGGACATGGACAAACAAAAAGCACGCTTTCGCCATAAATTTGGCAGAGAGTGTGCACAGTCTCTCAGCGCGAGGATAACAGATTTATATGAGAGCAGCAAGTTTTTTCTGTCTGTTTGCATTTTTATCCTTCGTTTGTCTTGCGAAACTTGCGCGAGGACGGAGACACGGGTTCTGGCAGCGACCTTAGGAGTGCGCTGCTGCTGCTGGCTGCGCGCTGGGTATCCGCAACATTCGTCGATTGGAAAGTATTAGCGGTCTTATTTATGACATGGGTACCCAGGCTATTACTTCTCTCTCGGGTAAGTCTCCTCTTGGGCAAACAAATTAAATTTCCCGCTTCCCTCGTGCTGCCTTGGATGCGTCTTGTGTTCGATGTGCACTGTGCAGTTCTTGGTTTTTATTGAATGTTCGTGGGGATATACTGGCTTCTGCGATGCAGGACTAGGAATTGATGGTGCTCTTGTTGGGATATTATCTGCTGTGAATTGGATGATTTGTTTTGTTCTTCTTGTGGGGAGTTGATGGATGGGCTGGAAATGGAAGTGGATCGTCGAAAAGATGTCGATGGCAGATGTCGCGTTCCCACCGAACAAATCCGCGAGGTTTCAACATCCTACCAGGTGCCGCCATACACACTCACGGTCTGGAAACCTAGCGGGTTCTAACAAACCTAGTCCCCCTGAATTCCTCCGTCTATGAGAGGTTAAACCGAACAAGCCTACAGAGTGAACTTTAGATCATTTTTGTAATTTTGTCAATTTATCTCTTTCTATTTTCTGGCGTTCTCACACAGTTATGTCCTCTCAGCAGACAGCTGATTTGGTAGCTATTTAAAAATTGAGAGCGGGTGACATTTTGGCGGGCACTTATAAATTGAGAGAGCGAGTGACTTTAAAGTTGAGCGCGAAAGCACTTCAAACTCGGTGGGGACGACCTATTTTCTTTAAGAAATGGCTCGATGGGGGCATAGCCTTAGAGTGTGGTGAGAGACTGTCTCATGGAGGAGTCAGATGCGTTCTACATTTTGTCGAGCGAGAGATTCTTTTGAAGACTTGTGGCAGTCATTCCCACCACTAACAACCAAGGAGAGACGCTCTTAGGTCAAGGAAGGTACTTGGTGCAGTCATACTGGTCTTGAAGTGCATCTATGTAACCGATTGCAGCGATCAAGTGGTCTGATAGAAAAGATACCTCATTTAAATCGCAAAGGCCGTTGAATGATAAAGCTCTTGAGTCCCTTGGCTTGGCAGAACATGTACTGAAAATGGAATGCTGTAGGGATCATGAGCTTAACCATCTGTAAGGCTGACACACAAACTCCTGAAGCGTTCCACATTCCTTAAAGTAGCCACATTAGCGAAGTTGATATGTGCGTTGACTCTCACGTTGGCGTTCAAAGTTCAATTCACGGCATGGCGCCACCTCTCTCGAGTCACTGACAGTGCCCAGAGATCTCTCCTCGCGATATAAGACTTCCCAACCTTCCCCATTCTTGGAGTGAGCATTTAACTGTAGGCCCCCTCATCTCTTGCGACAGAAATAGGTCTCACAACACGATTGATTGCAGTTGAATCCAGGTACAGGTGTACGGTCTACTACGTCTGTTCTGCAACACATATCATAAGCATTTTAGAAGTAGATTGAAATGACTAAAGATAAATGTAAATTAAAGTCAACTCCATTGGCAAGACCTCAAGATGAGAGACCATCTGCGAAAGTTATCAAAGGATACTTGATGTGTTACGGAACTTCCGAAATCAAATAAATTTGTGGTCTTTTCATCCGTCCGGTCTAGTTCCGACAGCCAACAGTCGCACTTGCACCCAATGCCAGTGCAAACATGGCTCCGAAAAGGTTGGTCACCGCATAAACTTGGTCAAGCCAGAGTTTAATGAGTGTACCGAATATTGCTCCCACGGGCAGGTGGTCTTTATTCGCATAAAGAGCCACCCCCCCACCTGTGGTCTCCAACTTGGCTTCCCTGGAAGATGGTGGCAAACTCGAAAGCAATACTTTCTCAAACGACGTAATTGTTGCACAAGAACAGAATGTGAGAAATTTCAAATTTTCACAAACGTTCTCAGTTTCCTTAAAAACCAGGCAAGTGGTGTGAATTCATGCATACATTTATGCTTGCACGTCTCCTTGGCGAGGTGCATGCATGGGTAGCTGCCTTCAATGAGATCCCTGTCCTTGGGCGGAACACTTGAGAGTACAATAAGTTTGATTGGAAGCAATTGACGTATACAGCACGTCAGGTTGCGAAGACAACAAAAGTCCTTGAGGATATGTGCAAGTATGTACTCTTTTTTTATCGCAAATTGAAATTCCTCTGTATCTTTGTGAAATCTGAACTGGAGTAGGGTGGACAACACGAATATTTAAGCATGTACAGCGATTCTTAAACGGTCCATGTGACATGACTATCCCAGAACCAGGCAGTTCGTTGTTCATTTATGCAGAACGTCTTATATGCTTTACTTTTTTCACAGTTGTCAATTAACTTGGACCATACAACAGTCTGAGGGTGAGGTGAAGCCTTAACTATAATATATGGACGTATGGACAACCTTAGGCAATCGAGCGTATACACCGAAGCCAACCAATTTGCTATTTCGTTGAATTTTGTTAAGTTTAGTCAAGTTTCGATAAGTTTGGTTTGTTCAGTTCTGCTTGCTTATTTAAGATTGAACGAAAACCTTAAGTAATCGAGCGAATACACCGAAACCAACCAATTTGCTGTTTCGTTGAATTTCGTTGAGTTTCGTCAAGTTTCGTTAAGTTTGGTAACGTTCAGTTCTGTTTGCTTATGTAAGAATTAAGATTGAACGAAAACCTTAAGTAATCGAGCGAATACACCGAAACCAACCAATTTGCTGTTTCGTTGAATTTCGTTAAGTTTCGTCAAGTTTCGTTAAGTTTGGTAACGTTCAGTTCTGTTTTCTTATTTAAGATTGAACGAAAACCTTAAGTAATGGAGCGAATACACCGAAACCAACCAATTTGCTGTTTCGTTGATTAACATTAAGTTTCGTCAATTTTCGTAACATTTCCGATTTTACGTAGTACCGAAAAAGTTAAGCAATCGAGCAAATACACCGAAACCATCCGTAGGACCGATCAACTTAACACGAAACAGCTAGTTTCGTCGAATTTCGTCAGGTTTCGTTAAGAGTCGCAATGTTTCGTTTCGGTTGGCTTATTTAAGTAGGCTCGACAAACTTAAATAATCGAGCAAATATACTGAAGCCAACCAATTTGCTGTTTCGTTGAATTTCGTTAAGTTTCGTAATGTTTCGGTTTCGTTTGCTTTTTTCAGTGGGACCGAAATCAGTCGTTCTCCACGTACGTAAATGACAATTTGCGGCCACATTCTGCGAAAATGGTGATCCAACAAAATCGACCTGGGACATAAAGCGCCTATAATCCACCTACAATCCACATTTGTCACAAAAACTTGACAGTACGTACATTAATTTAAATTCGTGCCGAGATATGATGACTCGAAGCACCGTTTTCGATGCAAGACACTCGACCACGTCGCTTTCCGTCGACGATGAGAAAGTTAGCCCAACCCACTTAGATCCATTATCGCTCCCAGAGAGACATCCATAGACTGCCAGTGTCACGAACATTATGTAGATATGCATCACGGGCACTGTAGCAAAACTGCAAAGGATAGGGTATATATTGTGTTTGACATCTGCAAAGAATTCTCCGCCCTTGCTCATTCAATTGCTTGTAAACATGACACGAGCTCATATATGTCCATTCTGCGCTACAGTCCTCCTCGAAGTGTGTACACATCATCGGAATGCTTTTACGCTTGAATTGAAAATTCAAAGGATCCAACGAAGGCCCTGTATCCCGTGCACGTAGATGTGTGTACGTGTACCGCTGTTGCCGCCGCCGATGCTGTATCTGCGTTTATTTCGCTTCAATTTACTTCACAGCGCGCTGTACAGATAAATTCGAGTAATAAATTCCCCCGCATACACACGCGCCGCCGCCGGTTCAAGTGAGGTAAGTGCTCCAAGGTATCCACTGAGAAGTCCTGAAATGTTTTCATTGCATTATATGATTGGGATTTTGTCATTCAAATGAGACACGTCGTTGGTGGTGGCTCTCCGGCTTGGCCGTCCCCAGTGCGCTGCACCGTCTGGCTGCTGCATGGACGAGTTGAATCCACTCCCTGTGCAGAGCGGATGATTTGTCATTTTGACTGCATATTCTAATTCGATGAAAGAGCGGATAAGTGTAATGCGTTGGAATTTATATCCCCTCTTTTCCATTTCGTTTGTGCCGAAGAGTGAATGCACTTAGGACGATGCCTGTGGCTTTGAGCTGGTGGATTCCTTTTGAGAGAAATTCTGTCGACTGTCGACGTGAGGGTATGTTTTCTTTTCTGCCATTCATTTCCTTTTCTTTCCTGTGTTGCGGACTAGATACTGCTTTGTCAGGAGAAGTGAGATAGTTCTGCGGAATGTACTCCTTGAGAATGTCAATCTGAAGAGCTTTCGAGGAGTTCTTGCATCGAAGACGTTTCTGTGTGCGGAGTCGGTGTGAGTTGTCTTTTGTATTCTTGAGATATTATAGCTAAGCAACAAGTTTATCGCTTTCTACCTAATCCAATGGGAGACGATATGCGAGACAGTTTGAAGTGGTGTCGGAAGAAGAGTGACACAAGATGGGAGACAGACGGGCGACAGATTGACTCCTAACGAGCGCATTGATGGATGTGATGACACTTTGCGGACTGATTCAATGGAAGTTTGCAAACTAATTGGTTTTAGAATTGCAGCTGCAAGCTAGAACTTTGCTTCTTTGGCTGGTGGGTTTCTGCAGATTTAACTGATTCCGGATAATGTCTCCCAACGCTTTTGAAGCAAGGTCGCAACAAACAACTCGGGAACTTGTCTTCATGGCTAGGTACGTCGATTCCCTCAGTAGGAGTTCTAGGTTCAATTTCAGACCCGAGTAATTTTCATAGTTCCACTTCTCCCGAGCTCAATACATGGCCTTTATCTGGTCGGGATATATGAGCAGATGCCAAATTTATTGGCAAATTATTTGTATGCTCTCAGACAGTTTCTTAAATTCTGGAGCTGTCTGTCTGCATGCAGAAGAATATCCGCCATTTTGAAATGTGGTTTTTTAATAAGAACGGAGCTGTAAGTGTTCCCTGTGGCACTTCATTCGCAAAGCCAAGAAAATTCCGCTATTTTAGGTTCTTCCTTGTTTTATTTGGCAGTGGGGACTAAAGTTTTAGCCATCAATTGGTTTTGAAAATAATTGTCCACGGTTAAAGCACACTCGAGAAATCTCAGGCCAGTCGATCCTCCCTCGACCCATCCTCCCATCAGGAGTTATGCCACGCTCAACCAGCTTTTGACTTGCGACCACTTCATCCCGAGTCTGCTAAGCAGGCTAGCCTGGGTAGTCGCGGTGACGGGGCATTCGCACCGTCCGAAAAGGCAGCTGCTGGTAATTCAGTTCTTCGCGTACTGCCGGGTTTCTCATCCTTTTCCGTCGGGTTACTCCCGCAACAACTCAAAGAAATCTCATGTCGCCAGCCTGAATTTGCGACCTCTACGGTCATTACCTAAAATAGCATGACCATAGGTGAGAGATGGAATAAAAACTGGGTTGAAAGCCAAGTCCAGGCTTTGACACCAAGATTGGCACTCTCGATTGGAGATCCAATCCAATCTGTACAGAACTTGCCCCAGCCCCATCTAATCCTACAGACAAGCTAATGCAATTCTCAAACTTCTCCGCCTGCTTCAGTGGAACAGGCGTTCCCTAAGTGACCATAACATCTGATTTGTCCACGTTAACCTTCCACCACGAACCTACCCAGTGAGCGCTGGAGTTCCATCTGAGAGGTTGTGAGGATAACTAAGTTTCGTCTAATCCTCACAGCACCCAATGTGCGCCTCGGCTGCCCTGTAACATCCACTCCTTGTATAATGAAAAGGAGAGGTGACAAGACACACCCTTGGCGAAACCCAACACCCACTGTAAAAGGTTTCTATTTAGCACAGTTTACCCCATCACATTTGCTAAGGCTTGTGTATAGAGGGTGAACGGCCCAAAATAGAGGATCTCAAGCCCATACGCCCTCAGAACACTCCCGAGTTAACCCCGATCAACTCGATTGTATGCGTTGTCCAATTTTTCGTAAGACCACTGGTCGTGCGTTTTTGGAAAGCCACTACAGAGTATGACAGGCAGAAGCCACTGAAACCGTGTTTCAGACTGACGGAGCAACTGGTCCCCTTGTGAAAGCGTGGTGGTGAAAATGGTTTAAGCCCATATCGCGGGGATAGCTGGATATGAATTCCACCGCATGATAGAGTCTATCACGACATGTCATGGCCGTGTGCGACTTTAAAAAGTTGATGGAAGTAATCAGAGCTTACATAGCATCCGAGAGCTGCGACCAAAACAGCAGAAAGAAGTCGGCGATAGGCCTCACCCTAAGTTCGTGCCCCATACAGCCTTGTGTCATTTGCACCTTGTGTCATTTTATTCCTGTGGTGCTTGGTATCGACGACATACTATGTGTGTTTTTTCGGAAATAGTATAAATTTGATTCTATTAAGTTATTAGGACCTATAACCACATCTGGACAGTGATAGGGGACACATACCCCACCTCATCCATCCTCCATAAGCCTCTAACTAAAAGATCACTGGACCCATTTTGTTCAAATCTTCACCAATGTGTCCAGAAAGGAACACAGAAAAAATCCATGTCTCCAACACATCAACACAAATAACAAAATATTTTGATGAAATTATCACATTTTACGTCCACCATCATTTATAATTAAAACGTAAATAAAATATTAGGAATTTCAATTAACTTATAATAATATAATATAGGTGGCGCTACAGACTGTGAGGGCCAGGGCCTAGCTGCTCAGCAACCATTCGTGTTGTGGGCACTTTCACGAGTGGAAGGGATTTACGGTCTTATGCCGAGTCCGAAACAGCTTCTTTAAGCATTAGGCGTGTTTTTTTGAGATGCACAGAATACTGTGTAGGAATATTTCAACGCAAAGCGACAGCAACATATACTCAAACTTTTACTGGAAGATAATTCTTCCTGCAGTCTCTACTCAAGGTTGAGTGTTGAATAATCCCAAGCGCCTCAACTACGATTCAGACATCACCACTGAATCACAGAGCAGACAGAACGGAACAGCGCTTCTTGAATAGACAGAAGAATTATCGGCATTGGTGCTCTAGTTCTCGACATAGGATATCTTAGATTGCAAACCGTCCTTTGTTTAATATACAAACGCTTCTAGTGAATGAAACCATATTTGTACAAACATTACAAAAGACATTTGGAAAAAAAAAAAATAGATATAGATGCGCTCTGTTCGTATTTTGACATTTAATGCAATGAAAGCACCATCTTTTGACTCAACAACATAAAATCAGTGAAAGAGAGTTTTCTTCAATGCTGAGCTGAGTACTGAGTTCTCAATAAAACGCGCCTATTTTGAGTCTTGTTACCCGAAAGAGGTGGGGCTGTGAAAAGTATTTTACTCGTACCGAAAATCGAACCTACATAGGCTGCATAGGCCCAAGTGGTTCGGCATCTCTTAATCCTGGTATTTGTACAAACATTATAAAACACATTAAAAACGAAATATAGAGGCGCTCTATTCGTATTTCGACATTGAAGGTAAAGATACGCACCAAATTTTAACGCAAGAACATAAAATGAGAGCTTTCTTGAGAAGCAATGTTGAGCTGAGTACTAAGTTCTCAAGTCCACCTCTTTCGTCTAACATTGAGTATTGTGAGGCCGTGTAAAGGGGACGACGCACCAACGCACAACGCCACGGCCGCCACTTTAATTTAATTCAATTACTTAACGTTATTTTATTTATTGCGTAATTTAGTCTAATTTGTTTAATATTGTTTTATTTTATAGATAAACACTTTATTTTAATCTTTTCTTCTATTTTTTACTGATTTAATTAAGCTGCTACTTGATGGAAATTCTTCGGGGGACTGTGACAGGGTTGTTTGTGGGAGTGGATATATTTTTCCATTGGGGTTTATACTTCGGCTTTATACAAGTGTATTCGAGGACATTCAAAAATCGGATAAGCACATCTCTACTTAAATTGTGTCTTTAAGACTTTCGGCTGAAATGATCTCGGAGTCATCTGCACCCCTTACTGCTGGAGTACAGAAGGATGTTCTCCTTATTGCTGCAGCTGCCCTGGCGGTAATATGCAAGCTTGGCTATTCTGTGTGACTCAGTAGTTTGTTTATGCTTACTGGCATAATCACGAAGATAAATAGTCTTCGTTTCAGTGGCATTATTTCCAAACCTGTCTGCATCAATTTCACATTCACTCGATATTACTTGGAGTAAAATCGGAAATGTCTAATGAGGTCAATGGGAATACCTGTATCTCGGATGTTGGCTCGTCATTGTTATGTTTGTTTTCGCAGCCCGGTTCGTTCACGGAATTGTGATTGTATGCAGCTTTTCTACTTGCAACATAATGATTTTCTTCGTTTGCAATCTTGCTTGCCACTTCTTTATATCCAGCTTGTAGCTGAAGTGTGATGGACCCTGAAATGCTCGTATCTATGAATGTAGTGGAGAAATTCCAAGATTTACATTTTTTTCTTCAGGTGTCCTTGTGAGACTCGCTGGATATGGAAATGGAAAACTTCATTACAGGAGCTCGAGGTAGGTCCGCTAAAAAAAAATGTATGAGGTGCGCTGGTATGAGCTGAAGTGAAGACAGATTCTAGGCGGCAACATCTCCCGGTGGGTACATTTTCAGAAGTCTATGCAAAGTCACATTGTACAAGAAAAACACGGATCAGCCTAAGGCCTTAAAGCCAAGCGATAATTACTACCACTTGTTGAGGTCGCACAAGGCTCACACTTACCTAAAATAATCATCAAATAACAAGCAAGAAGCTAAAGAAAAAAATAAGACGATAGCGTTGCTACTTAGTTCATAAGAAGACGATAAATTTGACTCACGTAATTCAAATGATGTTTTATACTTCTCTTGCTCAAAAATGTTTGCTGCTTGCCATGCCATACAGCTGTAAATGCTGTTTCCGGGAAATTTTAAGACCTGATCAAACTTTTGTCATTTGGACGACTAAACTGATTTTTGAATGAAGCCTCGCTAGACAAACTGTGCGTTGGTTCGGCGTCTCTTAATCCTGCTAATGATTGGCACAAGCCTGAAGGCAGCAGATCACGTAAATCCACACTTGTGTTCTACCGCAGTCCACTAAAATCGCTTCGAACTTGAACTCGTATTCAATCAAGAGCTAATCTTGGGAACTGAAGACCTTGGGGCGTGCACAAAAAAGCATTGACGAGCTCCAGTTAAAAGGAACGGGGATCTTCAATCAACAGTATCTTGGTTGAAGCCCAGCTTTTGCTCGGATTGTACGGAAACTTCTTTCACTCCACACTCGGCCCTTTCCTTCAGGCTCCCTTCAAATTCATGAGTTGGTTGCTTGGCTACAAAAGAGACAATCTTGCCATTTCAAAAGATAGCCACTTTGTATATCCCTCCCCCACCACAGGACAAAACAGCACTCAATCAAGAAGACTTCATCGAGAATGACCAACTTTTTGCGGCAGCCACACCTCTCCATCACCTCTCCGAAGTCTTTGGGAAAGAAGACGCCTGCCCGGCATAGATTTCCTCAAACTTTGACTACAAGGATAATTAATTCTGAAAGGCGCCGCCGCCCACCCTCGTTGGCTTCACATCAAACGGTCAGTCATCATTAATCACACATCATCATCTTTACATCTCCACCAGCAAAGCGTATCATGTCCTTCATTCGAGAATATAATGCCAGGCGCTCGCCTCAATCTCGTCTCCTGATCGCTGCGTGACAACGCAAACAAAATACACTCCAGCAGGAAGTAGCATCTTCCGCCTGCTGACCATCGCCGCCGAGCCTCCTCACCCTGAGTGGAAAGCAATCTTCCAAGCCGTCGTAGACGCCTGCACTTGTGCACCTTCGACACGGAACTCACATTAGAGTCGGCAGAGCAGGAATAACTTGAACGAGGAAGTTGCTCAGCCGTGCGTTGAGGAGGGAGCAAGGAATCTCCTCTCGGCTCAATGGAAAATAATTTCCAAATTATGATGTTCAACGGCAATGGCCTTCACTTCGCCGGATCCATCCCCATCATCAGGTCCCCTCTCAGAAATGAAAAGCTGCGTCATGGCAGTCATCCAAGATTCGAAGGAGTGCCGGAGGACGAAACGAACAGAAGCACTGCTCTATTACTGCAATGAATCAGCAGAAGATGAGTTCTCTCCCCTCTCTCTCTTTTTTTCTTTGCAGCCTCTTATCCTGCGCTGCACCCTAATTTCAATAATGGGACAGGGACCCATCCCGCAGCACAAAGGCAGTGCTATACCTTCAAACATGGATGAGCGAGCAGCGAAAAATATCACAAGAGCTGCGATAGTTTCTTCTTGTTCCACTTGTATGCAGCGAAATTTTTTGTCCTCGCTCCCAGCGCCAGTGATGAAATGAGGAAGATACTTTGGAGCTCTTTTGACAGGGCCAATCCATAATGAAAAATGCGTGCAACGGAACGACTTGTTCATGTCTTTATCCATCTTCTGATGGTGATGATGCTTCATCATCATTGGGCGACTCTTCTCTGCTTCTACTGATGGCGGATGGAAGGGGGGTGCAGTCTCGTTAGAGAGCACAGTCATTTGGTAGTCGTGCAGTGTGAGGGGCGGGGGAGGGTAAGAGTGGCCGCCACTATTGCCACAGTAGTTGACAAAGTGCCTTTCATCCATTAATAGTGTGCAGAGTGGGGTGCTCCATCCGTGAGAACTGATGACTTTCTGCCAAATGGGATGTGCGGGCCTTTGAAAGGATCCGGATATCCAGTGGTGGAGGGATGAGTGCGTACAGCATCGGATGCCACGACAGGATAAATGAACAGAGCGAACAGATGCTTGTCACTGTGGGAGGATGTCGTGTTGGAAAAAATTCACAAAAAAGGCCATTACTGGGAAGCTGAACATGGAACGAGGTTTGTTTTCGGAGTAAGTGGACGATATCAATTACCTGGATATCGGCAGTGAACAGCTAACTGTTGGTAGTGGGCACAAGTGTAGAGTCGGGGAGACAAACGAGGGCCGAGCAAATGATGGACGGACTCTTTTTTTTGCTTGCAAGGAGCTCCAGCTTCCCGTGTGTTTGTTTGGCAGTCAGCACTGAAAATCAAGGAAAATCTCAGGAAGACCAACTCGATCTAAAGATCGTCATCTGGAATGATTTCCGACACTACCACTTGGCAGCACATGAGTGCCACTTGATCTTTGGGACATCTTGTTGTCGTATTGAGGATATTGATGCTTCTACGGCAGCCACTCGTCGAGAGAAGCTACGCTTGAAGATTTCAGAGCATAGACACGAGAGAGATGGTGACGGGAAAACCAACGATCCTGGACCAATCTGCGAACTGTGGCCAGTAGTACACGCTACAGCTTTCAACACTCAACTGTTGTGCGTCTCAACTGAAGGAGACTCGTGAAGTGTCCAATGTCTTCTCTTTCGGTGAGTCCCATTTACAAATCGTGGCACTGGGCCAGTAGGTATTCCAAGTACCACCGTCGGAAACTTGTTTGTCGCAGAGAAGGAGCCTTTTGGTCCCTGCACTACGATACTTGGGTCACATATGATAGCAACGCCAAGCCGGTTCTTGAGATCGTCTTCAATGCATAGGATTGACTGGACTGAGTCAGTCTCAGACGATTTCCTAGCAAGCTCAGCAGCTGCCTCATTGTAGTGACCCCGGAACCAGCATTAAGTTATCGAGTATTGCCTTCTGAGAGCTTGGACAGCCTGCCATCGTTGTTATGGCCGCTTGATTGCAATTGTACATGGGTCGCAGTCCTGATAGCAAGTACAGAAGTGATTGGCATCATTGTGACCTCTTCTTTGAGTGCCAGGACCATAGTCAAAGGTCCAGATTGAACAGTGTAGGCTTGACATTTCTGAGAAAATGCCGGCCCCTGTGGCCATGTGCTTATGGTCGAATCACAGTGCTGTCTAGGGTAAACTAAATCAGAAGCCTCGCCGAACTAAAAGGCGTCAACATAAACCGACGAAACCGCTTTGTCACAAGCACCAACTGGTCCTAGGTTTAGCAGTAAGTCAATCGGAGTGGTATCACAGTGTGGCTCACGGAGTGGCTTAAGCGCAGCTAGCCTTTAGTTGTCCCCACCCCTGGTTGGAAAGTAGGACTTTGCGGCACAACATCAGAAACACATCACGTCAGTTTCAAAGCCAAAGAAATGATAGTCGCTTTGGATGTTGTCTATTTGTTGTCTACCTAGAAGGGCCAACGGAGCCTGGAAAGTAGACGCTGGATGGGTCAATACTCAGCGCGATCTTAGCAGTAGTCTCCAGCATATGAAGGTCTCAAAGCAGTGCATTCATTACCACTTCCACGCCGGGTGTTAGGGTAACTGCCAGACATACGAGTCTCCTCTGAATGCATGGCAATGCCTTTAAATCCAACCCGATAGCTTTTTTTTTTTCGCTGAGAAGCTGACTTTGTTGCCTCGAGAAAGAGAAAAAGAGAGGTCGGCTGTGTTTACAATGAAGGGGACTTTGATGAAAGCTGGATGGTCTCACGGATCCGGGTTTCGCCTTGCGAAGCCAGTAACGCATTCATCACCAGGGACGACAGCTCACACACCGATTTGCGGATTTTTTCAAGCTGTTTCACTCTGCATTATATTCTGAATCTTCTGAGTAATCGCAAATGGTCCTCGGTCAACTGGTGCGTCGTACAGTGGTCCGCTTTGTATGAGAGTGCGGAGATAAATATATATCTCGACTATGAAACGGAGATCAATGAAATTGTTTTTGTTTTATCAAGTCAACTTTTATGCGAACCTCTGACCTTTGTTTTCCTCTTCCTTTATAGCATGAGTAGCCCATCCACACTTTAAAGGTTATAATGTATCACATGTGCAATATGTACAGCTTAAATCTGTAAGACCTTCTGCATTCAGGACTTTGGATTGCAACACGGATAAGTCACTGAGGGTTTATCTCTACAAATAATGCATTTGCTAGCGTAACTAGTATTTGTCACAGCTTGAGCTACTTTGCCATCAATCATCGTAAAATAAAGACGGTTTCTAACATTGACTACAGCAATCCAACAGTTATTGAACTCTCTCCGAATTTTTGAATATGTAACTGCACAACAAACAACTGACTTAAAATCTTCTTTTATCGGGGGTCTAATACAAAATTTGGAAAGTATATGGATTGCAGCTTAGGTCAACTACTCTTAGAATGCACCACTGCGGTCAAACTGGTCGGTAACACATGAAAAGGGCACGCTTTCGCTTTCAGAAATACTAGGTCGCGCTAAAGAAGAGCTAAGTACTTGCCCAAATTTTGGGAAAACAAAGTTCAGGTATGTTTCCATAGAAAGTATTCCAAATATAATTTTTGGCATTTTTTCTGCTTTTGAACCACTGCGAGCCGAGCAGTCAGGGTCTCCCAAAGACCGTGGCACAATTCACAGATAATTCGCGTGTTCGTACTCACTCAAGTGTCTCTCTGTCAGAAATGAAGGACCATAGAGATGGCCAACTGCACAGCTGATTGACCCCAAACCCATCGACGAATTTAAGAAGCTTTTTGACAGTTACTCACGAAATAATGCGAATGCCGTTCTCTGACTGATCAATTTGTTTTGAGAAAACCGTATGATTGCCTTCTTATTGTTGGGCTCCACTCAGTGAGACTGCATTTCAGTCGACCGACTAGACAAATCCACCAGATTCAGTAAGGACAGGGGCACCTCGTTCCGTATGCGATTGTGTCACTTATGACGGTCTTGGAAGCTATCGCTCCTTGTTTACCCTGGGTACCTGGTATGTTCCAGTCGTAGTGACTGTTAAAAAGTATGCTCGTGTCGTTCTCGTGTGAGACTTTTTCGATTTCTTCCCCAATCATGCAACTTCTGCAGAAGCCATACGTTGGAGCTGATAGCCTTCTAGAATGTTCTTCTATAAGACAGTGCCCAGAATTGTCACCAACACAGATGCGTATATGGTGTCTGTTTTCCGGATAGTAGCTCGTTGGCCCATTTGGGGTGGCTTACGACGATTTACAATTGATACCCTTCAACCGTCTTGTGTTAGTTCTGTTCTCAGGATGAAGCCTGTGAGAGATTCCAGCTAGAGAAGCCCTCTGGCAGAGAACTGCAGCGCGTCTTGCCAACTCGTACGCTTCGTAATTTCCTGGGATGTCTCTATGGCGCGGTTCCAAACACAGGCGTATATTGAAGTGAACAGCCATCTCTTTGAAGTCAGAGCAATGGCCTCTACCCAACGTCATCATCGCCTGGGCCTCGATGGTGGCCCGGCTATGAAAATACCGTATCTACTTTTACCTGTGTGAGAGTCTCCATGATCACCGCTCGAACGCCACTAAAGTGATCTGGAAGTCTGTACATTAAAGGACCAATTTTAATCTCTTAAGTAGATACTGCAGCTCACTGCGTCATTTGTGTCTAAGTCAGGCGGACAGAACACCGGGCTTCAGTGTGAGTTCCGCTTAGATGGAGGAGTTGTCCTGCAATTCATGAAATCTTCCATCTTCCACACATTCCTTTATTCATTGACATGTGTTCAAGAGGCTGTGGGACAGTGGCGAAAGCATTGGTTCTTCGACCCAAGATAACACCGACAGGGGATGAGTTTAAGTTGCCTCAACCAAATTGGTGTGCAGAACTGGAGATCGCTGGCAGGAGATTGCCAATGCCTCAACTAATGAGTCTAGAGTGCCACGAAGATGAAGAATATGATGACAGTGCCTGGTTCGATCAGTCAAAACGACATCGGCATTCAGCTGAGCCCACGGCACAGTAACCTGCCTTCGGAGAATCACAAACGCTCCAGTTTATCCAAACTGAAGCAAAAAAAAATGCTCCAAAGTACGTGGAGAAAACTTCCCCCAAATGGCGCCCAACAGAATGACCACATCGACCAAAATCCACCCAGAAACCAGGACATTTGCCTCAGCGAACTCATTCGGATTCGCCTCTCGAGGAAAAGACTTAATGCTCTTGTACCATTAACGATAATGAATTGCCCCAGACATAAAGTTCTAAGCCATTAACGTTTATTGCATTTTTCTTATCTCATCTCATGCCGAGCGTGTTCGGTCGCCGCTGCCAAGCCAGTTATATCTTAGTTCATTTTATGAATAAATTGTCTCCTAATTTAGTTCCGGGCGAAATCATAAAAGCCACCCAATCTTACGTTCGCGATGTGGTCCTTCGTCCTCCGTCCGCTGTCGTCGTCCTCGAAACTAGTCTGCACGCCCGAGGAGCGCATGGCAAATTACCTAATTTTTTGTTCCCTGCTCCGAGCAGGAAAGGCATCACTATCAAATATTTTTCATTCGCCAGTCTCGCACATACTCTCTCCCAACTGCACGCATTATTACTCCGTTTCCCGTCAAGAGCACACACAAAGCAAACACATCCTCCGGACTTGAAATATGCGCATAATAACTGACACAAACAGGCGGGCGCGAGCTGCAGGGTGGGCGGAAAAGACGGAATTTCCTGTATTCATCTTGATCTCGTACCCCCCATTAAGCTTCCATTTGTTCCGTTCCTCAGGGAGGGGCGCGCAGGCAGTCGCCGTGTGCATTGTCAAGTCGAAGGACGAACGAAGTCAATGAGCTGCACATTTAGTACATCTAAACAGGACCCCTCACTCCGTCGCAATGTGTTCCACAAAAAATGATTGAATCTGGTTTATGGGGGGATGCCATGACGTGGCGAGGGGGAGAGGAAGCAAATCTCATTTTCCAGCATTTAACAGCATTACCTTGAATTTTTGGACGCACGTCGACCTCGGAGGATTGAACGAAGGCGACGAGCAGACGAGCGGACCTCCGAACAGACGAAACAGAATGATGACTGCAAATCGTTATCCCCCCTGAATGTGGAATAGAAAATCCAAGGAGCAGAGTCTGTCACTGAAATCGACAAGAGGAGGGCGCATCCTTGGTCATTTGTCAAAGTTTCCGTCTCGGTATGCTGTGCGTCGCGTCGTGGCTTCGACAGCAGCCGAGGTGAGCATGGAGCGTCTGCGAGACACATGCACTCACCCTTGACATGTTCGGGTGTACACTTATTTCCTGGAACATTAAGTATATTTATCCTTGGCTCGGGATAATAGACAACAAACAACAACCGAAGACAAAAGGAAGTCATCCTCGTCGTCGTATAACAAAATTCATATAATTTGCTTCCCTGGAGAGGTTGCCGTCGTCAATCGCAGGACCAGACCTCTGTGGGAGTGTGTGTCGGTCTGTTTTTTTGCTCCAGTTTCCCTGCCGGATGGTGGCAACACACATTATCCTTACCCAGGAGTGCGGTGGAGTATTTGCGAAGATGATGAAATATTGTTGTGCGGTGCCCTCAAAATGTCCGGAACATTCATCGTCGGCGTTTGACTTCGCTGAGAAGAGGTTTGCCAGATTTTGTTGCGCCGTGTGCGGCGGCGGGGTGGCGCATTTTTGTGCCTTCGCATTGTCCTTTGTTTACTATAAACTTAATTCCTCTCATGATTGTCTTTTATGCGGAAAGGAAACAAACAGAAAAACGTCAGGCATCCTTCAAGTGCTCTGACTTGAGGGTGAGTTGGGTTGCATTATTTCAGATCCGAGTGGATTTTTTCTGTCTCTCGTGTCTGTCCCTTTTTGTTTTTCTCCCCCGGCTTTGTCTCATTCCCCATGCCGGGGTGCGTATGGGGTGGTGGTGGTGGTTTTATGACAGACCAGCTTTTATGTTTGATAGTTAAATGCTCAAGATAATGGTGATTTTGTCCATGGCAAGGCTATGGTTTTATACCATATCATTGCGATCGTTGGGTGTGTGGGTTGCGGGACGCGTGCAACTCATGGCATCCGTTATGAGTGCTTACTCCGATCCGCCCATCGGGTAGTCGGTTATGAGGTTTTCGGATGTCTTTTTTTTGTTGGTGACGAAGAACCTCTTAAAGCTGACAAGTGCCAGAAGGAATGTCTTAAATGGTGCATGACAGAGGGGTGGACAGATGCTCTGGCGGTTGGCTGGGGGCTCTGTCAATGAAATTTAAATGCCAATTCGACGAAGGCTATGTCAGCAATATGGGCTTGAATTTGAATATCTTGTAAACCCCTTTGGATGTACATCTTTTATAACGGCGGCATTTCTGTAGGATTTAATTGAAGGAGATGCCAAGGGAAACAGAGTCTCGTTGTGGAGTTTCTATTCAGTGCAGCAAGTCGTTGAACTTTGTTTTGTCAGAGGTTATTAAGCTTCATACTGGAGCACGCAGACATAACGACTGCGTCCATTGTACGGCCAGGCAGGAACCCCCGGTCAGACTACTGCCACTGGCTATAGACCACTCCAGTGATAGTGCCGCTAATTTGATCCCAACGGCAGATGGTGTCTGGAATAGACTTGAAAACCCGATAAAGGCATTTTAGCTTCACTTTCACTGGGATTCGAACTAACTGCGCCATCCAGTCGTCTAGCGCTGGACCTTCTTCTCTACCTTCTCTCTACTTTTCAGTCACTGAACATGTCTTGACAGCAGTGCTTGTTGTGTCGAGTCCTAAGCTGGAGCTCTGCGTTCGATGCCCAACAGGAGCAATTTTCACAATCGACGACACCACCTCTTCGACAGAGAGTTCCCTGCATTGGTCCTTTATTTCGTGAAAGAACATTGGCACGAATAAGTTGGCAGGGAACTATAGGTCCTTTAGTTAGCGAGTTAGCGAGCTGTTACTATATGAACGGGGAATAGTCTCTCCTAGGACTGTGATATTATTCTGAATGCAAACTCCTATCCTCTCGCCTATCGTGGAAGGTAGGCATATCGCAAGCGGTTACTTATGAACTGCGCCCAGTTTCACTAAGGACTGTAATATTATTTTGAATGCAAACTCCTATCCTCGCGCCTATTGTGTTGTTGTGTCCCAAAAAATGTATCAAATGCTTCACCCCTACTTCGAGGAGAGAACTTAATCCAAATGGCGCCCAACACAGATTCAACCTCTTCACAAGAAGAAGCTAGGACACTTGACCCAAATAATTGATGCGGAATCACTGCCAGGGAACCAGGGAACCCTCTTCAACTTTCTTCACTTTCCAAGAGTATTTTGCGCTCATTGAGTCACTGTGACACCAAACGTCTACAGTCTGGATTGAACGCCTTCACTCACTTGAATTGGAATACGTCTGTCATCACTGGTCATTGCTGGTTTTAAGCGCGACAGGACAGCATATTTGACAAGAGTGTCAACATTGTGACAGATTGCACCGCCCCACATATCTTTCGAAGTTTCCTTCAATAATGAGGAGCTATGTTTGTAACCTCTCACTGATAGAAAATCGCATGAAGAACCATGCTCTCATCAAGCTGCGAAGTAATACTGCAGCAGCTTGTACAAGTGGTGGCTAGTAGACGCGAAGGTGTCCAAAGTTTACCGAACTCTTGCAACAATCCATCATCGAAACGGTCGTGTTACAAAGACACACTATTGACTTCATAGCGAGCCCATCAATTGGGCTCATAATGGCACATGATGGCGAGTTTGCACTTGCATCTCCAGTCTTATGAAGTTCGAATCACTAAAAAAGCGACGACAGCTAGGACTTTACGCCGATTGGGTACATGAAAGCTTGTTGTTCGGTTGCGAATTTTCGCACATTTTTTAAGGTTAATTCTTCACTTGGTGGATACGTTGAATTTTAGCAGTTCGTTGAAATCTACATTTTGAAAATATTTTTTTGAGGTTCCGGCCTTCAAACAGCCCCTTCATCGTCACACTTTTATAACTCATACATTTATGAACTGATTTACTTGACATTTTGGATTAAGAAACGTCGGTCCTGGATATAAGTTTGTTCGTATGCTCGTAGTTAGAGCGGTGTTTGGGTACGTCAATATCATCAATATATGCTCCACTTCGGACACAGTAGCCCAGTTAATTCAGTGCCCTGATGGCCTTGTAACCGTGGTTCACTTATATCAACGTGTTGGCTCCATTGCCCCATAAACAACAGTCAAACCTTCAGTAGTCCTAGAACCACCCAGATTCATATGAGAATCTGAGGAGCATCAGCTCAACACCGCGTGGCCCAGCTCTACGAGGAAGTGTTTTCCTCGAAACTGCTTTCTTTCCCTTGCCTGGGCTGGGCATTCGAAGAGCAGACGTTGGATAGGCTTTGTTTCTGCCTCATCTCCGCAGCTTCTGCAAAAGCCATTCCGCTGCATGTCGCTTGCAGGTGTTCCTATGGCACATTGCCCAGTAAGGACTCCTATCAGAGTACGTACAAAGATGGTGACCCTCACTCCAACCAGAATACTCGGATGAAGTCAGCGAGTTCTGGCTCTATCCAGGGCATAGTCCTCTAGCTGATAGGCGTGTCCGCATACGGGGTTGCTAGATATTCTCTCAGCTCCTTTTTGCTAGACTGTCCGTCTTTCCATTGCCTGGGATTCCAGTATGCCTTGGTTCTCACCGGATGGCCACCGATTTCTTACATGATCTGTCTCCATAGCCTAACCAGGTTCGATGCCAGAATGCCTGATGCTATGGCTGTTATTGCCGCTTGCCTATCGGAGAAAAGTACAGCTCACAGGAGGTATTTCTGAACCAAAGTGCAGGAGAAAAAACCAAGAGCATCGGAGAGTAGGTTCATTGATTAAAAATAATTTTATTTCGAGCATCCTAGCCCCAATAGTTTTGGAGATGTTGGCATAAAACGGATAAAAATCATTCGGCTCTGTTTCCATGAGAGCGCGAAGCAACACTAACACACGAAGCGTTCAAAATTCTGGAACATCCATTATCGCGCTCGGGTTGAAAACCAGATTAATTTACTTTCAAAATCCATTTATTTTCAGTGGAAACCCCGTTTTTGAAGATGACCTATACACCGTCCACCCACGCTCCCAAGCTCCCACCTCCCCTCTGCTTTTAGTGGAACTTTTCCCCAAAATTCGATTAATTCGATGACCTCACCACGCTAACGCAGTTGCTGTCAAAGCCACTCCCTCCATGCCGGCAGCCTGTAGCCTGCATAAAAAATCCAATTCAGTCATTTTCCCGCCTCGCTACAGTGCACTTTTAATTACGGTAATTAGCTAATAAATCCCAGTCCCTAATTGGATGCACTCTTTTTCAGCAGCATCAACTGCCTGCATAAGCGTCGACAGAATGAGTGCAGTGGGGTGACCATCTTAAATCTCCAAAAAATGCATCAGGTCTCTGGGTCCGTTCGTTGGCCTTAAAGCTGCTGCGTCGCAGTGCAATTATTCTGCCGAGTTGGAAATTCCAATAAGAAACGAAACGAAATTGAAACTTTTTTAATCAAAAACTCCAAGGCTTTCGCCTGCCGTCCATCTATCTCTGTGCCCTGTTATCACTCGATTGGGTATGTATAAGCCCACTCGTCTCACCCCCACGGGCTAGTGCTGCGGAAACTTACTCCGCCACAGGGGGAGGCAGATTCCCTATTGTATTGCCGTCTATTTCGACTAGTCTCCGAGTGCGAGGATTCCGTTTGCGGACGGGAGGTGGGCGCTGGCCCAGTCAGTGTATCCGGCAACAATGGATGTGGATTTGAAAATTTTC
The DNA here is from genome assembly GCA_905231855.2 of Eristalis tenax. Lineage (NCBI taxonomy): Eukaryota > Metazoa > Arthropoda > Insecta > Diptera > Syrphidae > Eristalis > Eristalis tenax. Next base: position 13,837,661 of record HG993126.1, on the reverse strand, counting down.
GATTTCATATGAAAAGTTCTCGGAGCTAATAGTCTAGACTCTAGTAGATTTCGCAAAAAGGGACCAAGAGGGAATCCGGCACAACTCCCTCTCGGGTGGTGCACGCAATATTTAAGCTCTACCACCCGATTCATTGACAGGGCATGGCATCTAAATGCAAATTTGGGAAGGGATTCAATTAAGTTATCTCCGCAAGCGGTAAATAAAGGGATTTAAATGGATTAAAGCTGAAAGGAAGCATTGAGAGTGCACACAAAAAAAAAATGTTCGTGTACTCAAGGCAAGCAATCTGAATCGGGGATGTCGATAGATTGACAGTCTCGATTGATGAGGTCGTTTCGGTTTTCACGAGAGTGTATCGATCCGGGGTGGGATAGAGGGTGCTGTGAGCATTTGGTTGATTAAACCGAGAAGGTGTCGAAGTAAAATCACTGCTTTGGAGGGTAAACCTCAATCAGTGGCAAATGTCTGATTAGATGGGGGATTACATGTAGTTGTTACGGTTTTTTTTTCTCAATTGAAAAACTGTGCCCCGCCTATAAAACCTGATGTGGAGATATTTCCGCGAAGTGGAAAAACTTCCGTAACAATCCCAAGTAACACTGAAACTTCAGCAAAATTTAGTGATTTAAGTGATTTAAACCCCAACCATAATGGTCATATAGTGAATTAACGCAATTGGTAGGAATTAAATGACATACATTGTGAGTATTCTAAACACTTTTCTCAGTTTCGTTAAGTTTCGTTAAGTTTCGTTAAGTCTCGTTAAGTTCCAATAAATAGCTTACTAATGTCGGTTAGCCGTCCGCCTTAGTTCCTGTCGAATAGCTGCCACTCGAAGTCCCAACTGAAGTGTCATTGGAAGGAAATTTCGAATAGTGTCCCAAGACTCGTTTCAACCACTCAGAGTTGAAAGTCAAACATGGGTCACTTTGTGATCAGCAAATGAAAAACTAGCTCCCAAAAATTGTGAATATACATATATTTAGCCACTTTTTGCTGAGTTTAGTTCAGTTTCGTCAAGTCTTGTTAAGTTTCAATAAATTACTTACTAATGCTGGAGGACTAATTCTGCTCTGAGATGATAAATCTTTCGCATGATTCCCCACGTTCACTTACAGGCTCGATGCTAAATTTTTCCATCAAATACACCACTCCCTGCTCACACTCCATTCCCTCACTCCTTCTTCGTATTATAAGAACAAAAAAACGACGAACCATAGAAACATGAACCCTTTTCAATGTCAAATGAAAGTCCTCTCACCGCGAACCCCCGCCGGCACACATCCCCCTCCTCATGAAAACGAATGGGAGCTAGAACATCATTTGCAAGCACCAAGTCATTGTTTTCGTCGCAGAAACATCGCGAACCAATTTGGCACGTTGATCAAACGAATATTTTGACAAAAAAAGTGAGCTACTGCTGACAAGAGCTCTGCCAGAAGGCGTTATTTCTTGCATGGAAATGGATGAGTTTCACTTTGATTGATATGTTACCTGACAACCTGCAAATGAGGGAAGTACATTTGTCCTTTGAACACGTTCTTTTTCGGAGGGAGACTGTTGAGCGAATTTGTTTTTTTGTTTTGCATTCGGTTAGGCAGGGGCACACGTGTCGAGGTAATTAAGAATTAGCATTTTGACTTGAAGCCGTGTGTGAGGTATTCGGGACTTAATTGAAATGTTCCCAAACGCAGGCGATTTAAAGGACAACGTGGAAACAGTACAAAAAATCTAGTCGTGTGCTAGTAATATTTCACATTCCGAAGGTCTCCTACCGTAATTTTGGAAGACTGGAACTGGAATCGTGGCACGTGTTTGCAGATTTTGTGCCTAAGCAAAGCTTCTATAACAGTCCTTGGCATAGCGCCTGGAATATAAGAGCAAAAAGAGTATTCGTGCTTGTCCTACAGTCCCATGTGGAGCTACTATCCTCTACAGCAACGACTCGTGTCGTTCATGCCCTTGAGGATTTGGGACTTCGGTCCAAACCCTTCGTCCAAGTTTTGCCAAGCGACTGACACGAGGCAACCATCAGGACTACCAAACTATAGTGGCATAGTCGAAAAACTACCACCAGCGACATCCGATCGAAAACAAGATCCACTATTCTGAGGTACTCTAGACCTCTTACAGCAACTACTTTCTGTGTCCATTATTTTGTCCTCTTCTTCTAGTAGAGGGAACTTAGATTCTTATACCGACTGTTAGCCCCTCTGGTCAGTGTGCAGCTACTCGCGCCACTCTCAAATGATCTCGTGTGCTACCAATTGCTTGATCTTCAGGTTATCCATGGTCACGTTACCCTAGTTGATATATAAAGATCTCCCGAAATCGGCAGATATTAAATGACATAAATTGTGAGTATTTTAAACGCTTTTCTCAGTTTCGTTAAGTTTGGTTAAATTTCGTCAAGTTTCGTTCAGTTTCAATAAATTGTTTTTAATAGCTTAAAATAGCTGCCATACGAAGTTCCAACTGAAGTGTCGTTGGAACGAAATTTCTTATGGAGTCCAAAACCTCATTTCAATAACTCACTGTTGGAAGTCGAACATGGGTCACTTCCTGATCGGCAAATGAAAACATGGCTCAAACAAATTGTGAATATTGTAACCACTTTTCTCAGATTCGTTCAGTTTTCGATAAATTACTTACTAATGTTCGAGGACTAAGGAGCCAACCTTAGTCGTCTTATGTCGCATACCCTCACTCCGCGATGGTTGTCGAGTAAGTTTTTGTCTTTTAGGCTTTTGTCTTGAAGATCTTTGAAGCAACTCGCTTGTGGCTCCGATGCTGATTATGTTCTTGAACAAAGCCAAAGTAGTAGCGAATGAATACCTCCTTTATGAATAAGTCAGGAATAGTGCACAAAAAAGATTTTTGATATCAGTCACACATAAAAAGTACATGTTAACGAAACTTAACGAAACTAGACGAAACTTAACGAAACTTAACGAAATTCAACTAAATTCAAAGAATCTTAACTGATACCGAGCGAAGTGGTTTCTATGGTCGCATAGTAGAATTTTTGTACATTCGTTCGATTACTTAGATTGATATATATCTCAGCAGGTTTATTAAAAATGTGCTTCCAGCTAACATTTTCTTAATCGATCAATAACTAGTCAATCGCTTTAAAAAAAACAATATGAAGTAATAAAAATAATCATGAAACGTGTTCCACAATCGGAAGGACATTTCGGCATCTGAAGGCGTCCACTCACCCACATCATTAAAAATATGTTTACAGCTGTCTTAAAACAATGCCACCCCCCCTCCACAACGCCGCCAATCAGCATGAAGAAAGTTGTCTTTGTGAAGGGGCAGAAGCAGTTGGAGCATAACTTTTGTCCTTAGTCTTAATTTAATTAAAATATTCGAGGTTCTTAATTAAATTTATGTGTCAGTTGACACCACTTCATCCCGCCGCTACATTTTACTTCATTTCCATCTCACACCCGAGGAGCTGTGCCTTGACACCAGTACCAGCGGTCCCCCATCACCAAACGACTCATGCGAACTTTACAACCGAACTGTACCAAACCTTCTTCCATTTATTTGCGACCACAAAATGAAAACCATATTCCACTGGTGGATGTAATTGAATTTCCAAAATGCGGATCAATATTTTATTGCGGTCACGCAGATATTAATTTTACTCTACACTCGTGCCGCTCCTCAACTAAGCGATGCCGCTGCTGCCGCCGCCGCCGCAGCCATCGCCGGCGGCGTTTAATTTAATTGTTACAATTTTTGTGTTCATTCCGTTTTTTGGTAGGGTCCCCACTGCTCCACACGCCGAAACGCCCACTGGTCTGTGCCCCCAATTCTGTCCATGTCCATTGCAGGACATAACACAGTTACTGTGAAACGTGAAATATTATGTTAATTTACGGCGCAAGAAAGCATACAATTTCATGACCATTTATCATTAAGGTCGCCCGGACGAAATGGGTGGCCATCCATTCCGCCACCCAGACGCGGGGAGACACCCGGTTGAACTCAACTGAAATCATGTAATTGCCATAAATACGTTAATTAATGTCCTTGTTGGCAATTGCACTTTTCGGTCTGTCAGAGCGCGACCCTACATGGGCACGTGTCCGGGTGTGTGTGTGAATGCTTTTAATTCTGTTTTAATGCGTGACTATTTATCAGGACCTTGTGCACAGACGGCAGGGCGCGGCCGCGGCGGGGGCCACCGATATGTGAACCATGAAAAATTTATGAAAATAATTGCAAGCCTTTGTGGGCCCAACCAAGCCACCTCACAACGAGACAAAAAATGATTTCCCTTAATTGACGTCCACATTTCATCCCTTGTAATGTTGGTCAGTGCAGATTGTTTAATTAGTTTGTCGCCCGAACTGTAGGCGAGTTGGGGGGCGAACGACCGGACCCGGTGCGTTGATCTGTTTGCAGAGGCGGCAGCGACGCCGGCTTCAAACTTGATCGCTTCCTGGTAGATAGTGATTTTGTAATTTTGTTTCAATCGATAAATCGGGCAAAAAAAATCGAAAAAATATCACGAAATCATTTGAATGGAAAATTAATTTAGCGAAGCCCTTTGCGGACGCGTTTATTAGTTGACGCCTCTTAATTGGAAATTTTTAATGAGATTTTATGCGAAAAGTAAAGAACACACGCATTAATAAGTTTAAATATGAAATTGTGAATTAATAACGTTCCTTAATTGATATTTGTTTTGTTTCAGGATATCCGGTTAATTACTGGCTGCCCGGCCACGTCCATGGTGAGTGTGTGAAAGTGCAAAAAAATTGTCTATTCATTGACTCTGATGTGCAATCAGTTGAAGCTAGCTTATCAAATTTGATCTACTTTATGGGTCTCTGTGGAAAATTGTGAAATGTTCGTCTCCCTTTTCACACTTTTATGCATTTGGGGGTGGTCGTGCGAGTGATTCAATTTTAGACGATTTTTTTTAAAGGTTTCCTCGGAAGTGTGATAGAGGGGGCTCGATGATGAGTACGCGTGGTTGCGTTTTTTTGGGACATGCATATGCATCATGCCGAAGGTTCCCTTCAAATTCGACACATTGACTAGGGACTGTGGTCTGGGAGTAAATTTGACAAAACTGAACTGGCACCCTTCACCGGAAAACGCCAATGTCCCTTCGATCGGAGCTAGCACTGCATGCCAGCCAACACACAACACTGACTGGTATCGGAAAATGGTTCACCGTCGAAGGCTGGAAACACAATATCCAAGAACGGGTTATTACAGCCTCCTGGTGGGCCTGAGCCTCTCCCATTGGCGAGACCTCTGGCTAGCTGCTTCCAATTCCGCCAGTGGAGGAGAACGACGATCTGCGTATACATGGCTGCCGGCTGGCATTCATGTCTCGACTACACTACAACAGGTGAAGGCAAATACATGCGCCACCTTAATCACTGGCATCCTCAGCTGCATTGTCTCAGCTGAGGAATCCAAGATTCTTCAGGCCAGGCCATGAAACTTGTCCATATGCTCTGGACAGTCCCTGAAGCTTTGTTGTTTGAAGCTTCTCCCCCAGATGCCTGCTCTCGGCGAGAGCAAGGACTTCATCTCCTTTGGAGAGTTTCCATGCATGGAATGATACACTTCTTAAAATGGGCGATGGTGAATGAAATAAAGGAAACAAATTACAGGGTTTCTTGCCGTGCCGTCGATCCCGGAACCTCATGCGCCACTATTGTAAGTTTGACCTAGGAACACCGTCAACTCAGGATTTGCGCCCTTGGTCGTTAACGTGAACCGCACCGCTGAATTAGGTTTGAATTGGTCAACTCTGCTTACCGCCTACGTTTGGGTAGGACCTACGTAGACACGACACCAGAGTACCTGTTTGTCGCGCTGGCTCCGATGTTTGATGTTCCTTTTAAGAAGACGGCTTCCTACTCCTCTTCACCTTACGTGTGCTACTGACTGTACGAGCACAACACATTAAAAAAAACCTCAAATTGTCGATGGTTAATACTCTCTACCATGGGAGAATATAGTTTCTAAATTATTCCGTTCATCTTGAAAAAGAAAGATGCCGCCCTCCTTTCTACTTTCTCATAGTTTTTTTTTTGTATATTATGTAGATCTCACTTGAATAAAGCCACTGTCACACTGCCTTGTCTTATTCGTCGACTTGCCTCACTCGATTGACACCTTAACTCCCTACACCGTACTGTATATCCCAGTTACTACTCACGCACAGTGTCCTTACTCTTGGTCAACGTCGGTAAGAACGAACATAAAAGATAAAAAACAGATTTTGTAACCTCAAAATACCTCGGTGGGGCTTGAACCCATAACCTCTTGAGTCAGGAACCTAGTCGCCGCCCACTGCACCATGCCCTAATTCGACATTTGGCTGGTCAAAAGTCGTGAAGTGGAGTTGTCGATCACACCCGGAATGGGACCCTAATAATGGGTGTGTAAGCAAAGCTGCCATTTTGAGTCCGAGGAGCAACCTCAAGGAATACAAAAGCTGTCAATGCATTGCATCACTGGTCCATATTCTTAACCTGGTCCATACGATTATCGTGAGAACAGGGTTACCTTCAATGGCGTCCACTATTGTTCAATAATTTTGAAGCTATTGTTGCCCAAAATTAATGGGCTGGTGGATATGTGGTTCCAGTAAGGCGGCGCTAAGGAGAGAGAGAGCCTCCTCCGCTAGGGTGCTCATAGAAGTCTTTACCGGGCACTAGGCCATAGATGATTATGCAATGCGACTGAAAATAGCGCACAACGACTTCTGTATAAGTTGTAGAGAGCGGAAGAAGCACAATCCATCAAACATCTGCTCTAGAGTGCCCAGACCTAGCAAGAAAAAGACGTCAGTTTCTTTCTAGAGCTGGAGGATTTACATTGTGTTGAACTAGAAACCGTCCTAAGATTCACATGTGAATCTGGCTTGTTGTAGGACTACACTAAGTCTCACGGGAGTAAAGTACCTCCTAGCAAGGACACAATGGACTCAAACCGTTTATTGGACAACGTGAGCCACGGCCCCTTGCTTCTTACTACCCTTACGGGTATCCATGTGCCCACCTACCCACGACGGCACAGCATGTCACACATCACATGAGTCGATGGACCAATGGGAAAATGACCAAGGAGTCCTTTACATGGTATAATGTAATACCAATTTGTGATGGGAATACGTCACATTACGTCCTATTACCAAGTTACTAGCCCACGTGGTCGAAAAAGACTCCCTATGGGTAACAAATTAATTCGTGCTTAATGTTTAGATCTGGCAATAATAAAAAGCACTGGGTCTATAACTAGTGCGGGTTGCCTAGAGATGGAGTCATTCAATTGAAGCGTAAACAACAATAATTTTTTTTCATTCAAATATGTCGAACTTTGTGCTTGAAAAAATGGTTTCACGGGGAGATCTTCTTCATTATTTTAATATGAAGAAAACTGCTGCCGAAAGTCATCGTATTTTGGTGGAATAGTCAACATGCGCTAGCTGAGCGAACGTGCCAAAAATGATGATTTTGGCTTGGCCAACCAGCCAAATCACCGGCAAAGCCGAATGTCCATGGCGCGAAGGTAATGCTCTGTATTTGATGGGATCAGAAGGGTGTGCTGTATTATGAGCTGCTAAAACCGGGTGAAACCATCACCAAACACAATTAACCCGTTTAAAGAGAGCAGTGGCCTAAAAACGCCCGGAATATGCGACCAGACACGAGGCAATAATTTTCCATCATGACAACGCTCGGACCCACGTTGATATTCCAGTTAAGAACTATTTGGAAAAAAGTTATTTATCATTTAACAATTTAACACAAAAATATTGTATTCACTTGCAACTATCTTACGAATTAATTGTCAATCAAATTTTTAAAAGCAAAGATTTAAAAATCAAATTTTATTCAGTCAACTTGACTGAGTTACTCCCCAATTCCAGTGCATCTTGAGCCCAAGGAAACGGCAAGAGGTATTCTGCACTCGATCTTGGGACTGATTTTGCTGTGGAGCCGAGATAGACGAAGTCCTGGTCAACCTTTCGGTCTTAGCTGTCCATTATGTATCAACAGATACACGCGGGTGTATTAACTGCCGTCACAAACTGATTGGGAGTGTTTATCATCATAGCCCGAGCGATCAGTTGAGTTTGAAATAAAGGTCATTGTACTAAGCCATGTCATTTCGTGGTGCAAATTTCTTCTTATCAATTGTGAGGTTTTGTCCAAGATGGCGATGGTGGACAGCATGTGCTTAGTTTTATGGCCGCATCCGTCATGTATACACCTCATTAATGGCTCCCTCGATCAGCCTACACCGTCAATGTCATCTGCGAGTAAGGGTCTCTTGTCTGTGTCTGTGTCTTGGTCTGTGAGTTTTGAACAATCTTCTAAGACCGAAGTCACAGCTCAGCGCTTGCATATAAGTTCCTTTTGAGTTTGTCAGCTTTTACACCTTAAATTACACTGCCGCGTCGCCTGAATAAGAAATCGTGCCAGCTTTCGAGAGAGCCTTTTACTCATTTCTCAGAGTTGGGTTGGGGATGGTATAGAGAGAAAATAGCAAAAATCGTATGCCAATGAAATTTGCTAAATTGCATGATGCGATCACTTGCGATCTATGGCAGCATTGAACGTACAAATGAGGACCATTGTTACTAACCAAGATGGAGCTGGAATCCATTATGATCCACAATCAGAAGAGCTTAACAGGAATGTCAGAACTAGTCAGGCCGGTGTATAGCTCGTCCCTACACAAGCTGTCATATGACAATAATATGAGGGGCGCTACAATCCGAGTTGGATGCTAACAAAACCCTCATAAGCTGCTCGCTGGGTTCGACCAACCACGACATTGTCGTCCGCATATGCTATCAAGTGAACGGACTTTTGGAAGATCGAAAGATCAAATAAAGGCGCGCCTCCCTGTCCAACACGTTTTTCAACATCGGATTTTTCCGTGTGTTCGTTGCCGACTGCGACGAAGCAGAGATCATTCTGCATCGTTACCCAGACGATTTGGGCAGGAACGTAAAACTCTCTCTCTCTGCACAGGTCTGCAAAAACACTAACATGGACCGACCAGATGGTGTATTGACTGCTAACATAATAAGGCAAAACTGTAGTCATCTCCTTGCCCAAGGACCTATGTTAACGAGTTCGGAGGTCGGCGGTTGGGCGCCATTTTTTGTTTCCAAACTCAACCGGAACTGCCTACGAATTAAGATCGAGATTAAAGCTTGTTTCAAACATTGAATCACATCGAATTTAAATTCTTCCTTGGAACTGAAACAAGGATCGGCACATCGGCCAACATAAGAGCGTCTGTTTACTTCATAAAAAATTTCAATAAAATGAGTTTTCGATGTACTCATCCATGGGCAAGCTCATGGAACAGTATAGTCCTCAGCCTCCTCGCTCTTCGAGTTATTGATCAAATTGTTTCTTCATCCCAAAAAAAATCAGTCCTCAGCAATCCCTCGTAATGAGGTTCTTGAACTCCTCAAGTGTGGGTGGGTGTTTTCGTGTTGGGTGCGCGTTCGATATTTAGTCGTAAACAATCTCCTCATGGCAGCCCCATCACCGTGCACAAGCTATTTCTCCGATATTTCATGCGATATCCTGCGCACGTAGGTAAGTAACCTCTCAACTACGTAACTAGTAGCCCATGACAACACTCAAATAGCACCGCCAGCTGCTCCCACTCACATTCCATGAAAGATAAACCAAATGACTTCCTCTTCGCATACGAATCACACACAATGGCAATTCACACAGGCCCACCCAAACCACCCACACGGCATGTATTATCCTTGATTGAAATTACTAAAAGTCACGTCATTTGTCAATCTCAGGCGCACATTTGAAAGAGTCTCGAATGAGCTAAGGACACCATCGCCATCACCATCAGCAGTGCCGCCACCCAAAAGTAATCTATTCGCTTCTGGCTCGTTTGTCGTCCTTTTCTGTTTTCCGTTTTCTGTTCCGCTGGTTTTCACTTCACTTACCAAACGGCACAGTGCCAGTGGCAGTGGCCCAATCCGACAAATGGAAGGACAATCAAGGAAGCGTGAATGAAAGCCCCCCAGCGGCCGGCACTGAGTGAGTGTGTCATTCAAAGACATCGAGTCCTTTTGATTTTCATTAAATGTCCCTGCAATCAGGGATAGCTGACCATCTGCGATTTGTATTTTTTTTTTCTCTTCTTCTTCGCCTCTTGTTTCTTCATCTCCAAAGGACCCTCACATAAAAGCATTGCATATGACACCGATATATCTGAGGCGGAGACAGAAGCCAAGCGGCATATCCTTTTCGCTCGTTTCCACCCACGACGGCTATTGGTGATCTTATCATTGTGTATTAGGCAATAAATCTAAATAGTCTTAGTCCTCGTGTCCGAACGGACACTCGATGGGTGGGGTGGGGGTCGTCTCGGTCTGCATTTGATTTCGGTGCTACTTGGGTGGCCAACTGTTTCAAAAGACGTTCCAATCACGTTTGTATGTGTTGCTGCTGGCGGTTGGCCTGTTCCTTCGAGGCGAATCTCTCGGATTCGTGTCAAAAGGCATTTTGTCTGCGGAGACGAGGACAAAATCGAGATTTTCTTTTCATTCCTTTCTGCCGCTCGTGTGTGGCCTTGCCATTAGTCTTGAGTTCCCCTCGTTTTCTTTTTTTGGTGAACTTCATTCTGTATGCAGGCGCACGGGACATTTCACACAAGTCGCCCCCCGAGGGATGGGAGAGATTTCGCAGTCGACTTGTACGAATTACACCGGAAATTTCGTCCTGATGACAGCAATTTGTAAGCGATTCTGATTTATTGTTCTACACATTCGATGGCATTTATTAACTGGCTTGAACAGCACTTCAACTCCCGCTCCGCCTCGCACTCCCCTTCCACTCCTCCACAGGACCATGTGGTGGGCGGTGGGTCATGTAATTACGATTTCGTTAGCACTTTATGTGAGGGTACACGGGCCGTGTATGGCCGGCAATTAAGGATACTGATAGTACGTGTCAATCACGGGCGGGGCGCGGCAGGAGGTCGCCCCTGCCCGTGGCCGTGTTGGTGCAGTTGGAACAAATTTAATTTATCGAAATCATCGAATTCAATTTCCTGTTGTCGTTCCTGTTTTTCGTCGGGGGAGGACGACACTCAAGTAATTCCCATTTGAAAGTGATTAAACATGTTTGCCCGGGGCGACTGTTGGGACTGGGCGTAGGCGAGTGAATAGCTGGGTGGTGGATAAAGCATGACATTAATTGGGTCTTAGATTATTTTATCTTTTCTTGACTTATCCGAATGGGAGCTTAGGATCGTAGATGTCAGCCCACAACCGGGCATTAACTTGTGCGGGCCGAGAGGCTGGGGCTATTAGCATACTTCGGGATTTATCGCCTGCACTTGTTTAACTCAAGGCAATCGGTGAGTCTGTCTGACAGCAAATTGGATTGAATTAATCACGGAGAGTGACGTTTTCGAAATGAGTTCTCTGGAATGTTGTGTGAGATTGATCGTTTATGGGTGCAGATAGGGGTTACTGTGGCTGTGCTCTGAAGGCTTACAGATTCCCGGATGTGATGTCTTTCGAACTCGCAAATGTCACACACTTGCTTCTAAGAACTAGCTTTAGTCGTTTCGTTTTAAATTACTTTAAACGAATCAGAATTGTGACTGACTTCGGGGTTCGATCTGATTTTTGGGTTGGGCGCCACTTTTTTTTTTGGGAAACTCTGAACGTATCACTATTTGCATTTATTTCTCTCTGTTGACATTATCGCAACAAGCGGGTGCTCTGAGAATCAGTCAATTTGACGATTGGATCTCAAGGACCGCTAGCCATACTAATATTCCATGTGAATTGTAGGCAGATCGTGTCAATTCAGGCTCAGGTCCACTTTGGACTCGCGTTTTATTTATTCCTCTTAGTCGTCGCATTTGTCGCTCCAGAGCGACAGTGGAGACAGTGCTGCCCTTTAAAGGAGTTTATGGAGAGTCTCCCAAACTAGACAGCAGATAAACTGCACGAGCCAAGCAACTACAAGGAGCCCTTCTTGAATAGCAAGAATCTATTCTATTCTGCCTTGCGAACAGCTAAGCTACAATAAAAAGGAGACTGTAATTTCAGAGGTCCGGCAGATTGTCAGGCAGAAGCACTTCCAAGAAAGTGACTTTAAAAACAACATACCACTGTGATCGCTATGTATCTACTGTGCGTCCTTCCTTGGTATGGGTGTGTTCTCGAGCACGAGCTCTAGTATACAGTACTCGTTTTCACGGTAGTTCTTGTTCATGTGCGCCGTTTTCCGAGACCCACTGAGAATGTTCATGCCCAACAGAAGTTTCGTCGGCTTCCTATTACAGACATCAGGGACTTCTAGACTAGAGTAGTCATCCGAGGTCACTCTCTGCTTTCGCAGAGCGTTACACTACTCTAAGGAGCTTGGTCCGTATTGTTTCTCTCTCGGAATTGTGCGAAAAACGTGACCACTCAATACTTTTTGCCCGGTTTGAAAAGAAATGCTTGGACTATGGTTGGGCGCCAATTTTTTTCTTTTTCAGAAATTCTCTCAACGTGCTTAGGGTAAATTTATATTAAGCTCCAAATAATGTGAACTGGCTATTTTGCGTAGGATCATGTTCTACATTGTCGTTGACGTTGGAGGATGTTGTTGTGATGTTGTATCCAATTCGCAAGAGTAGTTCTGGACTTCTTCTGGACGATTCTTTTGGCTACTCCAAAGAGGAGTAGTCCAAAGTTTTCAAAGCCGAGCGTAGGCATGGTCGGATACATGTTGGGAGTCTGTCCAAGTCGGTGGGCGTAAACGCCCTTTCTCGTACACATCGTTTCTACAAACCCAATACAATTTAAATTACCTCCGTAGAGATTTACTCAGATTCTTCCCGCCATATTCGCTCAACCCCGTCAGCATCACTTACTGATGCAAGCATGCTAAGTTGTGGTCCATCAATACACTCGCAGTGACAAACCGTGCACCCAATTAAGGAAATGTGAATTGTCTCCACCCACCCATCACTTCCCTCGTTGCTTCTACACCTTTGATGACACTCAGTCAAACAAGACCCGGCGAATACTTTCACGCTAAAAATGTTTCAAGATTCTTTCAGACCAACAGACACTTGCACCGGGTGGGAATGTCTCCCATATCCTCCTCCATGCACAGCTCAAAAAAATCGAACCAATTCCACAAAAACCATGCCAAGTGCACGCAACCCACAACCAAAGCGTATTTCAGCGCCACGCACTCCGACTCCCAAAAAAAAACCCTCGAGGCATTTGCCAGTTCAAAGACCTCCTCTCCAAACTAACCACTAAACAGAATCATTTCCCCCAAATCTTTGGCAAACAGGACCCGGGTTTCGGCACACAATGGCATTGTTCCACTAACATCAAAGCCACTCGCAAATGGTTCCTTCAAACGGATTCCTTTCGAAAAATGCTTTTTTTTGCCTTTTTTGTGGAAATTTAAATTTTACTTTGTGCACTCAGCGAGAGCCTAAAAGGATCTGCGCAAAGGAAGCTGCCAGTATCATGTGCGGTACAGTACACGCCCTCCACCGGCACTCCCATCTGGCGTGACAGCGGGAGCAGCAGCACTGCCATCGTTCACTCTATCAACTCTAATAACGCTAAAAGCCTGCCGAGCCGGAGAAATTCAAACTTTCCGTGCGGTGCGAATGTGTGAGTGAGAGTGTCCTGGTTTTTTGTGTGCTTGTGGAATCTCCGCAACATTGTGGCTGATGAAGAAGTCGCCTGGAAAGGGCAGCTTTAATCCTGACCGTCGGAATGTGAAATTCCGACTGCTCTTCCATTTTTTCCCTGGTCCGAAGAGGGCTGCTGTTTCAATGGAGACCAAAGCAGATAGCTATCTGCCTACATAATCCCGATCACGCCTTCCTTTCGGAGGCAAATCTGTGCATCTACATGGAGCGCCCGTGTTCGTGGCGGCATAAATATGCCCGCAACAATTCGGTTATCTAATTCAATTCACGAATATCCATGTACGAGCTGGGTAACGGCGGGCGGCGGCGGTACAACGAACGGATTCCGATCTGGGAATTCTGCATTTTAATCAGAGGCTCCACACATGGACACATCTGCCCGGCCCAAGTGGAGGGGTGGCGGGCGATTCCTGCAGATAACGCAGCGATGCAGAGAGCAATTCCATTTGACTCTTGCGGGCCGTGGTGTGGTTTTAATTAGATTATTACATTTGATAGCTTAATGCAGATGCTGGAGATGGGGAATTAACGTGACTGATGCTGCCGGCCTTTAGGCTCGTCCCGTCAAAGTGGGGCACTTTCAGAGGACGTTCGGGCTGAAGTGGGCTTGCCTGTGGGCGCATTGGAGCATTTTTCGCTTTGCGAGCGCAAAAAATTGACAGGAAGCGCGTGTATGCCTCGAGGTGATGTAATCATGCCCGACGAGACATAAAGCAGTTTGTGAATTTCAGACTGGCACGGTCGCCGGGTCCGGATTCCCTTTGACATGCCTGTCCATTTGGGGGATTGAAACTGTAGAGTGTATCTATTTATCTTTTGACAGAGTAACCCCTTTAGTTTGACTATCGCGTTGGGCGATACGCTGTGGGGACCTGTACATCCATTCGACTTTCGCTGAGGTTAAAGCCATAATGCGCCGGCTATTTGGGTTGAATTTTGGGTGGTTTTTTGTGCGTCGATGATGCAATTTAAAGCGTCGATTATATGCCTTCAGTCCAGCTGCTTACACTCCATCTCGGCAATCAGGGAGGGCGTATGTAATGAGCTGGGGATGAGAGTGAATTAAAAGCAGCTGACTTAAAAAAGGGAGAAAAAATGTAGGTCCCAGGATGGAACCTTGAGGAGCACCAGCGTTTTCTTTTTGTTTTTATTTCCAGCGCCTAGAATTAATTTATCGTTATCGTATGTATAACTTCTTGTAAAAGGGCTAGTGACGTCATGCAGGTCAGAGAGTTTTAGGCAAATTTTGGGAACTTGATGTCGAAGTAGTAGTTCTCGAATTAGTAGCTGGCTGTGTGTGTCACTGGTGTCAGAACACTCTTTGCCTCAACCGCGACAATACTCGTTAAAATCAACTCCATATCGGGTCGTGTAAACCCTTCGCGCTATATTCGTCCGACCACGTCTACGTCATCCACGTGGTTAAGGTCCATCGGCATATCATGGTCCATCGACCATGTCAACGTCATCCTTGTCAGCTTAGAACGCCAATCATGGCTCACAACGAAGGGAAAGGAAATGTAAATTAGCTGCACTCAAGACCATCGCCGATTGATCATTGTCTTCGTTGGGCGCCACGAATCAATGCTTTTCAAAATACTTCTCACACAAGCTGCTGAGATGACATTTCTCCTTTCTGTTATGGGAAATTTATTCGTCGGGATAGGGTGAGAAACACGACAGTGCGAGAGGAACTCAACATTAAGAAGCTGCTTCTTCGAATGGAGAGGCCTATGCTTCGTTGGTGACACGAATGTCCCCTTCATCACGAGGCGGGCGTTGAATGCAATTCCATCAGGTAGGCGGCCGCTTGGCAGACCCAGGACGAGATGGTTGGACCAAGTCCAAAAACTCGCCTGGGCACACTTCGGCATAACTCCTGATGAGTTAGAGTCGATGGCGGAGGATCGAGTTGCCTGGAAATCTCTCGTGTGTGGTCTACCCCTGCGATACCTTTAGTGGAGCATGCGGATCGGAAGATGATGATGACGATAAAAATAATTATAGTTAAAATAATGTGTGACACTACAGTCTGTACTGCGTGCTATTGTCCTTTTCACGAGGGGAACCCACGTTTTGTGCCGTCTCCGAACGGCTATGTTTGAGAAGCTTTTTACTAGAAAGTTGCTAATATTTGAGCATTTTCAGTGATTCGAAAGATGTGGAGCCGTGAACATTATTTTTGGTCGTGCCGGCCGGGAACCTAACTCGTAGGGATCGACACACATGCTCACAACCCCACAGCCGACACAGTGAACAATTTAATTTAGTATCAAAAATTAAACCGAGATCTTTAATCTCTTCTAGGCGAGTAAGTCCTTGATCTTTTATGTAATAATCATCAATCGGGGATGTAATTCGATGCAGTAAAAATATTACATTTTTGAATATTCACCTCTAGTCCATTGTGCTTGCACCATTCCACTAGTGCATGGATATCCAATCGGAAATTAATGCAATCTGTTAAACTGTTTATAGACAAATATAATTTAATGTCGTCTGCGAATGTTAAAATTTCACAATATTTGAAAATTTCGTGAACATCATTTGTGAACAAAAGAAAGAGTAAAGGCCCCACATGGCTACCTTGTAGGACGCCAGATGTAACCTTTATTAGTCGAGATCTAAAACTATCGATCTTTACCAATTGCTTCCTGCCCTTTAAGTAATTGGAAAACCATCCTAACATTGACAAATGGAGTCCCAAGGACTCATAATTGTTATAAATGATAAATTATTTGAACACGACCTCTCCTGCATAAAGCCATGCCGGTAATTAGAAATAATTCCTTTTACAAGGAAATTTAATTTTTCTGTTACAGTGCTTTCCAATAACTTTGATATCGATGAAAGCTCAAATATTGGTCTATAGTTTTCTACTTTTAGCCTTAAACCGCTTTCATATATAGGCGTCAGAAACGAATACTTCCATTCATTCAAAAATTCACCTGTTTTTAGAGATTGATTATAGATAAATTTAAGTGGCTGATAAAGCGAAATCCAATTTTTGGGTGTATAACTTAATTCGTGCGGTTTGCTAAGAGATGGCGTAACTTGTATTACTCCGTTGTTATTATTCCATTGGAACATGAGTTGGAAATCGTAATTTTACGTCATTTCAGTATATGTCATTCATTTGAAGTGTAAACAACAGTCATTTTTTTCACTCAAATATGTCGAACTTTGTGCCTGAAAAAGTGTGTTTGCGGAGAGGAAAACTGCTGTCATCGTATTTTGGTGGAAGTTTATGGTGAACATGCGCTAGCTGAGCGAACGTGCCAAAAGTGGTGATTTTGGCTTGGCCAACCAGCCAAATCAACGGCAAAACCGAATATCCATGGCGCGAAGGTAATGTTCTGTCTTTGGTGGGCTCAGAAGGGTGCGCTGTATTATGACCTGCTAAAACCGGGTGAAACCATCACCGAACACAATTAACCCGTAAAAAGAGAGCAGTGGCCTAAAAACGCCCGGAATATGCGACCAGACACGATGCAATAATTTCCCATCATGACAACGCTCGGGCCCACGTTGCTTTTCCGGTTAAGAACTATTTGGAAAACAGTGGATGGGAAGTTTTACCCCACCCGCCTTATAGCCCGGACCTTGCCCCTTCTGACTACCATTTGTACGGGTGGATGCAAAACGTCCTCACTGAAAAAACGGTTCCTATCAGAGCAGAATATCAAAAATTGCCTTGATTCATTCTTGGCTGTCAAGCCGGCGCAGTTCTTTTGGGATGGGACCCACAAATTGCCAGAAAGATAGGGAAAGGTCATGGCTTCAGATGGGCAATACTTTGAATAATTCTATTGTACATGTTATTTTCAAATAAACGTTAAAATTTTGAAAAAAAAACCGCAAATTTTATACCCAATATTTTTTTTAAAATCCAGACGGAACCCCATCGGCTTTAATTTATTTTATGATTTTTAAGGCATTTATTTCATCCTGATCTGTAAATTTTAGAGTAATGGTTCATCGTTCTCTGGACCGGAGACCCATTATTGACCGACTCAAACAAGTTGGCAAATAGGTCACAGGTTCCATCCACGTTTGTTGAAGTTACGTTACCAAATTCAATTCCAAGCCCTTTCTCTATTCCCAATGCTGGAAAAGTCCGCTCCAAGGGCACTGTGTCGACACGCATGTGATTTTACATCAGTCGCCTTCAATGGCTATCGTGTATGTGGGGTCGTCGCTGCTGGTGGCTGATGAAAGGCTAGCCGATGTATCGCGCCATGCTGTGGTATGTGGTATGCAGGCATCATACCGAACGAGGATGACTTTGTAATTGTGGACACATGCTCAGGTAATGACTCACTACACACTAAGACTGCACAACACACTAAGGCACTAATGTTGTAAGGCCAACCGACGTCTCACATGGACCCTCGTCTACAGCTTCAAGGTTTTATCCGGCATTAGAGAGATAGCTCCATGGTTGGGAGGCATTCTTTTATTGTTTTATACTTATATTTATTGAGACAACTCACTCACGCACTCACTCCCCCACTAAGACTAGACTCACAACACACTAGATGCTAAGACCATTCATACCAGAACTTCGCCCTGGTAAGACCACTATTCAAGCGTCACTCATCGCAGAGACTGCCTCAAGCTATCTTCGAGAAAGTCTACTCACTAGCAGTATTTCCTCCAGGTCCGAGCGAAAGTCTCATCCTCAGACGCTACACGGACTCCACTTGATCTTTACAGACGGATCAAGGGCAGTGGAGTCTACTCCAAGGCACTTCCATTGTAATCGCTGTGACCTCTCCTGCATGTGACTGCGGACTTTAGGAACTTTCCAAAAGAGCTTCAAATCGGGTAAAAAATGATTAATTGACGTCTAATTAGATTCACCAGAAATTAAATCACAGAATTCGTGGCACGTACTATTTCACACACGTGATCATTTCATTAACATGACGTGACCCCGCACGTGATATTGTAGTCCATATAAACCGACCGCGATTGAGTCGGGGTCCATCATCTGCAAATGACAAATACGAGCTTCATTCCATTTGACATCGGCAGTCTCATTTGTTGTCACACCATTCCTTCTCACAGCTGACCCATTCAACAGCACAGTTATGTATGTGTGTACCCTGATAGGGGTACACTGTACTGTCATATCCAGCTTAGAGCTCAGAGAACCCGCTCTTGTAAATTTACTTGTCCATTGGCATTATCCGCCATTTCTCCCTGTGATGTTGGTGGTTGAAGCCACTTAGTGGTTCCAAGGAATCGTACCACGCTCGTCCGACTTATTTTCTTTCCCGACACAAGATTCACGGCTCCGTGTCTATGGAGGCACTGACAATGCTTTAAAAATGTTCTCAAACTTCGCCATTCAGATCCATGCGCGGAATATTCGCGTACAGTTCTTAGCCCAACTGCTGCCAGTGCTAAACAGGTGCTGTGGTAATATAGGGTTATCTCCGATTGCTCCTTCAAACACGCCGAACAATTGACGCATACCTTGACGTCAGAACAGTATTTCAATCCCCACCCCGCACTCAGTCAAGGGAAGCACTTAGAATAAACGCCTACATCAGATAAACGTGAAAAAACAAACAAAATTCCATAAGATTATCCGAGAAGCTAACCAATCCCCCCAAGATACTTGTGCCTTATCCGACCCCCTACCCAACCCCCGCCCCAGTCCCTTCCAGATAGCCGGGAATAGATAGCCCTGAAGCCCGCATTAACATTCGGATCATTAAAATGTATTCATTTGCATACATCCTTCCGTCGCAGCGCTGCGGGGCATAAATAGAAAATTTTACAACCAATATACGCATAATGACTCAATGCCATGAGTCGTAAAACTGTAAGCCGCTTACGTTACGCACGGCTTACACCAAACCGTCCCTTTCCCCCCTCACCAACCCACCCCTCGCCCACATCACGCCCACAACAGTTCATCGAGCAAACTATAAAAAAAAAAGTGCGCGCCACAAAAAATACACAAATCTCCCGAATGTGTGATGTCTCGAGATTAATAATCTCAACTTCACACCATCACCACACCGGGGGCGGGGAAGGGGAATTGCGACAAAACCGCAAGCGGACAAAAATCAGTTGAACTACACAACTACAGCAGCGCTCGGGCGTGTGGATGTGTGTCAGAGGTCTGAGGCTGACTCGTAAAACTCAAGAAAATCATAAAAGCCACCCCCACTGCACGCGGATTACAGCCGACTGAAGCAAATAAACCACATCCACAGGCGCTGGCTAATAAAATAAGAGCACAGCATCCTTCCTGCCCCGGTCCTCTGGTCCTCCGCACAGAGCAGAGGAATCCGTCATCGTGCATGCCACCGTATATGTGTCAGGATAACAAATTACCGATGCCCGAAATCACTTGCGACGACGGAGAATAATAATCCCAACAAAAGGGGCTTGAGTTTCTCACGGGTTTTTTTGTCCGCTTGCCTCCCCCAGCCAAGGTTTAGCCCACAGCTCACCCCGCAGCCCGGCTCGAGGCAGTTAATATGTGTTTTTATTGCCATCCATTGCTTTATCCTCCCCCAGCCGGCAGCCACCGCCGCCGACGCTGCCGCCACCGACGACGACCACGACGGGTCATACAAAGGGAACGACGACGTATTTGTCAAATGACGAACGGGCAGACGTGAGCATGTTAGGGGGTGGGCGGGTGTGCGGCGGCGTCCAGACAGAAACTGAAAAGTTCTGGCAAGGTCCTTGAGCACGCCAAGGACCTGAGTGATATGGACGAACGCAATTACAGCTGTTGTTTTTATTGCCCGAAAAGTTGCTGCAAATTGAGTGTACGGACAATTTAAATATTTTATGACGGCCATTGTGAGTGAGCAACGACTGGTGGGGTGGCGGCTGACACACACGAACACACGCGGAAAGGATGTGTTGAATTAGTGAAGGCGTGTGTCATTAAGTCCTCTTGCGGGGGACCTTGTGGGGGTGAGCGTATTTTGGGGAATTGATTTGAAGTTTCGGAGTGGAGGGGGTGGCAGTGGACTTGGTTGGGCAAGCAGATGGGGCTTGTCATCACTCATGGCTGGTAGTGCCATGAAGCGAGCGTCGGGTCTGGATTACTGGGACTACTCCAGGTCAAAGACAAGCAAACAACTTTGTACGAGGCCAACATTCAAGACGGTATTGCCAGAATAAGCGAGCGTTGGGCGCCACGATCTTGCGACATGCTACGTCAAGTCAAACATTTGGACGAGTCCGACATTCGGGTCGTTATTGCTGGGGTAAGTGAACATTGGGCGCCTCCTGACCCCATTGGAGGGGACCATTTGAATTTGCCGGAAAAGCAAGCGTCGGGCGCCACGATCATGCGACTTGACACCACTCGCTGCGGCTATTCCAAGTCAACGACAAGCAAACCACTTTGGAAGAGCTCAAGGCCATATTTGAGTTGTTATCGCTGGAGTAGGCGAGCGTTGGGCGCCACCTAACAACATTCCAAGTGTTATTGCCGTAATAGGCGATCGTCGGGCGCCACGATCGTTTTGGACCACTCGATAATTTTTTATGCGGCGATGTCAAATCAGCAACAAGTCAACCACATGACCTCGAAGGCAACATTCGAGACGCTATTTCTGGAACAACGCGGCACATAATTGACCAAGTCGTCTGTTGATTTGACCGACAGCTGAAAGCACTGGCAGCGAGGTCAAAGCGGCCATTTGAATGACGTGTCATAGTGCCAAGCACGTACCTTCACAATAAAGCCAGAATCAATTCTATACCTCACACCACTGCTACTTCAACTGAATTTATTTTCCTATCGTTCTTATCTGGTCACCCGGTATTTAAGGGAATTTTGCAGAATTTTAATGCCACTCGAAGGCCATGCAGGCTATAGGCAGCACGAGTCCCCGAAATATTTTGATTGCAACCAACAAAAACCGCTTGCCGACTTCAAATTCTATTAAAGCAATAAAATTCCAAAAAGCACATGCTCACATGCTGCCTCTGCTGCCTAATTTGTTGTCGGCACCGCGACAACAACTGCCAAGGGACCGACCCCAACTTCGATGGTACAACAGGCAATATATGCGGAAATTTATCAGCCATCCTGTCATTGGCTCGCAGTGAGCTATGCAAAAATACTTCCACTGCCCATTATAGCTGCGTTATCAAATTGCAATTAAATCTAACCCCCGGTGGCAGTGTCAAAACTGGAGACCATCCCTCTGCTCATGTGAACTAGTCGCGCTGATAAATCATGCAACCGTTAACGCGAACGCCAGAGATGTACGGCGCTAAACGGCGCTTTAGGCCAAAGCATCGCTGCCTCGGCCGCGGTCCTGCGATGCGTGGCAAAATTCACTTCGCACGAGTGAACAGAGCTGAGGCACGGCATTTAGCGAGAGAGACGGGCACTCGAACAGCCACAGCGGAGGCACACATGCCCACGACCGTCCAGTGGCGCCACCGAGCAGGAACCACTGACCGTGTCGAGAGCTGAAGAAATTAAATTTTCACAAGTCACCCATCCGCCCCCGTGACGGGACGCGCATCCTGGTGAGCTTTGTCTCTTGCCTGGCTGCCTGGCTGACCGGCGTTGGATAGGTCGTTCCTATTGATTTAGGGCGCGGTTGGTGCGCGGGTGGTGAGTCTGCCCTGGCCCGCAGACTGAATTAAAGATGAATTAATAATGCGCAGCGGTTAACTAATTTTCGATAATGAATAAATAACGATACCGCCAACCGGAGAGGGCTGGTCTCGTGTGCATCCGCGTGTATGCCCGGCCGTAAGCCTGTCCATAATCACCTGCCTTGGCAATATAGTTCAGTGGAAAATTACGAGCTGGCGTGGTATTAATCCCCCGCAGAAGACTTTAATCAGGCGAAACGATCTTTGGCGGCTGCGTGGGTGGCGCGGGTGGCGCTTTACATTTTATCACACTCACACACCAACCCGGCCCGTTGTGGCGATGAATTTTAAAATGAATCGGGCGGCAGTTCGATTCGTGGCTTCGGGGCGTGGTATGATTGGAATTTATCAGTGCTTTGAACACTGATTTCGGTGTTCGCGATTTAATGTGCTCCCTGGGCACGACGACTGGCCGCGGCTGGTGGTGGCTAGTGGCGGCTAGTGGCCGCCGATCGGCGGGAGCCACGATATCGGCGACGGTTTATTGCAGCGAAGTAATTGCTTTTAATGAAGTTGTAAACGCATTTAATTATCGTACTTTATTCGAGGAAGCGTTTAACCTGCGGACACATGCACGCGGCTTATTCGCAATCGGCTGGCTGGATTCTTTTGAAAAAAATGCAACACATTCAAGTGCCTCTGTAGCATCCCATAAGGACGTTTGTCCCTCGCCACTGAGATTAATCAATTCGAAACCTGGTTTCAGTCCTTAGCACTGGTCAGAGGCTTGACGTTCAGATGTCGACTTTGCTAGGAAATTATGTGATTCTGCACAAGGTTCCAAGTTAGACGGTGTTGCAGACTTCGATGTCAGTACAACAGTAATTTGATGAAAGACTAAGCACTGTTGGACATGGTCAACGACAAAAAGAGGAAGGACTTGTGGACTCAGACTAAGAATTCGTCCAAACCAGACGCATGCACCTTGAGCCAGAATTACCAGTCCATTGTTCACTTGTAAGTAGGCAAGGCTAGCTAGGGTTGACTGGTGTTGAACGAGTTTCTAACTAAAGGAAGGCTGGTATTTATTATTTGCATTCACTGTTCGTCTTTGCTCGTCTGTGCGAAATGAGAGAAACCCGTCTCTGTGGTAAGATCTTTTGCTAGTTGGGATAAATAAAGGACTCAAGGGTGGCTCGGTGCAGTGTTGGATGGTCGTTTGAGGGGACTCTCGTTCAAACACGAAGGCGGTCGCGACTCAAGGTGGCTCGGTGCTGTCGTGGATTGTCGTTTGAGGGGACTCTCGTTCGAACTATTCACGAAGGCGGTCGCGACTCAAGGATGACTCGGTGCTGTGTTGGATGGTCGTTTGAGGGGACTCTCGTTCAAACACGAAGGCGGTCGCGACTCAAGGTGGCTCGGTGCTGTCGTGGATTGTCGTTTGAGGGGACTCTCGTTCGAACTATTCACGAAAGCGGTCGCGACTCAAGGGTGGCTCGGTGCAGTGTTGGATGGTCGTTTGAGGGGACTCTAGTTCGAAGTATTCCAGTTGCAGAGAGGAGTCTGCCCAACTTGAAGGCTTTTAATCGACAATTTAGTTTTCATCACCATCATCATCATCTTTTGACCAGCTTGCTCCGCAGGGGTACTTCACGCACGAGAGATGTCCAGGCAACTCCATCCTCCGGCATCGACTCTGACCCATCTGGAGTAAACGAGGAGAGTTCTTGGACTTGGTCCAACCACCTCTTCCTGGCTCTGCCAAGCGGTCGCCCACCTGATGGAATCGCATTCAACACCCTTCTCGGGAGTCTTGATGAAGGAGACATTTGTGCCACGTGACCAAATCACCGAAGCACAGCCCTCTCCGTTTGAAGAAGCAGCATCTCAATGTTGAGTTCCTCTCGCACTGCCGTGTTTCTGAGCACCCTATCCCGGGTAGTCATTCCCACAACAGAACGGAGAAATCTCACCTCAGCAGCTTGTATTCGCGATCTATTCTTTCGGTCAATACCCAAATTTCAGGACCATAGGTGAGAGTTGGAATAAAAACTGCGTTGAAGCCGCTAATTTGGATTTCACACCAAGCTCGGCCTTCCTGATTATAGTTCTACCAAGCTGTTTCAAAGTTGACCCAGCTTGACCAATCCTACAGGAAAGCTCAACTTCACTCCTCCTCGTGAAAAAGACTCGTGAAAAAGACCCCAAGATACTTTAACTTCTCCAACTGCTTCAAGGGGACTCTACTAACATGTAGAGTACATTGAACAGGCGTTCTGGAGATGACCATAACCTCCGATTTGTCCTCGTCGACCTTCATTCCAGCATCAGCACACACGGCCTCAAACCCATCGAGAGCCAGCTGGAGTTCCGTCTGGGAAGACGTGAGGATAACTAAGTCATCTGAAAAAAGAAGATGACTTACCCTCAACTCTCCCAACGTGAAAAATGCCTCGCCTCGGTGGTGCTGGAACTCCAGTCCATATATACAATGAAAAGGAGAGGTGACAAGACGCACCCTTGGCGAAGTCCAATGCGCAAATGTGAAAGGCGTTGATTGAGCATCCTAAATCCGAACATAGCTGCCACAGTTTGTGTATAGAGACTGAATGGCCCTCAGAACTGGACCATTACTCCCATACTCCTGCAGAACCCTCCAGAATTGTCTTCGAGGGATTCTGTCATGTGCCTACTACAGATGGGTTTGGCAAACTCCCAAGCCTTCTCAAGTGAAAAGTGAAGAGTGAAAAGCTAGTCGGTTGTATTTCGTTCGACGAAAGCCGCGCTGTTCATCCCCCTTTCTGGGCTCGACACCTTGGCGAGGACTTTCCCGTTGAGTCTTACGAGCTAGATATATCGCTGTCGCTTGTTGGAGTAA
Organism: Eristalis tenax; assembly: GCA_905231855.2. Classification (NCBI taxonomy): domain Eukaryota; kingdom Metazoa; phylum Arthropoda; class Insecta; order Diptera; family Syrphidae; genus Eristalis; species Eristalis tenax. The sequence goes on along the minus strand of HG993126.1, from coordinate 13,812,475 downwards.
TCTCTCTTTTCCCACTACTTGAAAAGTGGGACAATCACTCCAGTTTGCCTATCGCCAGGTGCCTCACCACGTTCCCAGGCCAATTTAATGACACGAGAGAGCCATGAAACTCCCTCTTTACCCATTGACTTAAGCATTTCTGGCGGATTTCATCCACACCGGCGGATGTGCCCACTTTAAGCGATTCAATCGCCAAAATGACTCCCTCCACCGGTGGACTACTCTCCGCCCCACTCAAGACTACGGGCCTGCCATCCTCAGTGCCCGTTCGACGGAAGGTGGTCACTCCATCGGCGTAAGATGTCCACCTCATTTGAACGGATTTTATATTCGCCTGAAATTCAGTTTCACGCTAGCTCGTAAAACCTATACTCCTCCATGGTGTATTGTGCTGTCACTGTCCGGCTTTCTTCTCGTTCACATCAACGCAGTGCTGCTTGTTTATTAAAAATGCTTGCCATCAGATGGCGCTCTGTGAGGTATTTTCGAATAGTCTTGATGTAATTGCGTTTGTCAAGTAGCTGGCTACCTAGAAATATTTTTCTAGTTTCTGCCAAGTACCGATGTTGTGCAGACTTGTTTCGTCTTCTTCCTCATCCCTGCAGCTCCTACAGAAGTCATTGTAGGGAGCTGCAAGTCTTCTGGTTTGATTGACAAGTTTCCTGGCTAACTCTAGGAGAGCTTTGGTTTTGGTTTATTCGATGACCGACAGGTATCTATTTTCGTCCCCTCTGCAGGCGTTTGTCGGTAGCCACGACATTATTGCTTGAGGGATGGGTAAACCCGGATACTGTTCCAACGGCATACCAGCTCCTTTTCTTTGCTAATTCATTGGCTCCTTCATTGCCTGGAACCCCCTTATGACTAGAGACCCAACTGTCTTCTTCAGAGATAGGCTGCAGAGGTTTACCAACTTGGAGTTGATAGATGGTGTTTCCAGAGCCTTTGTGGTCCCCTTTGACTTTCTGTGTAGATTTACCGTCATTCGGACTCGTTGATATTCGGAGGGCTGCCTTTGGAACTTCTGCCTGGAATGCAATGCAGTCGTTCTGGCGGTGCTGGCTTAGCCTTTCATCGATGGGCGTTTGAGAAGCCAGTGTCACATGAAAAATATGACATAGCCCCTATTTAGCTTGACACATTTAATCAAATTTGAATAACCTCAAAATAATAGACGTTGACAATTACTGCGTGGGAAATTCAAGTCACGGGCTCATCAAACGACCCTCAGACTGGACTACAGTTGGCTGTCGCTCTGAAGTTGTTAGTTAAAGTAGCCAAAATTGAGAATTTGTAGCATTTTCCATTCTCTCCTCATCTAACTTTCTTTCACTGGGATTCGAACCGAGGATTCCACAAACCAAAGACAGACACTAACCAACTGCGCCATCTAGTCGTCTTGTTCTGGCAACAGACAAGGTAGACACTTAACCAACTGCGCCATCCTGTCGTCTTGTCCTTTTAACAAACATCAGTGATCACGTATCTTATACCTGCCTGCTCACTCATCTTTCAGCTAAGTAAACCAAGTGTTGAGGATTGCTGCGTCGACCTCTACGCACTTGAGGCTACGTTGGCCAGGTTCGATTTCTGGTAGGAGGAAATTTATTCTCATTGCCCCGCCTCTTTCGAGTCACAGACAATACCCAAAGAGTCTGAAAAAAGCTTCTCAAATTGGCCGCTCAGAGTCGGCATAGAACTGTAGCTCCCTTCCACTCGTGACAGCGCGCACCACACGAGTGGTTGCTGAGAAGGTAGGCCCTACATTATATTAAGCGAAGCAAGATTTTCAGGCCAGACGACTAGACGGCACGGTGCCCTGGCTGGCCTTACACCGGAAGTTCAGTCCACCATCTCTTCTGGAACCACGACTATGAGCAAATTTTTGATTATACACTAGATATCGTTGAGCTAGAATAGTCGACGGATTTTCACCTTCCGCGACATTAAGTTCGCGGGGGTGTCTTCACCGTGAGTCATCATAGAGTACATATCCGACACAGGATGCTTATTTTTTGTATTGCATTGGAATGCCATTCACTTTAACCTCTGTTTTGGAGTGGATTTCTTAACGACCTCCTCGACATGACGCCCACTCTTCATCAATCAATGAACAGACTCGAAATTAAGTACCACGTGTACATTGCACAGGAGAGTAGGCACAGACAACTGAGTTGTGAGAGCCACCTTCTGGACTGCTACCAAGCCATTCATATGTCTTGAAGCCAAGAATCAGAACCAGCTCTAGTCCCTGCTTATCGTTCCCCATCCGGCTCCGCATAAACGACTATGAATAAGTTTCTTGGAGAGCTGATCCTTCAACTAAGGGGAATAGACTCACCTTGTTTGTAAAAGTTAGATCTCAACTCGACAGATCCTGAATGAATTCGCGATTGCCTTGAGGTAGAGACGCCTCCTACAACAAAGGAGTTCCCTTTGAAAAAGTCAACCACTAGGGATGAGTGTCCTTAAGATCGTGCACTAGACCGGCGCTGTATTTTTGAGTTAAGACTTGAAGTCGTTTCCCAACAGTCTGTTTCAGAAAGTAGGCCCAGGTCCACTTGAACTAAACCACCATCAGCACATCGCCATGCCTTGTTTTGACACTCCTGGCTTAACTCTTCGGGTTGTGAAGGATGACCTTGGAGGGATTTTCGAGCCCTCGTACGTAGGACCCAGCTGTGTTTATGCAAAGCTCTGACCATCCCAATTCTGCGAAACGGCGCAGAGACATGGACAATCTCAAAAACGGGTGAAGAAGTCCTCCTTCCGGTCCAGGCAAAAGTGCTGCCTTCAATATGGGGTCCTGTTTACGTTGATGGCATTTGGAGAAGAAGACACAGCGACATTAGTCTAGCCAGGCGTCTACAGACGAATGCCTAAAGTGATTGGGCCGTCTAGAGAACATGGTCTAACTGGTTGCGTCCTAAAGAGTCTTCATTTCGTGCACAGCGCAACAGAGTCCACCCGTGTTTAAAGTGTCTGCAAGTAGAGGTGGACAGAGATCGAGGGAATCTGTGATGTTTTGTCCGTCCCTTCTGCTCGCCGACATGCCATCAGAACTGTGGTCGCTACCAGTCCGTTCAACAGGAGACGGGAATGTCGACAGAGTCGTTGAAGGTTCCTTTAGTGGAGGAGGATATGCCAATGCTGCCTTGGACTGGATCCAGAGTCGCCGGGATACACTCACATCAGTGTGAGTGTCGGTCACACTTGCCGTCGCCACAAGAGAGACCAGAGATCACACATGGCTGAACGTCCAGTTGAACATAGAGCAGAAAATGAGAACGTATTGTCCGTGTTGGCCACACTCCGAAGTCCCGGGTGTTGTTACGGAAACTTTATTTTGTGTATACCTAGTATTTGGAAGCAGTTGCATTTGCACACCTTCGTCTGCCACACGGCACGTCTCAAGATATGTCCACACTTCGGTATTTACACTCAAGCTCCCAAGCAACCCCCACAATCACACCAAACGGACACGCCGAGGATTAACTTCAAATCACCATCCACGTGGCACAACCAGTGATTATCAAAAATCTGATGAAGCACATGCAGTCCGCATAGAACAGCATTAAGAATAGCTTTCTAATTCCAAGCCAGTGCCACAGCTCACCACCCAATCGAATCCCTCCGTAATGACTGCGAATGAATAATTTATAGCAGAAGTCCTTTGGCACAGCGCCGTGTCTCCACCCGGCAGCTCCTTTAATCAAAAATTCAAATCTTACCTGGTTTCCTGCCCCGAATTACAATAACCACATAGCCCCCCAACTGCCCGATCTGACTCCCGGAGCGACCACATCCATGCCACTAATTCCGTGTGGTCCTTAATTTTATTTTTACGACACCCTCCCTCCACCAAGACGGGGGGTGATTAAGGAACCCTCAGAATGCGGCCTTATCCCGCTCGCCTCCTATTCCCGGTGCAGGACATCAAAAACGTACCAAACTTTACAAAACCACCGCCAAACCAAAGCAAAAGCACCAGCAAACCATCACCAAACCACCATCAAGCCACCCACCAATCAGTAAGCCAGTCACTTGGTCCCCCCCCCCCGGGAGGCGTTGTAAAACAACGAACCTCGAGCAGGCTGCAAGCAAATTAATAAAGCAATTTACCGTTAGCACCTGAAATCCCAGTAAATTGTCGTCTGGAGCGAATTTAATTTGATTTTCTTCATTAGACGTCGTCGCTCAGTGACTCGATGGTGACTCTCGGCCTCTCTCTACGGAACGCCGGCAGGGGTTGCTTGTCCTCGTCGTCGTCCTCGTAGTCGTCGGCATTGGCTGATGACTGCCGTGCCAGAAGCCTAGCCGAGCTGTTGAGTGTGTGTGTGTTTGAAGTCGATTTACGTTCCCAACACTTAATGGCTCCCATATGTCCTTAGGAGAGCACACAAAACGCCACCACAGTGTCATTGGGAGCATGGCGAACACTTTGTTCTATAGGCCATTACAGCATGGGGTCTTACTTACTGCCAACTTCCTCCACTTGCCCCTGTGCCAGTGCCCGTCCGACCACACCCCTCACTTGCAGGCTCAGGAGGACAATTTTGAAACAAAACGGGAAAAAAGAGACCGAAGATCCTTTGTTCGAGCACGAAAAACTTGGGAGGGGACGAGCAGTGTGGCAGGATAACAGATGTACAATGCGACGAAGGAAGTCACGAGAGCATTCATCCCATTCACGGCAACCTACATGGTAATCACAATAAATGAGGATAGTATTCATTGCTTTGTTGCCAGGATTCCTGCTCGAGATTGAGCGGAGATACGTTCGTACGCCGCTTGTGCTGCTGCCGTTGCCAGGACTCGTGGCAACAAAGTGGATATGTGTGAAGGGTGTGGGGGCTCCCTCAATGACGGATACGATGACGACAATGTAACTAAGAATTTCATTTAAAGTGCCTCGGCACTCCTCCTCGGACGAAGGATGGCAGAGGGAGCAACAAAAAGAAAAAAATCCCGGAAAAAAGGCGAATGAACACAGAAAAAAGGAAGACGACAGTCGTTTTGGGAAAAAACCAAGCCCGGCTGACAAAATGAAGTGGACCATACACACACACACAGGCACACGCAAGGACTTACCGAAACGAAACAACGAGACCCGAAATGATTGGATGCATGAAATTGCTTCGCTATTGGGTGTCCCCTCTGCATTCACACCCCCGAAATGTCGTCCTGCAAAACAGGAATGACAGGTATTTGCTATTAGGTAAATTGGAATCCACCTGTGTGCGATTTGAATTGGGCGGGCGAACCACCGTTGGTGTTGAATGGCATGTGCTGCCAGGGAATCCATCACCATTGCGGAAGGAATTTAAGATGAATTTAATGGAAGGACGTGCGGTAATGGCTTCGATTTGGGCGACAATGATGGCTCAATTGTGGCCAGGATCTGGATTGAACTGCTGATCAAATACCATCGTCATCATCATCACCGGCAGACGAGCCGAGAGGTGATCGGCCGAGGAGGATGGTTTGTTGCCTGAGAGTGCTCGCATAATGAAGACGTCCGCATTTGCATTGGAAATTATGAACACGGCAACGCATGTCCCACGATTGAAATGCAAATGGGATGCATGCTCTCATGCTTACGTGCTGGCATGTGTGCGGGTTCCCTTCACAAGGACTTCAGTGTAACCAAAATATTTGCGGAGTGAATTACAGTCATAGTTGCCCGCTGACATAGGACCGGGTAAACGAATGCAAGGATAGCGTTGAATAGATTACGTGCGGTGGGTGGGTTGGGAGGGTGAGGGGGGAAGGCTGGCCTGTGGCTGTTCAGAGCTTTCCCTCTTTAAGGTCTCTCGCGGTTGCTGGGGAAGATGTGTGGAGAAAAAGATTCAATTTTCGGTTCCGTGCACCCTGGGCCTTAAAATGGCACATTTTGGCAGCTGCACCTTAAAAAAAAATGCCCGGCAAGGCATTTTTTTCCGAAACGTCGGTGTTCTATCCGAAACGTCGGTGTTGGGTGTTCATTCTCCTTGACAGCATATACTTAGTCTTACCCTCATTTATCGTTAAGCCCACTGTCTCGGCTTCCGTCTCAACAATCACAAAGGTGCCAGTGACATCACGCTAAGTTCTTCCGATAATGTCATCATCGGCATATGCGATTAGTTCGACGAACGTCTGAAAGATTATTCTTCTTGTGTTGGCGTGCGAGAGAACACTTCTTTGAAGAATAATGTTGAAGAAGTCGTATGTCTTAATCCTTTTCTGACATCAAAGGTCTCAGTTAGGTCTTTACCGAACGTGTTGGAGAAGCGTGCCATCGTCATCCGACAAAAACGGACGAGTTTGGTAGGGACGCCAAAACAAGATATTGCTCTGCACAGCTCGTCTCCATAAATGCTGTCATACGTGGCCTTGGAATCGATTGGTGATGGGTCCCTTGGTGATGGGTATCCTGATGTATTCCTGTTTTTTTTTTTTTTTCAAAATTTGCCATAGTATGAATATTGTGCCCTAAAGCTACACTGGGCTGTCACCCGTGCGATCGCCAGTATCGAACTGGAAACTGGTAAAATGAGTCTGGCAGTAAATGAGGGCAAAACCAAGAACTTGCTGGGATACACAACATCGACAAATTGGAGAGAACGTCACAATCGACAGCCTTAACCTTGAGCTAGTAAGGGACTTTGTCTACCTTGGCTCTGCTATAAACCCTTGCAACAACACCTCGTCAGAGAATTACCCTTGCCAGTCGCTGCTCCTTTGGGCGGAGCAGGCTATTGAGTAGTGAGGTCCTATCCCGAGCAACTAAGGAGATCCTATATAAGACCTTGATCATCCCCACAGTCCTGCTTTACGACGCTGAAGCATGGACTCTGTTAAAAACGGATGAGGATATCCTCGGTCGTTTCAAGGTAAAAAATTCTTCGAAAAATATGCGGTTCCTTATGAGTTGTCGAACTCTGGAGAAGAAGGACGACGAACTATACGAGCTGTACAGCGACATCGACTTGGTAAAAAAAAAAAATCAAATGCGCATGAGTCGCTTAAGATGGCTAGGACATGTAGAGCGAATTAACACCAATGCTCCGGACCGCCAAATCTTCGAATCTAACCCGGAGGGAAAACGCTGTAGAGGAAGACTTCGCCTTATATGGCGCGCACATCTTGAAAGGGACCTCAACCGGATTGGAGTGCGCGACTGGAGGCAGCTAGCTAAGGACCGTGCTAGCTGGAGTGGCTTGTTGGTTGAGGCCAGGTTCACAACGAACTGTAGCGCCACCTAAGTAAGTAAGCAAGTGGACCGACCAGTCTCTATAGTTGACACAATTCAGAGTCCTTCTTTGTGGATCGGCCAAACACTGCTACTTTAGCATGCCTTCCGCCGACCATATTTTTCAGATGACTTGGTTCATGCTCTGGTACCAAATCATCGCCTGCCGCTTTCAAAAGCTCGATAGGTGGGCCGTCAGCCCCAGCAGCCTTGTTTGATTTCAGTTTAGATATGGCTACCTTCACTTCATCCAGGTCCGGTGGACGGACTTGTTCATCTATATCGTCGCTTTCATTCGGGTTGAATCGGTCGATCTGCCTAAAATTGCGCTGGTTCCTCGTCGCCGATATACAGTCTGCAGAGATGGTTCGTCTATATCCTGTGCATAGCCTGTGATTCTACTACGATGCTCCCTGATCATCCTACCAACTTTACCCTTTGGTAAGACTCCCTTACCTCATTCCGATGGCGTGCTTTTTTTCTCTTAAGAGGCAAACAGTCACTGCAGTCACTTTCAATTGGGTGACCTCCAGAGCTGCTGCCTATCAATTCACAACATGGCCGAGTGCTTAAACCTCCACACAATGCGGACGTCGGGTGCGACCTTCCGGTGACAGTAGCTCAGCGGTCTTTCCGCGTCTTCTTTAATCGCTGACCTGAAGGTACTTCCTGCTTACGACGAAACAACGACACTTGCCACCTTAATCCACCAAAATAAGCTTTAAACGCCTAAACGGTTCGGAACATCAAGCCCCCTCAGCCTCCCACTTTGCCGTCGCCACCTCTTCGTCAACAAATTCACGCAAAAAGGCCGCTCATCCCGGCGCCCCCATTCGACTGCACTCAGAACAAAAAAAAAGAGAAAATAAAAATAAAAACTCTCAAATATTGCCACTGCTGCTGCTCGATGAGTTCCAAACTTGTAAGCACACAGACAGCCACCCAACCACCCAACCACTCGTCCAGCCGACTCCAGGACTCTTCATCGACAACATCACTTATTCAAACACATCTGTGCCGGCATTCAGAGATATGAGCGAATGCATATTCCATTTCGTCCTCACTCGCCCTTGAACAAATGTTCGCTTCGCACTCTTGTGCCACACTGAACCGCACTGAAGTGCTCTCCAGAAGCATCCTTTTCACAGGCTCTTCAACAATTCCATCATCAGCACCACCATCACCAGCAGCAGGAGCAGCAGCAGCATTTACAATCCACCAATCGCCGCTGGGGTTAATTTAAAAACGTCTGCAGATGGGAGAGCAACACACAAAAAGGCGGCAACAAGTAGATCCCTTTCACACCTGTCTCAATAGGAGCAAACATCGCACAGCGATGGCAGATTGTATGTATAGTCATCCTCGCATGCAATGGAACTCCGCTCGCACACCCACTCGCCTCTCTCGCAGGCAGTTGTTACTGAATGATTGCAGGACACGGGGCGCTCAGCAGCACACATCTGCTGCAGCATCTGTGCCTGCGAACGAAGCGGCGGCTCTCGGTTCAAAGCATTTCTTTTTTCCTGGCCCCAAGAGGAAATTACATGAATCAAGTGAAGTGCCTTTAATGAAGGCATGATGTTGCCAGCAAAAAACAGGGCCATCTATCCGGGCTCCGAACTCCTTAAATGCTTAATAATTGCTACTCATTCTGAATGCACGAGGATGGTGGGGCGAATAGCGGGCGAATGGTGGGTGGGCTGATGGCGGGATAGATGGCCTCGCTCCCCGCTGGGGGTATCCTTCAGCGTTTAATCGCGTCTATTTCGTGCGCAGAGCCGACTTCGTTTCCCCGTGCACACCCCGGCCGGGAGCGGGCTCGAGGGCTCCTTGTAGCATGACAGCCGGACGTTTAGGCTAAGTGCTGCAGACAGATTTAAGTCAATTAGTCGGAATTGACTTCGTTCCTTCGGACCGGAGCAGAGGCCGTCGTAGCCGACAACGCGCGCCTAACGGCTTAACTTGGGCAATTAGTTTCTCAGCGATAATTACAAGGTCAAAGACAAATCGACGGGAAAAAGGACCTCTCAATTCTCACACTGCACGCCAGTGGCCATGACTTGCTCTCTAGCTCTCGTGTTCGCCTTCCGCCTGGCCTGGTCTCGGGGACGACCTCTTTTAATGGGATTAGAATGAAACAAATCAAGGCATCAATCAATTGCGCCCCGAAGGCACATCCCCCCGAGGGCAGCGTCCTGTGAGCTGAAAATATGCAAAGTAGTGATTTATTTGAAATGTCAACATTAATGCGGCCGGATTGCCGTCCCTCATTCGTCCACGTAATGGATTGCAAGGTGGATCGAATCCTGACACCACCCGCCAGACACCCCACCCCCGCCCACCACCACACAGACCTGTGCGAGATTGAAATCGGATAGCAGATTGGTGGACCTTCTCGACCGAAGGAATTCCGACTTTCTTTTATCTGGGCCCCGTCCGTCCTTTTTCCTTGTCCTCTCATTTCGGTTATTTTAATTTGGTGCCAACATCGTGTAGTCGGTCGGGTGGTTTCCTCCTTATCACGCCAAGGAAATGAGCCCTTTACGATTGGGGCTGGGGATTTGCATAAAAAAGGAGAAAAATCCGAGAATTTAAGGTTAGGAGTTCAGTGGCTCGTCCCTCGTAGATTACAACTCAACCGAGATTAGATTGGGTGAAAAGATCTTAATTGATGTCACCGGATCCTGGGTGGACGAAACTTTCTTGTTTGTTGCGTAAAAGGGCTTTTGTGTACTTTTGTGTCCAATTTAACGAGATTAATGTGAGCAACTTGTTCTTCTCTCTTTCAGATAATTCAAATCAGATTCCGGCCGGATAATCTGCGGACGGGTGAGTTAATACAATTTATTTCACTTTCCTCTCCCCTCTGCCACTCTATTTTGTTATGGTGTCCTTGCAGCATACACTCGCGGCTCACTTTGACCAGAGATTTGGATGAAGTGTGCTGTCGAGGGACACAATTGTTGTGCGTACGACAATTCGACTGACTGCGAACTCAAATCAGGTGCTTTCTCTGCTGGTTGATGAGAGGAGTGTTTTGGAAGCAAGAAAAGGACGGGACTGTGTCATCAAGCATTCGTTGGCTAAAAGTTGCCCCTTCATTCTTGCTGAATGTGCAAGCAAGACCCTCTGCCATCACTCATTTTCGGAGAACAGCTACAAAGTTAAGTTCAGTTAAGCTCAGGCCCACTTAAGGCCGCATGGGCCATTTGTGGGACAACGCTAACTGAGATAAACCCCACCCCCTAACCCAGTGTTTGGCCGAGAGGTGCATAGGCGTTTCCCGATTGCGCAATTTCCTACTTTGTTCGGTGCCCAATTTGGAGTGAGTTGTTAAGGGCTTCTCTATCTCATCAAGTAGGGAGGGTATTGGGACAGAATCTAGGGCTCGTCTGCCTTTTTGTACATATGGCTGTACGTGTGGAGGGGCTTTCTTTAATTGTTTGGATTCATATTTAACTTAAAAGCCGCCAGAATCGACCCTTTCGCTGATTATTCAGCGAACGTTAACATACCAACTCTCTCGTGGTTCCCGGCAATGCACAAAAGACTGCTAAAAAAACAACACATAAGGTTCAACCGTTCAGGTTCAACCCTCAGCCTCCCACTTTGCCGTCGCCACAGCCACCACAAATTCACGCAATTCCGAGAGAAAATAAAAATAAATACTCTCAAATATTGCCACTGCTGCCGCTCAATGAGTTCCAAACTTGTAAGCACAATAAAGGTTCAAAATTAATGGATGTAAGGAGACATAACTCGATTGAATACACAAACATGAAAATGTAGTTATAAGAAACACTTCGATCGGATTTGTTTAGATTCGTTAAGTTTCGTTAAATTTCGTTAAGTTTCGTTCACTTTTACTATCTTAACGCAAATCCTAGCTGGAGTTGGATTTACTTTCCCTCTCAATTATGAGCAATATAAAAATGGTTCCACCTGATTTTCTTTTCACTAAACCCATCAAAGTCAGAGGATTCAAGGGTTACCAGCCACAAAAGTAGGTACTTAGCCAAGCCACGGGAGTTGCCATCATGAAATGCTTACGTCGAAAATTTAACTGAACAATCAGCGAAAGGGTCGACATAACTTAATACTAGCCATCGTCATAATAAACACTTCGATCAAATTTGGATTTGGATTCGTTAAGTTTCATTAAATCTCGTTAAGTTTCGTTAAGTTTCGTTAAGTTTCGTTGAGTTTCGTTAACTCTCACTATCTTAACTCAAATCCTAGCTGGAGTTGGATTTACTTTCCCTCTCCTATGTGCAATATACGAATGGTTTCACCTGATTATCGTTCCGTGTTGACATCACGATTTGTCTTAGTCAATCACGGCTAGTCACTAGACCCACCAAAATCAGACGATTCGTGGGTTACTAGCCACAAAAGTAAGTACTTAACTCCCGTGCATTGGTACAAAACCGAATCAAGATGCTTTCATTTTGAGATTCAAAAATATGTTATGAGTTAATTTGATGCTGGAAATGTATGCTGTCCGATTAAATCGCATCTTTTTTTTTTAAATCGACAATGCTAGCGTCAGCCGTCCGATGCCTTTTTCTCAATAACACAAATCTAGTAGGAACTGTGTCTTCTCTCAAGAAGTGACTTAACAGAGACTCCGGAGGAGGTATTGAATAACACCCCAGGATGGATACATGCGGGTACATTTTGAAAACTCTGCAAGATAACAAACATAACACACTGAGTTTCGCTACAGTCCCGGCCTCGCCAGTGTTGTGCGTGCTATTGTCGTCTCACGAGTGGATGGGACCTTCTGCCGAGTTTGTACTGAGAGCTTTTTCTTAACAGCAGTACTCTCTGAGCACTGTCAGTAACTCGGAAGAGCTGAGACCGTCAACGGTATCGAAACTTGGCCGCGTAGTCGTAGGGTCGACGCACAAACCCACAGCGCCACGATGGAAGAAAGAGATAGAGAGATAATATAAGGAGCGAGATCAATCCTTCCAAATCATAAGCTCTTCTGAACTCCTTCACTCCCGGCAAAATGTAGGCTTTCAACATGAAGATCTTGTCGCAAATTAAGACCTTCTCGTCACTCTTCACGGCTTAAGAAAGCTGCTCAAATAGGATCCCATGACTACAATGATTTCTCAGAGAACTCGTGTTCGACTCCTCAAGACACTTCAAAGAAAACGACTCACAAAGTAAAGTAGTACCATCAGTGCAAATATCCACCTCGCGCTAATTAGGACTCACCAGAGAGGGTGAGACTGAGTGTCAACCATGATTAATCGATTCGTCCTCCTATTGGCTTTGACGTCAGATGGAGATTTACGAGGTGCCATGCAGACCACCGCCGCGTCTTGACACGATTCTCTGCACTTGTCCGTGGACTCTTTTTTGTTTGCCCAGATCACCCCTTGTGACGACGCTGCCATCCACTTAGTTGATTCACACAAAGCACGGTGTGAAGAACAGCATCTTTTTTCAATTTTTAGATTTCTCTCTTCCATTCATTTTTTTATCAACAACAGCACTTCTCCTTCCGGAGAAATTATCCTTCGACACGAATTAGCTTCCTCGACCATTTTCTGTATTTAGTGAAGCGATTTCAATTCCAATGAAGACACAGCCTTTTGGGATTCGAGAGGAGTGGAAGCGTGGGGCCGGCAGGGGATTAAGTGCCTTCAGCACTAATTAACGTTAAAAAGTGGGAAAAAACACTTAAGCAGAGGACTGACAACGGAGCGACAGCGCGACCGAACGGCAGACTGAAGACAGTAGCCATGACAAAAGTCCATTGAATCATTAGCAATTATTCAGCGTTCTCGAGCATTCCCAGTCGTCATCTGCTGCCATCAATCGCTATAATCCACCTCAATGCACAGTTTTGCCCGTCCTTCGCACTTGTCGACTCTTGAGTCAGGACTCAGGAGTCTTAGTGTGTTTTTGTGTGCCAGCGCGGCGCTCCCGAATATTTCACCCTCACCTAGGCGACTGCCGACGACGGAACAGCTGTGAGTGTGTACTTAAGCTCTAGTCCAACAGCCACACCCCTCCACCGTGTCAACACTCGAGTCGGGGGAGCACAAGTCACGGTGCCTGTTTAAATATGTACACATCATCGTGTAAAACATCTCTCCTCCACTGCCATGGGGGGCATGGTAACCGGATACCTGGGAAGGATAACAAAAACGAAGAAAAAAAAATGCCGGAGCAAAAGAAAAACATCGTCCCTCAATTTCTTAATTAAAAGCCCTTTATCCTCTTACCGTATCCGTTTTCATATCCCGCAGTACATTAGGTTGCCTGCTCCGGTCTGAGATAGTCCTAGGAAAGATCCACTTCGTCCTCCTTGTTCTCGTTGTCGTCGTCGTCCTCGTCCTCGTCGTCATGTTCTTCAGAAGAGTCACGAGGTTGACTTGGAAGTTTCTTCACCTGAAGTCATTCAATTTTATTTTCCCTTCGTTTGCTCATTTTGGGCGCCTTTGCTGGGGTGCGGCTGCCACTGTGTGCGTGTGTGCGAGAGAGTGTTTGCCAAGAAGGACGAAGGAGTTTGGCTGGCGCCACTTATGAAAATCGAGGTGAAAGTTCAGGTAGCTTCAAAGTTTTTTTATGAGGCACCCAAGTTAAACAGACCGGAGCCGAGTTGGAGTTGTGTTCTCGCAGTGTCCTCGACAACGAGTTGAAGCCAGTGAATAAGGGTGAGGCTGTGGGTGGGCAGGGTGTAAGTTCATTGGTACCTCGTTCAACTTGGGTTCCTCGAGTTGGATGTTTAATTTTCACCAAAGGACCAGAGGAGTGTTTGTATTCTAAACTTGACAAACATATTAAGGGGCCCTAATGTCACGGGGATGATGTGAATGAGGACGGCGGTGTTGATGATGATGATGATGGCGATGGTATGACGGGGGTTCGGTTTGATGTTTGCGCCTTTTTGAGAAGTCAAGCACCGACACGCAACTGTCATGCGGTGCCGGGGGGAGGTTATGTAAATTGTGTTTCGAAGCGACACCTTTTCGAGGCGCTTTCTGCATGCCGAAGGGACTATGTGAACCGAAATGGGAGACGATTCTGGTGTTGAGGGCCGCCCTAAAGTGTCGATAATGGAAATTAGTTTCGTGAGAGGACACTTGGCGAAGTGGTGTAGGCTTTCGTCGAATTGATGTTCGCTTTGAGTGATTCCAGGTTGCACGTGGATGAGTGAAACTTTGTCTTGATGGTCGGAGTGTGTAATTTGATGTAATGCTGCGGGGGTCTTAATTGTTAGTCGCTGGCTGCGGTTACAAAGGGACTGCACCTCAAAGCGAGGCGAGCAATTGGAGACATTTGTTGTTTTGTTGGATTTCAAGTGCTGTTGAAGTGGCTTGGAGTGGGAACACAAATTCCTCTTCAGTTTGTAACCAGCTACTAGCTCCATATCCATCTTAAAGTCGAGTCATCGAAGGCGTCTCCCAGGGGATGAAGGCATGTAAGGGTACACACTTTGAACTAGTGACAGTTGTACAGCTAACCAAGCTAAGAAGTGGAACCGACAATACACCGGAAGACCTGGTGGTCCGAAGAAAATTTACAGTACAATTCGGTGGAGAGTGAAGCGCGACTGGCGAGTTGAGGCACGTTGCAAGAAATAGAACGCGATGGCGCATAGGCGTAGAGGCCCTATGCCTTATACGGGCATGCAGGGACTAAAGGAGAAGAAAGGACACCAACAAGAATGCTGAATCGAGCGAGCGTTTTGGGCTCCGTTTTGGGTCAGATCATCATCCTTCGAGATTCCGAGAGAGGAAGTCTCTGAACCATTCTAGACGTCAATGCCACTGTGCACTAACAACTCGTAATTTCAAATGATCATCGGCTATGGCGCTTCTAGAATTAGAATTAGAATGGTTGAGGGGGTGCGACAATGATTTCCCCCATTTAGAGTTTACGCTGGAAGCCTGAGTTCGTCATGAAAAAACACAATTTTCTCAGCTTCAAGTTAGTATCCGCCGAGGTGTCGATAGCGTGTCCTGACTAGGCAGTTTACAGTGACACAATATGTGTTCAGCCGTCACTCGGCAGAAATTTGCGTGCAGTCCAGGGGGCAGTGGTCTTCTTCAGTAGATCCTTCCGCAAAGTCTCTTCGCCGCTTTCACACTGTGGACCTTCAATGGAATTACATGCACTGTCCACATACCTTGCTTGTCTGTTCCGTGGGTGTGTCGATGAACTGATTGGTTTCTAGTTGCCTAAAGAAAGGAGAGGTGGGCGCAATACCTGTTTTCCCCACACAAGGACTAAAAGCTTCACCATTCGAAAAAAGGGACATACTTCTGTTCACGATCGGAATTGACCCGGATGGTATTCCTTCAACACTTCCATCCAACTCCTCAGCTGTCTTTCAGAGAAGACAGGAATCAGCATTTGTCCACGCCATCCATCCTCCGTCGTCACCCGCCTCATACTGACCTATACCTCTTACATCCCTTCTTTCTTAAGTCAGCCACGGACGTCAAGTTTCTAAATGACCGGCAGTATCATTGGTCCACTGGTGATTTGATCTCGCCGAAAAGTGGAACAAGTCGGGTGATGGCCATGGCCCTTGGTAAGGAGTTAGTTTACAAACGTGCTACCAACTTTAGGCCTAAAACCAGCCACATGCCAGGATCCCAGGAGGTATTCAGATTAACTCCGCTCAAGGTTTGTCGTGTCGAGTAAGAAATCCTGCGTGGTTATACGACTCTGACTCCGGGTGAGTTTGAGGAGTTTTTTCGTTCTATTTAGAGAAACAGTTGGTAGCAACATATTGGCGTCCTGTAATGACTGGCCATGTCCCTGAGCCAACTATTTATGTACCTGGCATCCTGAACCGTGATGCGGATCATTTTTTGGCTAGTAGGTCTGCTCTTTTATTTCCTGTGTAACCGCTGTGACCTGGTATCCAAATGAGGTGGGCCCTGTTTGTGTTGGTCAGCTGGTGTAACAGTTGTATGCTAGCTTTGAAGCCCTTCCGTAGCGTTTGAGGGCGCTTCTAAATAGGCAAGCAAACACGTTGTGATTTGAAATCTGTACCCAGTTTCACCTCAGAAATTCGAATGGCAGGATGGAGGAGCCTTCTTCGTAACTTTCGTGGATCTCTAACTTTCCATGCCTTAGTACATTTCGACGATGATGTAGAAGTCTGTGGTGATCTGTGTGACGACGAACTTTTTGGCAGCTTCCAATTCAAGCAACAAGTATGAAAACGACGATGAAGAAGAATGGGAGGCAGAACCAATGCCGTCCGTCAAATCAAAGGAGGCAAAGTCTTGCTTGTGTATATTGCTTCAACATTTACTAAGAATGGAAGTTCTAGAAGAGTGCAAGAACGACGAGGTATTCTCGGCACTGGTTGACATAGGCAATGCTCCTAACACGCTCGAAGTTCTTAAAACAAAACAAAAATATCACTGTTTTCCTTACAAAATAATGCAATTCAGTGCTTGTTTTGGAACAAAGTGTATATGTATCGTCAATTTCTGGTAAATTCAGTTCGAGAGTCGACTGTTCATGCATACTTGGTGTTTTGGAGCATCAGATGCAAGTCATCGACATCCACAACTTTTTATTTCTATTGTTCTGAATGGGTTCTGGATTTCAATCTATATCCGCCCCAACTATAATGCCCACATCTGGGATGATACCCCAAACCGAGCATCAGACCAGCAAGTAAACTTGCGCACATATAGAAGGCCACAACGGCACAGGATGCCTTATATATTTATGTACGCACTATGCGACAGGCTATTAGACTTTTTAGTCTGATTTGGGTCGGTAGCTACGCGCCGCATAAACATCTCTGTGTCTGACTGCCCGACAAGAGACAACTTTCCTCAGTTCTTTGCCGTTTTGCCATATCTGCTCCTTAAACTTATCTTAACCTTATCTGCTTTTTAAACACTATTTTTGAACAAGACCATTTAGAGCCTTAGGGTGTTAAGCTTCTACTCATCTTCTACCCCATCGTTGTTTACACTTTTATTTGAAGCCACTTAAACGTACTTACTTCTCAGACCTGCTACCAGTGTTGTGCCGATTTTTTACTGGGTTTTTTTACACGTAAAAACTCAGTGTAATCTCCGCCAATACACCGCTAACGAAAAAAACTGTAACAGACTGAAAAAGCAATAAAAGCGAAAGCATTCTTTTTCATTGATTTATTGAAAAACAAAAGATATTGGGAACTCAATCAACTTTATCCCTGCGATTTTTGATTGAAGGCTTCACGCTTTGTCATAAAGCCGTCTAAGTTAGTTACCTCCACTTACCAAAGGAGTTGTGAGCAAATAAAGCCTAAATGCATCAGCCCCATATTTTTCTACAATGCTCAGGGGATCCTAGTGGTTGTACATTCCCTTTGACATCTTTTCCCCTTTCGATGTCTCGACTAGACCATGCACTAGAACATTTTTAGAAAGCGGCGGCAGGCCGAGAGCTGCTGATAACATCATTGTAGTGTTGAACCATCCATTGTATTGATCGGAGCCTTTTATCACGCCATCCACTGTGTGATGTTCGTCCTCGCGACCGTTTACACTAGCTTCAAACCAACAGTCAAACACCTCTACCACTCTACGAAGCGGTGGATTACCGGGTGCCTTCGACTTAATTTGTAAGTCATCTACGAACTCACTGTGCAGATCGAAAGTACGTGATAAGCCAGTCAATTCTAGAAGCTCATTTATGCTTCCAAAGCACACAACTTCATCTCCAGATGGCGATGTCCATATCGGGATAGGTGTTCCCCAAATACGCCTCCTACCTACTGCCCAGTCGTTGAATTTTCTTACTGAGTCATTCATGATAGCATGGCCGTCACTGAAAACCCAATTTACTTTGGAGCTGTTTTCTAAGATATGCTCACTCAGATCTTTACTACGAAGCAACCAGGTTGAGATTAACTTATCAATCAGTGGTGTATCTGAACGCCAGCAAACTCGCCGTGTATGCCTCATAGTCTCGACGTAGAACAAGCATTGTCGCCGCTCAAGTGACTCAACAATTGCTGTGTTCGCTTCAAAAATCGGCAGCCCGCTGAATTCAGCAACACGTTCCTTAAACCGCCCGGAATCATCTACTGGGCAGTCATGTTCATCAAATTGAATTCCATTTTCTTTGCATATTCGATGGTCGGCTTCTCCAAAATGAAGTGATATGGCTGCGATACCTGTTCCAAGGTCGTCCGGTATGGACTCGTCTGTAAGTATCCTAAATCGAACCCCGTACTCATTCAGGCCGACGCAATGCAAATCTTTAAGCATTTCGCCATCGAATTCTGCAAGTAGCGTGAAATCACTTGGGTTCGGGAATACAGAGGTCAGGCGACTTTTGGAAACAATGTAAATATCCCCACTGCTGAGCACTTTCACTTTACTATACTTTGCACTTGGATTGACACATATTGCCGTGGCCACAACCAACCTCCAGGGGCCCACTGTCCAAACTAAGAGTTTCTTCTTAGAATCAACTATCTCAAGAGCGATGGTTACGCCCAATTCGGCGACGTCTGCGGATTTTTGCTCTGCTTCAAAGTCTGAGAGATGGGTGAAGCATCCAGTTGAATGGGGGAACACATTAGCATCTCTATACACAAGTCCTTTGTCATAAAGCCGTTTAAACACTCCCCAAACCCGTTCCATACTCTCCGCAGTCATGGCATAGAACGTATCGTTGAAATCTGTCCGAATTCCAATTCGTTTGCAAACATTTTTCCAATCGGTCTCATGTCGCACTAGAAACTTTCGACACTGCGCATTGTATGCCGCTGTACCAATCTTGTGAATATCATCTGCACACTTGACGCCTAGTTTCTGGTCCACTTCATGCTCCACCGGAAGTCCGTGACAGTGGAACCCACTTTTCACTTGAAGAAACTTTTGTTCTCCATGGCGTTTGAAAGTGTCTTTGAGAACGGCGTTTAGAGTGTGTCGAGTATGGGGGGATCCAGTTAGAAATGGAGGGGCCCAAGCAAATGAGATTGATCCTTAAGGACTGGACATCTACCAATAAAATGCACAATGTCTTCTCTCTCTGATAGGTTGCAAGGACTGCAGTAAATCGGCAAGTCGGCACGAAGTGGGATATAATTTAAATTAACGAGTTCTCCTCTCATCTTGAAAATGGTAGATATGAGTTCATGACTGTTACTGTTATTGAAATAATTTCGTTTACATAAATTATGGTTGAGGCAACTGTATGTTGATCGATGTACGGAGGATGTAGCCATAGTAATACAATCTTTTCTATATTGTTCGTCTACTTTGGAGATAAGTTCGTAGAGCATAACTTTTAATAACCTGAGGTTAGTCGTCGTGAAATGGAATTGCATCCCACAGTGACCTGCAAGCTCTTCCAGTTTCCTAAACCAAAGATTTCTTTTTTGTATGGTTCTCATAGCGACAATTTTTGGCAGTCTTTCATCAGGCATCTCAAGAACTTTATATATATAATCAATATGCAGCTTCAGTGTCTTGACGAATAATGGCGATAATCCTGTTTCTATTATTACCATATAATTAGGCGTCGTTCTTGGTAAACCAAAGGTTCGTTTGATGTGATATCTTAGAAGTTGTTCTTCAGTCTCATATTGCGTATGTCCCCAAGATTGAGCTGCGTACATCAATACCGATTCTGCAACACCAACGAAGACTTTATATTTAACGCTATGATCAACCAGATTATGGGAAAAACACCTTTTCCAGGTAGCACATATAGCACTTTTCGCCTTAATAAGTTTGTCCTTCAAGTGAAAATCCATGTTAAGGTTATTAGTGATTGTCACTCAAAGGTATTTGTACTTTTTCACCACTTCAATTGGTTCCCCGTTGTAGTGCCAACTTTCATTTCGACACAGTCTACCACCTCCCAGTTTGAAAATCATCACTTTTGATTTTAATAGGTTAACCGTTAAGTTCCACCTTAGACAATACATATAGAGTCGGTTTACCATCAGTTGCAGCATTTCGGCTGAATTCGCTAGTAAAATCACACCATCAGCAAACAGAAGCGCTTTTATTGTCACCCCAGCAAACTCAATTCCGCCTGGTAGAAAGTCCGTTAAGTCATTGATATACAAGGAAAACAGTTGAGGGCTTAAAGGGCATCCTTGTCTTACTCCCATATTGGTCTCAAGCCATTCTGAAATATCTGACCCACACCAAACTGCTGCTCGGTTACCCTCATACATATTTTCAAGAACTCTTCCCAATTTGAAACTCATTCCGATGGTGTAAAGTTTGTAGAATAGAGCTCTCCGATCGACCGTATCAAAAGCTGCCTTGAAGTCCACGAAGAAAGCGAATAATTTCTTTTTTTGTTCTAGGAATGAGCCCGAAATGTTCTGCAACACAAAAATATTGTCTACGGTTGAATATCCTGAACGAAAACCAGCTTGATTTTCACGGATAAGTTTTTGACTCTCAATCCATCGAGCTATTCGGTTGCTTAAAAGTTTGGCGAACACTTTGTAAGATGTGTTGAGCAGAGATTTCCCTCGGTAATTGGCCGGGTCAGTTATATTTCCCTTTTTATGTATGGGGAATATTATTGTTTCTTTAAGTTGTGGTGGTATAATTCCTGCGTTCAATATTTCATTAAATGTTGATGTCAATTTGTCCTTGAGTTCATTTTCAAATTACAAATTACCAAATTCAAAGGGTAACTCTTCATTGTGCTTACCATTTAAGGTAGAATATATATGAATTAACTTCTTAGACCTTTCAAAACTCAAGCGATTTCGGAGCCATGTATGTATTTGCTCCCAGTTTGAAAAGACTCTTCCAATTCAAGCCGATGATGCTGGCATGTGAAGTAGCTTTAAAGCCAATTTGGAGAGATGGAAAGATCTTACCTCTGTGTAGCCTAGCCAACCTGTTCACTGTGGTATTTTGCAAAAATTCGCTTGCAAACATTACAGACTGCCATACATTTTTTGTCAGCCTGGACCAACATGAAACCTACATTTTCGCAAGTTGTGTTCTTCGGTCCCGGCATTAGAGAGTGCTGAGCTTGAGTAATGGGCAATGAATGAAAAACGCCTAAAGCGCACTGAACGAAAACTATTATAATTTAAATAAAAATAACACAACACTTCTTCGTTGAGACGTAACCTCTGACATAACGCTGACACCAGAGATAATGGAGAGATATCCAACCTCTACCACCCACGCTCTTGATTTCATCTGACAGCGTTTTTATAAGGCGTTGCGATGAGTGGTGGAGCCGTGAAATGCAAAGGGAATTCCACTACACTCTTATTCTTTACGGGTGAATGCCGACAGGGACAAAGGGTAAAAAGTGCCGAAGTTCGATGTCTCCATCCTCCACTATCTCTGGCTGACACAGGACTGAGAAAATAACAAACAATCAGCAATTCGAAATGCGAAGATTCGCAGAATCTACGAAGTCGAACATATTTCCGAATAATTTTATGTTGAGGATAATTCTAGGAAAATAAACTGTTTGCGTTTTTGCACTCACACAACATGGATATTGGATATGCGCCCAATAAAAGCGTGGCTTCAAATGACAATTTGTCAAAATTAATAAATACTTCACTGTTTTTTTTTACGTTTTTTTTCACATTATTTAAATTTTTTAAACATTATTTACCATTATTTTCGAATTTTTACACAAAAAATGTATAAAACTGTCTTTTACAGCAAATCGCCCGTCATTGCCTGCCACCCATGCAGGGTCTGAGTCTGAGCGAAAGCTACCTTCCATCGTTGGCCGTGGTCCTGGGCATGCTGCTTCAGTCATCAAGACCAAGCTGACTTGACTTGGTCTTTCTCTGTTCCTCGAAACAGGAGCTCGAATTCGCACACTCTCTTAGCTCGAACAGGGGTGTCCATGCGATCGATGTGGCCAAGCCAGTGTAGTTGACTGACTTTTGCCTTCGGCGCTACATCCCAAACTTGATACAACTCGTAGAACTGGCGGTTATATCTTTTCCTCCATTCTCCTTCCTCCCTTACTTTCGACTTACATTTCTTTCGAAGGCTCAAGGGACCAACTCAGCTGTTTTGCTTGGCGTCCAGCTTTCGGCTTCAATAGGAGGACGCGCTTCAACTGGCACTATCAGCAGCTGCCTCTTACGGCTAGTTAGCTGTAGTCCTTCTCTACTTGGTGAGCCATCGGTTTCGTGGACGTCTTAGATTGTGTTGTCGCAATGGCAGACAGTCGTAGACTCTTCGGACTGATGCTGTGTTGTCCCTGCGCTCTACATGGGCTAGCCATTTTAGGCGTAGACGCATTGGCGTTGGTTCGCTCGCCAATTCGTTCTTCAGTTCATCCTCAAATGTCATCAACGCAAACAGGCCTTAAAATTGAAAGTAAACCTGTTCCCTCTCCTTCATCTTCAGCTGCTCTTGAGTCTGTCCATGTCCCTGCACATAGATGATCAGATTGGTTCTTCTACAGACACCTCAACAGCTCTTGAGTTTTTTTGTACAATGCAGTGCGGCACCGAAAATGGCTAAGACTCTGGTGTATACTTTTACTTTCCTTGAGGAAATCACTTCCTTCGTGTTCCCTCGTTCACGATTAACCGCTGTGCTGAAGGAATTCGTCATGTTTACTTGGAGCTGTTTACGTACACGAACTATTATGGTGCGGTTGTGGCCAAGGCGTCGATGGACACACTTTACTCCGTTTTGCCCTCATTCACTGCTTCACCCATATTGGCATTTGTCTCCTGCCACCACTCTCCTACTTATCTGCCTTATCGCCGGGACTTCACTAACACTCACCGTCTCTAAAGACTTAGCAAATATCCTTTATCGAATATCTGCGACTGGTCGTGAGAAACGCCCCCAATGGGCAGTACAAAGACTTGCCTCTGTGTCACCGAAAACTTCGAGTAAACGAAGAGCATTTAGCTGCTAGGTCCCAACGAGTCTTCGAACTTCAGCTCATTAACGCACCATGTCCTTCGCATATGCCATGGCGAACGCATAATCTTGATGATTGGAGACAGAGTGGCACACTGTAAAATTCAACACCATCGTCCTTTAAGCACAAACGTCTGCTGTCCCTTATCAGAAGTGTCACGTCCCTGTGGAGCCTTCCTCTACCACGAACACGTACAAATCAAACTTCAGTTCACTGCTCAATCATTCGATTGGACGACTGATTGAGTATTTTTTTAACTTCCACAACAAGTCCACCCTACCTGCATTTAACTCCCATTTCGTGGCCAAGGGAAAACAAGGACACACGGACAGCCAAAATATTTAAATTGTGTCAATTTGTCTTATCCGTGATATTATGGAAACATTTCTTTTTATTTTTTGCACAACAATTAATCACAGAAAATCGGTTCCGCTTATCCTTGCAACAACAGTAAAAACAACCCCCCACCCCCACCCCACACACTAGAACAACAATTTTTCAATAAAAGTTCAAAACAAACCAAACGGAGAGCAAAAAATCTCCAAAATGACAGCAATAAATCGCGAAATTACTCTCACGGATATTTATTTTGTCCTCGCAGCCGCCACCCCCCACCACACCGTGATCATCGTCACCCACTGTTGTCCAACTAGCCAGCGAATGAGCAACAGCGGGAGCATGGGTGTTTGCACAGTCATCCACCCCAGGCCCCGCAGCCAATGACAAATAGATCATTTACATTCAGACGACACGATGCTAGAGCGAATTGGATTTCAGTTTCAGTCAGAGTTGCAGGACGACACAAAAAAACAACCAACAGACGGGAAACTGGAAACTGAAAATTTGCATAACTCCATTTTCGCTCCGTCCGATTCAGAGTTGCACAGGGACAGGGCCGCGTCAGGGCCCCCCGTCGCGCCGTTACACATCCCCGACTCGTATCCTTTGGATAGTCCTTGATCTATTCGGAATATAGTGGGCTAACAGCATTAATCTAGAATGATTGGGGTGAACCCGTTACGTGTCTATATTGCGAATTAAGATAAACTCGATGGGACACTGCTGCATCAGAGGCGCCCCACAGCCATTCACACACGCACAGGAGCAACGCGACGACGAGTGGAAGATGCTCTCCATCATGAGCTGTGTGTATCGTTGTACACCCGCATTGACATATCGCGATGATGTTGCCGAAGGTTGGCCTCTCCCACACCCGCACGCACACATCATTCCCTGCCGGAGTTTCAACTGCGAACACGGGGGATTTAAGGATTTGTGCTGAGGCGAGAGCGCTGCGAGCAAACAATTCTAAAAAGGATTTCACAGTTAACGCTCGATTTGATTTATTACCACTGGCCCGACTCAGTGTCAGATCGGTTGTGGCCTGTGTCTGCGGGTGCGGTGGCTGTGTTCAGATGGCTTTATGCAGTCGATGCTTTTATGCTGATGTGGGCAGCATTCTCTGGACGAAAAATTAACTCGCCAGAATGGAAGTGTTATCCAGAAGGGCTCACTTAAGGAGGCTTTTGCTCTGGCCGCGGATGATGCTCTGTGGGGTTGTTGGGTATGGGGAAGCTTATCAGTGGTCCTTGTTCGCGGGAGTCATTGATCCATTTGAAGAATCTGATCGGATAAGTGGGTTGACGAGTGCATGAGACTGATGAGGTTCATACTCTGCCCTCGAACAGATAAAGTGTATATTGTGTTGAGAGGTTCAAAGGGATCGGGTTTGGTGCTACGGTCCGAGTGGGGCTTAGTGATGTCTACTGGTCTCCCGCTAGTAATGAACACTTTTATACCGATTTCAAAAGGTGAAGGATTACTTACTTATATCGGATTGACTTCTTTGCTTAGTTTCATTGAGTTTCGTTGAGTTTTATTAAGTTTCGTTGAGTTTCGTTAAGTTTCATTAAGTTTCGTTTAATGCTGCTTACTTATGTTTGAACAAAATCAATTACTTTCTATAGAGATTTTGAGTGAGTACCCAAAACCAGTGTCGGGTACTTCAAAACGACTATGGAATGCAGTGTAATTTTCGTTCAAAAATATCTACGTTCGTTTTCACGATTGTCGTAAAAAGTCTCTGTGCCATTGCTGAAGCCAAACACTGAAATACCCTGGATACATGGCCACGTGGACTTTGCTTTTCCAGTCGAACGATATCTGCTTTTGGACCTTCACACTCGCTCAACGAAACTTAACGAAACTTAACGAGACTTAACGAAACAGAAGACATTTAGTCCCACGTTTTGTACCCTATCCCTTCTTCATTTTACGGTCCTTGGGGTCCTTGGAACGACCCGCCCTTAGTCGACCATTCATGTCAGTTGTCTACCGTTTGTACAGACAGCTGTGCAGAGTTGAATGCTATTTCGCGCTGCCTTAAAACGAGAGTGTCCGCTGAGAGTCCTCCATCAACACAAACTGAAGAGAGTGCCAAAACTCACTTCTACGCCCTCAATTTGTGGCCCCTCTCACACATTTTCCCCAACAATGTTTGACTTTGAGAAATGACTCACAACCCATGGCCACTTCCAGTTTGAAATGCCAACTGACAAATTCCCCCAGTGCCACCCCCGGCCTCTGGCAAGCATTTTTCGGATTCCTGTATGGCATGCCGGCCAATCAAAGGATGCAAACATGATTCCATGAAACTTTCTCGAATTCACATAATTGCGTGACCAATTGCCAAACCACCTCCCCCGATGGAATGGTTCATTCCTGATGATTCACTCAAAAGGATAACAAACAAGTTTTGAGTTCTTTCCCTGCATCCACCCCCTCGACAGGAACACACTACGAGTAATTAAAACATAATGAGTACCTCTAACCGTGCGCAGTGCAAGTCTAGCCAAAGACTCCTCTCAGAATACACGCCTTTTCAATTTTCTGTGCAAGTCCTTCAAATAAACATATTATTAAATTCCCTCTGACAAGTCCCGCTAGACCCGGCAGCTCAGTCGCCCGTGAGGACTGCACTTCAACAAAGTTCAAGTTTTTGGAATAAAATCAGACACTCTCTGACAACACACAACACACAGTGCACAGCTCCTCGCCGCAGTCATCATCAGCATTCCAAGGCAACCAAACCCCAGTGGGATACCGTCAGGCACTTCGTTACAAAGTCAAACCCTTTGCATAGCGAAATAATTACTTTTGCCGAAAATTTTTCCCACACACACTCTGGGTCTGTCTCTCTGTGCGTCGTAACTTTAGCCTCACGACTCCCCCTCCCCACACAGCCCCACCGCAGAGACTAACGATAGTTCGCCTCTCGTCACTACGTTTGTATTCCGTTTGCAGTTTCACAAACACATCGAGGCGCCTCCCTTTTGCGCGCCACCCATGAGCAACAAACAACCGAGAAGCTGCACCGTAAGAAAATGGATTTATTTATTTATCCTTGCACTCGGTACGCCGCCGCCACCGCCGCTGGCACCGCCGCTGGCACCGCCACGGTGAACGAGTGTGTGCTCGGCGGATACCGAAGTTTTCTTCATTTCAAATTACAATTCCACAATGGGGCCCGGTGTCTTTTGTGTCTTGGCAAACTGTTCCCTCTGCAGGAGCGAGTGTATGTGTGTCGGGCAGGAGCCAGTGGAAACATGCATTTCATTTGTTCATTTATTAAATGAAAACTTTAGCACTTTGCCAAAATATGCCAAGGAAGCCGAAAGAACAACAAAAACACGACGAGACGGGAAAAAATTGAATGCAAAGGGAAAAATTCACCCAAAAATGGAAGGAAAGGCGGAAAGAAGAAAACCCAAAGTGCACGGGACCGGAAAGCTCGGCACACACAAACTATCGTTCAGCGAGGTTGGTGGTAAGGTAAGAACGTGCCTCCTGTCCAATCCACACCTCTCAGGCATAATTTAAATGAAAAATAAATACAAACACAAGGCACACAGAGCAGAGCGAGAGAGAGAGAGAGAGAGAGAGAGGGAAGCTGGCCAAGTTAGCAGCGGAATACCTTGCCAAGCGACTGCGGTTGGCTGGAGAGGAATAGCGCCGTTAATGCAGAGTGCACGTTGTTGCTGGCGTTGTAAGGATTCACCAATTTAATTTATGAGCTTTAATTATTCTATTAGTTGTTCGGTTAGCCGTGGCATTTAGACCGAACACCGAACACTGTTTAGATAGGTTTTGCGTGCTGTTCGTTTTTGTGTAATTCCGAGGGTGGTCTGGAGTTGCTGGTTGAAGGGCGTCGGATGTCTGCCTGTCTTAGGGGCCCGTGAGTTGTGCAATTTGGTCACGTGTTAACGAGGCTGATGGCCAGAGACTGGTGTGCTCACGAACTTATGCGCTGCTCTTTCCTGCTCTACTTTGTGTTTCATTTTGTTTGCGGTTCTGTTGGGGTTGGTGTTGTGCAAGCAGATTGGATCTCCTGGAAACGTGACTGTCGAAGGATCGTTCAGCAATTCAATCTTGACTTCGTCTTGTAATTCGATGAAAGTGGGGTGGTCTACTTGGTCGTGACTGAGGGGACTGGTGCTTTGTGGGATTTTTCTTGCGCTTGTTTGATTATTTTGTGTGCGACTAGGGATCTCCCAAGGCGCAGCAAGGCGGGAAGGGTATGCGTCTAGAAGGCGGGAGTTGATGAGACTTTAACGTCTGAGGAACATGCTTCTCACGGCGCAAGGATGTCGAGGAGTCTAGGGTCAAGTCGGCAATGTGGAGATGGTCAAAGTCTAACGGCCGGTAGACTCCGGAAGAGTTGCGTCGGAATCGAGAGAGATTGGCGGGTGTCAAGTGTTTCTCTGTTCCACATCTACTAAAGGGGTCAGGTACGAGAGATCTCCGGGCCACACGATCCTCCGCCAGCGACTTAAACTCATCAGGAGACATGCAACCAATCGAGTTTCTGGACTTGGTTCGGCCACCTAATCCTGGGCCTGCCCAGCGTTCGCCAACCTGATGAAATCGCACTTGAGGCACGCCTCGGATGTCGGGATGATGAGGTATTCGTGCCACGTGACCGCCCCATCGAAGCATAGCCCTTTCCGTTGGAAAGAGCAGCTGCTCAGCG
The DNA here is from genome assembly GCA_905231855.2 of Eristalis tenax. Taxonomy (NCBI): domain Eukaryota; kingdom Metazoa; phylum Arthropoda; class Insecta; order Diptera; family Syrphidae; genus Eristalis; species Eristalis tenax. The sequence continues at coordinate 13,784,330 of HG993126.1, read as the reverse complement.
TATCCCAACAGCACGAAGAAATCTCATATCTGTATGGCGCTTGAATATATTATTAATATAATATTGGTGGCGCTACAGCCCGCAGGGGGCCTAGCTTCTCATCAAGCACGACTGCACGAGTTTGGGTCCATGGGACCTACAGTTTTATGACGCCTCCGAACGGCCAAGATTTTTCTAGACAGAGAAAGAGAGAGAGAGAGGAAGAGAGAGAGAGAGAGGAAGAGAGAGAGAGAGAGAGAGAATCTTTTTCCGTGAAAATTTTGCTCGTACCGGGAATCGAACCTAGGCAACGTAGGCTCAAGCCCATAGAGGTCGACGCACCAATCCACATGGTCAGGGCCGCCATGGAGCCTCTCTTCACGCGGTTTCAACCTCCTCTTCATCCATGCAGCTTTTACAGAAGTCATTATAGGGGACCCCCAACCTACGGGAATGGGTGTCAATTGTCCAGTGCCCTGTTATGATGCCGGTGAGCGTCCTGAGTGAAGATCTGCTGAGTCTGAGCAGATTGAGTGATCGTTTGACATTTCCTTTGTCTTGAGACAAGTGGTACCTTCTAGCCATTTACGATTAGTGATGTTGATTGTGTGTATTTTGAATAGATGGTGAGCTGTAGAAATTGACATGGAAGGTGGAACACATCCTATTGCGTGGGTGGAGGAAGTGCCACACCTAACGAGTTCATCGGCTTTTCAATTGCCCGGTATGTCACAGTGTCCCGACAAGCACTTGAGGTGTATGTGAAAATGTTCAGCCATCTGGTTAAGAGGAAGCATGCAATTGAGGGATGTTTTCTCTTTTGGATATTACGTTGTTCTTGAGCCAGGCCAACGCCTCCTTTATCGCAATGGTTTCTGCCTGGAATACGCTACAGTGGTCAGGGAACTTCAGGGATGTAGACATGTTAAGGTCTTGAGAATAGGCACCAGCACCTACACCCTCGTCTATCTTCGACCCATCAGTGAAGACTCGCAGGGGATCAGCCACCTTCTGGTTATCAGATATCTAGTCCAGTCTGGAGAGGAGTCTGGTTGAGAATTTCTTCTCGAAGATAGCTTGGCGTAGTAGGCGGTCGGTGTCGTTGGGGAGAAGGTTGAGAGTTGGAACAACACTTTAATTGAATGTCCCGCTTACAGGTCTTAAAAGCCGTTTCAGATTTGACCCAGCTTGGCCTGACCATTACACCCCCCATCCCTCATTAAACGACCTCTTCTCCGCTTAGTGCGCTGACATTTAGAGTGCATTGAACATCCCTTCTGGGAGAGCACTGATCTCCTCTCTTCTTCACGTGAATTCATCGCAGCATTAGCTTATACGTCCACAAACCTATCGAGTTCGCGGTAAAGTTCCCCCTACATTGATATGAGGAGAGACAAATCGGAAAATGACTGGCCCTCAACTCTCTTGTAATGCTAAATGATCGCCTTGTAATTGTACCACTTTCTAGTGTCATTAAGGCACTTCCTCGCTCTAGGGTACCAGGGAATCACCTTCTTTCGAACAGCCTTGCACTCAAAACTTAATAACACTGACTCAGTACTGTTAATAACACTATTTCCTTAAGCATTCCTGGACGGATTTCGTCCACAACGGTGGATCCATCTGGGCAACTCCGAAAGTGCCCACCTTGGAAACCAACACGCCACCTTGGATTTGACTCCTTCGATGATGTTGAAGAAGCCGTTCCTCGTCGGGCCGGAGAAGACCTTTTCTTCAGAAATATGGTCGCTTTGCAACTTCACACCGAACTATCATTGTCCTGAAATGCACGAGCCGGTTGATAGGCTGTGTGGCATCAGCACGCGAATCTATGGACCAAATGCGAAGTGAGCAATTTGTCTCTCGTTTCAAATCTGTCCACTGACCGGCTAGGCCGATTAGCCAACATCAATGGCAGTCTTGAAAGACGACTTTGGAAGACGACTTTACTCTTGTTATTTGAGAGATAGCAGCTAATGCGCTCGAGATAGCGTTGACGCACTCAAATCTCGCATAAACTCAAATGGCAAGCACTGACTTATCAACTCCCTAGAACATTTTATTCATCTTTGAAACGCCTCTCAACTTTTTTTGACAATTAAAAACCAAACGCTTAAAAATCACCCATAACAACTTATGAAGTGCCATCCATCAGCCCGTCGTGCGTTTTGTTCTTGTACCTCTTCCCAAGATGTTCACCCCCCGACTGCATTTGTTCAGCTGCGGATGCCAGTGGCAAGGTGATGAAGTGTAATAATGAGACTTTCCGGTCACACTTTCCACATCCAGCACACGGAGGCACGGCGTCCTGATTACGCTCTAATTGAATTGATTCCACGAAGTTTACAGTGTTCCAGTGAAAGTGAGCGCTCACACTCCCCCGAGGGATAATCATACAATTCAATAAAATGCTATCTTTCACACTTTATAACCCCAGGTGCTGGCTGTGCTTTGCTGCGTTAATTAATCAAATTGCCACTCGCCACCGCCCTCTCCGGGGCGGCAAACACAATCTTCGATAAACCCAAATACAGACCAGCACCAGGCCGATAACGATATCGTTAGAGCATGCCTCGGAGTTGATTAATTTTCAATTAAAGATATCCTCGTCATGCCGCAGTCTCATCCCTCCCTGCGGCAGATGCGCGTGGATGGGGAGGGGAAACAATTTGGCACTTGCCCGTCATAAATACACTTACGAGTGCCCTTCAAAAGCCCTTGGAGCCGTCTAAATTGAATTATTAACACACACACACGCCGAGGCCAAATCAACCCCTATGGCCCACGGGAAGAAGTCGACGAAAATAATTAGCAACTAAAGGACCACACAAAAGCCTAATAAAGTGCCTAAGCAAACTTGTGTCCAAACGAATTGCCGAACCCCGGCAAGTCGGTCCGCTCGGCACGTATCGCTCGCATGTGCATGTGGACGGGAGCCAGGCCGCCCGCCCCCTCTCTGTGTGCCGTCCTTGTTATTAATATCTTCACTTTGTTTTGGGAAGCTGTTCATTTTTATTTGTTATTACTTTCTCCCGGCGGTGGCGCAGACAACACTGACGACGGTGATGCTGTGCGACGATGATGATGATGACATTGTAAAGATGCTCTATCGCCGGAAGAGGCACATCGCCCAACAGGCAAACGAAGTAAACAACCGACGAAACAACAGCACGGAGCTGTGCAAACAGAATGAACTACATCTGAGGCGCTGCGGCGTGAAGGCCTTCCTCGAGGATGGTCTCGCAGAGGATGTAAGAAGGATAAATTGAAAATTATTTGTAGGACTCTGACGAAATGGGAAAAAATATTGATTTAATCTTGAACAAATGAATAACAATAACATTGCAAGCCACGGCCGACTACGCTGGTGGGGCGAGGGCCGCCTTTGCTCGACGTGATGGAGTGCTCGAATGGCGGCGTGGCAGAGTGATGCTTTTGTTGTCCTTATTAAAAGTCGGTTCCATTAGCTGTTTGTGAATGTTTATTGTCAATTTAAGTAGCCCGAGCGCAGGACAAATGAACTAGCCTGCCGCCTAATAGGCAAGCTGCCACTGGAAACTGGTTGTCGTGGTTGCGAGATGTAGTGCTGGGGAGGATTTGAGTGGATTTCGATTGTTAGGAGTACTTACGATGAGTTCCGTTAGACATACTTTGATATGGGCTTGTTGGCCCCCCTCGACTGGCAGTTACTTCGTTTGACTCAGAGGCCTTCTTATGGGAAGACGACTTGGTGTGGGGTTAATTTTGTTTGATTCAAATTGTTGCCAGCTTTGCCTCAGACGACTGGCTAGCGATTCTATTGAAGAATAATCTGCCGTATGTTTCCAGAGGAAAATATGCGGAGGAGGCTAAAATGGGTCTAGAGGTGAGACAGCAAGAGAGGACAAGACAACAACGACCTCTTGGACAGAGCGTCACAATGGGCAAGTGTAACTCCGACGTTGTCAAGGACCTTACGCACGATTACGAGCAACATCAATTCCGAGATCAAACGCAGAGTAACTCTTGCCAACCGCTGTTTCTATGGGCTCAAGAGGCATTTGAGTAATCGAGCCATCTCTCGAAGGACCAAGCTGACTTTATATATGACACCTTCGGTGGGTAGGGAAGGAAGCAGCTGGTGAGCTCGCCAGCACACCAGGTAGTCCATTGTGATACCCACAGTCAAGCTACTACCACTGATCGACCACTCCCGTGATACTGATGCCGTTAATATGCTTTCACTGGGATTCGAACCGGGAACCCCTATAACTAAGGGCAGGTACATAACCAACTGCGCCATCCAGTCGTTATACAAGACCTTGAACTTCCTTGTCCTTCTATACCACGCTGAGGCATGGACAACCTCAAAACCGGATGAGGAAGTCCTTGGTCTCTTCGAGAGAAAAGGTCTGCGTGCGATCTTTGGTCCTGGTTGCGCTGACGGTTTTTGGAGGAGCAGACTCGCCGACCCACTGTATGGGCTGTACAGCGACATGAGCCTAGTCAGACGTCTACGGATCCAATGTCTAAGGTGGCTTGCAATTCCAGACCGAATCATCGAGTTTGGGCTCTGTCCATGGCCTTGTCTTCCAATTTTTATGTAGATCGCATTTACAACTTAGCTCAGCTGGTCCGATGAGTCTTCGAGTCCGAACGCAATAGACGACGCTGATGCTCAGCTCTGGTCCGATGAGTCTTCGACTCCGAACGCAACAGACGGGACAACGCAACAGACGCCTGTGTTTAAGGTAGCACAGAAAGGTGGAGAAGGACCTAAACGAACTGGACGTGCAGCACTGGAGGCAGCTAGCCAGAGATCGTTCTAGATGGACAGGCTTGCTGGTTGAGGTCCGATTTACGGGATGTTCGAGTTATGGAGTGGAAATTATGGCAAAAAAAGTTCTGAACAAGTTGGTCTTGCAGAGGTTTGACGGGGTATTGGTGCCCTTACGGCCTTACGGCGTTGGATCACTTAGCCCAGTTAATGTCGTTGTACTGACTGCTGTACCAGACGTTGAATACATTTCATTTCGTCCTCATCTCTGCAGCTCCAGCAAGGGTCGTTGTGTGGTTCGTTGACCGCATGGACATACGTACGCACGAAGGAATCCTGTTCGCATTCGCACTTCCTTGCGGCTAGCTTATCAGGGATGTTGCTTTGGTTTTACTCCGCGTTGGGCACAGGGCCCTTGCTGTTGCTGCAATTCCCAGACCGAGTCATCGAGTTTAGGCTCTGTCCATGGCCTTGTCTTCCGGTTTGTTTCCATATCGTTTTTGAGCCGTCAGTGTACGGAGGGAATTCCACTTCTGCCACTTCCGGCTGTTGCTATAGAATGGGTCAAGGGAACGCAGGAATAGGATAGCCGTCGTCCTAGGAAGGCCTTGTAGATATTACCACTTTCCACTCGACTAGGGAACCTTATGTCAGGATGGGTCTTACTGTCAGAGTATCACAAGTGGTGTAAGGCCCCAAGATAAGGTGAGCTCAGGAATAAATCAATCCTTGGCAACTCCGTTGTGTTCGGCATCCTAAGTGAGAGAGCTTAATCTGGAAATCAGAAAAATAGCTAACATTCACCTGCAACCCGCACTGTACTCGAGGCTATCCTATCCACTTTGCAATTCTCTGAGTGAGCTCGTGACTCGACCACCACAAGCTTGAATGTTTTATGTAATAATAACAATACGGGTGGCCCTACAGATCTTGGAGGGCCAGAGACTAGCTCTTCAGCAACCACTCGTGTTGTGATAGCTACAAGATACCTACAAGGGACCTTTTATACCGACTCCGAGCGGCCAATTTGAGAAGCTTTGTTATTAGACAGGTGGGGCGTGTGGAAGGGACCTACAAGGAACCTTTTATGCCGACTCCGAACGGCCAATTTGAGAAGCTTTGTTTTTAGACAGGTGGGGCGTGTGGAAGGGACCTTTTATGCCGACTTCAAACGGCCAATTGGAGAAGTTTTTTTTTTAGACAGGTGGGGCTGTGAAAAGTATTCTGCTCGAACCCGGAATCGAACCTGGGCTGCATAGGCTCAAGTGCGTAGGGGTCGATGCACCAACCGTAGCCACCATTAAAAGCTGCGCCTTCCCGTGACCTTAAATCTGGCAATGTCTTGTTTTTTTTTTTTTTTTTGTGGCCCCTCAATAAGAAGTGAGATCTTGAGAAGTGAGTAAGTTTTCCCAGCTGCACCATGGTCACCGAAGTGAACTCACAGGCAACGCACTGACCGAAGCCTACTCCAGCTAAAATGGCAAATCAGCCTGACAGCACATCAGCTGCCAACTGTCAAATGTCCTGACACAACGGACGGTGCTGATGATTTGAAAATCAAACCTCGCCAAGCCTGGCCTGCATCATGAACCTCTCCAAACACAAGTCTCAGCGGCTTAGGCTAAGTAACCGCAAAAAAAAAAATGCCTCAGAGGTCTCAACAAATTCCAACAAACAAATTCCTTCCCGGCAAATCCTCTCGAAATCCTCTAAACAATTTGTTTTGAACTCTCTGACATCAGTTTTGCGAAGCTCATGCATGAGCAACGAGCAGAACAGAGGACAATCAAAAATCACACAAAACTTGGCACCCCACTGGGGTGGTCTTTGAATAAACCTCAGATTGCTATGAACCCCATCACCCCTCGGGAATGGTCGTGAAATTAATTTCCATGGCAACTGTGGAAACGATGAGTCGGAAGAAAGGGGTTCAAGTTAATCCGGATTGTCGATTGTAAGCACACTGGTCCTTTGTCCTTCTAATCAGACAAGTTCACAATTCATCATTCTCGACGTCATCCCTTCAGTCCCCTGCAGTGGGCCAGTGCTGTGCGGGGAATGGGTGCTTGTCCTGCGATGCAGCTTTGTGCAGTGAGCTGGAATGAAATTCAAGGATATTACAATAGTTTCACTGCGTCCTACAATCGATCAAATTCCCAAGGAATTCCTGTGATTATTTGGATTTTTCACTTAAGTCGGACAGGAATTTGGGATGGGAAAATGTATTCAAAGGGAAGATTTTTTTAAATTTGCCATTTTCGAATTTATGGACTTTTTTTTGGGTTCGATAGTAAGGCGGGCTGGTTTGAGTGTAAGGCTGCTGCTAGTGGATTCAGCAAAACGCTTAGACGATGTTGGTGATACCCACTGCCAGACAACTTGATCAATCCAGTAATGGTGCCATTAACTTGGGCCCAATGGCAAATAGGGACTGGAGCAGATTGAACTAAGCTTTCACTGGGATTCGACACGGGGAAACCACTTAACCAAGACAGCTTCACTGATACGCCTTTAAAGCTCTCAGATAGCAGAAGAAATGATGACTTGTCAGCGCTCTTCGGGGACTTCGGAGACTCCGCGAGTTTTTGGGCTTCCGGCGTCCTTTTTTCAAATCGTTGGGGTCGTCAAAGGTGTGCTCTTTCATATCAGGAATTACAACAAACCTCAGGAACAAACCCCAACAGGGAGAACAGGCACATTCCATTGACTCTCGGGTAAATGGTCGCCGTGCAATCGGTGTCGTTAACCTCGATGAGACTGTGAGATCTGTTGTTCTCCTTAAGGATTGTCTTCCGGCGACTCTATTCCCAGGTCCCGATCAGGCCTTTTTTTAGAACTGCTCCCCGAATGCGACTGGATTTTTACCTGCTATCCAGTCAGAGGAGATGTTGAACGCTCTCTACAAAAGTTGATTGTGAGGAAGCCTTGTCTCCAGTCGTGATCTCCCAGAGGCAGTGCCTTCACACCAACCACCTGACTTATGTGCGATCTATTTAACAAGAGCAATTGCTGGGAGCGATCGGCATCTAGATAGGGCCTGCTTAACCTGGAAGATTGCCATGAACTGCTTGCCAGTCATCTCGTATTGGTTAGTCTGGTTTATGCCCTTCACAACTTATGAGTTGTTCAGTGGTCCTGCTTGGAGCTAACTAGTTAAACGAACTATTTCCAACTTACTGGTGCTCAGGGTTGGGGTAGAAGGCCCCAGAATTCAGAAGATTGACCGAGTTAAGCCGACCGAGCAGTACCCTCGAATCAACTCCAGCGGGGAGTTTTCCACTCGTTTACGGCTTTATTTGAGTAGAATTAATTTTCGGCGAAGCTAGGCCCTCGCTCACCATCCACAGATGAGCGGGGATGTTACATTTCATCTGAGCCCTGACAGCGCTTCGCAGATTGCCATAATCGCCGGCTGAAAATCGAGTCCGAGCACTCTGGGAGCCGACGAAGGTTGAGCTGTTTTGGGAAAACTCTTCTTCCGGATTCAGTTTCCTCTTCAGTCCGTCCTTATGCAAATGTATACTGTTCCTGGACGGAATATGGTTGTTGTCCAGAGACCTCTGACTGCTAGGAAACATGGTTTCATGTGGCCGCTCTAGCAGCCATGTGCCGGCGGTTGAAGGGTCGCTCTAGCCAGCCATGTGCGGTGTCGGCAGTGGAATTAGACTGAAGATGAGGTGAACCACATCAGAGGGAGTTGGTCGGAGTTCACCGCCGATGACTTGTTGTTTAACTTTTTCAGGCAGTTCGTCTCCTTCTCTTTCTATCGCTTTCCTCCTTGGTGGACCTGCACCTCAACCGACAAGCCTCTCCAGATAGCGCGACCTTTACCTATCTGCTTCTAGTTGCGAACACCAAGTTTATTGGGGTCCTTCTTGGCTTGTGTGTGGCGCATTAGACATGGCAGTCCATGTTGTGCCAAAGGCTCGGCATCGAAGAGATGGTTTCAGCTCGCCCACAGCTGTTGGCAGCTGGACCCTATTCTGCTAGGTGGCTTACTGCTGCGCAGAAGGACAGAAGACACACTTCGGCCGAGCATCTGTCCTTTGCTTTCAGATTCGGCAAAGTCGTCAAGGAGTTTGACACAAGTAAGTGCCCCTAGTCGTGTGCTACGCTGAGATGTTGCTGGATTCAAATCAATGCAAACTTGCGGCAAATTGTTCTGGCACCTCACCAACGTTCAAACGGCTGGATGGCGCTGTTGGTTGAGTGCCTGCCCTTGGTTAGAAGGGTCCCCGGTTCGAATCCCAGTAAAAACAAAGTTAATGCGCTTTTATCTGGTTTTCAAATCTGGTCCAGTCACCATTTGCCCTTGGTGGCAGTCCGACTGAGTGGCTCACAATGGACTAACTTGGCCTAAGTTTGCTGCTCACCAGCAGTCCCTTCCCTACCCTACCTACCAACGTTCACATTAAACATGAACTCACTTGGTACCGAATTCAATGCGTTGCGTCGTCCTTGGTACCTACTAGTGCCTCTGGATCCGTGTAGGCTTACTTAAGCAGGGGATCACAGAGCACCATACACTCACTTGCAGCACGTAGACGACAGTCACTCAGACTTGCTAGTCATCCTTGAAAGTCCCCCCCCCCCCTCGAAATGCGAAAAACGAGAATGGATACCACTTAAAGCGAACCCCCCCACGGTGGCAATTAAAACTCTTCCACCTCGCTTCCATTCAATCAATCCACAATGATTCACAAAATTCAATAAAAATTTCAGCGCCTAACACCGAAATGCCATCAGAACCACGCCGAGGTGAAAACCACTCAGACAAAATGCCGCTCGAACTGTCTCAAGACTTTTAATTACTTCCAACAGCCTATGGTCGCGACTGGATCCTAATGAACCACCTCAACTGCATGATCATCCCGAGTCACGCATACGGTTTTAATTGGCCTTGATTCGTTTTTTTTTTGCCTGCGTTCCCTTCCCCGTTTTATAAGCCCGTCGACTGTGGCGAAAATCACAGGCTTTCCATGGCCCGTTCCGTAAGTTCGGAAACTTTTACAATTAATGACAAACACTTTCCTTTCAACATGCCGATGGTTTTTCCTGTTCCCTTTCAATTAAAAAAGTTTCAACATGTTTGGACTCACGGAACCAGTCGCAGTCTCATCGTTTGGCTAATGCTCAACTTGGGACGACGCAGCGAAAAAACTCGAGTGGACGTGGACCATTCCCCGTCTTGGTTTTGATTGTTGCGTCTGTTTTTGTGTGTCTGTGTTTGCTTGGCCGTCGTTGCGACAGCTGAGCTGAAGCACGCGTCCTGCACTGAAATTAAATTCATTAAAAGCGAGTGCCGGGATGTGGGGCGAATGCGGAGATCTAAGCTGCAAGGTTAAGCGACTGTCCACACCCCGTGATGTGGATAAATCCGCTCCTGATGTTGGGAGGCACTACGTCGTTATTTTTCCATTTTTTTTTTTGCACGAAATTGCAGCCAACTTGTTGGTTGGCTAAACAGATGTCCTTCAGACTCGGAGACATCGCGCGGCCGGGGAGAGGGGTCTTAAATGGTCTTGTGTTGTGTGTGGTTTTTTTCATTGTTTTTCCTGAAATTTATTACGACGGTGTTACGCTTGTTTGTAGACGGTGAGGCAGTTCACTGGAATTGCTGGGTAAGCATCGTGAATTATGATGAGTGCTCTCGGGTCACCTAGGCTGGTGTGGGACTTCGACTGGTGGTGGCCGCTCGATGGTCTTGTGGGCAGAGAAGGGTTGACATTTGGATGGACTAATTTTAATCCCGATTCGAGTAGCTGTGACGTGAGGGAGGAAAATGACTGCCAAGGTGGCTAGACCCGCGAAGTAACACTTGTCTTGCCGGGGAAACGACTGCTCCGTGAGAGACCGATGGATGAGAAGGGCACTTATTTGCTTAAAATGCCTGACCTACACATGAGTGCAGGGTCATAATGACGCCACGGGCATTGTTATGGGTTTTGGCAAGAACAGAGCTATGATTTGGTGTTAGTCCTTAAATTTTTTAGAGAAAATGTTAAACCCCCTTGGAAACTTATGGGGTCCATGGTGGACCTAGGCTTAGCTTCTTACAGCACGCACTCTTCTTGTGGAGTGGAGGGGACCTACAATTTCATGGCGACTCTGAACGGCGAAGTTTGAGAAGCCTTCTCTAGAGCAGAGATGTCGCGTATCCCGATTTATTAACATCCGCGGATGTGGAAGCTCGGCATTTAGGGATGAGAATATTCTCAACATCCGCGGATGCAGAAGCTTCGTAAATGCGGTTAATGGTCCACATCCACTAGCGTTTTTTCGTTGCGTCGTCGCAAGTTGAGCACTAACCATGAGAATATTCTCAACATCCCTGTTCTCGAGACAGGAATACCCTTTGAACACTGTCAATGACTCGAAAGAGGAGCAACCGTGATTATTCGGGAATCGAACATGGAAGGAACTCCTACGCCGCACAGTGGGTTGGCTAGTATGGAAGAGCGGAAACGTTTGCAAAATCTGATCTATTTAAAGGATCTTAATGAACATGCTAAGATCAAAATTGGTCCAAATTTGGTTAAGAAAATGGTTCGAAAATGGTTTTTTCTAAACTTTAGGGGTCTTGATGTTGTCTTGAAATAAATGCTATGATGTCCAGGGACATGGATATTGAGAAATAAAACGTTTGCGTACTTCTGTTATAACGGTCTATTACAAGTTAAGTTGGAGTATTTCCTTGCCTTGTGCCATAAGTCTCACGTCCACTGTACAGCACCGAATAATTGATTTCATTATTCTCACTATTTGCTTGTACTTATATTCAACTCATTTTTAGAACTGATTTTACCGACTTTACGGACACCCCTCTAAAACGGACGAATCTCTAAAACGGACACCTCTCTTTACGCACAATTTATCAAGGTCCCGTCGGAAAGTTTTTTTTTTCAACCAGTGTATTTCAACCCCTTCAGAACGGACACCCCTACAAAATGGACAGTCATGATTGTCTTGCTGCTGTCCGCTTTAGAGAAGTGTCAATATAATGACAAAGCAAATCCTGTTTGTCATCAATTTGGAGAAGAGTAATTAAGTCATAAGCGCTATTTTTGCAACCCAATTGCCATTGTCAGATGTGGAGCCGAGGTCACTTTTATTACGTCACAATATACAACAGCCAAAATCATCCCCATTTATAGTCATTCATACTTTTAAACTGGTTCCATTATACTGTCAGCAATGCAATCCCTCTGGAGCCCTACTACAAAATGTGCACAATATGTGGTTTGCAGCATAGGACAGCATATTGTTACACTAAAGGCCAAGGTTTTCTCTAGATGGTCGGATCTGATTTTACATCACGAATAGAGCACGTTTCCAGCTTTCAGAAAGGCTAGGTCTCCCCTTTCAGAGTTCAGTAGATGGATTCATTATATTTTTTTTTTTGAAAGAAAATGGTATATTTCTTCTGAAACTAAAGTCCCAGCTGCGTTCTTTCCAAACAGTATTCCAAGAAATTATAACTTTTGTGACATGACCAAAGTCGAAACCATATCCGGTGCAGCGAAACAAATGTGAACTTAACTCCGACTTATGCAAGAATATACAGCTGATCTGCGCTGTTACTTGAAAGTATAAAACCCACCTTGATATAGGTCACTACGTGTGGCTTCGAGTAGATAATTTTGAAACTCAAAATTATTCATCAAGTGCTGTTTTTTGAGTACATAGGTTGCTAATCGAAGGCTTCTTTGAATATTTTTTTTTATGTTGGATTGTCAAGAATATATTAATACAATTGTATGCAAATATATAGAATTTATATATAAAAAGCATGGGTAGGGTTGCCATGAGTCCTCTTTTGGAGGACACGTTTCGTTTTTAGCATCAGTGCGGAACGTCATGCAACAAATAATTGTATCAATAAAATGGCGCAGAATGGTAAATAAATACACAGAATTTATTTTAAGAAGTATGGGTAGGGTTGCCATGAGTCAATTTTCGGGAGGGCATGCCTTCTTTTTAACCCCGGTGCTGAACTAATAATTGTAACTTTATAAAAAAAAAACAACGAACTCTGGATGAAAAAACACAACCAATACAAACCGGATAGAAAACATAAATTGAAACAGATCTTATTTTGACTCCCATGTGTCAACTGTCTAAGGGTCGTTTGGTTCACAATTGCTCAACTTCTCGGAAAACTGTGCGTTGATTAACTTCGGGGTTGGTCTCAACTCGTTATCTAATCGGCGAGTTGAAAATTGATTTTGTTGACTATTTCAACTCGCAGTCTGAAATTTGAAATCCAGAAATTGAGAGCATGTCTAATATCTATCCTCCATTATGTCTCGTGTTCAGTTGCTGCCGGCATGTTACACACAAACGACTGTGAACATTTGTAATGCTTGCACTAATATATTTTTACGAATAATATTGACGCTTGCTCAGTTTCGTTTTTGCATCATTGTTTTTGTCCGCTTTGACGAAAACGATAAATGACACACACAATCATTCCATCTTGTATCCAGACGTGAGCAGGCAACTACGAGGACGGACGAAAAGAGAGAAAGTGAGAGCAAAATCCCCGATTTGATCCCTTAACTTCTGCTATTTCCATAATTGATAATTTGAAAGTTGAAACCAAAAGATTTGAGAAAAGATTTGAAATACAGAAGTTGAAGAGAAAAATCCCAAAGTTGTGTTTATCATTTAGTGAGTAAAGCGACTAGCGATTTTGCTTGAGTCCATGGACCTAGTTTTCGTTTTTATTTCGTCCCCTTTTTAAAGGCGGATGATGTCCTCCAAAGTTCGGGATCTTATAACTTTTTGTCGTAGGCTAGCTTTGACAGCCATGGTGATCCTAAAGCATGGGAAAGAGGCATGTAAACTTTTATTGAAAATATGGTTCGCAACTTGAATAAATATCTTGTTGAATTTGAGAGCATTGGAGAGCTTGTAAGTAAGTGCATATGAACAGGAAAAGAATACGATTTGAAGTTTTCTCAATGAGAACAAACAGAAAAAGACATTTTTCCTTTAATGTAATTTGATCTTTATGAAACCGAGCTTCGGATTCCTTACCGCTGGTGCGTGAGAGTCTTAGGAAATCTTAAAATTTTCTAAGACATAAAACGAAAACACATGACCTTCCCCGAAGGCATTTTTCCAATCTCAGCCCACTGAGCAACGCACCAACCCACTACGCCACGTCACAAACTGTGCAGTAAACTCACACAGTCCACAGTGGTTGATAAAGTTTAATTATTTTTATTCCACATACGACACAGTGCTTCACGCATTGCAAGTCTTCACCCCACGCTTTGTGTGATAAATTTATTGTGCGACAGCTTCTAAAAATAATATTAAAAAATTAAATTAATTTAAATATAACTAAATACGAAAAATTTAATATAAAATGAAAAAAATGGATTAATCTATAAATCAGAAAATAGAAAATTTTGAAAAAATTATCAAATGACAGTCAGCAGCAAAAGTGAGAATGCGACGAATTAAGGTGGGAAACGGGGGTCAAAAGAAAAACAAACATATATTCAGCTGTCTAAGTAAGAAGTAATGTTCTTAAAAAAATACGAGAATATCGCAAGAACCATAGACAAGGCACAGCGAATCATAAACCAAAAATTTATCACCGCCAATAAATTACCGTCGAAATCGAACTCTGTGCATACCAGGTTGCAGTTTGTGGTGCGTATGATTGATAAACTTTCGTGATCATCTGCAAACTACACATTATCGAGTGACATAATGTCGTAGAAAAGTTCGTCGACCCTTACGCTGTGGTTCGTGGTTCGATCCCGGACACACCAACTCTAATTTAGTCCCCAGCTACGATTAGACTGCACATTTCTCACTAAAGTATGTTCGAAATCAGCATAAGACTCTCCGTCCTTTCAACTCAAGGACGCACGTTCAACCTGAGTACACATGCTGCAGATGCTGGGCCTGCGTCTACTAAGGGTTTTAGTGCCACGCCAAGACAGAAGGGAGGCGACTTTCAGAGATGTATGCCGAATTTCCTCAGAATTGGCGGACAATCCAGTCCACATGTATGTCGGGGCCAGCTCCGATTGGAGGAGAAGGGGAAATCTCTACTGGGAGGGATCACTTCCTCCCTACACACCAGGCATTGTGTGCATTGAGACCCCTTCCAAAACTCTAGCATCGAAAGAATGCAGAATCCACTTTCGCCCAGAGAACAATTCAAAGTGTGTTTGCCCAACATTTTCAATGCCCGAAGGGCAAACATCTTAGCCCTAGTTCACAGTATTCATCTCAACAACAGCAACCCTTCGACTCTAACAAACACTCGGTCCGGCCTGTGCACAATCGTTCTCCGTCGCAAATGGATTCTGAAATGAAAAGGTCTTGCATAAACTGCATTTAATGAACCATTCGTAGGACCATTCCCCGGTCCAACTGCACTCAATCAATACGATATGACAACACATTCGAGAGTCCCTTCAGGGCGGCCTGCGCTAAGCGCTAGGCATTACACGTGTTTACACACCAGAATGACATGTACAACTCCTCTGCGAGATCACCATCACTCAGTGCATTGGGTTTAAATTACAAATTAAATTGCAGTCAGTCTGTAGCATGGCCAGAAGGCCCTTGGGACACAGTGTGCCAGTCCTCAAATCGAACTCGCACGAGGACCCCAACAGTGTATGTATACAGTTCTGAAGTGCTATCGCAATATTTGTCCATTAACCGACCTTTTGTTGCCATCCATTCAGCAGGGTTCATCGCCGGGCCGGGCCTCTACGTCGACGTCCGTCGAACTCCAGCCGGAGAGACAGGTGCTCTAATCTAATAAAAGCAACAATAACAGCAACACACATCACATCAATAATAAAACGTCAGCAACCGGCTGAACCAACTGAACCGACTGAACCGACTGAACCGGCTGAACCGACTGAACCCAATCGATGCCATTTGCATTTGCTACACACATTCGTCCATGAAGAGTCTCTCGTGAAGAGCCACGAGCACACACTCCAACAGGATTCCGCGCGCCCCCTCAGCCACGACCGCCCGCGCCACAAGGATGTAATAAAACTCGATCTGCATTTAAATAATTGGAATTGAATTCCATTTGAAAGTCATTTAACTTCGCACCATTGCCGGTGGTGAATAGAATTGACATTCACACGTGAAGGAGACGGTGGCCTGGGTGGGGTGGGGTGGGGATGGGTGTGGGGCAGCAGTGCAAAGCCCCGGGGATGTGTTGTGAACCAGCGATATCCCATCAGAATTATCGATTTCGTTTACAATTAACCATGATGATTGCAAAGCGACCGGCGGCAGCAGCAGAAGCAGCAGCAGGATACCGGTCCTTGTTGGCTGTGTGTTAACTTCGACAAGAACGAAAGCAACTCATTTAACTCCTCACACTTGTCGGGTCTTACTCTCTGCAGCGGCTGGTGGTGGCCACTGCTGCTAGCGAGAATATGAGTCCTTTGTTGGCTTCAATCAAATTGTCGGAAGAGAGAGCGAGAGTGAGAGTGAATCAATCAATGGCTGGTGCGGAATATGCTCTCTCTTCACACCTCTGCTTTATCCCTTTTGCAAAGACCAGCAACGACTCATGCAACCCCAAGCAATTAAGGCGTCATTTTTTCCCCTCAGTTCGCTCCACTCTCCCCCTCATGTGTTGCTTTCGCGATTGAATGTGTCACACGGGTGGTCGCAGAACTCTAGGGTTCACCTCTGAACAACAGGTTGGCAGCTGTCGACACGATGTGATGACGTGGCATGAGGTCTTGAATCCAATTAATGGAATGTCGATTTGAATGTATGGCTACGTGGCGGTGGAGGTGCATTGTGGATTGTGGCACCCAGACTTAAAGGCGATGCTGCTTTAATTCGTTGGATGACAATGTTTGTCGTCCCACGACCATTTGTGCCACCATTTCAACAAAACCGAAGACAAATTGACTTCTCCCTCTCCCGTCACAGTTCAGTAAATCTCCGAGCGATAAAAATTTGCCAAAGGTCCTGTCATTAGATTCAATCCAGAAGGACGGTGAAGAGTCCAGCCGGGAGCCAGCCGCACACCGTGTCAATTCTAACAATATTCGATTCATTTGTAATAAATGCCCGCCACAAGGATCACAACAAGCACCAGCCCCGTACCCCCTCAAACATCACCTAGCCTTTGCGTTCTGCTTCCCCAATTTTTCGTATGCCAGTGGCCTCTGCTATTCTGATCTCATCCCCCCGCCGCTCACACTCTGGGATAATTGCGAAATCCCATCAGAATCCAATTTTAGCTGCTGCCATGTTCACGCCTCTGTCCCGCCTTCGGTGTGGGGGCGGCAGACGCCCGCTTGCGACAAAAACAACAGACGAGGGACCAAAAAAAAAAAAAAACACGAAAAGATATCAACGCAAAAAAATATCTAGAACCAAACTGACCACAGCAACTGTTTTTATTAATATTTATATGAATGGCCCCGGAGCAGTCGTAAAATCTCATCACACCCTGAGTTGTGGGCGGTGGCGGTGGTGGCGGTGGTGGCGATGGCAGTGGCCGTACTGGTGGCCATGGCGGTGCTCTGGCCGACCAACTGAGCCGGCCAGCGGGTGGCATTAAAGGTATTAAGAGCCTGCCAAAATTCCTTCTTCAACCGACACGCCCTGTGAGCGTCCAGTACGTGCACAGGATGAGGGGATGGTCCTTCCATCGAAACACACCCGGGCGCCCAAGTGCTGTTTTGTAAACAATTTTCCGTTTGGCTCTTATTTATTCTTGAGCATTTCTTTCCCATTCGGACCCACTCTCCCTCTCTGTCGGAGATCGCAGCTCAATCTAAGGACTCAGGCATCACGACGAGACCGAGACGGCTGCTCTCTTTATTATTAGACTCTTACTTCCGTTTCATTGAGGCGCTGCAACCTCTTGTGCTGAGAATTTGATGGCATTTTTATGAGAAGTTCTAATCCCTGTTCTTAGCTTATATCCTTTCTGCTTGCGGGCATGCCAGCGACCCGGGTGAACTGCCGCGACTCCACGGGAGGGGGGGGGGGCGACTTGGCCGCTCGATGCGTTCATACGGCAAGCAAACAATTTCTATGCACACAAACACAAACGCAAACACTCATCTCGTCCTTTCTGTTCGTTTTTTTTACAACCTTATTACTTTTATTATTTTATTTTGTTGTGCAAGGATATGAGACGAAGCGACTGTACACAAACAAACACAGTCGTGGGCTCGGGCTCGGGCTCGGGCTCGGGCGAGGACGATGGCGAGGGGGTGGTTTTTGTGTTTAGATTGCAGCTCCCAGTTTAGCGGCGACAGGATGTTGATTTTTCGCCCGAAATCCTCGTGTGGAGTGATCCTTTACAGGCGCGCATTTATTTTACTTACGTCAACGCCTTGTGCGTGCGTGTACGTGAAACCTTATCCATCAATGTCGACGCCATTGATGATTGGGTGGGGCGCGCGTTTCGAAATTGGTGTGTTGTTCTTCCTCCGGCGCTGCCGGGTGAGCGGTGGGGAATTGGGTGTTGCCTTTTTTTATTCCCTTTCATCCTTGTTTTCATCGAGCAGCTTCCTGCCGCCTCCCTTCCGTCCTTGTGCGCAAAGAGCCCCCGGAGCTCTTACGGATTATTGGGCTATCATCCGTCATTTTGCCATCAATGAGCATTTGGCAATTTTTAATGGCCACGATTTCAACCCAGAGCGCCGAGGGGTTGGGCCTGTGTCAACAAGCCTACGCTAGCGTTCATCAGACTTGGCGCCGTGATCACTAGACGCGGCGCGCACAAGACTGATGGCATTTTGAATCCTTTTTGTGGGTTAAAAGCACCAAAGTGATTGCTTGTGTAAAGCGATGGATGTGCTCGTCGTTGGGGGAGGGGGACGGTGTGGCAAATACCTTTGAAAAGGATTTCGGATGTGTGTCATGGTCACGCTAGGCTGGCGCTGACAAATGGGGTTTCCTTAGTGAGTGTGTCAATGGGAGTTACTTTGTCTTGTCGATGCGAACGGCTTGTCAGCGGCGCGGCGATGGATCACGTGGTCCGCTCTGATGTATTGGCGCACTTGACCAGCCACAGAAGGGTGTGGGATGGGATTTTGTGACGGAGGGAAATTTGAAAACACCGCTTGACTGGTTTTTATGCCATTCTTGGGAAGTTGATGCTGTGCTTGACGACACGCGGACGATTAGTCGCCCGAAATTGGCAGACAGCGGTGAGCCACAGGCTGAGGTGACGCGTTCCGCCGTAACTTCAGTTCACGCGAGACAAGGGTTCGGCAGAAATTTCAAAGATTGACATGACAGTGAGAGGCTCGTCTCAAGGCTCGCTGTCTCGTATGAGGGCGACGCAAAGGTTGTCGATCCTTTCTGCGACTGGCTCAGTGTTGAGTGTGATAGCTTGTTATGTGGCATAGCCTGCATCTAAGCCTCGGGGGCGATAGAGATGTTGCCAGCGAGGAAATTTGAAATCACGTCCATCTGAAGAATCGTGATGTGCCAATGACTCAGTTTTACAAGTCAGTCCAACTGGTAGGTGTGACATTGTCGCGGGTTACTCACGGTCCGTGGTGTAAGCTTTCACGTCTTTTCAAAAAAGACCAAATCGAGATGGTCTCGAGATTAACGAAAAAAAAATGGCCGTGGCGTTGAGGTGCGTTGACCCCTACGCACTTTACCCAGGTTCGCAAATAATTTTCACGGCCCGACTCCTCTCGAGTCACTGGCAGTGCTTAAAGGGTATAATTGTCCAGAAAAAGCTTCTCAGATTGGCCACTCGGAGTCGGCATAATGCTGTAGGTCCCTCCCACTCTTGCGACAACAATAGCACGCACAACACGAGTGGTAGCTACGTACCTAGGTCCTGGTACTCTGCGGACTGCAGCGTCACCCATATTATATTATATGCTCGAACTAATGCGTCGCTCACCACATAGGACAAAACTTCACGACCGACAGCATTAGGAGGTGGTTGAGGGGCAGGTCTACATCGGGGCAAGGCTAAAATCCACAAACCACATCCGAGTGAAGATCCGACGTGGAATCATTCTTGGAAACAGTCGCTCCTGCAGCTTGTCGAAAAAGAAAACTCTTTACTCGGAGGACCAAAACCATGATCTTTCAAACCCAAAATTTCATACTTCTGCTGCATGGATCCAAAAAATGGGCGATACATGGAACAGACCCTTGGTGCCTTCGAAACGAAAATCTGCGCCGGATATCGGTCCTGTCTGCGAGGAAGGTGAATGAAGGCGAAGACAAAAGCTCGAACTCTACAAGCTGTAACAAGATGTGAATGTAGTCAGTTGACTGCACCAGTTCCTCCAACTCCTCGAGATGAAGAGTAGGCCTGTGTTAGTCTTTACAATGATCCAGTTGCTCAGGCTGTACGACACCTTTAGGTAACTGAAAGCTCCTGGCACGCTGGTCGAGGTATTATTAGCTTCGTCACATACTCTTCATGGGTCCTAAGATGCACTAAGATGATGACTCATTTTCTCTGCAACTGGCCCAGGTTATGTCCTTTGAGAGATTGCTTTTTCCACGACCTCCAAGACACAGCAAGTAACGCGTAATCCACAAATCTGTTCTGACTCTAAGACTCCACTGCTGGCTTCACTGTGCAGGCAATTAGTTGTGGCCCGATAAATGTCTAATCGAGAGCCAAAGAGTCATCAACATCATCTGCAGACCCACTTAATCCACTCGGGGATAAAGCACGCAAGAGAGATCTCCAGGCAACTCGATCCTCCGCCGTCGACTCTATCTCATCAGAAGCTATGCCCAAGCACGACAAGGCGAGTTTTTGAACTTGGTCCAACCAGCTCCTCTTGAGTCTGCCAAGCGATCGCCTATCTGATGCCATCGGTCTCAACGTCCGCCTCGGAAGTAGTGATTCTGCGGGCATTCCGTGCCCCTTTCCGTTCGAAGAAGCAGCTGCCGGTGGATTTTGACTCCTTCCACATCCGTGCGGACAACGCCCAAGAGTTCGCCATTTGGTCGCTGGAAACGTCGGCCGGAGCTTTGGAGTGGTTTTTGGCCAACAAAACATTTAATGACACAAAGATTTGTGTAAAAACCAGTAAAATTTCTCGCCGATGGCATTGAGATGATCGGACGAGTCTAAGGCGTCTGCCGGACGGCGGCACATGATAATACACGAGAAGTGTCGTGATGGCAGGATGGCGACCCAAAAGCGTTGACGACAAACTCAGCTCAGTTGCGTTCCTATTCCAAATTTTTGGTTTTGGACATGGACCAGCATCTAAAGGTCATCCTCCAACAAGCACGGCCTCATGCTAGCCCCCTCCAATTCCGCACAGCATCTTGGCTGCAGTCTCCCTCATACAAGCTCTGCTGCGTTGTCCCACGGAATCAGACGCAGATGCTGATGACTTTCTGTCTACAAGAGTCCTCGTAGAAGCTTCAAATATCTGTTACAAATCACCATCCCCAAGCCGTTCTCCTGAATTCCATGGCAACTCTCTTCAGTTCCCTGCAAAAATCCATAGCAACGGAGCAACCTTTGCAGAAACAATTAACCATCACGAGCGTGCCGCACAAACGACCGTGGAGATTCAATGAAAGCGAAATCTAATCTTAATCTCCGATACCGGTGTCCCAGCTGAACCAAGTTCCAGCGACCGACATCGGAGGAGCTTAATGAAAAACAACAGAAGCAGCGAATTGCGAATCGGTTGGATGGCGATTCACCAATTTAGATGGCATCTCCGCCGCTGCACCATCAGCACGGTGCAATTTTCATTCCCTCCCTTGTTCCCTCTCTTGCTCAGTGGGTGGACGAAGTCAATCCGCAACGCATTGTCGCTGGGAACATAAATGAATCCTTGTTTCACCAGTCTTACTGCCGCGCCCTCCACTCAGCTCCACTCAGTGGCTTGTCCGTGCAGTGGATAAAACGTAAGATTATCGCCACCGCAAATCCCACAAGCAATCTAGATACAGTTTCTCTTTTTATTTCCCTGCTTCCTCGCCTCGTCCTCTTGGCCATATCGTCCATCTTGTGCAACCGCTGATCGTCTGGCTTTGATTGTATTAAACTTTTCTTTTCTGCTGCTCGCCTCGTGGACCATCAACATTTCAAATAATTGTCCTTTCATTTCTATTTGCAGGCGAATCCCTCACAGCACAGCAGCCGGCAAGGTCCTTGGGCGGGGATTATCCACTGAGGTTCATGTACTTAAGTTCATTTTCGAAATTCCCGTCACCAAGTCCGCAAAAGGAGCGGCGGAACAAGGAACACGGACCAATGTGACGTGAGACGATTGCATCCACAGCACCGAATGGATAGAGGGCCATGCGAGTGGAATTTCCTGCCAACCAACTCGGAGACACGGAAAATTCTTACACGAAAATTAATCGCCAGGTCGTTGCTTGCGAAGTAACTTTCATCCACTTTGCGGGGCGCACGGTGCGCAGGGGACAGAGGACGGATGCAGCCGCCGCCGCAGGACATCCAGCTTAGACGGGTTCAAGTGCGATTCAAACCGAAGTCCAGCCACATTTCATCACAGGATAACACTTTCATTTCGCACATTATCCTCATCTTTCGCCGGGATTTTGGAATTTCCCCATCCTCTTCGTCCTGGATGAAGGGGGTGTGCGGCTGTGTGGGTGAGTGTTTGTGTAACTGTGTGCCAGTGTCAGTGTTAGTGCCTCCTTCGCTTGCCACATTTGGGTGGTGGTTTCGTGTGCGCGTGTGTGGTATCGTGGGATATTCGGGAAAAGGAAGCTTCCCATTCCGACGGGCGGATGCTGCTCGATACACTTCAGTTCGATGGTCTATTTTTGTCACGTCGTTCGTCGGTTATGTGCGCTCGGCCGCAGCTAAATTTCTAAATCCCGGATGTACGCGTTAAAATGTGCTTTTGTTGTTGCCGTTCCTCGCCGTTCCTCGTGTTCCTTGTGTTCCTTGTGTTCCTTGTGTTCAGTGCTCAGTGGTATGTGGTGCGATACTTGTGGTCGCCCAATTCAATTTTTAGCTCTGATTGTCCAAACGCAATTCTTGTTTTTCAACCTAGTACATACTACTTCAAGGATTGTGCCTGGACATCGTGGCTCGAAATACGAATTCAACAATGATATCCTCTTTCCCTCGTGGTCATCGTCATCGTCGCCGTCATCGATTCTCGATTGACTTTCGCGTCCTGAGTGACAAAAAAGTGCCGCATCAGTGTGTGCATTCGTGCCCAGAGTGTGTGTGTGTCTCAGTGAGTGTCCTTTTCGCAGTGCATGTGGACGGGGTGTTTGTGCATTAAATTGTGAGCACTCAGCACGAGCGGATATCACGGTAAGTGTTGCGATTTCCGTGATTTTTCTTTTCTCGTTTTTATTTAAGGCTTGACAAAAAGTGTGCACGGACCTCATGCAGGACGACCCTCAAAGGGAGGCGTCAGTTTACAATTGAATGCCACGAAACTTAACCATTCTCGCCCGTGCACCGCGCGTCCGTCCTCCAAACCGCAGCAAAAGTAAGGAATTGTGTTCGCTTCCTTTTCCGCCTTTCATGACGTTTCAAAACGGACCTCAACGACACAACAAAACCACCACCACCTCCCTCGCGATCCAGTCCAGAAGTCAACTTTTATGACATTGAAGTCCGCGTCGGACGGTGGTCATTTCCCGCGGGGAGGAGAACTACCGGGACCAGCGCTTTATAGGATCGCCATATCGCGCAGAGCGCATTTATTGCTGGAGAAGTCCTTTACTTTCTAATAAAAGGACACGGATATGATGGCTGGGTGGGGGTGAGGGTGGCTGCGTGTGAGAGGGCGATATGTACAGACGCCGCGCCGCCGATTGTTGTTAACATAAAACTGAAGAAAGAAAGAAATTAGGGAATTATTTCCGTCGGAACTTGCTGCTTTCTGGCTCGCTCGCGACGCGGAGAGAGTGTGCCGAAGGTGCCCTTCGCGTAATGGAGACACATTCACTTTTAATGAATCTTAAAATAGAGGCTCGTTAGGTTTGGTAATTGTTATGCAGTCACGTTCATGGAGTTCTGAAGTCAGACGCGCGAACGTCGGCCTTGATTGGGGTGTAAACTCATTAAACACGGACGAGTGGCATTTCACTTAACGAAATGTGCGTTATGTGAATGGGTAATGGGTGGCATCTCCTCAGCTTGACGATGGAGAGATTAAGTTAATTGCAAATGCGTGATGACTGCCATCCGGGACTGTGCAGCAGAGATGAACATTTTAAGGTTGTTCCATTACTCGGGGATGACTTTACAGCTCTGCCATCAATTGTTCATGGTTACGGTCGCATGGTTGCGGAGCCAATCGTCGCAAGAGAGTGTAGATGTTCGGCAATCGTATCCTCACCTAATTAAGTCTTTGAACATGATGGGCGTTAGAAGGAAAGAAGTTATGGCTGTGAGATGGAGTATGTGGCACGTTCACGTTACTGGGCAACGTATGCCTATGTGCATGGGCTGTGTCGGGTCCTCACATCCCTGGGCCAGCATCCATGGGGCATGGGAAGTGCACCCCAAGGTATGCAAAATGATATTTAATATATCACGGTGTTTCCCTAAGCTTTGTGTCCAACCTCGGTCGGTGTTGTCTCACACATCGGACTAAAGTTTAAGCCAAACACGCAAGCCGTCAAACCCCTGGAAAACGCTCCTCTAGAACACAGAGTCCAGCGCACTCTATCATCCAACCCTTTCATTTCAGTCATTCTTGCCTACCAATTTTTGTTGCGAATTGGGCATCATTGTTCTATAAATCAAGATGAACCTCTTTTGGAAGCACTGTTGAAGTGGGCTATTGCCATTCAATTCCCTGCGATCAATTAAGTGTCGCTCAGCGTTGAACCACGACTTAGAACAAAATTCATTGCGGGACGGCAAGTCGTTCGACTTCGCGAAAAATTATTCTTCGCTCAAGAACTTTGAAGGCACGTCCATTTCAAATATTTTAAATACATTGCGTCGCTCTAGAATCGTTGCCTTATGCGAGCGCATTCCTGGCGAACTTACCTTATGTGTGACAATCTTACAGCAGACCTTGAATGGCTCTGTTCTGAGTGTAGACAGCCACCAAGAAGCTGCCCTGCGCCAAAACAAAGATGCTCAAATATAGCACGTTAGCAGAACACTGCGGACGAGTGTAATACTTCATCACTTACTTTTTTTTATCGGAGGGTCTTAACACTACACAGGAGCACTCAGACTCAAAAACTTGTCCATTGTACTGGACCGTTGAGTAACCTACTTTTGCTGTAGTTTCGTGGTATTCCGAAGGAAGACCAGCAGGTGCCTGTGATGAGGAGCCTACATCATCAGCTATCACCACTTCTGCACTGAAAATCTGCAACCTGATCCGAGCAAAGGCGGGAAAGTGACGGAGGAGTCATCGTCCTCTCCACAGAGGGTTTCATCGCTTAGGCCAAGCACATTTAAATGTTTCGCGAAGGTGTAGTATCCCATTTGTACGCTTGTAAATGGTCTGCCGTCTTTTCTGCGAAGTCGTCGTCCTCTCCACATGCATCGCAAGCAAAGCGGGGCAGTGACGGAGGAGTCGTCGTCCTCTCCACAAGCAGCGCAGAGGGTTTCATTGCTTAGGCCAAGCGCATTTCAAAGTTTCGCGAAGGTGTAGCGTAACGTTTATACGACTGTAAGCGCAGTCTTTTCTGAAAAGAGATAACAAGAATGCCGTGGACTTTTTACAGACGTTTGGGAGCATGCCCTTGGTCTGTCTGCATCCTGGAGAGTCATGCCACCTCCGATAGCGCTCTCGTCACTTACTTAGGTACGAGTAATCTGATCAACCCATCGTCCCGCTTAGATTGAGACCGAGTGAAGGATTCTTTTTCCCTTTGGCTTATTTTTAGATCTCCAGACCATGTTGGCTTGATTCTCTAAATCTATGCACCTGATGTAACGTCGTTCAAGCATTCAAGCGTCTTCCGCTGGTGTTCTTGCAGGACTCGATTCTGACATGGTAATTTTTGACGACTTTTCGACATATATCGAGCAACAACAAAAAAGAGGCATCAGCACAGGCCTTGACATACACCCACACAAATTAATCCAATCACATGGGCATGGTTGTTCGCATCAGCACATCACGAAATAAATTCTCCAGGACATGAAATAAATCCAAAATGTCGCGATGTATAGGATGAAGTGCCATCCTCTTCTCGACACCCACATCTTCGGTTTCGGTTTGAGACCCGCCATTTGGCTAAAAGGGCGAGAACTTACTTAGTAAACGCTTTTCTCATCCGTCAGCCCGACACCAGACCAAACTGCAACCATAATGAGCTGACTTATTATATGCAACTGAAATGAGTTGTGTGGGAGTCTTAGCATGTTAACCCTAATCAGGTCAAGTCCATTTTCTCCTTTTAAAGACTTTGACGGATTGGCTGCCAATAAAAGAAAGCATTCACAATTATTTAATAATGACAGTCAAACTTTATTAATCTGGTAAGCTTTAATACAACGGTAAATTGAGATCTTGTACATCGCAAGATAAAGTAGAATTGAGATACTTCCTAGAAGAGATACTCGAATTGAACGGTAGATATGTTTGGGATCAAGAATATTCCTCTTAACGAGTCCACAATCATCTGCGTTTCGTTGAGTCGCCTATTGCTTCGCCACAAGACCAAGTGGTGGCACAAAATCACAGCTTTAAAAAAATGTCATTATTTTTTTTTTTAAATACAGTAGACTCTCCGTAACGTGAACATTTTTTTTAAGATTTTATTAAAATAACAAGCCAGTTCCACAGTAGATTCTAAATAATGTTTTTTTTTTTTTTCTTAAATATACTGCTCGTAATAGAAAAAATATATCTAATTCATGCGGTTTTTTTTTTCAAAATTTGAACGTTTATTTGAGAAAAACATGTACAATGGTGTTATTCAAAGTATGGCCCATCTGAAGCTATGACTTTTTCCCAGGAATTTATGGATCCCATCCCAAAAGAATTGTGCTGGCAGCCAAGAATGAATCAAGCCAATTTTTGATATTCTCTGATTTGAACCGAATTTCAGGGAGGGCGTTCTGCATCGTCCGGAACAAATGATAGTCAGAAGGGGAAAGGTCTGGGCTATAAGGCGGGTGGGGTAGAAACATCCCATCCACTGTTTTCCAAATAGTTCTTAACCGGAATATCAATGTGGAGCCGAGTGTTGTCATGATGGAAAATTATTGCCTCGTATCTGGTCGCATATTCCGGGCGTTTTTTCTGCTACTACTCTCTACAAACGGATTAATTGTTGTCGGTGATGGTTTCACCCGGTTTTAGCAGCTCATAATACAGCAACCCTTCTCATCCCAACAAATACAGAGCATTACCTTCGCGCCAATGATGTTCGGCTTTGCCGTTGATTTTCCTGGTTGGCCAAGCCTTTTAAATCGTGCAAACCACTTTTGACACCTTCTTTCAGCTAGCGCATGTTCACCATAAACTTCCACCAAAACACGATGACTTTCGGCAGCAGTTTTTTTCATATTAAAGTTATGAAGAAGGACTCCCCGCAAAAACACTTTTTTCTGGCTCAAAGTTTGACATATTTGAGTGAGTTGTTTACGCTTCAAATGAACGACATATTCTGAAATGACGTACAATGACAGTAGCCTTCCAACGCATGTTCCAATGGAATAATACAAGTTACGCCATCTGTTAGCAAACCGCACGAATCAAGTTATCGACCCAATATATGAGCATGCAAAATTGTTATTTATGTCATTTCATATTGAGTATATATTGCATAGAATTTACAAAATAAAATTACAGACGTTTAGAATTTATTCATTGAAGCTCTTGGTTTAGCGCCGCTAAATTAGCTAACTGAGAGGAGTCGACGCTGGTTTGCAGAGGTTCGCTTATACTGCGAGACCGAGTGAATGCATTACGTTCGATTCAATTCAGAGAGAGGGCCCAATTAGGAGGTTCCACTGTAGTCTGTTCTGCGCGTGTTGGCAGTAGGGCTGTGCCCACCGTGATTGATTCGTTCATTTGGATCCGTTCTCTCAAAAGTGTTGCTGATTGCAGTCAGACAACAACAAACCTATCAGTCATATAGTCAATACCAGAAATGAAGTACTATAGAGATGCCCAACTTCACAGCTGACTGACCCCCAGTCCATCGACGAATTTCAGAGGCTTTTTGACAGTTATTCATGAATTTTTGACGGTTATTTACGAAATAACGTAAATGCCATTCTCTGTTTGCGTTCAAACAACGATCGATTGGCTGGAACCATTTTTGGTTCTTGTCAGTATAATTGAACAAATTCAACATATCGGTCTCTGTCTTTGAATGAACGATCGATTGAAGTGACCGAATCGTTTTTTAAACCAAGACTTGAATGATTCATTCGCTGGATTTGAACGATTGACCCAGCTCTAGTGGCAGACGTCGACTAAATTCGTGACTTTGACTTGAAAAAAAGTGTTTCTAGGGCAACCTATAAAACAATGACGTTTCAGTTCCCCTTTTATATATCCACCGAGTCAGAAATGAGTATCATCGTTCTTTAACGATTGCTGCGTGAATATTGTTCATGTGCACACCTTCGACGGATGTTCCATAAAGTTCCTGGTCAGCTAGCTTCAATTCTTGAACCACTTTACCTGCATACTTTATATCAATGTACGTAATGCCACATGGTACGCTCGTCCTGAAATCGATACATTTGGATCTTCTTCGAATGATGGATAGGCCTTCGGACATCTACAACACGAGGTCTCCAATGGAATATGTCTGGAAATGAATATGTTTAAAACAAAAAAATCGAGTGGAGGCATTCATGTCCATGCAACCATCATGCCCGAGAAAATCGAATTTCCAACATGACATGAGCCCTGTGCAAAGGTTTGACATGAGATTTGAATTTGACATGAGTCTGAATGTGGTGAAGTTTTGATGTAAGCGAATGTCATTTTTTGGGACAGCGTTCTTTGTGGGATCTCTTTACCGTCCTATACCCGATCATTTTTCTGCGACACCTTCAAATTAGGAGCCAGTTGAAGAGGTTTGATACCATTTAAAATTTATTGTTGTATTGCCAATTTACTGATTAAAAATATTCGAAGTAGAGGAGAAACCACGGGCTCTTGAGTTTCGTACCCAGAGACCGTGCGCGAGAACACGTTTGACGCGACGGTTAATGAAGGTTCTTGCTAGCCAACGGTGAAATGAAACGTGGCGATATACTTTAACCGCCAGAAACAAGCGCTGGTTACTGTCGGGTAGCTGCATGGTTGCCGCTATGCGAGTTTATTCCCAATTTGATCCTCGCGAGAGACCATAGCAAAATATTTCTTTCACGAAACACGTGTTAAGTTTCTCATAAGCAATAAATTCAAACCTACTTTAAAAAAAAATGCCACTAAACAACTGCACCACTCCTAAGCATGATAAGACATTCAAATTGGTAGCGATTTCGGACAGTTGCAACGTCTTTTGTCCCGACACACTTTTTGGTGCGACTTTCTCAAATTTTTCAGCGGCAACACTGGGCAGCGGCATGCCGTTAACCAGCAGCGATTTAGGCAATTGCGACTTCTTTTGTCCTGAGACACTTTTTTGTGCGACTTTCTCAAATTTTTCAGCGGCAACTCTGGGCACCTGTATGCCCTTAACCAGCAGCGATTTAGGCAATTGCCGCCCGAGACAAGACGCTTACCAGATTCTTCAAAGTTTTGATACGGTACGTCGATCATAAACTACTCGCAATGCACCGAGAGTGTCTGCTATAGAATCAAAAAGATTGTAATTTAAACACATTCAGAGATTGTTAAACGATACGAATTGGACACCATAAACTAAGAACATGCTGTTGCAGACGAGAAATCCGTTTGACGCATGTGACTCACACGCTGATGTCAAATGCGATCACGATTGGTCGTACTAATATAAGTTGACACGCTCTCAAAGTTGCAATGTGTATGAGCAGCCAGACGTTAGCTCAGCGTTTAAGGCCGAGCATGCCAGACGCCGCTAAAGAGTCCAACACCACCGCGGGACCGAATAACATCAGGGCCATCGTCCAAAGACATCGAACGATTAGACTAAGTTTGAGTAAGTTTAGTTTTAAGTTGACTTCGGCTGAGTATCGTCAGCAGTTTAATTTTAATAAATAAAATCCCTCATAGAGGGAAACCAAAGAGAATACGTGTTTAATTTATACAATTCCTCCCGCACAAAAGGCGGTAAAAAATGTATAAAAAAAATGCCAGCTAGGAACTATGGGAAAGTATATGCTCATGGTGGGACATTCCCTCTTAGTGGATATAAAAGAATGCAAAATAAGAATGCTACCTTACATGGGCACAGCTGATTCTTCATTTCCCCCGTCGGACAGCCTTTAATTTCCTCCTGCAATGCACGGTAGGTTGGGGCCTTGTGACAAAGACTTTGCCATCAAATGAAATCTTATGATGTTCAATCACACGATCTGTGGGACAAGAATCAATCTATGATAAAGCGTATGTGAGTATGTCACACCTACACAGAATGTAAACGAAAAAAAAACCTTGAAAGATATCAGGTCCGTTGGCGGAGTGGGTTGGCGCGTTGCTCATGCAATGGTTTTGTGTGGTCAGAGTCTCACGTAGTAAGTGAATAGTTTCACGGGGTGTATGATATTTGGCCCCGTTTTGTTTAAACCAAATATTGGCAACATCAATATCATTAAATTTCGAGAGAGAAAAAACTGCGTTATTATATCGCGGTATAGAGCACCAGTAACAATCAGGTTTCAAATAGCGACGTCGCCTTTCAGATTTGGGGGCAAAAAAATCCAGTATATGTATGCTTGGACGCTACATAATATGTTACAAGTACCAAACTATCGAACCACTGCATACAGAAATTCTTTCTCAATTAAATGTAATCGTTTATTTAATGTCCTCCCAGAAAAAATCAGATGTCTTCAACTTTTATTCCAACTGTTGATATTAGATTATTTCTAGCATAAATCTGGCATCCATAAAATGTGATAACAAATTGATAAATAAAAAATGAATATAGTTTCTTTTCCTCTATTTTTTTCGTTCAACTCCCCACCCCATCTTATTGCATTGTTCCTTTTGAAGAGGCATCCAACACTTTTTGAACTCAATCAGTATTAAATATCGAATGCCACCAGTTTTTTTTTTTTTTCTTACCTTACATTGTACATTTTAACGTACTGAATTTTCATCTAGATTTTTTTTTTATATTATATTTATAAGTGATTTAAGAGAAATAAATTCATAGAAAATAATTAAAACTATTTTTTTAAATAAAAACTTTAAGTTAATGGTCTGTTTTATTTGCTGCTGTCTGAAATGAAATAAAAATGGCACCATTTTTACTTTTATTGAAAGAAATCAACGCTTTCACCTTTAAAGCATAGGAAAAAAATCAATAATATTTTCGGGTACAAGGTACAATACTCCGTGGACCACGGTACATGCCCGTCTTGTACCTTGGACCGTTTCAGGTTAGGGTTTAGTTAAGTTTTCTAAGGAATGGTAAGCAATATCCTTTTGGCAACCCCGCCATGTCATAGACAAGACTTCAGGTAATACCTAACAAAAAAACAATAGTGTAAAAAATATAATATTGGCAAACAACTAAAATCCGGACCGAGGAGACAATTCCTTCCTCTACTGTCCTTACGCAGGTACAATTTCATACTGCAATTAATACGCTCGTTTGTGACTTAAAAAAAACTTGCAACCTCATTCAGGTCGTGTCAAATAATCCCTGACATGAAGCCGTCCCACACGAAGTCACCGCGCAAGTTTCCGCGCGACACCCTATTATCGCCTCCAGATCCTTCATGTGCTCTTTATCTTAAGTTTTCCATTCACATTGTAGTCCTTGAGGCCAAAACTCGAATTCGAATCCACATCAGACACATCCTCAGAGAGGCCGCCCTCAGATGACAATCACATTCAGCCAATGTCAACAGTTCTCGCTTCCATTTCCCCACCACCACCCCACATAGACATTCCGCAGCAGTCTGTCTGTGCAGCAGAAATCTTGATCCCCGAAACGACAGTGTCACAAGTCATGTCAGTCCCAACAGAAAAATCCCGTCCAAACCGACAATTTAAAGCGCAACCGTGCTGGTGCTTTGCAAAACGCCAAACTTTGTCGCAATTAAAAGTTAAGAGCTCCCCGGCTTTGCGTAAGTAATTGCGACAATAAGTCGCGCTGAAAATATCTGTTAATAAACTCTGTTGGAAGTGGGTGGCTGTGTGCAATTGCCATCTCCCGTGCACGGACACATTTCGACTCGACACAAAGTTCCGTCAGCATCACACTGAAACACTGCAGCGCTTCACTTCCTCATTAACTTCCATTCATCCTCACGGTGCGGGGCGATGCAGCATGTAGGAACGAAGACAAGACAAGACATAGCAGCTTGCTGTAATCCACGGCCAAGCAACGACTACTCCTGACCCGTCTTTGCTTTATTAGATGGGGATCGCCCACCACCGCCCTGGGTGTGTGTCAACTGGACGTGGGGTCCTTTGTTAACTTCAGATGGAGCCAGCCACACTTGCCACTACACCATGAGCGGCTGTGTAACGAACTGACGACCTCACGCCATGTGCTGCTGATTATTTGCGGACTTTTGACTCTCGACTTTCGAAACTAAACCGCACTGCATCGCACATCATCGTCTCAGTAGCTCCAGCTGGGTTCGCAGATCGCTGGACAATTTATGCGCAGCACCCCACCACGAGCTGTTTTCCTCATAATTACACAACGAGTTACTTCCACACGCCCGCCAGTGGCCCACTCGGAACCGCCGAAGCCGTCGAAGGCACTTCGCCCGCCATCCATCAGCACTGTGTCACAGCGTGCCGACGAAATATTGAAAAACCACGAAATGCAATTTCCGCAACCGGTGACGGAGCGTCGGCAATTAAAAAGCAATTATTCAGCGCGCCAAAGACCGAGCGTAACGCTGCTGCTGGTGCTGCGATACTTTCCGGACTTGGTTACAAGAGTCGCGCTCCTTCGAGCTGTGATATCCTGTGAGGATGTGTTGTACTCGACGCGACTCGTTGACGACAGGGAGAGAGGGGGGCGGCCCGGGCACATTGGGGGTGCAGTTTTAACAACACCTTTGGGAAATTAATGGCGGGTGTCAGTGTGCTGCCCCATGCCCTCGTCCACTGGAATTGGATAATGGGCGGCATGTGGGGTCTGGGTTGGGGCATCGAAAATAATTAACACTACACAAGGAGACAATTCATTTAGTTATTTTTTTTCCAGTCGCTTCGTACTTCGTGCTTCTTATTCTTCGTGTCGTCGTTGCAGCAACGATGGCGAATTGCGAATTGTTTCTCTTAGAAATTACTTTAGCCATTGTCCTGCCACTCGGGAGGGGCACTAACGTTTTGATTTTAATTGACGCAATTTGCCATGAAGCACGTTGTCTCGTGGGTAATTCAGACACTGAAAGTCATCTGTGCTCGCTGCAGTCTTACGCTGTTTGGGTCAATGGTCTGCACTGGAATCTGAACGCTTACAGCAGCTCGTTGCAACTACGTGACATCGCGAGAGATTGTTTTTGCGGGTGATTGTGTGCCTTCAATTGGTAATGAGCTATACCTCACGATTGTCAACACCTAATGATGGTGGGAAGAGGCAGACAATTCAAGCTGATTCGGTTATTTGGGAAATGCGGCAACTTTCGGTTTCCGGCTTCAACTCTGGAGCACTTCTGCGGAGATGCCAAATATGAGGCTTGACAGATTTATTTTGCCCACATTGAACGTCGATAGGCGGATTCCCGGTCCGATATTTGCGAGAGAGGAGCTATGTTGAGAAACCAGTCTGATGTAAATGCATGTTCTCTGCTTCGAAGAAGAAGGACATTCTTCATCGCAATTTGTTGATCCCCAAGAAAGAAGGGCAATTCTATGGTCTTGGAAGTAAATTCGAATTAAACGCAATACTTAAGACCAGTAGAAGGGCATGTCGTATGACAGGCAGACTGTATGGCATGTATGGCATGGTTCAATTATGTATGGAACAAAATATCGGCCAAATAGCCGCCGCGACCTCTGCGGCACGCCTTCATCCGATGGTCCAAATGTTCGATGACGCTGAAGCATAATTGAGGTTCTATGCCGTTAATGTGCCGAATTATCTCATCCTTTAGCTCTTGAATTGTTGCTGTCTTATCGACGTACACCTTTTCTTTCAAATAACCCCAAAAAATCCAACGGTGTCAAATCACACGATCTTGGCGGCCAATTGACATCGCCACCACGTGAGATAACACGGCCATTGAATTTGTCGCGCGAAAGAGCCGTTGTTTCGTTAGCTGTGTGGCAAGTGGCAGCGTCCTGTTGAAACCACATATCGTCCACATTCATATCTTCCAATTCGGGCCATAAAAAGTTCGTTATCATTTCACGATAGCGAACACCGTTCACAGTAACTGCCTGACCGGCCCCATTTTGGAAAAAATACGGCCCGATGATGCCGCCAGCCCATAAACCGCACCAAACAGTCGGTCTTTGTGGGTGCATTGGTTTTTCGACAATCACTCTTGGATTGTCATTCGCCCAAATGCGGCAATTCTGCTTACTGACGAATCCACTGAGGTGAAAATGTGCCTCATCACCCAAGATGATTTTCTTCGAAAATAGATCATCCACTGTTGCCATTTCTTGCCACCATTCTGAGCATTGACGACGCTTGAAATGGTCAAAAGACTTTAGTTCTTGAGTCAATTGCACCTTGTAAGCGTGTCAATGCAAGTCTTTATGCATAACTTTCATCAACGACGAGCGTGAGAGGTGCAGTTGTTGGGCACAACGACGAGTTGAGGTGGACGGCTCTTCAGCCACACTATCGCGAACAGCAGCAATATTTTCTGCAGTACGAGCTCTACGAGCATGCACTGGTGTCTTCACATCTCCTACAGACCCGGTTTGCTCAAATTTTTGCACGATTTTTCCGACTGTACGCACATTTGGACGATTAAATTGACCGAAAAAATCACGAAGTGCACGATTTGCATTTTGATTTAAACGCCCATTTTCAGATTATGCCTGAATAACTTTAACGCGTTGCTCGATTGTGTACCTTGAGCTAGTCTGAAATTGAGAAATGTCAAATGAAATGCAGAAAAAAACTTGACGTTTAGGTGTGGTTCACATTCAACATCGGCTTAAAATGCAACCACCCTTTATATGTTGTTTTTACGACAAACTTCAGAACACCGCAAAAAAGCTATATTGCCCATGAAAAAGAAACCAAAAATAGCATCAGCCAGATTTGAACATACAACTCGCAAAAAGCGCGAGCAACGCGCCACCAGCCAAAGGACACGATATCCGTCAAAGCGTTTTTCTTTCGTTCACGTTTGGTATTGGTTTGTCTACAACCTATTTCGTGCGGTTTTTATTTTTTTTCAAAGTTTGAGCGTGTATTTAAGAGAAACATGTACAATAGTATTATTCGAAGTTTTGTCCATCTGAAGCTATGACTTTTTCCCATCTTTCTGGCAATGTGAAGAATCTTTCTACCGACTGTCGACAAAGATTTGGAAGAACTGCTGGCAAGAAGACTTCACGAATTCATTGAAAAATACAACCTTCTCAATGAAAATCAATTTGGTTTCCGTCAAGGCAAAACTATAAACAGACTTGATAGGAGGCTTCGCAAACAAAGTATACCAAAGCCTGGACAAAACCACAGTCAGAGGTCGTATTCATTGATTTCAAAAAAGCCTTTGACACTTTGAGTCACACGCAATCACTTAGACAGCTGAAAAACGTTGGAATTCGAGGTCAAATGTTAGCATGGTTTGAATGCTACCCAAGTAACAGAGTATTCCGGGTAAAAATTGGTGAGGATGTCAGTGACGAAGAACATATCGAGTACGGTGTCCCGCAAGGGTCAAAGCTGGGTCCACTGATTTTTATCATATACGTCAACGATCTACTGGCAGTGTTAAACTATAGTACGGGTTATGCATATGCGGACGACACAGCGATCGTAGTTAGCCATAGGATCGTTGACGAAGCAGAAAGATATATGCAATTTGACTTCAATAGAGTCTCTGCTTGGTGTCACGACAAGGAATTAATTATCAACGTACTAACGACAAAGCTAATGGACATTCGTCAGCCGCATATTCCCAGAACAAAACTTAAGACTAAGATGCACGAAGTAGATTGTTTGCACAGAAATGCATGTGACGGAATAAAAGGAGATGACGACTGCACTGGAGTTATAGAGAACGTGTCAACATACAAATATCTAGGACTAACGATCGACTACAACTTCAAATGGAGCTCCCAAATCGAAAACTTGAGGAAAAAAATGCGTCAATCTGCTTACGCACTCTTTCACCTAAAAAACCTCAGCACATCAGCAGTAATCAAACAATGCTATATCGGACTTGTGGAATGGCATCTAAGATACGGAATACTTGCATGGGGAAGAGCGTCTCAAATGCAAACGCTATATCAAGCGCATGCAAGACTTCAAAAACGGGTACAACGAACTGGACGCAGCAGCGATGATCAGCAAGGAGCAAATCAGACGATACGTTTATTAAGCATCCCCAACTATTTTGGAAATCCTGGCAAATTTTGGCAACGAAAACAGCTACAGAACGCAGACGCAGCAGGCGAGAAACACCAGAAACAACCAGAAGTTCCAAGGTACTGGAACGAGTATGGCCGCAGACCACTTAAGGTAGCAGTTCCGATGGTGCTCAATGAACTCCTTGACTACTTGAATTTCAACATTATTATAAGAAATAATTTTTTTGTGATTAGTCTTCTGCAGACAAGCCCTTCCGGCTTTGCCGACAAAATTTGTATTTAAATCTAAAATGAGAATTTGTGGATCCCATCCCAAAAGAACTGTATCGACTTGGCAGCCACGAATGAGTTACGAAAAATGTTGGTATTCTGCTGTGATGTAAACCGTATTTCAGTGAGAGCGTTCTGCATCGACCGGAACAAATGGTGGTCAGAAGGGGCAAGGTCCGGGCTATAAGGCGGGTGGGGTAAACCATCCACTGTTTTCCAAATAGTTCTTAACCGGAAAAGCAACGTGGAACCGAGTGTTGTCACGATGGAAAATTATTGCCTCGTGGCTGGTCGCATATTCCGGGCGTTTTTCGGCTACTGCTCTCTTCAAACGGATTAATTGTGGTCGGTGATGGTTTCATCCGGTTTAAGCAGCTCATAATACAGCACACCCTTCTGATCCCTCCAAATACAGAGCATTACCTTTGTGCCACGGATGTTCGGCTTTGCCGTTGATTTTCCTGATTGGCCGGGTTTCATAACCACTTTTGACACGTTCGCTCAGCTAGCGCATGTTCACCGTAAACTTCCACCAAAATACGATGACTTTTGGCAGCAGTTTTCTTCTTATTAAAGTAATGAAGAAGAACTCTCCCCAAAAATACTTTTTCAGGTACAAAGTTCGACATATTTGAGTGAAAAAAATGATAGTTATTTACGCTTCAAATGAATGACATGTACTGAAGTGACGTACAATGACAGTAGCTTTCCAACGCATGTTCCAATGGAATAATACAAGTTACGCCATCTCTTAGCAAACCGCACGGATTAAGTTGCAGACCCAATAGAAAAACATTTTTTTATTAATTATGCAAATTAATATAAGAAACACAGCAAAAACAAGTAGATTCGTCGAGTCGTACATAAGAATAAATATTTACACATTATTTTGTCTGAACAAATTGGTATTAAGCAATGATATACATTTGGTGAAGGAACAAGTACATTTTGGTTTTGCTGTGGCTGCCATGGCGTTATCGATGGATGTGTAGACTCCTACTCAACTGAAACTCACTGCCTGTGTTGGATTCCCGGACGGTATGAACCTGTCGTCGTACGACAGTCAGAATTTTATGCGTTGCTGGCATATTTAAATTTTGTTTCTAGTTTCTGCGACGAATTTCATTAGATTCATTGGATACAGAATACTTTGAAAAACAGAGCATGAAATGTTTATTCACATAAAACAAAACAAAAAGTGGTGTCGCCTATAAAGAGGAAACAATAGCATCAGCCTGGTTTGAACACAGAACTTGCAAAAACGTGAGCAGCGCACCAGTTTCAGTTGATTAGGGGCATCAATTGAAAATCGCTTCCCGGGTTCGGTTTCCGGCCGGTACGACCAAAAATTATTTTCACGGCCCACCTCTTTGGAGTCACTGACAATGCCCAAAGGATAATAACTAGAAAAGGCTTCTCAAATTTGGCCGGAGTCGGCATAAAACTGTAGGCCTCTTCCGAGTAAGTAATTGAGGCATGGTGAAATCGAGAAAATGAAGCGTAGACAATCATACAAATTCAATCAATTAAAATAAATCGTCATAAATCGCAATTTCACGTGTAATTATTGTTCACGTGAAATCAAATCACGATATATGTACCAAGTAATATTGCACGCACATTATCTGCTTCCAAAACTCAATGCCCACCGTTTCATAAATGTAGGAGCGATAAAAATATGACAGGCAGACAGCCGAAGAGACCAACGGACACACCGATATTCTAAGGTTAGATGGTTGTCCGCTTCGATGACGAAGCCCTGACAAAATTAATCACCCACTCAAATGTTCCGAATTTCGGTAACAATGTGAGGCACACCTTTGTGTCCATCCAACAGGACAGCGATCTACAAAATATTCCACGGTCCATCTCCCACTCCCAGGTGTCAGCATACCATCCGAAGTAGCTTCAAAACTTCAATTATGACCACCAGAAAATTAATTCAAAAATGTTAGCAGGTTCTTCAACTCACTAAATAATTAGCCCTGTTCCCCGATTCTCGTGCTAAACGCTCCACACACCATCCGAATCCGGCCGAAATATCTAAGCGATTCCGTTTTAATTAACGACTTTGAGAACACCAATTTAAATTGCGAAAATCGCACTGGCCAGCCTCGCAGCTTGACGCACACAGCGCGCACTTTTCACTGGACCAGCCAGCACTCCCGCTTCACTCACGCTCGCGCTCAGCTGATGAATCATCTGCGGACCCGTGCTGGCGCTGTGATAATAATGAGAAAACGAATTCCCAAAATAGCTGAACAAATTTCATCTCGGCCATTATGCGGACTGTCGAGCATTCATTGCCCGCCCCCTTCGACGAAACTTCGGCTCGGGTTCCGCTCCCCGCCGCAGCCAGGACAAAGAGGACCACTGGACTCAATTGCGAAAGCCCGAAATTTCTAATCCATTTTGAGTTATATTCATATTTTTGAAGTTGTCGTTCCAGAACTTTTAGGACGCCACAGCATCACAGCAGGCGCACGGCCCTCACTCGCAGATGCGGTCCGTACTGTTCCGACACATCCCCCACCAGCCGACGCAAAAGTATTTTAATAGCCAAAAAGTATAATTTCCTGTAGATTGCAGAATAAGCGACCGGACAGTCCTCCGATTGCAACTGCCAGTCGTCGCCGGGACGGCGTGAGGAGGTGAGTGGGGGGTGGGGGGCGCAGTCGGTGTGAAATGAAATGTATATCGCATCTGAGTCGCATGCGAACGTGAGGTGATTAGGTCCTTGCGTCCACGGTGATGGCGGTGCACGCGGGGGTGCTTAAATCAAGGCTTGTCGCAGGGATCTGCTTCTGTGGTGGGCACCACCATGCTTGTGGTGTTGGCGCTGGCCATAAAACAGCCGAATAAACCAATGAATTATGCTGGGGCATTACGCAGCCGTAGGTGGGGAGGTGTGCTGTCGTTAAAAAGACAAAAACAAAGAGGAACAAGCAGCGCGATGAACTGGCACAATCTAAATTGGGACACGTTCGGGATTTATGATTGCTGTGTGACGGTGTCTGTGAGGGTGGTGGCGGCCGCCGAATCGCCAGAGTTTGTGCAATAATGTCGCCTCCTGATAACGTTTTTCATTCGTTTGATGGAAATTTATAAACTCGTCCTGGGGACGGTGCGCGTGATTAAACAGTCCGAAAATTATAAAAGAAAAACGCTTGAGTTGTACGGTCTGGAGGGTGAGTCGGAGTGCAATTAG
Organism: Eristalis tenax; assembly: GCA_905231855.2. NCBI lineage: Eukaryota > Metazoa > Arthropoda > Insecta > Diptera > Syrphidae > Eristalis > Eristalis tenax. The sequence goes on along the minus strand of HG993126.1, from coordinate 13,744,603 downwards.
TTAGATGGCACTGGGGGCTCTGGAGGGGGTTTTGTGTTTCGGTTGGACTCAGAAACCAGGTCTCTTGAGTTTGAAACAACAATATGCGTAGTTTTTCATGCAAACTTATGGAAATTGCAAACAGAAGGGATTCACTTTATGAGAGTGGAACGACAGGACGGAGACGTAGCCACATCTGTGCATTCAAAGGGATTCCTTTTGATTCAGATTTCTCTGCATTTTGGGACGACCGTGGCTTTTTTTGAAATCCCAACAGATTCACAATTCAGGCGAGATGAACAAGAACTTCAAATATGACACCAGACACAAGCACATGACTGACCTCTTGACACAGACTAGCAACGAACATGTTTCATACGGCTCGCAATGATTTTGGAATCCCCCGAGTTTAGCATGGGAGGTTATGATTTACAGACGATCTAACGAGTCTTAGATATTTCCTAAAGTTGGACAAAGAGCAAATTTTGATGGTACCATATACTATGGGCAGTGAGATGAGCTGTATCTGTGCGTCAGCTGTGTCAGCGGACATTTTGTTCATATTTAGGCCTGTCCGCTGACTTGGAGGTAGGAAAAACCAAGCTTCTGGCGACAACAAAGAAGTGAATGCAATTCGGACTAGGTTTGTGCATTTTAGTTCAGTCCAGAGAGCGCTCAGTTTAGTTCAGAACTGTTTATGGAACTAGTTCGTTCCTTTGGTTAATTTAGTTCAAGGTAGGTTAGGGGTAGGGAAGTTGTTGATCCCATGTGATACCCACTGCGCCAACCAGTCGTTTTAATTTAAAGCTCAACCACAAGAAGGAAATCTCCTTAACCATCATCTGAGAGCTTCTACAGCAACCAATCGTGTTTACAGTTCTATGCCTACTTTGAACAGCGAAGCTAGAACCTTTTTTAGACAGCACCCTCTGAACATTGTCAGTGACTCGAAAGAGGCGGACCCGTGAATTTTGCAACATCTGCGTATGAGTCGACGCACCAACCCACTGCGCCACGCCAATTAGTAATAAGCCGAGGCCAAGATACCTGATAGTTGAAAAAACGAAAGCATCGTTGAGAGATAGAGATGGTAATAATAGTTATATTTCCGGAGACAGTGATGACAAATTTGTACCTAAAGAAAATGTTGGGGATTGCGGTGACTTATATTTAGACGACAATGATTCTGACATTGAAGGGAGAGGTTGCTCAAGAAAGACGGTATTGTGTGGCAACCACAACCATTTCAACAACAAATTTTCAGGTATATAGTGTCCACTCACTTTGAATCTGGCGACGATGACGAGAACCTAGTAAAAACGTATAGCCAACTTACTGTGCCTGTGTTTCAGTACCATGATCTTGTGTTTGCCGCATTTGGCATTCCTGTTGCAAGAAATTGTCCACAGTTCGCACACTATCGTGATCTCCATAGCATCAATGTTGATGATGATGGATTGTGGAAATGTCCAATCCATATCTTATCTTTTTGAAACCCGTGTTACACGTCGTACTCGTACTCACGGAATCCTCCTCGCGATCAGAGGAGTCTGTTGCGACGATGGAGACGATTTCGGTGCACAGACATGCACGACGAATAGAAGGCCTGTAGAAACCACTTTACCTCACTGATACGACAGAGTAAGAGTAATTAAAATAAAATAAAAATTAAAATATATAGTAAATAAATATAGTAAACATTTTTTTTATTTAATAATAAAATAGTAAACAAAATAAAATAAGCAAAATTTGACTAGGACCGTTCATCCAGGTTTCTTTGGAAGCAGGTGCGAGGTATCGGACTTACTAAAATGAACAAGCAACCTAACGATGATGGCATAAATCCCGAGGACTTAGATATTCGTTTCACATCTGTCTCGTCCGCAGTACCATCTGTGCCGCTTTCAGTGACAAAGAACACTAGAGAAGATGGGTTTGAAGTCGGGTGTGCTGGACTGGATGATATTCACCCCGACTTTATAAAGACTCTACTTCCATTCATACTTCCTTACATCACCCATATTTTTAATACTAATCATGACTTCGACATATCCTGAACTTTGGAAAAAAGCAAAGATTATCCCTGTTCCAAAGAAAACAAACACGTCCAATTGCAAACCTTCCATTTTTGTCGAAAATGTTTGAATCGATTATCAATCAAGAGATCGAAGACCACATTGAGGGGCACAATCTTTTAAATCCTATGCAATCAAGATTCCGAAAAGGACACAGCTGTGTTACCACCACATACGAAAAGCCTAGCTTTACTTGACTTTTCGAAAGCATTCCACAGTGTTACCCAGTGTCAATACTTTGTCACAAACTGTCCTCCCAATTTAACTAATAAGTTAATCTTCTCGTATCTCACTAACCATGTTGAAGCTGTGTCATGCAACTCAAAACTGTCGTCTTTTTGTGATGTTGACATCGGTGTACCTCAGGGTTCTATTCTCGCTCCGTTATTGTTCTCCATGTTCATTAATAATCTGCCTAAAGTGCTGTCTTATTGAAAATTTCATATACATGCAGATGATGTTCAAATCTACTTAAGTTTACCGCTTGTTATGGTTGATGATTCAGTTGAAATATTAAACGAGGATTTGAGCTCAATTACGAAGTGGGCCCAAGAGAATGCTCTCGTGCTTAATCCTGTCAAAACCAAAGTCATTTCATTTTCAAAACACCACTCCTCCCTTTCAAACTTTCCCCCATAGAAGTAAACTCAGTTCCTGTCGAATATGTAACCTGTGCTAAAAATCTTGCTATAATGCGTTACAGTGAACTAACATGGACTGACCATATAGACAGTGTATTATCAAAGGTATATGCGTGTCTTAGAGGTTTGTCAATTAGCAAATTTATACTCCCAATAATTGTAAAATTAAAACTTGCCAAGGCACTCATAGTCCATATCTTACCGTATGGCTGTGAATTGTTTTCTGACCGTGATAACTTTTCTCAGCTAAAATTGTTAAACGGCACGGTATGTCTTTAACCTTCGAAGATTCGATCATGCCTCGGACCAATGTCGCATTCTTCTTGGATGTGAACTGGAGGCATTTTTAAACTAAAGGTCATGCATTCTCTTCTTGAAAACCATTCATAGTGAACATCATAATTATCTGTATGAAAAATTAACTTTCTGTCGATCGAATCGTACTATCACATTGAAACCGTCTCTTCATACATGTCTAACGTCGCGCATGTATTTTTTCATTCATGATGTACACTTGTGGAATCATCTTCCCTCACAAGTACGGTCTAAGACCGAGTGCAGACAATTCTGTTGTAGTAGAACTATGCTCTCAAATTTAATTTTTACTACCAGTGTTTGACTACTACAGTGATGGTGCCGTTCTTTTTGAACCCCAACGGCAAATGGTGCCTGAACCAGATTTGGAAACCAGAAGAAAACGTATTAACTTTGCTTGCACTGGGATTCGAACCGGGGACCCCACTCACCAAGGGCAGGTACTTAACCAACTGCGCCATCTAGTCGTCACGCAGATATTAAGAAAATTGTATTTATTTTATTCAGATTCTTTTTTAAGCCTACATGGTCTGAGTTACCGCACATTGTCTTATACAGAGATTTGATACCTAATCGCATCTTTCTACTGAAATAGTTTAATATCGGTGTTTATGAAAAACAAATGAGACATATTTATAATTACAATTTGAGGAAAAAAAAAGAAACATTAAAAAAAAAAAATAAACAAAAAACCTCACTTAAGTAAAATGATAATAAAACATATATCCGGATATAAACGGATACTGTAAATAAATGAATAGTTAAATTCATAAATTAAATAATGCAGAAAAAATACATAAATAAATAATAAATGAAATGAAATGATATTTTTATACGAACCGAGTTAGTCGGTTTCATGGTGTTACAAGTAGAAGACAGAAACGATCTTCAGTTATTTGATAAACGGTCTAACTTGTTGACGGATTATAACAGTTGACGAGCAATCACTTGGTTCCCCTGTTCTCGTGGACGGTTTTTCGTGAAAACTAAAAATAGGTTGACAGTATGTTCTTATACCAAGATTCAACTAATTTAAGAGAAGCAATTGGTGCCAGCTCGTGTGAAAGCTTTAAAAAGGGGAAAAACACGTTCAAGACTACCGGTCTACAGTTCAATAAATTAAAGCGTAAATATTGAATTTTATTTGAAGTGAATCAATTAGCAAATTTACTTGGTAATTAACTTTTAATTCAGTGGAAGTGCCAAATTTGTGAATTTTTCATAGAATATTTGGTTTTTGATGGTGCGTGGCATTTACGTTTTTCTTCTGCATTTCATAAGTTGTCTCATAGCGTTCGAATTTTGTTTCATTTGAAAGAAATCCTGCGCCATGATGAAAATTGGTGGAAATGCACGCGATAGCAAGCGGCTGTAAGACAATAAGTGAAGAGGAGCGTGCCGTTCGCATCAATAGTGCACGTGAACTATACGTTTGAGGCCAAAATCGACCGCGGCAAATGCGTTTCATGGGAAATTCTCAGCTAGATGCATTTAATTACAACCAAACAATCGATGGAAGTTCGCTCATTTTCGATTGCAAAATGCACCGAGTCTGTGAATATTGCAATTCATTGTAAAAAATCCGCCCCCGAACCCCTGAAGTCTTTCGTTTCAGGAGAATCATCGGAATCGAAATATTTTTTCTTCGAAGATTCAGAAGTATAATTGAAGTTTTCATATGATTTAATTTGATGCTACAAATACCAATTTGATACAGTTTCCATTTGATCAGATTCAATGCCGGGTTTGTCACAAAAATTTAATCATTGTTAGCGTTCCTAGATTTAAAGTACCAATTTTTGCAAAATTGGTTGCGGTTCAAGTGTCACCAAGGGTTTTCCAGGAAAAAAAATTAATTAGTTCGACATATGACGTCGGACAGTCACAAATGTATTCTCCGAGCCGATAAAACACTCGCTGCAATGCATGCAGGAGGATTCAATGCTCCGACTGTAGATCAAGTGGCCGTAGTAATCGTTGGACAATAGTTCAGTAGGCGTGATATTCATCGTAGAAATCAGCAACTTGATTTCAATTTGAAAATGGTGAATTCCACTAGTGTGTGCTAATTTTGGCCATTTTGTAATGAGAATTGTTTTTTAGCTACTAAATTCCGGAAATGGATGAAAGAAGTAAGTGCGATAAACTATTATGGATACAGATTAATGATTGGCCAAAATGTGGTCAACCACATTGTATTGTGTCGACGATTGAGATGCCATTAACTGGGGTGGCAATGTTAATGTTGCAAGTCAATTGACTATTTTATGCGATGTTGATAAGAAAGAATTAGAATAAAATGTACAATATTTCAAGAACTTATTTTATACAATGTGGCCTTAAGTGTTAGTATTTCGTCTGGCGAATTCAACTATTTTTACGCCTTTTAACTGAACTGTATTTTTTTAATGTGTCTATAACTTCATTCGTTCGGTTTGTTTTTTTTTCAAAATTTTAACGTTTATTTAAGAAAAACATGTGCCATAGTATTATTCAAAGTATTGCCCATCTGAAGCTATGACTTTTTTCCCATCTTTCTGGCAATTTGTGGATCCATACCAAACGGCTTGGCAGCCAAGATTGAATCAAGCCAATTTGTGATATTCTGCTATGATGTGAACCATTCATTTCAGTAAGGGCGTTCTGCATCGACCCGAACAAATAATAGTCAGAAGGGGAAAGGTCTGGGCTATAAGGCGGGTGGGGTAAAACTTCCCATCCACTGTTTTCCAAATAGTTCTTAACCGGAATAGCAACGTGGGGCCGAGCGTTGTCATGATGGAAAATTATTGCCTCGTGTCTGCTCTCATATTCCGGGCGTTTATCGGCTACTGCTCTCTTCAAACAGATTAATTGTGTTCGGTAGCGTTGTCCATTGATGGTTTCACCCGGTTTTAGCAGCTCATAATACAGCAAAGCCTTCTGATCCCACCAAATACAGAGCATTACCTTCGCGCCATGGATATTCGGCTTTGCCGTTGATTTGGCTGGTTGGCCAGGTTTCATAACCTCTTTTGGCACATTTCCTCAGCTAGACCATAAACTTCCACCAAAATACGATGAATTTTGGCAGCAGTTTTCTTCTTATTAAAGTAATGAAGAAAAACTCTCCGCAAAAACACTTTTTCAGGGACAAAGTTGGACATATTTGATTTATTGTCGTTTACGCCGCAAATGAATGACATATTCTCAAATGACGTACAATGACAGTAGCTTTCCAACGCATGTTCCAATGGAATAATACAAGTTACGCCATCTATTAGCAAACCGCACGAATTGAGTTAGTTATAGACCCAATATAAGGTACAGCCCCTTCGAAATGTGCTCAGCGAAGCGGGAATGGGTTTTCTAGTATTATATAAAATAAATTGAAAAATCAGGATAAATTTGAAGCATCTTGTTCTTTTGAACTACAAACGATTGCAAGATATTCTTTATTTATATAGATTTTGACAGATATTGCATTGCATTTTTTTTCTCTCCATTTTGTCGGTAGTTTACTTTATTTACGTTTTCTTTAGATTTTTAGCGGTTTTTTTTACGTTTTTTCAGGCGATGTTTACCTTGTTTACACTTATTTTCGCGTTTTTACTTAAAAAATATAAAAAATAGTGGTTTTTTTACTCACAGATTTGAACATTACTTTCAACAGGTATCATTCACGCTTCTCTATATTTCTCTCACAAGTGTGAGCCCCTCCAGATCTGAAGATAACGATAACGAACACGGTCTACAAATTGTCAACAACTCGAGAGAGGTTTAGTCGTGAATTAAGAAATTCGTGCTAATCGGTATGTGAACGTAGGCACCCTGTACAGAAGTTAGTGCAGCTTCTCAATGCTCCACGATAGCCACGCCTTATGCTTCTCAACAATGACTTGATCGTCTTCGATTGAACCACACTGCCTCTGTTTTCTTCTTTGTGGTCTGCTGTACAGGGGCACCACACAGTCGTCAGAATTTAATTGTAAGTTCCAAATGATAGCTCGCATTTTTTAATTACATCTTTAACAAATACAGGACTCAATACGTTCTACTTATGGCTAAATTTTAATTTATTTATTTCCTTTTTGCCACCTTCAACTACTTCCAGGCCTTTTCTTGGCAACTGACACCCGAGTCCTGGCCATTCTCCAAACCAAGGAACCCATTGCACCCCAAGTCTTGGTTCAATTGAAGGATGTCTTGTCTCTCCGTCATCAACTAAGCCCGCAATGCCAGAAAAAGCCGCGTGAGCAACATCTGCCACATTTGGCGTGATATATCGGAACACAGCGACGCTAAGATCAAACTGGTTTGCTTTTCAAGTATCATCCGAAGACAGACTACTGACCGTGCATTCCGAGCTGTGATTTTGATTTGAGGTAGATGAGAGATACGGTAGAGCGAGGGAGGTGGTCTGCGATAAGTCATAATACTCAGGACATGCAGTGTTTCGAAACGGCCATACAGCCGATTGCCACACAGAAAGGGTTAATGAATGGGGCTTAAAATTAAAATATATGAAAGAATGAATAATGTTCTAGGCAAGGAAGGAAGCAAAAAAATGTGTATGAAATAAATGAACCCATAATTTAATTGTAATTAGCGTGTCCAAACCCAAGTGAAAAAAGTACTATTTCCACACAACCCACCACAACCACAGCTCTTAAAACATTAGGCAATGGTCAATATGTAAAATGAAATGCGAAAACCAATCTCAGGCCGAAGTGCGGATGGCAGAAGATCAGTGTGGGAGGCGCTGGGAGATGAGCTCCGCTGTGAGAACTATGCTCGAGATAGCCGAGCATGTACTGTCTACTAAGGCAACAAAGAGTAGCGATAATAACGAAAAAAATTACATCGGATGACAGGCACTTTCCATGTGCAGATAGTACAACAAGCATGGGTGCGAGTGCAGTGACTCAGAGCATAGTTTTAAGACATTGAGCTTAAAATGTGATTTTACAATTGATTAATAAGAAATTAAGTAATGACCAGTGAAGATTAAAATCGATGAATACGCAACATGCAGCTTAGCTCTTATCTTTGTTGTCTTAGGTGCACTCAGGGGGGTTAAGATCTGACCAGCCGGTAAGTGCAGCCCTAGCCTAGTGCAAAACCTAGTCCTAGGTGAGTCGATACTACAGTCACCGAACCTCAGAAGGAGTCCTCACGAAAAGAAAGAACCACGTTTCGATAAAACCAAACGAAACATAGCTTAATTTCTACACCCTCCATTTCCAAGCCCACTGGCTCCTCAAAAAAATGCCAGAACCCATTCCGAAACCCCCGCAGACATCATTTAAACTGACACAAGAATTAAAAAAAAACCATCCCATTACCCAAGGCGAATCCCCCGAAGCATGGCCTGAAGACATTAAAAATGTTTACTGACGAAGAAGTCAACGTAATGGCCGGGCCATAATTAGAATCCTAAGCGTAGGCACGGGGCTGTCAGGTTAAATTTGACTCTTTTTCAATTATTTCTTTTACACGGCTCATTTGCCCCCCGCCACGCCTTTTGCATTCAATTGCCTTCTCCGGCCAACGACTCACTCTCAGATCAACGGTCATTAAGCAACAAATAGCTCCTTAAACTGGCCGACATGCTAATAAAGTTAAAACGCTGCCTCTCAGACAGTAAACCTAATCGACAATAAAACGAAGACAAAAAAAATGAAGCTAAATAGAGACCCTACACCTCGGATACATGAGCACTTCCGCTAACATCTAAATTATTAACGGCTTCCTCCATCCTGGCAGCAGCACAAACGGAGGCAACTTAATTTCCATGTAATATTCATTCTCTGGAGTTGCTATGGGCTTTCATCCGTTTTTCCAGCATTCTAGAGTTGAACTGTAGCCCCGTGGCCCCGTGGCACCGACCGAGACGACTTTGCTTTGATGCCTTGACGAATTTTCATTTCCACTTGGGACCTGTTTCCCATCGCGTCGTGTGTGGCATTGTTTTTTTGCCGTCTTTTTTGTCAAAACAACACCAGTCGTCATGACAGCACGTTTCACGCAGAATAATTGCTTTTTAATTACTCATCCAATGTGTTGGGCTACGACTACTACGACAACGGCACCGATGGTGATGATAATGACGGGGTCGTGTAAGGGGGGTGACTGCTGGTGGGGGAACCAAAGGGAAAAGGGCATCCAGCAACATACACCGAAATCCGAAATTGCTTCACGACGACGAACACGATAGAACTCGTGACGAAGTCAACGCCGAAGTGAATCGGATCGCACCGAGCGTGTGCGTGCATGGGTGCATGCGCCGTGTCCCAGTCCCAGTCATTCGCTCGGAGAGGAGTAACTCTTCCGTTTCGGTCTTACATCGAAATTGCATTCTGCTGGCTTCACAAATACAGTGGGTAACCACGGAGAAAACTTTCACTAACTAACATCGAACAAACGAACCGAACCGAAGCAGCAACCACTTGGAGTGTGCCAACAAGTTCGCAGCAACGTGCCCCAGCCGCAACACGAAACACGAAACACGAAAGGAACTTCTCCCTTTTCGCCCGCCGCCCACAGACGAGGGTGAACTTCAATTAAGTTTACATTAAAACGCAAAAACCCATCAAAGTATCGAAATATGTTTCACAGATGAAATAAAATCTCTGACATTTCCAACGTGACAGCATGACTGACGGGAGGACGAGGTGCCGGTGACGCTTGCAGGTGGAGGCATGTGCGTGCTTCTTGTCTTCGTTGTTCCTGGAAGTTGAGCTGAACTTTGTGCCTTTCGCACAACAAATGTAATCAACGACGTCATTGTGAATGGAAAAAGAAGCGGCGGCTCCATGACAACGTGAATGGCGAACAGGGAGTGGAGCTGGGTCGGGATAACCAGCATACCCTATCCAGCTGCAGTTGGCATAAATTCCCTTCCCCCGTCTAGAATTGATTTCACGTGTGTGTTTGCGTGTGTCAGTGGAACAAGCACGTACACACAGAGGAGTGTGAGCATGCACCCCCCATCGTGTTGAGGAATTTTATGTTCTGTCGCAGCCCCTGATGAGGGTGAAAAGAGCGCGGGGGAGCAGGGCTTCGAAACTTAAAAAAAATAATGTCTCCCTTCCATATGGTATCCGAAAACAATTTCAATAAACTACGAGGGAGGAAAAAATAAATCGGTTATCCCCTGCTGGGGGGTGGGAGTTCCTAGCTCGAAGCCAGCGGCAGATTTTTCGGGCACAGGGGGTCAAGTGCGGTTTTGTCGGAGTCATATCTTGTGGGCAAGGGTGGATTGACGACGGCGCCGGGGGCATCTAGTGGGATTCGCCCTCATCGTCGACGGCAGAGGCAACTCATGCCAGGACCAGACACCAGCAGTCGGTTTAATGATGAGCATTCAGGTTTTTCTGTAACTGGAGCTGGATGGGGGAGGCCGACATAAAGTCGAAATTTTCAATGAACTTACCGCAAATGTACTTGACACAAGTTCGTCATCTTGGAGTCCTTTTTAGCTGTGAGACGGTCCCTTACATCGTCACCTTTGTGTCCACCGGAGGGATACAGAATGCCCTGATGATGAGGGGAAAGAAACTTGAGTTGTTGATTGTCGTGACAGTTTGCTCCATCAACTTGGTTATTTTTCGCAGTTGTTTTGTATCTTGTGTTGGCGTTGTGTCGAGGCGAAAATCTTCAAGGATTTGGCTGATTAGATGGCCACCGTGGTAGGTGCGCCACCTGCGCTGGGTGTAGTGGAGATCAAATCCTGACTTGAGCCTCCGTGGCTTGTTCAATAAGTTCTCAAAACATGGCCGTTGATGTCAATCGCTCGCGATGGAACAAGAGCACGCACACCGAGTAGTTGCAGTAGAAGATATACCGCCTCGGACATGACTGACTGTGACTGACTGTGACACAGGCTATCTCAAGCCTGTCTTTTGCCACGTAGCCAGCTAAAGGTAACTAATTGGGTTATTTCTCCCAAATATTTAGGCGCACATTTAGACAAGACTACGAGGGGCGTTCAATATATTCTCGGTATCGATATAAAGCAAAATGCGAATTCAATTTAAATTGTTTTTGTTTTTCCATATAGTCTCCCCTAACATCAATGCATTTGTAACATCTTGAGATAAGCTTTTTTAAACCCTCAACAAAATAAATTTCCTCTTTCTCTGCTGAATACCCATTTATTGCCGACTTGAGTTCTTCATCATCCGAAAACCTTTTTCCACGAAGACATTTTTTCAAATCCGGAAACAGGAAATAATCACTAGGGGCAAGGTTTGGACCATAGGGACTATGGCTGTTGGATTTCTTCGACACCACAATCTCGGGCAGCAGCCTTTGAAACTCGCGCCGTGTGAACAGGAGCGTTGTCATGAAGAAGTAACACACCCGCTACCAGTTTACCCCGTCTTTTCTTTTTAATTTCCTCCCGCAAATTATGCAAAGTGGAAGCGTAGGATGTGGCGTTGATGGTTTCACCTTTTTTTTTGTACTCAATGAGCAAGATTCCCTTTGAGTCCCAAAAAACTGTGGCCATGCGCTTCCCGGCAGACGGAGTGACTTTGAAGTTCTGCGGGGGGTCTGTTCCTTTTTTATGCCTCTGCATGGACTCTTGTTTGCTTTCAGGGTCATAGTGGTGGACCCATGTTTCGTCACCAGTAACAATTCGATCCATAACACCGTCCGCGTTCTCACTACACATCTCCAAAAGCTCTCTACAGCATGCGATTCTCACTTTTTTCTGAGGCGCTGTGAGCATTCTTGGCACCCACCTTGCACTGACCTTTGAAAGGTTAAGATGGTCATGAAGAATGGTGTGAATGGCACCAATTGAAAGCTTGGTTATCTCTGCCATCATTTTCACCTTTATTCGGGCATCCTCAAGAACAAGTTTTTCGACTTCTTTGATGCTTTCTCCCGTACAAGCAGTAGCCGGGGCGCCGGAGTAGGGGTCGCCTTCAATGCTCTCTCTGCCTGTCTTGAACTCACTTGACCACTTTTGCACAGTTGATAATGAAGGTGCGGAACCCTGGTAAACAGCCACCATCTCTTCATGAATAGTTTTTTGACTTTTTTAATTACAGCGTGATGCTTTTGATTAAATTTTCACCATCATCGTCTCAGTTGCCATTATGATTCTGTTTAACTAGAGATAAAACGCTAATTAATAATCACATTTGTATGAAATTTTACATAATACCGAGAATATATTGAACGCCCCTCGTAAGTTAACATTCCGAGAACATATCACAAATACTCTTAGTAAAATAAACATAGCAACTAAACTGCTGTACCCTCTCATCTGCAGAAAATCATCCCTAGGTAAATTTAATTAAGATATAATGTACAAAGTTATCTTTCACGCCTGCGTGCATCTCCAAGATGGGGAAAGTGTGAGAAAAAAAAAATTAAAATGCTCCAAATAGCTCAAAATAAAATATTGAAAATGATGCGTGATTTACCAGGTTACATGAGTAAGCTTGTATTACACAGTTGCACAGAAAATTAAAATTCTCAACGGAAGATTAAGCTTAAGATGTAATGACTCAAAAAATACGTTAATACAAAATCTAATAAATCGTTAACGTAACACAATTTTCGCTTTATTTATTAATGAAATTGCGTTGTTAAATCCCCTTTTTCTTGCCATTTGTGTATAAATTGTATATCCTTAAATTTATTAATTTCTGCCTCTATTTATCTATTTATTTAAATATTTCTTCATTTATTTATTTATCTAGTTATTTGAATATTTATTTGTAACCTTACAGAAATAAACTTAATTCGTGCGGTTTGCTAAGAGATGGCATAACTTGTATTATTCCATTGGAACATGCGTTGGAAAGCTATTGTCATTGTACGTCACTTCAGTATGTCGTTCATTTGAAGCGTAAGCAACAATAATTATTTTTTTCTCTCAAATATGTCGAGCGTTGTGCCTGAAAAATTGTTTTTGCGGAGAGTTCTTCTTCATTACTTTAATATGAGCAAAATTGCTGCTGAAAGTGGAAGTTTTTGGTGGAAGTTTATGGTGAACTATCTAGCTGAGGGAATGTGCCAAAAGAGGTTATGAAACCTGGCCAACCAGCCAAATCAACGGCAAAGCCGAATATCCATGGCGCGAAGGTAATGCTCTGTATTTGGTGGGATCAGAAGGCTTTGCTGTATTATGAGCTGCTAAAACCGGATGAAACCATCAATTCACAACGCTACCGAACACAATTAATCCGTTTGAAGAGAGCAGTAGCCGAAAAACGCCCGGAATATGCGACCAGACACGAGGCAATAATTTTCCACCATGACAATGCTCGGCCTCAAGTTGCTATTCCGGTTAAGAACTATTTCGAAAACAGAGGATGGGAAGTTTCACCCCACCCGCCTTATAGCCCAGACCTTGTCCCTTCTGACCATCATTTGTTTCGGTCGATGCAGAACGCCCCCACTGAAAAATGGTTCACATCAGAGCAGAATATCAAAAAATGGCTTGATTCATTATTGGCTGCCAAGACGGCGCTGTTCTTTTGGGATGGGATCCACAAATTGCCAGAACGATGGGAAAAGGACATAGCTTCAATGGGCATTGCATTACATTTTTATTCACGATAGTCCATATGCCAGTACATGGAAGAACATGCTCTTAAAACTACAAACATTTGAACACATTCCGCACAACAATACGTGGGCAAATTCAGCAATCTGTCGCCATTTTTTCATACTAAAATCCACGAATATGCGACATTCCCATTAATTCCACAAATCGCCCGCCATTGCGTCGTTGATCCATGGTTTGTCTAAGAGGATGTGTGAAATACGAGTGAAAACCACTACATCTCCAGTGTGGACTAGGGGCAAAAATGTCAGACGATTAATATCTCTACCCTCCATTATCTTTGATAAACGTTCGCTAAGTGAAATACCAAACGAGAGTGAATTGCAACGAAAATGTGGCGCGATTTTATTTCGTTTATTAAAAAGCTCTTGTATCGTTATTTTTATGTACAAAGTTTTGTACAGTGTTGCCGTTTTAGTGACATTGTCGCTATATCTAGTGGAATTTTCATAAGTTTTGCGACAAAAATTTAATTTTTGTCACTAAAAACTTTAGTTACTCAAAAAGACCTTGCAAAAGTTTAGGTTTTCAGGACGACAACATAGAACCAATTTTGAAGCAATTGTCGACTATTGATTTGTGAAATGGCAAAAGCTACAAGATAGCATACAATTTTGGGTAGACAGTTCGCTTTACAAATACTCGTCGGTCGTCAACATTTATGAAGAACATCATCACCATCATCATCTTCTGAACCGCATCCTCTACTTAAGGGGTCGCTTAGGCAAACGCACGCACGAGAGATCTCCAGGCAACTCGACTCTTCGCCATCGACTCTAACTCATCAGGAGTTATGCCAAAGCGTAACCAGGAGAGTTTTCGGACTTGGTCCTACCATCTCTTCCTGGGTCTGCCAAGCGGTTGCATTTAATGCCCGCCTCGGAAGTCGTGATGAAGGGGACATTCGTGCCACGTGATCAAACCACCGAAGCATAGTCCTCTCCGTTCGAAGAAGCAGCTCTTCAATGTAGAGTTCCCCTCGCACTGCCGTGTTTCTCCATGCATAGTTACGTAAGTTGGGAAATAAAATGTCAACGAAAACTTTGAACTCAATAATGCTCATCAGAAATCAACTAAAAATACCAAAAAAAAAGTTATCATGAATTCGGAATTCCTAAAAAAGGTTCTCTTAAGAAATAATTTTAAAAATGCCTCCTAAATTGAGTTAAATGGAACTAATGAACCTGATGCAATCGATATAATTATTGTTTTATTGTTAAAAATAAAAATGTTGTTAAAAGTGAATATTTTATTTTCATTACAATTAATTCGTAGTGGAATTTTTTCTGGTGACTTTATTTTAATTCTAACAAATCTAGTGGATTTCTCGGGTTGAGTTAGTGACTTTTTTTCGAAGCTTGCGGCAACACTGGTTTCGTTTTGAGTGGAACAAGGTTGCCACTGTTTTTCCACTGAATTGGTGATGCCAATTTACGTTTCAACTTTTTACAAAATATTAACAGTAAAATTGTGTTGCAAAATTTAAAGTTTAACATTATTTCATTTTCCTTAAAAATAGAATGATATTTTTCAAAGATCATATCCCCCCCGATGACCATGCGTTGCATCATAGCATACCTTACAGTGACTTTTGGAGAACTGAATGTGTTTGTCTTATGCTAAAAATGACATCTTCTCTGCAAGCGTCCACATCTAGCAAGGAACACGATGCAGTTTCTCGGAAAACACTTCTTTGTCTATCTAGGGATTTCATTATTTTTAGAAAACGAAGGATTTCCTAAATGTGACATCATCTCACCCATCAAGTGCGCATTGGACGCAACTCGTTGGAGTGAGTCCCGTCTAGCTACCTACGCCATCGATCGTAGACACCAGCAACTTTCTGTGTATTGCATTTACAACCTCACAGTGGCTTTCAGGACGATTAGTCCCACTAGTGCGTTTCTGAAAACGAAGCGCTGCACCTCGCTTCGTTTCAGAATTGGCACATCTTGGCAGATGTAGCAGAACACCTTCTTCTGTTTAAGGTCGCCCTACAGTCCTTCGTGGATTTGGCCCGGTTTCCAGAACAGCAATCTCTCTTTTTTGCTCTCAGAGCCGCCACTCTCTACTCTGTAAAAACTGAACAGTAGTTGGAAAATCCCGACACGAGTATTTTTCACGTTCAAAGATCTCACACTTCTGAGCTTAAATCTACGTTTCTGGAATTTGAAATATTCACTCCTCATGGCCCTTCCACTTTCCATGGCAGTGAACTCCGTTGGCCGTTCCTGGGTTCCCGTGGAATTGACGGCAGCAATCATCAAGACGATTACACCCACAGATAGGTTTCGATTCCGATGCAAACATCCCGGCTCGTCGATACTGCGTATCCTTGTAACAATCCATTCAGCACGTAGACTCGAGAGCCAGCCATTCACACTGTAAACCATGCCTCGCACACAATACACTTAAACAAAAATAGGATTAAAGGGAGCTCGTTGCTCTCCTCTTCTTATTTGCATACCTCCTTTCATTGCATTGTTCCCTCGCCGCCTCCGCCATCCATCCCCCCACTTTGAGTGGACTGAATTCCTTCGAACGATAGATGCCTAGACGAGGTGTGTGCAAGTGTGTGTCGACAAACACCGTAAGACGCAGGATAAATCAGGGCAACACAAAATCCTGGATGTGTGTGTGTGTGAAAAATAAAATATTGAAATGAAGCTCCATCTCGCTCACAGACCACTTGCATGTCACTCCGGGATGCACGCAGATAGACGGCGGGTATCCGCACAGCTGCATTAGCAAGCGCGCGAGAGAGGGACGGAGGGAAAGAGGAATTCAATTGCAAAATGATTGCATATTGAAATATTCAATTGGCGGAAGGGTTTCCTTATGAATCCGAAAGGGATTGAAGGAAATGATGCACAGCAGAGCGCCCTCAATTCCTTACAAATCCCTCACCCAATATTCTACACGACTACACGTATCCCCTGACGAGGCGAGGGACTCCTGCTGCCAAATAAAACAAACGAAGCAGATGATTTGTATTGGTTCTTGTTTGTTTGTCCTTTATCTCTCTCGGGCAGAGGACGAAGGACTGACACATTCAACGTTGGTGCCGAGGGGCTGGTGGTGGCTCGATCGGTGACGGTGAGTGGGTTTCATCCACAGACAGTGTCGCCTTCGCCAGCTATTCTCCAGCAGTTCTGAACAATGTTTGAGGAGTGTAGTTCGTTTGGTATTTGGTTTGCTTTCTTGTGGATCACACTTTCTCTTGGTCGCACACAAACACCCCATGTGACCATTGATATGGAGTTCCTTAGACAAACTCAAAGGACGTGCGGTTGGCCAGGTGAACGGTCTTGAGTTGAGTTGTAGGACGTCGATGTGTCGCAAACGAAGCTCTCATGGGTTGCGACAAGAGTTTCTCTTTTGTGGTGGAGCCTTGACAAGGAAGTGCTTGCATTTACAATCACTGGGACTGTCAAGTTAACTTAAGCGACCAGGTGCTGTAGCAGTTTGCATGACGAGATCACTGATCGGGTGTATCGTACGGTAATAACTCTGAATTGGCAGGAGACTCTGGACTCTGGAAAGCAGAATCACCTGGGGACAGCAGGCTTATGCGGCATTGATCAGTGTTGGTAAATGGTTGAAATCGTCTTTTGTTCAAGAAACGGTGTGTGGTGTGATGTGTGTGTCGAGAGCAGAGAGCCCACTGGAGAAGACCCGACTTCTCCAGTGCTCCTGCTCTGCTCTCGACACACTGCTGAATCTCTCCCGTCGTGATAACCTCATCATCCGTTGCACTCTCAATGTGATCTTCCGCTCAAAATGCTTCGATGAACCAGCGCACAGCATTTCCTTTAATCCCAGTCTTACGGAGTTGCCGTCTGACACGTCTACAAAGTCGACTTTGCCTGCACTCAGGACAGGATCGGGCCGGAATCTGAGCCAGGAAGGAACTGTAGTCGAAAATGCACGGTCGGGTCCGCGCCCAATGACGGACCTGGCCCTGGCACGTTCGTGGAGGACGAAAACATTCGACTGCACACCTCCTTGGGTAAATTTGAGTCGATTTTCCAAGCGAAACCCTATGCGATCCCAATTGAGTGAAGAACAGGTGGACGTGGCGAAGTATTTGTGCCTGTAGCGACAGCCAAGCTGTGCTTAAGACCTTGCTCCACCCATTACCCACTGCCGGGGTTGTACAGGAATGCAAGACCTCTCTCTGAATGCAATTCCTCCTCTCTGCATTTGAGCAGAGAAAATTTGCTAAGACTTGTCCGTGTTCCGGGCCACCAAGGGATCACGGGAAATAAGATCGCCGATGAACATGCTAGGAAACAGTCAGAGGAGGCACCTATTCTCAGACCCTGAACCTGGTGCTGGTGCTACCTGCGTTCTTGGTTAGGGCTTCCATCGTTGTTTGGGCAGAGATGGAGAGAGAGAACACAGCCGGAGGCGTCATTACTCTCCAGGATGTGGACTCCAGGAAGGCCTGTCAGAAATTTGCTCCATTCTTGTTAGATCTTGGCAGAAAACGCTGCAGATGTCTTATTGGCGTACTGGCCACTACGCCTTCGCGAAAACCTTAATGTGCTTGGCCTAAACGTTGCGACGCCTGGGAAGAAGAATACAATAATGGTGCTAATGAGGCGAGAGCTAACGATGTAGGCTCCTTATCACAGTTACAGCTCTGGTAGAAGCGTTAAAAACCTTCACCCTTAACATAGGGTGACAGCCAGCAAAAATACATCCGCACTTAGGACAGGAGGTTGACGCATGATGCATTACAGGACACTGGCTCATAAAAGTACAAGCGAAAAGTTGTAGTTTGGATAAGTAGGAGAAAGGTTATTCATCGCCTCTGCATCTGCCCAGATTTTGGATCAGCAAGGTGCAACTATCTCGGAGAGTTATCTGTCAGGACTTAGTCCAACCAACTCCTCCTTGCGTCCTTAAGCGGGATTCTTGCAACCTTAAATTGCTTCATTTACTTCTTAGTTAGGGTGCATCTGAGGAAGAATTAGAAACACAATGGACAACATTTAAATTTGAAATCGTGTGTAGACTTCCGAGACTAGGCGTCCATGTCTTTTTTTGCGCATTTCATTAATCCATTAAACAAGTGACAATGCAGCGGTCGCGCTTTGATAGTTCACAGACCACGGAAGCACGAGCAAAAATTTGTAGGTAGAGCTGCTTCTACAAACTCGGGCTTTTGACAGTTGTTAAACAATTTGCTCTTATTTACTCGTGATTTTTCATTGTTGACAGGCTGAAGCAACTGTTTGTGTGCGTAATTAATTTTTTGTAGCGATTTTATGTGAAATAATAGATTTTTTTCTGGTAAACTTGTGAAACGCGCGATGTATTGTGATTTAGAAAACCGAGATTGCTGCGCTTTAACAACGCATTCTCGTGAGCTCGATAAAACGCTTACCAACGCCTGTTAAGGCCCGACTACGAGAACGTTGGCCTTGAAGTACCAGAGTTTGAGAAGTTTGCAATTCATAGTGAGATCATATAGACCTTAAGGCAATTTTAGCATTTTTTTCCTGGTAAACTGAATTTTAGATCATTTTGCTTTTGAAACGCGCGTCTTTCGTGGTGATTTGGAAAAGAGAAGGAGCCCCGCTTTGACATAACCTTCTCGTAAGCTCGATAAAACGAGTACTGAAGCCTATCAACGCCCGACCGCGACATTGGGATTTGGCCAAAAACCGAAAATTAATAAAACTAAATTTACAAAAACCTACTTTTTCCATGGGTATTGCCATCCGACATAGTTTCCTCCATATCCAGCGGGTTGGACTGCACTCGTAAATTGTGTCTGTATCGAAAAGTTGATGCAACTGAAGTACGATAAGCCTCGTCTAAGGTCGAAATAAAACTAATTTTTCACTAAACACGACTATTCTTTGCAAGACAGTGTACAAAATTGGCATTTGAGTTGAAAGCTCACAGCGATAGCTTTTCATTTTCTATTTCGAAATTGGGTCAATCAGTTCTATTGCTAAGTCATACCACAGATTTTTTTAATTGAACCGAAAAAAGATTGATTAGACCGTCGCAATAAGCCTAAAAGACTCGTCTCGGAAGTCGTGATTATGGAGACATTCATGCCGCGTGAGCAAACCGTTCCGCTGCCGTGTTCCTCACCGTATCATGGGTAATTCCCACAAAAGCAAAACTAGAAAATCTCATTTTGGCCCAGTTAGCCAATTCAAAATTTGAGTGTTACCGTTCCCTGAAGAAGAGATTTTTTTCACTAGGAAACGTCTGACAATAGTGGGCTTTAAGAAAGAAATCATGTGGTATCGAGTGCAACAGGCTTCAAAGTAGATGGTGCCCTTCTCCACGTCGTCGTCCTAGCTTGCTTCGGCTACCTCTATAATACTTGATGTCTACAGGACGACGAAGGAATCGAAAATGCCATAAGATCTCTTCCACAGAAAACAACGCACGCTAACGATTTGATTGCGTACATTCTGCCCGGCCGGGCGGACACACTTTGATGTCCGATAGCGTGAATTGCCCTTTTGACGGTTAAATAGTCAGCGGATGGGTATATGCTGGGATATGCTGCTGGTATTGGAATCGCTTTAAGAACCTCATACTCATCAATCGATATTAGAGGAGTTCTAATGTCGAAGATGACATTTCGTTAGGATACGATAAAACGATAGGGAGATCGTTCTGTTTCCCGTCAATTGTAGGGGTAAGTGATTTCGAATGACCGATACTCGTTCCTGAAGCTCATCCGGGGTATTGATGAGCGATGAAGACACCGATGAAGATCTGCTAATGCATCTAGGAGGGAGTTCTGCTCTTGTCATGGCCACGGTAGAGTGAGAGAGGTTCAAGGTCTGACTACAAAGTAGGGGCTGCTGCGATATGACCGGTGTAGGCTCAACATGTCTCTCTGCATGGAAGCAACGATTTTCCAAGCCGAACCTTTGCACATTGCATTTAAAAAAAAAAACGAATAATATTGAAATACACATATTCTCAGATAGCCAACCGGCACTAAAAGTCACGCCTTTAACTCTAAGGCTGCCAGGGAATGTCACAATACACTAAGCACACTGGCAGAAAATAACAGACTGAATCTGGTCTGGGTGCCAGGACCAGGACATGAAGCCCATTAAGGCAATGACAAGGCTGACATACAAGCCAAGGCAGGGGCTCAGATACCCTTCAATGGGCCCACCCGTCTTTATGGATTCAACACACACGGACAAGTGATTCAGTTTTGGAACAACCAGGAGTGCATCAATCCGTAGGCACTGTGGCCTGCTGAAGGAAACTATGGAACACCCACCAATCGCGAAAGTTTCAAAATGATAAACAGGACATTCGCAACAGGGAGAGACTTTCAAGAAATCCCATCATCACCATCCCAGCACTTGACTACGAGGCCAAAAGAGGGGGGCACAATAGATCCTTAACGTCGCAGTACTAGCGTCTGTATGACACACCCCAAACTCTTCAATTCAAGACTGGAACTTGTTTACCAAGCTTGAGAAGTGGGAAACACACCTGTTAGTTGGACAGCCACCGGCGCTTGGGCATCACTTTTGAGGAATACCAGAGTCTCTGTACGAAATGCGCCTTCAATGGGTTATGACGGTGATCCATGGACGCTTTTGGTCACGCGTAGGCTTTTCTTTATTTGAACCAGTCAGAGTGTTGATAAGACAGCCGACTTAACTGCAACTGAGACGTCGCACGAAGTGCTGATGATCTTCTGCCTTTCTAGAGGTCGGTAGATGACCGAGAAGTGACGCAGGAAACGCATGCAAGCCCGATGTCCTCGTCGATCCCTTTCGATCCGCGGTGGCACATGAGGAGACAGGGACTATAATGCAGATTGATGGTCGCATTTCCTCGTAGTGACGACAAGATGTTCGGAGACGCCTCTTCTTAATTTACCCATGCAATAAATGTCTAAGATGACGTGCACATATGGAGAATGACATCGACCCACTTGGTGTGACCATTCAGCAGCTATTCAGGGATCACGCTAGCGGAAGAGTCTTGTTGGTTGGCGCCCAGGTCCCCTCTAGACTGTAGCTAGAAAAAAAGTCTCTTCAGCGTAGACAGCTGAGTGAAGAGGGCAACCTTCCGATGTGGTGAAGTCCGAAGATTAGTAAATATATACTTCCTTCAAGCAGCTGCGTACTTAGACAAGGTGTCGTTCAGCATGTTTGAAGGATCACGAACGCAACGCTATGCGCTATTATACACAGCATGCCTGTACACTACCCCTAGGGCATTCATCCGCAATCCTGTTGTCGATGGCAGGTTGCGCTGATGACAGGTCAACTAACGATCGTCGACATCTCCAAATTGCGACACCAAGAGTCTGGAGTTCAATTCCAGACTTGATTACCTCTGAGAAGTCGCTGACAATGCCGCAGTTATCAAATCTGCAGTAATCCCTGGGGCTCTTCTTCTCAACCACATCGTCGTTCTCAGAGCACTGAAAGTCATTAAGTTCATGTGGGAACATAGCACGCACAGCACGAGTGGTTCGTCAATACCCGGCAAGGATCCTTTATGAGGCGTAATTGCCAGAATTTCATCGCTCACTTGTACGGTCCCTTTTCGGTCACACATGAGGGTGGACTAAGCCCCTGTTCCTGGAAAGATGCCGTCCCCATGGAGGATTTAATCCCTGGTCCTCGGCGCCAGTTCATCACGACGATGTCATCTCTTCCTGGACGAATCCCTCTCAATGCCCTCACACACATCGTCCAGAGACGATCCATATCACCGCAACACCAGGCATACTTCACGTCGAAGAGCAAGCGATTGGAATCCGGGCCGAGCAACGCATGTAAATTTCAATCGTGCCGCAGAGCGATGCTTCATGCTTCATTGTGCAGCACCACGTGCTCTGGGACTCTCCATGCCAACGCCACCAACCGAATTGCCAGGTTCACAGGAACAATTATGATTTATGGTCAGTTTGCGGAAGTGAAGTGAATACCACCCCGCTGCGGTTGTTTTAACACCCTCATGATGTCTCTAATTGTAATTGCCTGTATTGATGCTTAATGCATGGTGTGGGTCCTCTGTTTCGGTGCTAATTTGTTTGCTCACCCGCCGTGTGCGGTGGACACCGATACGAGTGGGGCGCGGTAGGGGGTGGAAGGGCGCCCTGTTTGTTTGACCAGTTTGGTAACTACACACAAGGCTGAGGCTGATTTACACCAGAAAAAACTACTATGTTCTCAAACGTGGTTTGCGAGAAGGGTTGTGGTGTGTTTGCTTGGGCTAATTTGGGGAAGGCGTCAATGGAAGCAATAGCAGCGGGCGCGTGGATAAAGTGAGCCTCTTTAGCCGATGCATTCGGCGAGCCCTAGAGGCGGGCTGTTTCTCTGATTACGCAGACCGATGAACTCATCTTTTATTCGTCTTTAGCATATGCAGTGGATTTTACCAGTTGGGATATCAACATTTCCATGGGCAGCCAGACGGCCCCAGAAATCTTCGAACTAGTCTCTTAAACTTTTAGGTTCGAGGTATTGTTCGCCTCTAGATAAAATTGTTTATAACGAGCAAGTGTTGCGTGACGCGTACGGCCGACAACACTTGACGACACTAATGTGGGCAGAATTGAGTGAGTGGCTGCGACACAAGACGCAAATCGATTTACTAGCGTTGTGAGTTGGTGCGTCGAGACCTACGCACTTGAGCCTACGTTGCCTAGGTTCGATTCATGGTATGAGCGAAAAACTTTTCATGGTTCCACCTCTTTCGAGTCACTGACAATGCTCAAAGGTGGTAGTTCGGAGTCGGAATAAGGGCACATAAGGCTGTAGGTCCCTTCCCCTCCTGAAAGAACAATAGCGCACCGACACGAGTGGTTGCTGAGAAGCTAGGGCCTATCCCCCTACGGGCTGTGTTATTAGATGATTGGTAGAATTTAACAAACCACTAGATCAATCTTGCATTGAACTAGGCCCTGGTTTACTAAATAAAGGGTGTTTTTTTAGATGCGAAACATTTTAAATTGGCTTAAACCAAATCTTGAACTAGACCCTGGTTACGCTTAAGAAAGGGTGTTTATTTTAAATGCGAAAAATTTTGAATCGATTCGATCGACACAAAGAACGAAATTGAATTAATTTGACAGATCATTTTATTTGGCATTTATGTTGGGATATGGTTTTGTGCACGAGACTTCCGTTTGCGGCACGTTCATGGCAAAATCAACTCAGTCCAATTTCCACACATTCTTCGCAACAGACGGGAAATCAGGGTGTTGTTTGGAAATGATGTTGAATACTAGTTTCCAAGTTCAAGTGTTGCAAGATCAAGAGTATTCTTGCCGCAAATAGGCTCCTTGCAAGTCTCAACACCAGCCAATGGATTCTGTTAGAGTTTCTCAAATTGAACCATGTTTCTCAAGAAAAGTTGAACAATTTGCAAAACGTTGAAAACGATGAAAATCCAATCCAGAGTATCCTCAAAACAACCAAGAACTGTTAAACAACAATGTTGCCGCATCGAAGAAAAACACCCTTTGGATAAAAATCGACTTCTTTATTAGGTACACTCAGAGCCATGCTAGAAAATGTCGAGCTATCACAAACGTTTCTGGCTGAAGTTGTGTGGATGCAGAGAGACGATGTATCCCCATAAAATAGCAAAATCCTGCAATCGCATGTGCTTGCCGGACATTCAACGATTGTACCAAAATGAGACATAAATTCTTCACCGAAATTATCTCTCAACTTGTAGAAAAGCCTGTCGTATGATACGCAGAATGTTATGTTATATTCATTGCGAATAGAATACTACGGAAATCGGAATGTTGAAAAACGTGAAATCGCTCGCAAGAAGCGTGAGCAACGCACCAACACACTCCGCCAACGGACCCGATATCTTTCAGGGCCTATTCTTTTATTCACATGCCATATCGGTGTGACCAAAGACAATATGATATGCACGCCATACACACATTTCATTGCGGAAATATTGCTCGGGGGGTTCTTTAAGGAGACAGCAACCCCAAGCTCTTAAACAGACTGTTTGCCTGTCTCCGACAGCTGGGATTGATTTAGAATGCGTAGGATGCCTTATAACCTTTCAGAAGTCTCTAATTTTGGGAAGGGTTGCGGAAAAACGTATTAGATGCCGTGGCAGCAGCTGTCCTAGACCCCAGGCATTCTCGCACTGCCTTGGAGCCCTGAGAGGACCCGCGAGTGAGTATCCTTGTATGAGAGATATTGCTTTTGCTGAAATTCATGTGGACGAAGGGATTCGATCACAATCTGCAGGTCTGGCCAAATGTTAGATTCCGAGGCCAGTCTATTCAAAGGCGCCTGTCGTGGCGTTTTCATATTCCAGACCATAAGGCAATGGCCAGCCAGCAATGAAGTACATTCAAGCTTAAGGCGTGGGCTAGTATCTCAGCTAGTGCTGTCCGTAAAAAGGAAATTGTCCCTAAACCTAAACTAATTACCCTCAAATGGCTACCAGTTCCTGCGAGTTGGCCTGTACTCGTTATCTCCTCTCGGGCATAGTCTGCCTCCTACCTCTCCTTCACATAACCCAATCACATCAGACGCAAAGCCATTTTGAGTCTATTTTTCTCGTTTCGATACGTGCCTCGAGCGTCAACCAGTTGTCAGCCGAGCCGCTGATGTCATTCCCATTTGCATCTGCTTAAGCAGTCCGCAGCCCACCCTCATTGGGAGCGTGTGCTTATCGATCAAATATCGATTCGCAAAGCAAAAAGATGCCCTGATCCTTATCTTCATAAGGACAACACACACACAGACATTCCCGGCATTCTCACAGCAGCCGCCTGTCCTCATCCAAGTGAACATGTGAACATCTCAGCGTGCGTCTTCTCCTTTTCTATTAACTACAACAATACACCTCTAACATCGACACACTGGAAATGATGGCAATAAAGTTAAATCACTACGGTGGAAGATGTCACGTACCGCAGAACAGAGCGAACCCATCCGCCCACATCCGCTTCACACGTGAATCCCTCAAATTACCTCAGATTATGTCTCTGTATCTGGTCCGGGTGCCGCCCCACACGGCGTACCTTCACGCAGCCATTTTCATTGGAATGCGCGGGTGCGGGTCGACTGGGTGCCACCGCTGCAGGGAAGACGGAGAAATGAGTTGTAACGGAAAAGTACATCCGTGTTGAATGAATTGTGCGTATCTAAGATTCCGGACGCGTATTTGAGTACCGACAAACTGCTTTCCGTTCTGCTCTGAGATTGTTTTCTTTTTCTTCATTCATTCATCCAGCCCCCCTCCTAGCACCCTTCTAGCCGTTATTTCTTCTGTCATCCCCCTGCGGCCATCCATAAGTGAACCCCGCCCATTGGCTTAATAGAGTAATAATGATTATCACTGAATTTATGCCGAGCTGGAATTAATTGAAATCCCTTGCCAAGAAGGGACAAAGAGAGAGAGGGAGAGACGGAGAAGGAACAAGGGAAAGTTTGCTGTCGTCCGGATAGAGTTGAGTTTATGAGGACGGCTCCCAGGGGAGGACAGCCTGGCTTGGGGAACACGCAGAGAATCAATAGGAATTGATAACAAATTCTAACGAGGGCGAAACCACTTGACTTGAGTTGTGCTTTTCTTGAAGTCGATGACTGACCTTTTCCTGCCGAAGTCGGACGGACCCGGCAGATGCCGGGTAAATAGGGATGTTCAATGAAACGTGAGACCTTCAGTATGATTCAACTTGAGGTGTCAGTTTCACGTCGTCTCGTTTTTTTGTTTTTGAGAATCCAAATGAACATTCTGGCACTGTTGCTCAGGATCTCATCTACCTTTACGGAACTTGCACCTGACAGTTCACTGGGTCCATTGTGGGGCCACACAGAGAGCCCTCGAGTTGTTCCATTATTCACCGAAAAGCCATTGATGCTAGAAGTCACCTTCGCACCTAGTGTGGCGCTCCAGAGGGAACAGGGCTCAATCGCAATCTTTCGGTAGCTGGCTCTAATTCGAGGCGTGTTCTAGAGCTATGTTCGAGCCCAGGACGGGGGATGAACATTGCGGCTTTCGTCTCGGCAGAAGTACAACCGGCAAGCTTTTCACTCTTAGAATGGTACTCGAGAGTATGCCAAACCGATGTGCGACCGAGTTCCTCGAGAAACTGTTTTGATGCCCATTCAGTATTTTTACGCAGCTCTGTTCGGGTTAACGGTGCTAACTCAACACCTTTCACCGTGGGCGTTGGACTTCGCCAAGGGTGCGTCTTGTCACCTCTTCTTTTCTTTTTATGTATGGACTGGATGTTGTAGCGCTGCCAAGGTGAGGGAAGAGTTGGGGGGTAAGTCATCTAATTTTTGATGATGAATGACTAAGATGACTAAGTTATCGTCACATCAGTATTTATTCCAACTCTCCCCATGGCCCTGAGATATGGGTAATGACCGAACAAATAAGATCGCTTATACAAGCCGCCGAGAAGAGATATATTCGTGCTGTTGGGAGAGTAACCCGCCGAGAAACACGGCAGCGAGTGAAGAACTCAATGTTGAGTAGCTGATCCTTCGAACGGAGAGGGCTATCCTTTGATGGTTTGGTCAAGTGGCACGAATGCCCCATCATCACGATTTCCGCCACGTTCCTTGAATTGGACAGACCCAGGATGAGATGGTTGTACGAAATCATGCGGGTCGGTGAAGATAAGATGAGATGAAGACTACTGAAACTTCTGAAAATGCAACAAATGATGGAATCAGTTGTAACTCAAATAATTCACGTTTCAGCGTGTTTAAGTTTAAGCGTGAGTAGACTTTATGGATTTTAAGCCGTCAACTAGACAAAGATTGGCGCAAAATGAAGAAAACATGCCCCCCGTAGTGGCCAGTATTTAAGAAAACCCACAACTGTCGATTCCGCACCGATAAGCTGAATGGGTGCATCTCTGAATCTGAGTCAAACCAGGACTCAGATTCAGATTCACACGCTCTTTGGTCGATCCATACATTTTTTATCAATAATTTGATTGAAGAGACTAATATTGCAATCCACCCGATCGTCCTTAATAGAGCAATAAGTTCCTGTTTTTGTAAATATTCACATTTTTTTCACACAAATATTTTGTTGTTTTTGAATAACCGTAGTGGCACTGACCAGGTCATGGGCAGGAATGGTTGGAAAATCGATTGGTAAACAGAACGTCATTTGCAAAATCGTATCTTGACTTCTTCGTAATTTAAGTTGATGACTCTCTAAACGGCTACACCATGAATCAGTATGGTTTGAAAAATAGTTTTAAACAATATTGTCGCTGCTAAGCCCAACAAGAATTTTTGTAACTTATAAAATTAAGTACAAGTAAACTCTTGTACAGCGATGAGTAAAAGACCGAACTTAACAAAGACCAATGAAAGCATGCGCAAACCTTTTTTGACATCATTAATAGTTGCCTCTTTCGTAAGAAAGAGACACACACACTTTCAAAATCTGATTAAGCGCTCGATGACAAATATAATTTTGTTACGAATTTTGTTACCCCTGAAAACAGAAGGGGCACTACCTACGCAAAATAATACACCAATTAAATTGAGTCGAAAACGGTTTTATTAATTTAGGCTTTTTGCTTAGTGGCGCCGTTTTTGTTCTCAGCATGCGACATATTGGCTTCAAAATTAATCGAGAATCAAGTTACTACCTTACACCTTTGCTATTTTATTTAAATTTCTGGTCATCTTTTACGATTGGTTTTGAATTAAGGACAACCCCTAGATCTTGTATCGCACTGACAACTGAAGGAGATCTACTTCGAATATCGTACTTAAATGCCCAAGGTTAACAATTATTAGGGACTTAAATATAAAATAAATGAAATTAAAATAAATAAATTAAAAATAAATATTCATTTGAAATAAGCCCTCGAAAACATCCCTTAATTCCAGGCTGAGCATTTTAACACATACCTCATTTGGGTGGCGGGACACAGTGACATACCGGCCAATTGCAAAGCCAACGAACTCAATAAGTGTGGCACATCCTCCACTCAAACAATGCGAGGTGTTCCCCCTTCCATGCCAATTACCACAGCTCACCATCTACTAAAAATACACACAATCAACATCACTGATCGAAAAATAGGCTAGGAGTTACCACTTGTCTAAAAACAAAGGAAATATGGCCATCGCTTAATATCAAAAGATCGCACAATCTGCTCAGACTCAGCAGATCTTCACTCAGGACGCTCACCGGCGTCATAACTTGGCACCCATGCCCGTAGTTTGGGGGTCCCCTGCTGCATGAATGAAGAGGAGATTGAAACCACAGATCACCTACTCTGCTCGTGTAGCGCGCTGGCAGGTCGTACATACTTACACCAAGGGACCTACTACTTCAACAACTTCAAAGAACTAAAACGCATCAGTATTAGCCGGCTAAATCGCTTCGTCACAAGCACCAACTGGTTTTAATGGTTTAGGGGAATCAATCCGCTTGGTATCACAATGGGCCTACTTTGGGCCGAAGTGTGGCTGCCTTCTGCCAGTATGATCTAACCTATCCTAAGTCCTCCGCGTCAGCAACGGTTAAACATTTCGGATAAGGAACATCCGGAATATCGTATAGAGATAAGTTGGATTGAAGTGGTCTCAAATAACTGCCTTGTGGAGGGCATGGCTTAAGGCGCCCAACTTGTTTCCTACTCGACAGACATGATCTCAACCAAAATAGAACCTCCTATCAAGGCCGGTGAACTAGTATTTCGCCTTTGAGCCAAACAAAAAAAAGATACCGGTTGTCAAGGGTTCGGTCTCGGTACTGGTGTTGTTCATACTGTTTAGTTTTGGTGCAGAGGCAGACGAAGTCCGAGGTTATAGCTGCCTACGGTCGAGTCGTCGATGTTGTGCGTCCTTTCCCGATGACAGCATACACTTCGTTTTGTCCTTGCTTACGCCTAGCAGTCACATGACAAAGCGGCGAATCGATCGCAATCATACCTGGACCATCGAAGCTGGCTTGGACTCTGCAGACTAAGCGTCGTCGGATGTCCTTGTAGAATTCGGTGATCCGCTGTTGGGTACCAAGGTAATGAAGGAGTGGACAGTCTCGCGAAGAAGGGCTCGTAGATTCGAGAATCTATGGCTGTCAAAAAAACGTATACGCCACGCGCCTATTAGACGAAGCCCTAGAGGGAGCCAATACCCACTGGCTCAGCCGGAGCACTGCAGCCACAGGGAGGGCCCTATGGCCGATGCTGAACAAGAAGAGATCAACATCATCGATCAGCTTTGCCATAGGTACACGTGCAAATCAGTGAACATATCGCACAGCGATTTTTGCAAAAGCTGCAGAGACGAGGAAGAAACAGGATCTAATCAACATCTGCTCTGCAAATGCCCAGCACTGGCAACGAAAGGAGGAGTGTTTTTCAGACTTAGGCGGTGTTAGGCTCATAGGAACCCCTTGATCCCAACTTCCTAAGTTTGTGTCACAGTATACCGCGGTGAATATTCTCTTAGTCCTGTCACATATCACTGTCACTTAAACGTCACATAAAGTGACTAAACAGAACAAATTTGTCACAGTTTTAGTTAGGTCCTGCGACTGGCAGCAGCCTGCCCAGGTCCGTCAAGGATGGAAAGCAACTATCGCTCAGGCTCAGACCCAATTAAGGTCACTGTTGCCAACCCCACAGAAGATCGTGAGAGCCTGGAAGGTGCTCTTCGTTCATGAATACTTGGAATCCCGTGTGAAATTATTTTTCAAACAACCCCGACACCTTTATGTTGTGGCCTTGGCACTGACTGCACATTGGCTCTTATCTTCGTTGTCTTATGTGCAAGTCCCATCTCCGGGCAGATCCAACACGGACAAGCGCTGTTGTACTGGCCAGTCGACAATGCAATCGTAGTCCTGATGAGTAAGTAAGAATATTATGTTCTCCTATTACGTTCACTCGTGAGTACCTTAAGCGCTTGAAGAGCTTGGCCCAGTCCATGTACTTACTCAATCGATAGGCCACTGGAACGGCAACTTGAACGATCGGCATTCTGGTCAAACTGCATTTTATCGTTCGGTTTACCCTTTTGGGAGCATCACAACGATTTGTATTTGAATGCATTTGTAAACCTCATCGGCCTTTTCATCTGAAACTCCAGCCTGCGCCGGCCATTACTTGGTCTCCCAAATTGAATGTGAACGCATTCAGTAAACACTTGTGTCAGATTGCATCTTTCGACCTGACAAGACGGCATCTCTCTTTGCACTGACCTCTGTCTCCTCGTGATTTAAACTTGATCTCTTTACAAAGCATCACTCCGACTGCCGCACGAAACAATTGTCTGCCGGGCAAGAGCATCCCTGCAAACTTACTGCCACACCCGGCTCCAGTGTCACTCTTCAATAAACAAGAGACGAACAAATTTATGCAAAGTTACTGCTCCGAATCACAGCAACGCCTGAAAACCATCTGAAACTCTCAGATTACTGGAGATTTCATCGCCACAGGTATCCAATCCAGGGTGGACATGCCAGTCGCACGCCCAGTCCCACCACCCTGTGGACCAATATTCATTACGCCACCACGCACTCGGCTAAGAGACATCTTTATATTCACATTAAATCAGATACATTCTGATATTTGGATTTGATCGCAATAAATTACCATTTAGACACCGATGCATCCGTCTTTGGGCTGTCATGGCATGGCATGCCACTCTCCCTGGCTGTGCGGCGGCGCGGGAGGTGCGCGGTCGTCGTCGCCGGCAATCGGTGTTGCTGCTGCTGATGGGCCAATGTGACGTCGTCCTGGCCTGGCTACGGTTCAACCGCATGCGGTGAATGACGACGTCAAAATGTTTGCTAATGCATTGAGGATTTGTGGCGTCCCCCTTCCCGACCACGCTGTCAGACTGTCTTTCGGCAGCCCGTGCCACACATGGAGATACAAATGTGTCCTTATGAACAGTAAATACCGAGGAATGTTTGTTTTTTAGGCGGTGACGGTGACGGGCGGGTGGATTGCAAGGACGAGATGCTGACGCTCATGCCGATGTCGATGCCATTGCCGTGCCAGTGACAAGCGGAGAATTGAATTTATTTTGTTTATGAAAGGAATTAAATCTGGATCTGGATACGGCTCCGACTCTGGCGTGTCGGGTGGGTGGGGTCCGTTTATAGACACTAACCCGGCCACGTGACACATAAATGTTTAGTAGAGACATTGAGGTTGTATCGAAGTGTGCATTTGGAGATTTGGTTGGCTCCTTGTTTCTGTTTCTATGGCGTGCTGTGGTTGCTGCACAAGGAGCTCGATGCGATCTGTGGGCCATTGCATGGAGTAATCAGTAATTATTCTCTATCCCGCTGCCAGATAACGAGGACGAGGTGGATACTTTGAATTCTGAAAGAGTTGAAATTTTATGAGGAGATCCCAATCCCGTGCGGATTGGAGCGAACTTCGTAATTAGATGAAAGGATTGCTGGTGCTTTTAAAAACTACACGACTGTGCTCTTTAAACTTGATCCTCTTTCGTTCATCCTCCGAAAGTGGTTTTCGTTTCAGTACAACTCAGACTGTGTGCGGAGCTCAGTTGTGAAATATCACGTCCCTCGGAAGATTGTCAAGCCACAACCAATGTAATTCAAAGTTAAGCCAATGGCTCAGAAAATCCGCCGCATATTCCTTGGATGAAGTCATCAAAGACGCAAGTTCAACAAACCTTATGCGTCAACGACACTATATGCGAGTCATCACATCTCCCAAAATCCGACGACTCAACAGCATCCGCTTTTAATGACACACGCCACCACCGCCAACTGGTCCTGATTTTTCGCGACACGCTCCAGTTGTCTGCGTTGCGCTTAATGAACTCCCATCTTCATCAGCAGTCTGTCTGAATGTAGTTTTTGCAAGATGCATGCACCGACTTGCGTGTCTTTGGTTGGAGTCCTTAAGTCCTTCTACATCTCCTCTCTCTCTCTCTCTCTCTCTCTCTCTCTCTCTCTGTGTCTCTCCCACTCTCCCCAATCGCCATTCAAACGCGGTAAGATGTCACACAGAACTCGGTTATTAAGCATATTTCTGCTTTACGGAGTAATTGGGGGAAAATACGTTCGCCGAAGAATGCAGAGAAAAAAACAGAAAACACGAGGAGCACCCACCAGTCAGATATGCGAGAACGAACATTTATTTCCACCCTGTGTGCACACCGTTAACAGCTGAAAGCATTTAATTATTCACAAAGCAAAGAGGCTAATTATCCCATGTACATGGAAGCACACCAAAGATGGGAATCCCTCGGAGGTGCGGAGGAGGGGGTTGATCTTGCGTCTGCATTTTGGTTCGTGAAGCTTTGCTTTCTATTTACCGCCTTTGAGGGAACTTGACGGAAAATTGCATTCAATGACTTCGAAGAAATCCCCAAGGAATTTCAGAAAAATGCTTGTGAACCATTTTGTGGTAGCGAAAGTAAAACAAATTTAAGGATTAATTTGTACTCCAATGTGCGGCCTGGATCCTGCAGCAAGCAGTCGCTCTTAGGCCAGTGTAGGCAAATTGTGTAAGCTTGGATTCAGTTGGTGTTTATCACAAGCAGCTTATACTGACGCAATTCAGTTTGTTGAAGTAGGAGGCTTTCACCTGCGGCGTTACACGATCAGAGGAGGTGATCTGTGGTTTCTATCTCCTCTTCATCTATCGGGCTGCTGTCGAAACCATTGTCTGCGACACCCATTCTGTGTATGCCGACTACGCAGTGTCCGCTTATGACGCCGAAGATCATCCTGAGAGCGAGCCTGCTTAGTCTGAGCAGGCAGAATGATCGTTGAAGAGTAAGTGCTTCGACTCAGTAAGCAAAAAGTGCTACAATGTCCCAAGGGTAGCAAAAACGTGTGGTAATTTGTAAAAAACATAAAAAATTCCGCCTCTTATTCGATTGGACAGGCATTCTGGAGATGACCATAAGCTCTGATTTATCCACGTTAACCTTCATTCCAGCATCAGCACATACGGCCACAACCCGATCGAGTGCGCGCTGGAGTTCCGTCTGGGAAGATGTGAGGAGAACTAACGAAGCCAACCCTCCCGAGGAAAACCGGAGTAAGTTCAAACGGGCCAGAAATGACTGTAATGCAATTATAAGACGTGTGAAATTCTCGTATGAGCAAAAGTTGAGGCAAGACGTGCTACAAAATCCCAAGGGTGGTAAAAACTTGTGGTCATTTGAATGCCGCCTCGTCTTCAATTCCCACGCTCATTTACAATGACATCCCCGCTGTCAGCTCTTTAGACAAAACGAATCTGCTTGCGGTGCATTTTGTAGCCAGCTCAACACTGCCAGATTCCAATATGTCGCCACCTGTACTTGAGAGCGTTGATTTCACCATGGGACAAATCCACTTCCGCACTCGTACAGTTGCAAGAGTACTTAAAGATCTCGACGTGCACAAATCCGCTGGCCCGGATCCCCCTACACTTCTGAAGAGGTGTTCTTCTGCGCCGGCAAAACCACTGCGTAAGCTTTTTCATCTATCCTACTCTTTAGGTTTCTTTCCGAGCAGCTGGAAAACAGCATTTGCCCAACCCGCCCTAGAAAGGGCGTCCTTCACCCACCTCATGCCGAACCATAGCACTTATGTCCCTTCTTAGTTCGTGAAAACGCTGATAAATCGTCAGCTTCTGAAATGTCTTGAATCGCGGAAGCCTATCAATGACCGGCAGTATGGTTTCCGCAGCAACAGGTCCACTGAGTAACATGGCTTACTATCGGCATTCGGTGCAGACTGTACTTGGCAGTGTTTCTACTTATCCAAGCATGGCCCCAAGCTACTCGCGTGATAAAGCTGTGCATCGATGGAGAGCGGTAAAACCAAGCCAAGCCTAAGCTCTCGCGTGATGTTGCTATGCATTGGATGAAAAGCGGTGCAACCAAGCCAAGCCTAAGCCATGTGCTTGAGATTGTCCAAGCGCGCGCCAAGCCAAAGAACTCACGTGATGCTGCTGTGCACTAAATGAAGAACGCCACAGCCAAGTTACAACCGAAGCCATCGATAACGTTGTATATCGTGCTTCTGTCTTGTTATATTGTCTTAAGTTAAGTCCTGTTAGTTTTCTGTGCTAAAGGTTAGAATAATAGATGAAGACTCACTGTATGTTTGGACTCAAGAGAATAAAAATTAGAATATTTGGGCGTTTAATTTTTTTTTTTTTTTCGGCGACCACGATTGGCTTCCACACATATAACTACTGGCGTTCTGGTAGCTTACCCAC
This sequence comes from Eristalis tenax, assembly GCA_905231855.2. Classification (NCBI taxonomy): domain Eukaryota; kingdom Metazoa; phylum Arthropoda; class Insecta; order Diptera; family Syrphidae; genus Eristalis; species Eristalis tenax. The sequence continues at coordinate 13,709,839 of HG993126.1, read as the reverse complement.
TGAAAAGTGAAACAAATCCTTGCACAATGCAGGTGAAAGCAAGATCGTTGCGCTTGATATTTCTAAGGGATTTGACAGAGTTTGGCATCAAGCTCTCTTGTCGAAAATGCGTGCCTGGGCACTGATGGATTCTCTCTTCTATGGATCAATTCAAACTGTTTTGGATGGGTTCAGGTCTGATATCCACCAAATAAATGCTGGTGTTCCCCAAGATTCTGCTCTGTCTCCGACACTCTTCCTTATTTTTAAAGAGTGGTTTTTTAGCTATTATCGTTTTGGCAACACTGGTTTAAACAGCTGACGCACGTTTCGTGTTTTGTTTCACTGTCAAACATCTTCAGTTTGGTCTATAATTTAACCATGAATCGTCTTACAAACGAACAACGCTTGCAAATTATTGAATTTTATTATCATAATGCGTGCTCTGTTAAGAAAGTTCATCTCGCGCTTCTTCCATTTTATGGTCAGTTTAAGACGAAGCTCATTTTTGGCTCAATGGGTACGTAAATAAGCAGAATTGTCGATTTTGGAGTGAATATCAGCCAGAAGTATTGCAAGAGCTACCAATGCATCCAGAAAAAGTCACAGTTTGCTGGTGGCATCATTGGACCGTACTTCTTCAAAGAAGATGCGAATCGTAGCGTAACTGTGAATGGTGAGCGCTACCGTGAGATGATATCCAACTTTTTTTTGCCCAAAATGCAAGAGCTTGACTTGCACGGCATGTGGTTTCAACAAGACGGTGCCACTTGCCACACAGGACGCGCAACAATGGGCTTATTGAGAGGCGAGTTCGGTGAACATTTTATTTCCAGTTCGGGACCCGTCAATTGGCCGCCTAGATCGTGCGATTTAACGCCTTTTTGTGGGGCTATGTTAAAGCTCATGTCTATACAGACAAGCGCGCTTCAATTGACGCATTGGAAGACAACATTGAAGCATTTATTCGTGAGATACCGGCCGAAATGTTGGAAAGAGTATGCCAAAATTGGACTAAGCGGATGGACCATTTGAGGCGCAGTCAAGTTCAACGTTTGCATGAAATAACCTTCAAACATTAAATTATATGGACCGTACTATCGATTCAAAAATTTCATGCATTTTTCTGAATTTTATGTGTTTTTTTTTTTTAACTTTCCTATAGCTTTCAAATAATCACCCTTTTTTTATTATCTCTTGTCTGCTACTTCTCATCCAATCCATTCATTCGCTGGTGACAGCACGGTCAGCTTTTCATATTCGTTCCAAGCCGCACGAACCCGCCCTTCGGCCGTAGCATTGGAACGGCAGCGTATGTAAGGCACATTGCATCCCGATCCCGATTGGCAGCGTGATAAATTGGGGAAAGAACAACCGAGTGGAATTTAATGCTTCAAAAGCTCAATGCTGTCTGCTGTCACTTGCTGTCTGCTGTCAACCTGGTTGTGTCATTATCCATGAATGTCGCCTGTGTCGATAAAACTCGAAAACTGTTCCTCCTTGACATGTGTAAATCAAACCATTTAACTTATTTTTCTGTCTGTTTGCTTTCGCGGCTGACTTAGAACTACGAGTAACTGACAAAATATTTCAAAACTTAAAACTAGGTGCATGTCCCATGTAGCCAGACGACAGGTCACCCTATCCGTTCGTGGCTCAGGTGTCCGCTCGTTGTCGATGCCTCGTGTGTCCGTTGGAAAGGCGATTCGCTGCATTCCATGACATACGGAGCTGATGTCGTTGCCCGTGGGAACTGTATCATGCATTGTTCGCATGATGAAATGTTGCGGGCGTCGACTTGTATCAACACAACCCTAGTTGTAAAACAGACACGAATTCAATTTGGTTAAATCACCCTTTATTCGACTCCAGTCACTACGATCGCGCTGGCGATGACCGACTGTGCCCGAACAGTTTCTGCCGCGGTTTTATATAAGTTAAGGACTCATCACAAAATTCCTATTCGCGCCAGACGACATTAGACGCCGTGCACGAGCAACCACTAGCAACCACTGTTGCAGTCGCAGTCTGCCCTTGAACCAGCAATTCATCTGTCACCCACCAGCAATAGAACACTTGCATGTTGCACACGAATCACTTGACACCCAGCATTCCTTCTCCATCCCATGTCCATTCTGTTGTCCTCACATGCTTAGTCTTAGAGTAGATCTCAATAAAGTAAGACCTTTTTTTAAATTTCTCATTGAAGGAGATTCATTTAGAACAGCGGGCAATTGATGCTACAGTTGGAACGGTCACATATTTGAGGTCGCCAAAAATGCTGCGAAAAGCTTAGGTTTCCTTAGTCGATGCAAGAAATATTTCACCCTCTCTGATTTGGCTTTACTTATAAGGTGTATATCCGCACCAAACTTGAGTACAACCCTCATATCTGGTCTGGTGCCCCTAAGACCACCCTGCAGATAGGATCCAAAAGCGAGCGATAAAACTTATAGGAAACAACAATGTCGCAGAATCATTAGACTCCCTCGAACATCGACGTACCGTCGCGTCTTTGCCCGCATTTTGTCGCTATTTTAACGATGCTCAACTGAGCTTGCCAACTGCATTCCACAAGCCCATCAGTTTACCCTTAAGCCCACTTTCGGACGCACAGTTAAATTCGGAGACTCATTCTTCAGCCGCACCACACGAATATGGAATGCTCTGCCCAGCCTAATATTTCCCACAGACTACAATCCGCAGATATTTAAGACCCATGTGCACAGGTGCCCCCCGTCAACTGACCTCCTCGTGGTGGGGGCTAGCAACAGGTTGGGTAGTATCCCAAGCCTGGCTAACGAAGCGCAACCCCCTCATGACACACAGAAATAAATTGGCATCGGATAATGCCTACTCTGGTGTGCCAGGGCCTCATTTGGAGCCAAGCCTGAATGGTGGCAGTATGCGAGCGTCTGTTGGCCGGCCTTTCCCGCTCGCCAGCCGTTAGGGCTTAGCTCGAAGTAACTACGAGCTGGAGCCAGGCCTGAATGGTGGCAGTATGCGAGCGTCTGTTGGCTGGCCTTTCCCGCTCGCCAGCCGTTAGAGCTTAGAATCAACTGCGAGCAACATATCAGTGAGCTCTTGAGCTGCTATTTGGAAGAAGGGGGAGCAAAAGGGAACGACTTAGGATAGGCACGTGGAACGTCTCATCACACACGGTTAAGGATCTCGAGCTAGTAGAGGAAGCTCCCAGTTATCACTTGGATGACGTGGGTATCTCTTCGACGAAGCAAAAGGGGTCTACTCGGACGAAGCAAAGGACTCTGTCGGGAGTTGCACCGCAAATGTCTGCACAGGCGGAAGTGGGGATACTCACAAGTCCCAGGTTGGTAGGCAGGGTATTGGAGTGGTATGTGGTACCATAGTGCGTGAAACGGATGGTTTGTAATATTCGTGTGATGAGAGGGGCTGAACTGTCAACTTGGTGTTGTGTACGCTGATAAAGTACTTCTCCCAAGACGGAAACCAAGAGTGGTTACACGCATACGGTGAGAGAAACTAGAGAACAGTAAGTTGCGGCTTTGCACGGCACCTGTCTGAAAGGTTTGAGCAACCTCCTGTTCTGTTCCATGGAATTATTTATTTGTTAACTTAATTTAAGGCCAGGAGCCTTTACTTTCTCGACGTAAAGGGGTTCTGTATTGAAGGCGCGATGCTACGACTCAAATGATATGAATCTGATGAAATTGAAAATGTCCAAGTGCCATTGGACCGAAAAGTACTTCATTTTATGTCAACCCTCAGCGAAAGAGCTTCCTCGGAGTGATAATTTTATTAGCTTTTCTTGACTTGACTGAGATTTTCTCAGGTAGCTCAACTAAATGAACAAGATCCAAGCTCCATACCAGACTTGCTGCAACTCTGGCCACTCAATTTTAGTGCAAATCAGATCTTTTATTTTTCGTTATGCACTTTGGGTGTACAGTCGTTAAATTCCCACAAAGGTCGTTCAGAGCTCGATGACTTGCTGGATGTTTTGTTTTCTGGCTTACTTCGTTGCCTCCTTGCATGTACATTGCAACTTATAGAGCTTACATACGTCGGTAGGACTGTAGGCATATCCGGTACTCGGTACACAACCCCAGCAGCGGAGGTGTACTGGTCGTAGGTAAATACGAGTAGATACTTGTTATTTATTTGAGCGATGTTAACTCACAAACAAAAACTTTTATGGGTCGGGCAGCTGATGGCAACAAGTGAAAACGGCAACATCCAGGAGAACGTTCTAAGCGCTGTTTGCCGGTGGGTACATTTGGGTAAAAGTCTGTACAAAGTCAAAATGTAAAAAAACGTATAAGCGTAAAGCCTTCATTCAGTAGATTGCCACGACGCATAGTGCTTTGAAGGATCGAACTATTTTTACAAGTCGCTGCTGTAGGTTGGTCATCTTATCGAGATGGGTCTCTGCTGCATTGCCCCAGGCTAGAATCCCATATCTGAGTCGAGACTTAGTTAGAGAGTAGTACACTTGCTTCTGGACTTCACTAGCTGAGTATTTTTTGAGATACACCATGGAAAATATACGACGGGCGTTCAATATATTCTCGGTTGACTTATTTATCAAGTAATACTATTATTTTAGTGCATTCATGTTAAATTTCATACAAATGTGATTAATTATTCGCGTTTTATCTCTAGTTAAACAGAATCATAATGGCAACTGAGACGATGATGGTGAAAATTTAATCAAAGGCATCACGCTGTGATTAAATTCTCACTAAGCAAGGAAAAAGTAAAAAAAAAACTATTCATAAAGAGATGGTGGCTGTTTACCAGGGTTCCGCACCTTCATTATCAACTGTGCAAAAGTGGTCAAGTGAGTTCAAGAGAGGCAGTGAGAGCATTGAAGACGACCCCCGCTCCGGCGCCCCGGCTTGTACGGGAGAAAGCATCAAAGAAGTCGAAAAACTTGTTCTTGAGGATGCCCGAATAAAGGTGAAAATGATGGCAGAGATAACCAAGCTTTCAATTGGTACCATTCACACTATTCTTCATGACCATCTTAACCTTTCAAAGGTCAGTGCAAGGTGGGTGCCAAGAATGCTCACAGCGCCTCAGAAAAAAGTGAGAATCACATGCTGTAGAGAGCTTTTGGAGATGTGTAGTGAGAACGCGGACGGTGTTATGGATCGAATTGTTACTGGTGACGAAACATGGGTCCACCACTATGACCCTGAAAGCAAACAAGTGTCCATGCAGTGGCATAAAAAGGGAACAGACCCCCCGAAGAAGTTCAAAGTCACTCCGTCTGCCGGGAAGCTCATGGCCACAGTTTTTTGGGACTCAAAGGGAATCTTGCTTATTGAGTACAAAAAAAAAGGTGAAACCATCCACGCCACATCCTACGCTTCCACTTTGCATAATTTGCGGGAGGAAATTAAAAAGAAAAGACGGGGTAAACTCGCATGACAACGCTCCTGTTCACACGGCGCGAGTTTCCAAGGGTGCTGCCAGAGACTGTGGTTTCGAAGAAATCCAACACCCATAGTCCCTATAGTCCAGACCTTGCCCCTAGTGATTATTTCCTGTTTCCGGATTTGAAAAAATGTCTTCGTGGAAAAAGGTTTTCGGATGATGAAGAACTCAAGTCGGCAATAAATGGGTATTCAGCAGAGAAAGAGGAAATTTATTTTGTTGAGGGTTTAAAAAAGCTTATCTCAAGACGTAACAAATGCATTGAAGTTAGGGGAGACTATATTGAAGAATAAAAACAATTTAAATTGAATTCGCATTTTCCTTCATATCGATACCGAGAATATATTGAACGCCCCTCGTGGTACTTTTCAGTTGCAGACGCAGAGAATTTATATGCTCGCGCCATACAAGAAGTTGTTGTCTATGATTCCTCCAAGGTGTTGATACGTGGTACTACTTCAAATACGTTGTTGCGAACTGAAAGTGGACAGCAGTTATTTCGGTAGTACATGTGAATATGGCTCAGTTTGCTTGGCTGGGGTACGTACATGCATCACCTTAGGTTTTGCTCCATTCACAACCAGCCCGTTAAAGTGGCACCATTTAGATAAAGCATCAAATTCTTCTTGTGGAATTTTGTTGGCTACTTGCAGGTTCTGCTGTTCTTCCACAATCGCCAAAGAAAATGAGAGATTGAGTGAAATTGCATGTCCTTGAGCAGGTGTATACTGAAACAGCAATCCCTTGTGAAGTTCAAGAGTGTGGACAAGCAAATCTTGTCAGACTGTCCATCGACTCTGAACTGTTCATTCTCTCGACCCCCGTGGGTTGGGATTTTTGTGTTTTTTTTTTCGCAGAAATCCGGACTCCCAGTTAAGCCAACATTGTGTTGAATTCAGAATTTTTCATGAATAGCACTCAAGGATAAATTGTCAGAAATCTGAGGCGAGTGTGTGCATCACCAACCTCCTGCCCCCCTACTCACTCTCTTCCTCTCTCTCTCTCTCTCTCCCTCTCTCTCTCTCTCTCTCTCATGCATTTGACACAATGTCTGTCGTCGATTTGTGACATTCTGTGGATATTCATCACTCGCCTGAATAACTCCACAATATTACAAGGTAGCAGCATTGTTTTAATGAAAGCATCACAGTCCAACGAAGCACAGAACAAAGCCGCCTCTCTCTCTCTCTCTCTCTCGCCACCACACCCACGCTGCACCCCCAAAAGGATGCCATTGACGCTCGATGAATGCCTTATTGCCAACCTATCCACCAGGCGGGCATGCATTACGAGGGTAGTAGCCCTTCGAAAGCAAAACAACAACAAAAAAAACGAAAAAAACACAAACGAAAAGAATAAATACACACGAGCTACCAGAATGTACGGGGATTCAACCGAAAAACAGGACCAAGTTTGTTGTGCATTTTATGATGTGCCCCACTCAAGTCCCGCCCGGCAGTTTTCTGCTGTTACGAAAATCTCGGCGAAAATTGGAGCGGGAAATGGAAATCATGTTTTGATGCATCCATTCCACCAGGATGGACAACTCACCTCGTCCTCGTCCGGCCTCTCCGTGCGCCAGTTGTGCAGTTCAACGGTGTGAGGGCATATAATGAAAAAGTTGTGTTTGTCGTGTTCGATAGACCGGAAAAAATTATTTTCATATGTGGTTGTATTATATTATGACGTGAGAAGCTTGGATTTTGGTTGAATGCACTGAACGGTTGGCCAGGTGATGTGTTGGCCACTGGCACTCCGCATGACGCCGCCACCGGTCGACAGCATAAACTGATTAATGTGCACATGCACGGCGGCAGCGGCCGGCTGCTGATGGAATATCAAATTCATCAGGAATTTATAAATTTCCAAAGGACTGACCGGCCCCCGCCCCCCCCGGCACCCAGACTGCAGAGCACCCTCGAAAAACCTCGAAAAACCTCGAAACACTCGCTGCTCACTGAACCGACTGCAGCGCGATTGTTGTTATTATTATAATTCACTAATCAAATTATCAATTTTTTCTGTTTGCCGCCCCCCCTCCGAGGGATGATTGACATTTAACGGTTAGTTCATTTGATGGTCGGACGGGGCGCGCAATAAATCAACTAATGCCACCGCGGAATGGCATCAGCAAGTGGACAAGTGCAGCGGCGAAATTGAATTTATTCAGCTTTGGTCGCTGGCGGGATTAATGTTTAAACTTAAATTAGGTTTCCTATTTCGGATGTTATTATCTAGCGGGAGGCTGTTGATGGAATTTTGGTTTTGATTCGATTTAATTCTGGCACGGCACGGCTGCACTTGCGTTCGACATTTGTAATCCGACCGTCATTAGCCGATTAAGGGGGAGTTCAACAATTTGACATGAATGGGAATCAAATGATGCGACGATGAGGGCGAGTTTGTCCAGTGACAACGATTCGGTTAGCAGCTGGATTAGACTGTGTGCCAGGTCCAACAAGAGGTGTCGGAAATATGTGAACAAAAAAACACAACATTTTTATGAAAGTTTTGACCTTAAGTACAAGACGAGAATCAGTTCACTAGATGGAGAGAGAGCATTTCGCCACTGTCAGTGCTGTGCCATCCTCCGACGCGTGCACTTGTCTGCGCCGGTGCGTTACGCGTAAAAATAACGTAAGCCCCGCGGCACCGGCAGAAACAACAACGTCGCGAGTGCCACCAAAAATCAACACAAAGTGCAGTGTAGTGAAGTGTTTCGAGTGCGATCGGTCCGCTCCGTTCTCGTCCCTCTCCTTACAAAGCCACTGCTGCGCATTCTCGGTCGCAACTCCCGTTTGATTTGTTCATGCGGGTTGAGGCAAGACTGAGAGTGAGTAGCATCTGACGTAGCGGATTTTTGAGGTGTGAATTTGTTGGTGGACAAAATCCACCAACAACGTACATCGATTGTTGTTGGGAAGCTAATCTGAAGACTATATTTCTCATCTCTTGGTAAAGCAGAGATGAGAGTCGGAGTTGGTTTTCTTGTATTTTTGGGAAGTTTGTATTTTTGGAAAGTTTTAGGGTTGTCTTGACCAATGTGCGTGGGCTTAGAGTGAATCACTTCGCTGTGTATGTCCACCTCTATGCATCAGCTGTCTTGGCGCTTAGTGAAACACAGGAAGGGGAGAATACCGATTTATGGAAACTCCATGTCCGTAAGCATTTAATCCACTACTGCTTTATTTTTAGAAGTCCAAACCTGGAACTGTTTCTCACCTCTCATCCTGACAAAAGTTCTACTGACATTCTGTCGCCTCTAGGCTAGTCTAACCATTGGGTCGTATCAGCTAAATTCTCGTTATCGCCACAAATAGTTAGAGAACAAATTTCTTACGAGAAAGCCGATTGGAGCGGTCTAAACAAGATTTTAGGAATTTTAACTGGTCACTATGCTTCCTCGATAGTGGCGTGGATGCCGCTGCTGATATGATCACAAACATTCCTCTGCTGGGCATGAGATCCTTCATTCCTCAAAGGGCGTGTATCAAGTCCAAGGCAAACGCATGGTATGACTCGAGCTGTAGAGAGGCTATCAGGTTGAGAGAGTTGAATTTCCGGATATACAAAGCAAACCGGAATAAGTTTAAACGGGCCAGAAATGACTGTAATGCAATTAGAACAACTTTTGGTCATTTGTTAAAAACGTAAAGCATTCCGCCTCGTCTTCAATTCCCACGCTCATTTACAATGACATCCCCGCTGTCAGCTCTTTAGACAAAGCGAATCTGCTTGCGATGCATTTTGCAGCTAGCTCAACAGTGCCAGATTCCAATATGTCGCCACCTGTACTTGAGAGCATGGCACAAATCCACTTCCGCACTCGTACAGTTGCAAGAGTACTTAAAGATCTCGACGTGCACACACCCGCAGTCCCGGATGGTATTCCCCCTAAACTTCTGAAGGGGTATTCTTCTGCGCTGGCAAAACCACTGCGTAAGCTTGTTCATCTATGCTACTCTTTAGGTATCTTTCCGAGCAGATGGAAGACAGCATTTCCCCAAAGCCCGTCCCGAAAAAGGACGGATCTTCTTCACCCATGCCGACCCATAGCACACACGTCCCTTCTTTCTAAGGTCATGGAAACGCTGATAAATCGTCAGCTTATGAAATATCTTGAATCACGGAAGCTTCTTAATGATAACAGGTCCACCGTTGATCTGATAGCTCATCTCACCGAAAAGTGAAACCAATCTTTGCACAATGCAGGCGAAAGCAAGATCGATGACGGATTGATCGCACCGGATCTCCCAGCAAATGACGTCCTTACACGTCGTGTCCACTGGACATGACATGATCTGAAAAAATCCAGTGGAGGCACCAACATCCATGTCCAAACTAACATCGTGTAGGAGAATCTTTATTTTACTCTCTGTTGAAAAGTTGGACATGAGATTTGATGTTTCCTATATGTGCACGACTTTGTTTGCATGGAGTGCTAAATTTTGAGAGTAAAAGCGAGATGTACTTCGTTGATTGGTGGTAGATGTAGCCGGTCTCGCAGGCAAAGTTGAAGTGAAGCGCCATGGCATAAAGATCGCGGATGGCTGCTCAGATTGTGGTTGCGATGCTGGGCAGAAATATGTCCAGTGGAGACGGTGTGTAAGGCTTTAGCCAATCGTTCAGTGACCATTCTCAAGAACCTGGATAACTGCCCACAGACTACTCTTGTCTCAATTAACATAAGTAGTGATATGGTACGCGAAAAGATTAGTCAGCTCAAGGATGACTTCTCGGCCTGTCCCGATGGCCGGCCTGCCATTTTCCTATATCTTTCACTTGATACTCTCTTTCGACTTTCGCCCACCCAAGTCATTTTTCCAAAATTATTCAAGGACTCCTTCACCTACGGACCCGTAGCTAAACTCTCGTTCATCCCTAAGCTCTTCGAAAGTATTATATATGACTCACTGTATTTTCACGGCAGATCTATACTTTCCCCACATCAGCACGGGTTCCAAAAGGGATGATCCATTGCGACTAGCCTAACCGAGTTCGTAGCTAAGACCCTGAAATCGTTAGAGTAAGGCAAGGAAGTGCATGGTATTACCACCGACTTCAGCAAGGCTTCTGATAAAGTGTGCCACCTTATTATTTACCTCAAACTCAAAGCGCTCTCGTCTCGGAGATCGTACCTTGTGAATCGCCAGTATAGAGTTATATTTAGATTTTCCACTTCACGTGTTCCTCAAAGCAGTCATTTTGGTCCACTGATCTTTGTTCTAATAACAAATGATGTTGAGTACTTCATTAAATTTTCTGATCTCTCTGTTTACGCGGATGAATCTTCATGTCATTGAAACCATAGCCTCAATGACTCTCAAAGGGACATAAACTCATTCTATTGGATGTATAACTTAATTCGTGCGATTTGCTAAGAGATGGCATAACTTGTATTATTCCATTGGAACATGCGTTGGAAGCCTACTGCCATTGTACGTCATTTGAGTTTATGTCATTCATTTGAAGCGTAAACAACAATAATTTTTTTTCACTCAAATATGTCGAACTTTGTACCTAAAAAAGTGTTTTTGCGTGGAGTTCTTCTTCATCACTTTAATATGAAGAAAACTACTGCCGAAAGTCATCGTATTTTGGTGGAAGTGTATGGTGAACATGAGCTAGCTGAGTGAACGTGCCAAAAGTGGTTATGAAACCTGGCCAACCAGCAAAATCAACGGCAAAGCCAAATATCCATGGTGCGAAGGTAATGCTCTGTATTTGGTGGGCTCAGAAGGGTGTGCTGTATTATGAACTGCTAAAACCGGGTGAAACCATCAATGGACAACGCTACCGAACACAATTAATCCGTTTGAAGAGAGCAGTAGCCGAAAAACGCCCGGAATATGCGACCAGACACGAGGCAATAATTTTCCATCATGACAACACTCGGTTCCACGTTGATATTCCGGTTAAGAACTATTTGGAAAACAGTGGATGGGAAGTTCTACCAGACCCGCCTTATAGCCCAGACCTTGCCCCTTCTGACTACCATTTGTTCCGGTCGATGCAGAACGCCCTCACTAAAATACGGTTCACATCAGAGGAGGATATCAAACATTGGCTTGATTCATTCTTTGCTGCCAAGCCGACGCAGTTCTTTTGGGATGGGACCCACAAATTGTCATAAAGATGGGAAAAAGTCATAGCTTCAGATGGGCAATACTTTGAGTAATACTATTGTCCAGGTTTTTTTGAAATAAGCGTTAAAATTTTGAAAAAAAAAAAAAACAGCACGAATAAGTTATAGTAACACGCCTTTTGTTTACAGCGCCCAATATTGTCAAATTGTGGCCTAACATAAAAGTAGAAGCCAAATTTTGAGCACTTCCACGGAACATATTGCAACACAACTATTTGCCTTTCACCTTGATAAGTAGTAATAGCGTCGAATACCCACCAAACATTAATTCCATACTTACCCGGTTTTTATATATTGAGCAAAACCAGTGCCACCACGATGCAGAAAGTTGTCCATCAACAGTGATGCTTCACATATGAGTCAAATTTTGCCAACCGTAAAGTTTTACAACCGAGTTAACCCGGGTTAGAATAGGTAAAGACCGAGTTGTAACCCGGATTGACGAACTCGGTTTGATGATGACCCCAAAGCAAGCAATATGGATTACAAAGTGGGTCAAATCGAGTTGTATTGTCCAATGCCATTTTGTTTCTGCCTGGTTGCCGTCAGAAATGAAGTATTATAGATTTAGGACCAGTTTTTAGGGCAGACCTCTTATTTATCCCTCAACGACGTACTTCTCTATATTTTTTTGTTTTTGGCTGCAGCCACACGGGTTAAGGCTGCCTCCCTGCAAACACAGTGCTCGTCACATTCATCACCTCATCGGAGTAAAAATCCATCCATTTCCAATTTCCTGGTCGCATGTGACAAAGTACACCTTTCGCAGCCTTGCTTTGGCAAGAGAAAACCACTTAATTTGCTTGCTGTAATCCGCCTGATGTATGTGGAACTCATCAAACAAATCTGCGAGATACATCACATTTCCCACGTTCACCGGCCTCAAATAACCGCTTCTGCCGCCCTCCTAAATCCACCGGCACTAGGAGGCGCTCAAAAGAATGGTTGTTGGGCGCTTGTGTGTGATAGCGGTATTAAATTGAATGCACACGTCTGTGAATTAATTTCCCCGAAGGCTAATTTCATCGAAACACTTTCGAGGGTGTCGCGACTCGCGAGCTCCCCTGCGTGGGCTCCCCTGCGCGAGCTTCCAACCGCGAGAATGAGAATCTTTCGCATAGTTGTAGCCGGGTGCTGGCATGCGCCATATGCCAGCGTTTTAATGGGAACACATAAAAAAGTTAAATTGGTTTATTTATGCCGTTTGAGGGTGATACCAGTATTTTTTGCGGCGACAATCCCTGCAATGTTCCAGGCGCAGCTACTGCGACCAGCCAGAGAGCCCGGAAGCCAATCCTCAGGGCGCCCGGCATCGAATTTGGTTAAACGCTGGGAAATAAGCCAGTTTCCTCCCCGATGACATCGGGGAATACACAAGAGCCAAGGAAACACTCCGCGAAGACAAATGAGTGAAATAAACGCCGCAAATTACGTGTGGGAGCACGGGCCGCACTCCGAGGACAAGAGTGAAATCAAACGAGAAACGAAAGTGGGTGAAGGCTGAACCGGGATGTAACGCAAATCGAGATTCAATTGTCGTCGATTTGTTTGCTCATTCCTGCACGAGGTCTAATTTATTGTAATTCATTTGCTGGCTCTCCTGTGGGGAGTTATGACAAATTTTCCTTTGACGAGCCAGTCCCTCGCCGCCGACAACCAACAACCGAGGGCCATCATCAACGTCGACGTCAGACGCTGACTCGTCCTCGCAGTAGATACTTTACCGAGGATTTCGCATTAAATCAGATGGCATTGCGAGGCGGGCCACAGAGGGGACCCTTGGGTGTACCTAGCTACGGTGGCGATGGCAATGGCAATTCACTCCCAAACGAGCATCGAGAAGGACACACGACGACGCAGGCGAGGACGGAAGGACGCAAGAGAGGATAAGTAAATTCTTTTGAATGCGATTGAAAGTTTTCCACATTTCTTAACGCCTCCCACCTACGCTTTCGCCGAGGAAATGGAAATCTCAGTGACATCCTCTTGGTTTGAATCAGATTGGGAATAACATCATCACTCAGTTGCTACACTGCGCCGCCGATGGGGCCGATTGATTCAGGCTCACACGCACACGACAACCGAGAAACCCGACGGGACACGAGCAGAACCCACGTCCCCCCTCGACGCCCACAGAGGCCGTCGCGCAATCACACCCGCAGACAGGGTCCCGTCCTCGTCCTCGGCCTCGTCCTCGTTCTCGTTCTCGTTCTCGTTCTCGTATCGATGTACTCAGTCATGTGGAAAACTCAATTTGCATAATAATTTTGTGTTTTTCTCTGGCTTTTCCTTGCTCGCCTCATATTTGATTTCTGTGTGCGATGCTCCTTCGTATTTGGTTTGGCCTTTTAATGCCGTGCGGGTGGGTACCTAGCACTCCTTCAGCCGTGGGCCCCTTGTTGCTCTTGCTGTGGTTGCTCTCGTTGTTATTATGATCAGGCCCGATGGGAGGTGCTGGATGGGTGGTAGGATGTTTATATTGTTACAGCCTGCGGCATTATTGCTTTTTTTGTTTGCCCCTTGTTGTTCCTCCCCCATCCCGCTGCACTGGCTGCTGCCACCCCTGCCACCACCGTCGTTGTCGTCGTCGCGGGGGTCGATTGTATTTGCTTACGAGATGTTTAAACACATTGTGTGCGAAAACCGATGGAACATTGTTGATACTTTAGCTTATGAAAGCAGAAGGGATATTTCGCAGAACCACACGCAATCCACGTGGGACATGGAACGCCATTTAAAATCAATTTTTCGTGTTTTTTTTGCAAAATTTCTGAGATCATTCGATGGGATCTTTATTGCACGCAACACCCGTGTGCGGGGAGACCATCTGAGTACACATACGGACTCCCCAGCCATTCCTCGGCATCACCCACTCACCATAAAAGTGAGTAAATTTTCAACGCCCCGAGGAGACTGTGGCTGGTGCCTTAAGGAGCTCTTTGCTTTGTGCACTTTAATGTGCCGTCCCTTGGGGTGAATTTTTGGTACATTTTCAATTTGCAAATGATGCCTGTTACTTCGTCGGAGTGCAATTTTATCGTGTCGTGCTCAATTAGAGCGACAACTGGAGGAGCTGGCGAAGAGGACAGCACTAAAGTTGCGACTGCTCACAGCCAAGCGTGAGTACGCTCGCTGAGTGCACGGGATGTCATGGGAAATGGCATCGCCTTGCATGTGAGATTGACTGCAGCAATTTAAGTGCGCTTGAGGTTGGCATGACAAACGTGACTCGGTCTCACGCATGACTCGGATTGGGCTGTGATGGAAACATACTCCCACTATGATCTAGCAAGAGACAGCCGTCTTTGCAATGACTTATAGCAATTACAGTTTTTCCAAGTGTTATGGTTCGGCAGCTGTCAAAGTTACTAATGACATCCAGCTGTCAAAATGTACAGTACCAGTGGCGGTCGTTTAATCGGCCACCATTTCACGCTTGCCGTAGATGCGAACATGCGCAATGTGAATTTCATCCTGAGGTTGGTCGTCTTCATGGCTTCAGGGCGCAGGCAATTCATCAAGTTTGAGCGCTAGTACGCTCTTTTTGATTATGCCACCAACCAGACAAATGAAAAAAAACATAGGATGTCGGCCAGAAGTATCGGTTCGGCGACGATCAGCTGAGTTAAGCATCGCCAGAGAATTTTATTTAGCGGTTGGCGTTCGGCCTCCATCCGTGCAGACGCAACACTTGAAACCGGGCGACTATAAGCAACGCGCAATTCGGCGCTGGAAGTGATAATTTCCCCCGAGATCCGTTTCTGGCTCAGTCGCTGACTTGACTGACTTGACTGATTTGACTGGCTTGACTGACTTGACTGACTTGACTGACTTGACTGACTTGACTGACTTGACTGACTTGACTGACTTGACTGACTTGACTGACTTGACTGACTTGACTGACTTGACTGACTTGACTGACTTGACTGACTTGACTGACTTGACTGACTTGACTGACTTGACTGACTTGACTGACTTGACTGACTTGACTGACTTGACTGACTTGACTGACTTGACTGACTTGACTGACTTGACTGACTTGACTGACTTGACTGACTTGACTGACTTGACTGACTTGACTGACTTGACTGACTTGACTGACTTGACTGACTTGACTGACTTGACTGACTTGACTGACTTGACTGACTTGACTGACTTGACTGACTTGACTGACTTGACTGACTTGACTGACTTGACTGACTTGACTGACTTGACTGACTTGACTGACTTGACTGACTTGACTGACTTGACTGACTTGACTGACTTGACTGACTTGACTGACTTGACTGACTTGACTGACTTGACTGACTTGACTGACTTGACTGACTTGACTGACTTGACTGACTTGACTGACTTGACTGACTTGACTGACTTGACTGACTTGACTGACTTGACTGACTTGACTGACTTGACTGACTTGACTGACTTGACTGACTTGACTGACTTGACTGACTTGACTGACTTGACTGACTTGACTGACTTGACTGACTTGACTGACTTGACTGACTTGACTGACTTGACTGACTTGACTGACTTGACTGACTTGACTGACTTGACTGACTTGACTGACTTGACTGACTTGACTGACTTGACTGACTTGACTGACTTGACTGACTTGACTGACTTGACTGACTTGACTGACTTGACTGACTTGACTGACTTGACTGACTTGACTGACTTGACTGACTTGACTGACTTGACTGACTTGACTGACTTGACTGACTTGACTGACTTGACTGACTTGACTGACTTGACTGACTTGACTGACTTGACTGACTTGACTGACTTGACTGACTTGACTGACTTGACTGACTTGACTGACTTGACTGACTTGACTGACTTGACTGACTTGACTGACTTGACTGACTTGACTGACTTGACTGACTTGACTGACTTGACTGACTTGACTGACTTGACTGACTTGACTGACTTGACTGACTTGACTGACTTGACTGACTTGACTGACTTGACTGAGACAGAGTCTCAAATGAAGGTCTCAAACTCTGGTTCCCATTGACGATTCGTCGCCACCTAAAAAAGATGCTACAGTTCCTGTGACCATATGTTGGTCATTCGAATTCACGTCCCCAATGTCTACATCTTTCCAGAGAAACAGTGGAATCCCCCCTTGATTTCTGGCTTGTAAGTATAAGTGACGACGAGTGAGGATTCGGTCATCATTAAAGTTCACCAAACCCCTGCCCAGCACTTTGCAACCAACAGTGTTATTCGGAACTTCTCCTTGCAACATCTTCAGACTAAACAGTGTCCTTTTACCGACGTTATTGTCCTTGAGCAGTGGCGGCGCTTGATAAGGGCGTCGGTCGTGGAGTGGTGCTTAACTCGAAGAAGGCGTGTCATGCAAGCAAACAGTTTCCCAATCCATGATCATCAAGCGACCCTACTCAGATAGTTTCGGTCTAATGCAGAATGAAAGAGTTTGTCTGAAAGTTACGATTACATCTCGAATGGGTGCCATTTTAGGATCCGACCACTCGCTCTGAACACAAACACACACAGACCCACGAACAGAACACACTGACTCCCCCCGGACCGAATGGACTCGAAGGTCTTATGAAAGAAAGAAGATTCCGGCAAAACCATCGTCCAGGAGAAGTCAGGAGGATTACTTCATTTCGCATACACAACCACTTGCCAGCAAGTGGTCCTCTCGCAGTTCTGAAGTTCCGTGCAAACTGCTCAATATCTTTTGTCCATTGTGCATGGGACCAGAGTAAAAATAGCCATCAACTGGCGATGCAATTTTTCCTCGTGTCATCCCCGCATCCTTGAGCACAGCGTGTATGTACTTTCATGGCCAAGCCCACGCTCTATTGTCAGCCACTCCATTCGAAGTCACGAGGATAATGCAACGAGTTCTTGTTGTTATCTGAGGAAATTTGTTCCCTAAACGCTTTGGAGCCCATCCCAGTCGGGGTTTACGTTCCTCTGCGCGCAGCGCAGCTCCTCTCGGGAATGTGAATTAGCTCGATTATAGTGAAACTTTGAACATCGCCCCCGCCCCACTGGCTCCACGGGTATCTGCAATAATTTCAAATGACACTCCGCTTTGTGCACAAGCTGACGGTGTGGTATGAATATGTTTTTGTGAGGCACTCGCAGGTAATTTGAATTAAATTCTGTGCTTTGTAATGAATTAATTGGATCGTTGTGGGAAATTGTGAGCTACAACGGTAGTTATCTTTGATACAGCATATGAAACCGCCATCAGTGTGGCGCGACTGAGATGCGGTGCAGCTGCTGACTTCGAGTTCCCTAACGATGTTTGCTTTTGTAAATTAATTTGTGAGCATGACATGAACGTCGACGTGTTGACAGTTTGTAAAGTGAAAACACTGAAGTGGGGGTGGAGTTAGTGGATGCACGCTGACGGCGGGGAGCATAGCTCTTAGGGGTATTTCAGTTTCCTCGCAGTTAACGAGTGAGTGAAGAAGATCCGTAATATTGTGTTTTCCTTCAAGACGAGGAAAGCCTGATTGTATGGTTGTTACTTGTTCGAGCTCAGAGCAGCAAGGAGCCGGCTGGACTTAAGGAAAGTCTGCAACTGTCAATCTTCAGTTCTGCCAGTCAGTCGGTTCAGAAACGTCAGTCCCTACGGAGAGTCACACCAGTGGCTCGCGGATATTTAGAACTGGCGACCGTCATCGCCGAGAGTGACGGGAATGGAAAAAGAAAAAGCGTGTAGGCACAACAGACCCGCGATAGTAGTGTCAGTGCAAGTGGCGAGTTATAGTGACGGATGTGGTTAATCTGGAGCCCTTTAAGTGGAGCGTCTCAACTTACTAGTGCTGGCCAATGATGTGAAGGAGGAAGTGCATAAAAACAGGGTCTTCTGCATTTTTGGCACTTGCTGGACCGCATGTTGGGATACAAAAGGTAGTCGCACTACGTGACATGTGAAATGCTCTTCCCAGCCTAATATTTCCCACAGGCCACAGGCCGCCGATATTTAAGACCAGGCACAGGTACCACTCTCTCCCTTTCTCTCTCTATACCTTTGGCTCGTGCAGTGTCTTGTATTAATCACCCATTGTGCACGCGCAAATTTAAAAAAATGCACCTTGACGGATGAAGGCTTAAAGCCCCCATACACACGACACTTGTGTCGGTATGCTAAAATATGTCCTGCGGGTGGGCTAGTCCGATTTCTCCTTATGCCACACATTGTGACTAAAATGCAAAGATTTTCATTTCGATCACAAGGTACATGTCATTAACTTCTCCTAGAAGTGCGATGTGTGTGGGCCTGTCCGCACACTTTCATACAACATATCAATCGCATTCCGATCTTTGAACACTGACGAGCTCTGGTATTGTAAAGCGGTAATATGGACTTTTATTATTTTTTTTTTTTTGACTAGTTCATGAAGGTCCTAGTTCATCGGGAGACATACACAGATCCTTATTGATGCGCAAAGTTTAAGATTGCTGTCGCACACACTGCTCATAGCGGTGTCCCTTCGCCGTCAAAGTCCAATGAAGATCTAATGTGTACGAATTTGTGCGGCGTTTGTGGCGGAAAGTGACACATGTGTGAACACCGAAGTGTGCACACAAGTGTCGTGTGTATGGGGCGCTTTACAGAGCCGCATTCTAGTGAACAGCTAACTTTACGAGCTGTTGCAAGCCGCAGCGACCAGTGGCATGATGTACACAAGCGAGTCATTGCACAGCGAATCCATCCATGACGTCCGAGTGTATCGCTCGTGCCGTTGTGCAACTTTTCCCATCAGCAAGTCGACATTTTGAAGATGTTTACCATTCTTATGGCTTAGGCGGTCACTTATCTGAAAACATACAAATTACATTGTCGCATGGACTGAGGATGTGCATATTTAAACTGAACCAAGACCGCTCCTCTAATGAGCAAGATAACAATCACTGCGTAAAAGCAACCAAAACTCATTGGTCTAGCAGGTCGCAGGTGAATTCTGTATACTAATTATGTTCATAACATTGAGCTTATCGATCCATCGCCAAATGGCAAAACCAACTACATCTCGTTCGGCCTCGTCTTTGTTGATCGAACGAAAACATTTCATAATTGAACGTAAAAAATTGCAATGAGAGCACGGAGGCTCACCCTAAAACTTCCAGAGGTGCACATGGAGCCTGCAAAGCATGGCCAAAGCAGGTTAAATTAAGGCAACTTAAGGTTATTTAAGTAATGAAAGAAAATGAAGCCAGGACACCAAAATTGCACCACCAGTAATATACGTATGTACAAAGCGATTCGTGTCGCTTAAACTTAATGAAGCAAAAGTTAATGATACTTGACGAAACTTAACGAAGCTTAATGATACTTAACGAAACTTAACGAAACTTAACGAAACTTAACGAAACTTCAGCCAAACTAAGCGAAGTAGTTATTATTGCTGCAGTGTTGGATTTATGCGCCTCCACTCTACAGCTGACTTAACCCTTAACATCTCTAACTCCACTTCGTAAGTGAAGTCACAAATCAGTTTATCCGTTTGTAACCGCTGTAACTGTTCACCCAATTCATTTACACTTTCAAACAATGCAAAAAACAAACAAGCAAGGCAGGAGCAGGAATAACATGCTTGATGCGACGTCTTATGGTTTTTAACGACAAAGCGAAGGATTACTCTTGCTAATCCCTTGGTCGTTGGGCTTAGAAGAAAGCAACAAAATAGACTGTTGCATAAAGGCCAAGCGGGTCCCGAAGAGGATGATGGCTTACCGAGGTGGATGACGCCGGCACGCTTTCGGTTGCACAGCCCACCTCGTCGAACTAAACCGTATGAAAAATGTGCAAGAACATGGCGAAGTAGGAGGAACCTCGAGGGATTCAGGGTGGATACTCGCTCCTATTTTTTTTACAGAGAATGTGCTTAGTCAACGTAGCGTGGTATGTGTCACCTCTATTACAGCAAATCGTATGCAAACGTTGCTGTTGTGTACAACAGTTGAACATAATGAATGCTGAAATAGCCACATGAGAGGTGATGGACTACCACACGAATCTTAAAGGGTACCAATCAACACAAGCATGCTAAAACTTGGTTACTTCCATCAAGCATGCAATCAGTCGCATCATCTCCATTGACTTTATCTTAAGCCCCATCATCACCAAACGTTTCATCGGCTCCACCATCACCCTGTTGACGAAATTCGAGTGACCGATGTGAACGCGTTGATGTTCCTGGGAAAGTTAACTGGGACAGTCAGAATTTGTTGGCTAATACGCGACCGCATGAAAAACAACCCACCGACGCAGAAAGTCGGGCTTGAAGGACACACCATACATTCGGTAGACCCGGTCACCCCCACTGCCCTTGGGATATGAAGAGACACGTCGACTCTGGCCCAGGCTAAGACCGGGATATAGGGTGACTCAAAAGATGAATCAGATTGCACAACAAGTCTCAAGACAGGGAGAAGGACGACCTCAACGCTATTTTCCAACGATCACAAGGTACATGTCATCATCATCATATTCTTGCTAAGGCAAGAATTACAAACCTTTGCAATTTTTTGCTTTAAGAGCGACCTTGGAACAACCCCGCACTAAGCGCAACTGCTGATTCCATGGCATGCTCTCCAAAGCACCAATCGCCACAGTCCTTCGATATGGCCTCCATACGGAGCCGAACATCGTTCCCGGGACCGCCAAAATGTCCATTCTCCGTCAGTCGAAAGGGGGACTTAAGGAAAGCCTTAAGTGCACACTGGCCTAAAAGCAAGTCTCAAGGACGGCACTCAACAGCCACACGGTTCACAACGACACGCCGAACAACGACCCCCCGCTCACCTCACCCAGACCTTAAATCACATACCCGAAATACTTCAGCTCCCCTCGCAGAGCAGACCTCAATTTAACTCAAATTTCAAAAGTATCCCTTAATACCTACCCGTAACCCTTGTTAATACAATTTCCAGCTCCATTCCACGGTTCATTATGAGATCCCTTTAAAGCCCACAAAAAATAAATGAAGGCAAAACTCCTGAGTGGTGTAGACGTAACCCGGCGCGATGGATGGAATCCAGGATCACACAGAACGTCTCATTCCCCAGCCGCCGCCACCGCATTCCATAACACATAAAACGCATGTTTCGCAAATACCACAAGAGGATCTCCATCCAGACACACACACGCGATTATCATCCAGTTTCATCAGCGTAAAGATTAGGGACCATCACATTAATATTTCATGAAAATTTTGTATATTTACCTCCAATTGGATTTTGTGCCTGGAATACTAAATGCGTACCGCCCCTCACTGGGCGCCAGTGTGGGTGTGTAAGACCGATGTAAGCAGATACATTTTGTCAGTTCAACGCCATCTTCATAATTTCGCTCGTTGTCGTCTTCATCCCGGGCGCTGCTGGGACTCTGTAAGTTTAGTCAAAGATTCAAAGAATGAAACTCGAGGTGAAAGCGAAACGAACACCACGGACAAACGCCACCGTCGATGTTTGATAATGATGATGACGACGTCGGCTACCGCTCCTGTAGTTCCTTTCTGCCGACAACTACATGAGCAGCCAACAACAGCTACGGCAAGAAAAATACGATTCACCTTCATTTCAGCCGGCATTCCACCCACTCACCTCGGCGCAGAGCGGCAGACACGAAAAAAGATTGCTCTTGTGAATTTTTTAGATTCCTTTCGGTTTTTTTCCTTTTTTGTTTTCCTTTCGTTCTTTTGCTGTCGGTTATCGTCGACATTATACGGTGAGCCCCGAGTCGGGGTGACTGGGTTGCATGTGGTTTCACAGAGAAATGAATTTGACATTAAGTCCCAGGGAGCCGACTGACTGGGATTCATATGAAATTGTATATTCACTCAATCTGTTCGTCGGATGAATTCAATTTTAAGTGGCCGGCTGTGCTTTAAGTGGGTGGCGAGTTGTTCGGTGCTCGATTGTATGAGAATCAAAAAGTGGGAATATGCAAAAATGTGAAATCATTGGAACGGCGACTGAGACGAAGACTCACTTGATTTGGGGCATTTGCGGCAAAGGCAGTACGGCACCCCTCAAGAGGCACTTCATTTCGAAGGGGGCACCTTGAAGCGGCACTGCGAGGAGAAGCGATGGGATGGCATCATGCTATTGAACAGCGAGGCGATGTGACTTCTTCGGACTTGGTTTAGATTGCTTTGAATATAGTCCAGTTACAGGCAAAGTTGTGCACGATTTTTTGGAGATGTCATCGGAGGTGGTTCTCATATGGATGCCATTTTCAAATTGATTTACACCGACTCCAAGGGCAACGGAATCCAAGGAAGTGACAGGACACGTCCAGAAACTTACTTGACAGGCTTTATATGGCTTATACGTACACAACTGTTCGTATAAGCTGTAGCAGTTGTTTACTCGTGAGAGAGCAATAGCACGCACAACACGAGTGGTTACTGAGAAGCTAAGCCATGGCCTACGGACAGTAGCGCCAGCAATATTATTATTGTACAGACTTGCGCCGGCTCTAAGTAGCGTAACCAATAACCGCGCAGCTAATGTCTCCTTAGCTTTGACTTGAACTTATTTTCTATTCTGTAGGCTCTTCCGTGAACAGTTATAATGTTTTTCAAAGTCCAGATATTTTTAGAAAATTTGACATGCGCACAACAATTTTAAAATGGTTCATCTAATTCTATAAATATAAAAATTGAGGCTAAAATATTTGTCGCCGATTTACGCATTAACGCATTTACCGATTTCAGCCACACTTTCACACATCTTTTGGTCTGTACATCAAAAAACCAACTTTGCTTCGTGGTTGCGTTCCAAAAAACGCAATTTGAAACGACGCATAGTGAATTATGATTTTCTATAGCAAACCATGTAAAGATCGAAGATAGGTTCCACAGCTTAATTCGTGCGGTTTGCTAAGAGATGGCGTAACTTGTTATTATTCCATTGCAACGTGCGTTGGAAAGCTGCTGTCATTGTACGTCATTTCAGTACGTGTCATTCATTTGAAGCGTAACCAACAATAATTTTCATTTTCACTCAAATATGTCGAACTTTGTTCCTGAAAAAGTGTTTTTGCGGGGAGTTCTTCTTCATTACTTTAATATGAAGAAACAGCTGTCGAAAGTCATAGTATTTTGGTGGAAGTGTATGGTGAACATGCGCTAGTTGAGGGAATGTGCCAAAAGTTCGATGACGAACGTCCTGGACAGCCAAACAAGTTTGAAGATGAAGACCTGAAAGCATTACTTTATGAAGATTGTTGCCAAACACAAGAAGAGCTCGCAGAATCTTTGGGTGTCACTCAAGCAGCCATTTCAAAACGTTTAAAAGCAGCTGGATATATTCAAAGGCAAGGAAATTGGGTTCCACATGAAGTCAAGGCGGTTTTGCATGTCCGAAATGCTGCTGGAACGCCGCAAAAGGAAGTCATTTTTGCACCGAATGATCCATTACGACATCCCCAAGCGCAAAAAATCATATGTGAAACCCGTCCAACTAGCCAAATCAAGGGCGCGAAGGTAATGCCCTGTATTTGGTGGGATCAGAAGGGTGTGCTGTATTATGACTGCTAAAAACAGGTGAAACCATCAATGGACAACGCTACCGAACACAATTAATCTGTTTGAAGATAGCAGTAGCCGACCGAAAAACGCCCGGAATATGCGACCAGACACGAGGCACCAATTTTCCATCATGACAACACTCGGCTCCACGTTGATATTCCGGTTAAGAACTATTTGGAAAACAGTGGATGGGAAGTTCTACCATACCCGCCTTATAGCCCAGACCTTGCCCCTTCTGACTACCATTTGTTCTGGTCGATGCAGAACGCCCTCACTGAAATACGGTTCACATCAGGGGAGGATACCAAAAATTGGCTTGATTCATTCTTGGCTGCCAAGCCGGCGCAGTTCTTTTGGGATGGGATCCACAAATTGCCATAAAGATGGGAAAAGGACATAGCTTCAGATGGGCAATACTTTGAATAATACTTGTGTACATGTTTTTCTTAAGTAAACGTTAAAATTTTGAAAAAAAATACAATCGCACGTAAAACATACAAAAAAACAAGAAAAAACAAGTTCAATTAAAACAAAAAAAATCAACTAATTTATAAATTACATATGTACATACAAAAAAACAAAATGAAAAGCGTATTCCATAGTGGCTGCTGTCGTAAGTCGGTTTTTTTCACAATAAATTGGTCCACCGTTTGCTGAACAGCTGAAATAAATTTCCTTGTAACAACTGACATTCGTTGCTACCGCCGGGGACACCTTAAAAACTCTTCCGCTGTCAGAAACGTTTTTTAAAAAATTCTCCATAGCTCCTTCAATCAAACACATCGCTTTGGAAATTTGTTGCAGGTTACATTTTGTTCTTCGGAGATCTCTATTAAACGGTCACTGTTATCTTCTTCATTGGCAAATTGCAATTCCAGTTGCAATAGTTCTTCATTAGACAATTCTTGGTTGTGCGAGGTTAGCAATTCATTTATGTCAGTCTCCTCCATACCTTCAAATTAGACTCTCTAGCTAAATTAGAAATTTCACGACGAACAGCTGGTGTACCATCAACTTCTGCAGCGCGAATATACGCTGAACACATTCGGGCCATATTTTGCGCCAAACACCATTCATGCAAGATGATTTAACCTCCTCCCACGAGTCGGAAATAATTCCAATGGCTTTCATAATGTTCAACTTTTTCCAAAACTCTAGAAGTTTAAATGTCCCTCGAAGGTAATAACTTTTAAAAGTCGATAGTACACCCTGATCCATCAGCTGAATAACTGATGTCGTATTAGGCGGCAAAAATACAAATTTCACGTTTGCTGGCAACTCATCAACATAAACTGGGTGGCCAGAAGCATTGTCTACTAGGACCAAGGCCTTGAAATTTAAGTTTTCCTTGTTGCTTTAATTTCTGGAATAGAACAAGTTGAAACCCAGTTTTGAGATAATGATGCTGTCATGCATGCTTTTTTGTTTGCTTGCCGGTGAACAAGAAGCAGATTCTTTGAACAACCTTTCATAGAAATGGTTTGAATTTGAAATCACCATTTGCATTACCGCCAAGAAGGGGAGTCTGTCTATCCTTGCTAGCTTTAAATCCTGGCGCAGATTTTTTGCGACCATGGGTCTTAAAACTAAGCCTGTTGTCGAGCATAACACCAAGGTATTTTAGTGACGGAAGTTCGCGTATTCCACTTTCTTGAGGCTGGTAATAAGAACAGCCTCAGTTTTATGGTCAGCAAGCTCCAGGCCAGCGATTTCCAGCCAAATTTACATTTTTGCTCTTATGGCTTCCGCCACTGTATTTTTGGCGTCGACGGTACAGCGCGATTTTCTGAAGCCATATTGGTGGTCCGAAAAGGCTACTTAAAGGACCCTGTTGTATATGATTCGCTCCAAGATTTTCCCCACTGAATCTAGAAGGCATATCGGCGATACGGTGAGGGTTCTTCCGGAGGTTTTTTTCTCCCTTTTGGTATAAGCACCGGATTTGTGAAGTTTTTGTGAAAGCGTCTGGTCTCGCCATAACCGCAGCTTTGATTTACATTTTATCTACAGTCTGTCCCAGGCGCTTTCTTCTCCCTTAACCTTTTTGATGCTACATTAAGGTCCTCCAAGGTGATTTCTGGAATATCACGTGGCAACGTATGCAGAGATTGGTCTTAGTGGAGAGAGATGCTCCAATATGTTCCTCAGAATTTCCTGACAGGTAAGTGTAGATGTGTTGCCGTTTAGCTTCTTCGTCACCACCCTATTTGCCTTGTCCCAAGGATCAACATCCGCCTCATTGTAGAGGCTTTTAAATCATCTCGCTTTGCTTTCTTTTACCGCTCTTTCTAGGCCCCTTCCAGCCAGTTTGAATGCAGAGTCGTTCTTGGAAGTCGGATCGCTGGGATTTCCGTCGTGCCTTAAGGCACCTTGCTCTAAGTCTTCGGATTTCCTCGTTCCCCTAGTAGCACGGCTTGCCCCTACCACTGACTATTCTTCTCGCACGCTGTGGTGATTAGTTGTTTCAACTGTAGTGAGAGTGTCTCTGCCGACCCAGTGTTATCGAAGGCGATGGAGCCTTTCGTTTCCTCAAAAGTATCGCTCTCGAAGGTTACATCTTTCCATTTTGGCCCAAATTCGGTAGGCCGATGTCTTTCCATATCTTTGCAGATGGACATCGCTTGGTGGTTGCTGTGCGTATATTTTTCGCAGACCCTCCATTTTGTTTTCCGCAGGAGCGAATTATTCATGAAAGTGATGTCTACAATCGAGCCTCTTCCTGCTTTCCGGAAAGTGTTTGAGTTGCCTTTTAGGCAGTGCGTTGCACTCCCAAGAAGACTGACTGGCTCACTCAGGGCAACCCTAGAGGCACGATCTCGCAAAAGCCCGTTGACCTGCCAATAAAGCGTTCACATTGCAATGGCTCTAGCGGTGAAAGCGGGTAAAAGGGAGGATATCCTATGGCCTCAGTGACTAGCTGCGTCGACAGTGGATCATCACCCATATCGAGCAACTTCCATATCCCATGGCTACACATCCTTCGAGTCACTGACAATGCTTCAAAAGCATTCTTGTCTAGAAAGAAGCTTCTTAAGACCCCGCCGCTCAGAGACTGTAGGTCTCCTCCATTGACCCGTGGTAAGACCCACGACGTAAGAAGATGCTGTGGACAACCTTGACAACAACAACGTCACAATGGACAACTATAAGAGATCTTCGAGTACCGAAATCAAACCCATTTATTTGGGCTCAGAAGGGAGAAGAGCCTCTTTCGAAGACTCAAGTCAAAAAAGCCCTTAGTTCCTTTTTAGAGAAGAGTTCTCATCTTTGGTCTTGTTTGTGATCAAGGCATGTTGAGGAGAAGAGTCCACCAGTCCAAGACTCCACCACGTCTACGGTCCAATGCCTCAGGTGGCTCGGGCATGTAGATTGTAGATTGTATGGACAACATGTACATCTCCCAAGCCAAGCCTGCAGGAATGGCTGCACCTTTTGCGGCCTTTACAGGTGGGGAAGGACTTCAACCAACAGGAAGCGGCTAACCTTAGGTCGGGCTGTCTGAAGATGATTGTTGGTTTCGGCACTGTAGCACCCCTCAGAGTGAAGGAAGAAGTTCCCTTTACACCGAAAGCAAACACAGGGAAGGATTATTTCCAAGACTCGCTGTGAAAGTAATTAACAAGGCGAGATAGGCTCGAGATGCCACGAAACCCGCTAATTGTGAAACGCCGAAACTCTGAAACTCAAGTCTCAACCGACACAATACAGAGAAATATTGCTCCGCCGGATCGGTCAGGTTTCTGCCGACGTTTTTGGAGGCAAGCTCCTGCAATCCATCTTGCCCCCAAAAGTGATTCGATGAGAAACCTTACATAAGCATTCCATTTCATTTTGTAAGACAAACTCACCAATTTATTTTCATTACAGACCTTCATAACACGCGAACATACACATCATCAATTTATGAAATCCCACCCTCACGCGCACAACCTTCAGCGAGTGGGTTCTCTCTCAAAACAGACGAGCACACATCCATCCCCCGGCAAGGGGCTCTTCGATATTCCGACAGACGACGGTCGTCACACTGGCGTGACTGTGGCCAAACAAAAACGCAACGTGTCTCCCAGTACCGCAGAGCGGATGTGACGATGTGATATGTGATGACGGTTATCCCAGAAGGCTGACTCCAACGTACAGTACATGTGCTGGCTCTCCTCTCGCTTTGGCCAAAAATTTGAATATATACGCTTTATGTCTTCACTCGTCTCTGTCATTCATCTGGATGAGATGCTGCTCCCCATAACAGGATACACTCAAGCCAAAACCACCATCGTCCTCTGATGCTGGCGCAGGAGCTGGGCACAATATGCATACCGAAAATTTCACATCCAGATTAATGCCCATGAGACAGGTGTGATTGTCTTAACAAGATGTAAGCTGTCAGATTTGATAGATTCACATCATCGTTACCTCGACGTTTTCGAATAACCCTTGTCTTGGTGTGGTATCTTCTTCTTGAATGAAATGAGGTGACTTTCTGCTTCCCGTCATCCCTCACTTCGTACTTTGTCCCGTGCGATCTGGTGTCCTCCGTCCTTGTGTGGGTATTTTGGAAAAGGTTGCCAAGGGAATTGCTTCTTCGCTTCGCATTGTTTTCCTTGCTGGCAGACTTGACTCGTTTCATCCTTCACCTAATTGATGGTCGTTATTTTTTATTCACTACTTCCGACGGGAGTTTTTCACATACACAAGAGCACACGCGAGCGGACGTGTCCTGTCGAAGGGGATAGAGGAGCGCTGCTCGCCCGGGATGCGGATGGTATTAGCGTTCCTGTTCAAAATTCATAATCAAAATGCATAACTACTTGGAGTCCTTGCGTTTCGGCAACAAATTCGTTTCCTAATTAAATTTCTGTGTTTTCTGTGCACTGTGCACTGGGCTGTGTGGCTGGCTGTCTGCTCGGTCCTTTACAGCAGCTGCATTCGCTCTGCAGACATTAGGACGAACAAAAAGTCCATTAGTAGCGGTGTAGTGAATTGCTCGCATGAAATGCTTCACGAATACTCGCCGTACTCACAGCGGGGAGACGAGAAATGAATGAATTTTCGGTGAAGTTTCGACAAATTTCGACGTCCCCGGCAGACTTGTCGGGGAGAGGACTTCAAATTCTGGCATAAATTGAAAAGTGTGTAGGATTTCTATTCGTTTTTGAGAGGATATTTTATTAGTTCGTTGGGGAGATACTTTGCCGAAGGAACGAAATTGAGCGTAGCGGAAACTACAAAACAGAATGTTTGACGGAGTTTTTGAATGACAAGTGGCCATGGCTTTGTGGACAGATGCAGATGAAAATCAGGTCAGGAGTATGAGCGAACACTTTTTTTCCTTTTTTGGAATAAACTCTTAACCTGCCTGTTTGTGTCCAAGTGGTGCTTTCTATTTGCCTCCTGTTTTGAACTTGAAAAGACGTAAATTAGGTTATTTTCTTTGCTAATTTGACAGGCATTGTAGCGAACGACGACCGCAACTCAATCAGCGTCGTAAATCGCACTCCGCCGCGAGTGAGTCCCCCGTGGAACAAGCAACTGTACAGCTGATCCAAGTCGTGGTCCAAATAAAACTGTCTTCCCCGAATGCCTTCGTGTAGCATAAATGTCGCCATGTTATGGTATGGATCGTGTAACAATCTGTGTTCCTTACTTACGGTGGCGCTACAGACCGTGGTGGACCTGGGCCTCAACCAACTAGCGTATCCAGCCAGCTCGATCTTAAGCTAGCTGCCTCCAGCTTCGCACGCACAGTTGGTTGAGTTCCCTTTCCACTTGCGTGTGCCACCTGAGTCGCAGTCTTTCTCTACTGCGCCGGCACTCTAGCGTGGACTCGAAGACTTTCAGAACCGGAGCATTGGTTTCCATCCGTTCTACATGGCCTAGCCATCTCAATCGTTGGGTTGGATCTTCACTCTTCTGGCTAAGTCGATGTCGCTGGCGGTTCAGCGACAGCGACAATCCGTGTTACACTGTATTAAAAATTTGACAACTTACACAAAAAACATAGTGCACTGTTGTGGGTACGCTTCGCGCAACACGAAATTATAGGACACAAATTAGCCAACCTAATAATACAGACCTACAGATTCTTTCGTTATGTTCTGGTATGTTTCGTTAAGTTTCGTCAAGTTTTGTTAAGTTTCGTCAAGTTGTGTTAAGTTTCGTTAAGTTTCGTCGGAGTACTACCGAACCTATTCGCTCTCTCCGTACATACATCACAGCTCAATTATGGACTGTTTGGAATTTGACAAGATTTCCTGGCTGCAACTGGAACTGGAAATCTTCATTTACTGGCCTTTTATAAGCAAAATAGCTAGAAGTCTGGTCCTTCCCTCAGGTTGTAAGAAATTGTGGGAAAATCCTGTTATTGACCTGCAAGGAATACTGGATGCATTTAGAGAGTATCAAGATTTCAAAGAAGTAGTCCTCCCAACCAGCCTTGAAGAAGTTAGGACAGTCAGAGGCCAGATCTTTATTTTAACTTTCGGAATATCTTAAAACTCTTCAAAGTGATCAATAGTAAATCTCCAAGGTGCTTCTTCGAATTGATAAGATTTGCACAATCTAGTCGAGGTAAAATTCCCTCGTTCGCGCATTGTGTTGGTGAACGATCCTTTCCCGTATCAATGCATATACAGCCTTTCAGAAAAAACTGTTCATATTCTTAACCGATAACCCGGGGCAAACGTGAACTCCACGAACGACATCACAGTGGAGATCCGACGTAGAATCGCCATTGGCAACCGCTGTTACTTCGGTCTGTAAAAATATGTGGACTCAAAACTCCGGGCTGAAAGCAGCAAACTGATGCTCTACAAAACTCTTATTTTGCCAGTCCTGCTGTATGTAGAGGAAAGCTAAACGCAATGTTGGTCCTTGGTGCCTTCGAAAGAAAAATTCTACGTCGTATATATGGTCCCGTCTGTGAGGAAGGCGATTAGAGAAAAAGACACAACCGCGAACTCCACGAGCTGTGGATGTAGTCCAGAAGGCAAAAATCCATCGGCTGGACTGGATTGGCCACATCGAGGCGTGGTCACCAATGCTCCAGCTGGGAGGGTCTTTGAATTCGAGCCTCTTCTTTCGAGAAGGAGAGGAACACTGAATCTCCAACATGAAGTGAATGTTAAAATAATTAGCCATCTTGTCAGAGCTGAGGAGGAGGCTTTGGGGGACAAGCCACCGATTTGATTGCAGCCTGACTGTCGGAGCACATCGAGCAGAAAAGAAGTTTGATAGAGATGCCCGACTTCTAACTCTCTTGCCGCTTTACATTTTTGACAACCATTTTTTATAACGTTTTCTAAAGCCACATTGACCAATCAGAGAACGGCATTTACGTTGTTTCGTGAATAACTGTCAAAAATTCATGAAAAACTGTCCGAAAGCTTCTCAAATTCGTCGATGGACTAGGGGTCAATCAGCTGTGGAGTTGGGCATCTCTGTCATACTTCATTTCTGACATCGAGATAGTTCTGACAGATGTCACTAGATGTCACTTGGTCTAAAACACGGCCTCTAGAAATGGTCTCTCATTCAATTCCGCCGCGGTGATTGGGAAGGCATTTGTTTAACAACCTTTTAAGTACATTCATCGCAGTGAACCAGCAATTTCTGATATCTGAGAAGAGAACAAATTAAATGAAATAAGAACACTCGTTCTCTCGTACGTGAAATCGGAACATCATCATGCTCTGGCCACAGAACTCACGATCGCAGATTCTGGTCCCTGTTTACCTGAGAGGTCTTCTCGAAGAGACATTGAAGACGAAGGAAGGAATCTAAAGGTGTCGGAAGAAAGTCTCCGAGTCTCCATCCTCCTTGCTGGCGGATAAAAGATCTTGACATGTGGCATCTGACAACACATGTGTCACTATGCGTCTGCCCAACATTGAGGAGGTTTCATTTGTAAAGTTCATCGGGTTGTATTCCACCGACGCTTTCGAAAGTCAACGAAGTTTAACGAAGCAGAGTTGAGAAAACGAGAAAAACGACCGATACTTGCCTCACAAGACTACGGGGCGAGACGAGGACTCAGTCACAATCGCAAGCTAGAGTTTCCTTCCTCGATGATGGCCTAAGCCAACTTGATCACATTCAGCAGGTTTCAGTTAGAAGCCTAGCCTCTCAGGAGAGACCCCGAGTGGCGAAGTTGGAAAAGCCCTTCCTGACAAGTAGGTCAGGTAACCCACCAACTCAGGGCTGTGGATAACTTGTTAGCGGGCTTGAGTTCCCTCAGCATAGCCCAACTTGGCAGCAACGTCAATGGCTTCTCTGGATGTAACCACTCCTGCGAAAGTCAATTCACTCGGCTTTCCAATTTGAACCCTCTCTCTCTCTCTCTCTCCGTTCACTTTTAAATAAATTTGCATTTTTATTGCTTCGAAGAGAGTTTCGAGGTAATTCTCCAAAATCAACTGCAAAACATTAAAAGCCAAATAAGTGCACGAAGTCCCGCCGGCTGCAACTGAAATTTCGACAGTCCCTCAGACTCAAAGTGAGCGTGAGCTCCATCCACTGGAGTTCCAATTATGATTGCACACCCCCTCCAGGGCCGAAATGGAAAGAAGAATCCACTTCATGGGCGCCTGGTATGATTGTGCACAATCCTCAGACAGTGACAAGCGGCAGGTGGCAGGTGGCAACCGATGAGGCAAGCCATTGGACAGAACTTAAGCAAATCCAGTGGTCACCGATAGCACTTCGTCTGCACTCAATTATTTATCCAGATGCGGTTGAACAATGAGAATTGCTTCTCGATTGGATTTTCCGACGGTTTGTTGCTGTGTGCTGCGGTCTCGGACTACTGTAACTGTTGCGACAAGCTGTGGTGGCTCGTGGTGTTCCATATTGCCACCGATGTACTGTGGGTTAAAGGGATTTTCCCACACGGACACACACACACAGGAATTCCGGATGTATAAGCAGCTCGAGAGGAGTGTTCCGCAGTCGCACACGACCAGCTAACCACGCCACGCCTGAGTGTAATGTTGGCTGAGTCGTGTGCTTAAAGGACGTCCTTGCGGGCAGTGAAAGTTTGCCGCTTGTACTGGTGTGGGTGTGGGGGTGGAGAGATCAGGTAAATTGCATTAATTAACAAGGCATTCGATGGCGTTTTCGCCGGACAGACAATCGGCCGCATTGCATTTTCTTAATTTGCATGAAGTGTGTGTGCACAAAGGAGACTTGCATCATGCGAAATTAATGAAACGTGTCCTCGTTTGGATGGCTGGGTGTGTGTGTGACGTGGTTGGCTACGAGAGCTTGCCTGGATACTCTCCAAGTCCGCGGATATCAGCGGCGACTTCTTTTTGTTTATCAGCGAAATGGCTTCGTCGGCGGTGGCGTTGTCGTACGCGCGTACCTCTTGACAGGAGTTGACTAGATCCTACAGTTCCGCGCTTGGTTTTGACGGACGACCGCTTTGGACTGTCCTCTCGGGACAGACACGCCTGCACTCGGCCCCTCGTTTTCCAGAGGAACTCGAACAGATTCGGAGGCGGAGCTCGCCCTCAATGCAGAACTTCAGCAGCTCCTGCCACCGTTACGTTGAAGAAACTCTAGCTTCTTGATCTGCGATTGCGATCCTCCTTTCGCCCCGTAGTCTTGTGAAGCAAGTATCGGTCGTTTCTCCGAGCCCGAGAAAGCATCCTGCAAACGCAGTGCTGGCCAAGCCTTCGCAGGGGTTCCCAACTTCCACTGAAGCAAGTCGCACTTGGACTCCACCTGACCCCTCTCGAAGTGCTCCTGACTGACAATTTGCTCGCCACCTTGGAGCAGCTACAGAATCAGCGGCCTCTGCTACAGGATCTCAGCCTCCAACCCTCGGCGTTTCTTCTGTTCTGAATCGTTTCCTGACAAGGGTTCCATCCCCGTTCACATCATCAATTTATGCCCCGCCTCAGAATGGCACGAAACTGGCCTAATTATCATTTTTTCTGTTCTCCAAGCCATCTGCCCCGCGCACGGCGGATACAAATCAGTTGTCGTCGACACCCCCTGCCACAAAAAGGAGCACGCACCCCCCTCTCGCCAGTCTCCCATGCAAAACACATTGTCAACTCCATGTCATCCGATAAACTCTGCAAAACAAGGCGAGAGACAGAGAGGGAGAGACGAGACACGACACGACACTACACAAACCCCAACGTATCGTCAATTTGTAAGGACCCTTCGCTTTGAATGCGCGCGGGATCACATTAATAAATTTCTTAACACCGAAACCGTTCTAAATGATGTTACAGTCGTTATCCTGCACACACACCCTTCGAACCCAGCCCAGCATCTTCCCCCCGCCCAGGGACATATCTCCGGCAATCATCCGCATTAAGTCGCAGCGTATGTGTGCGCCGCCATTCACGGGGAAAGTTAGAAGAAAAGAGCATGAAAAGAAGAAGGAAGATCCTGGCTCCCACCCAATCGGTGGGAGGACCTGAGCTCGTACTGCTGTTGTGTGCGGTGTTCTTTTGACGTTATCCTGCCTGGAAAGACAATAAATTATTATTGAAAGGAAATAAGATTAATGACAGTTTGTCGAAGGTGCAAATGATAGTAACAAAGCGGGGACATGAATAAAAACGAGAATGACGAGAGGCAAAGCTTAACAAAGATGCGTCGGATGTTGGAGTTGGGCGGGCACTCACTGCCAGCCACAGACGCCGGATGGCTGACTGGCTGGATGGCTTGGCCGATGGTAAATCTGTATTTTATGCATCCACCACACCTTGTCCGGGCGGGTGTGATGGCCGTGATCCGGGCGACCGAACGTCTAAGGATGCTATTTATAACTTTGTCATGATAAATCTTATCTTTTGGAAAATTTCCATAAACATATCATCCCTGGATGATGTGCGGTGGTTTAGTGCTACTGCTGCTGTGGTGGGGGTTGGGACAGGCGATTTCTCAGCTCAGCTCAGCACATATCCTGACAAGGATACTGGCTAGTTGATGGTGCATTTGTTTGGTCCCTGGATGAGATGACAGGATGGCCCAAATTAATTGAATGTGATTAGGAACATATAATCCATTTTCCGGACTATCCCACACTCACACACATGTTGGGTGAGTGCGGAACTGGGAGTAGGGGGGTGACGAGAAGCAGCTAACCGATCTGATATCTCAGGCTAAATGGGGTTGAACGTTGCAAATGAGCTCGAAAGGTGTACATCCACACACGTATTCAGCTCCGTAAAGTAATTAGATTTTTTCCGTGCTCCATCGGGGGAAATGGGGTCTCTAGACTTGCTGACAGACGTAAGAGGATGAGATGATTCAGTATTTTTTATAATTAGTTCTTTCATTTTTCGCTGCGGTGGTCGCTTTGATGGAGCGAGTCTGCGGAGCACGGCAATGGTTGCAACGCAGTTTGACTTTGTTCTTAAGTGCGGGCGGTCCATGAGGCTGCATGTGGGTCATCGTGTCTGTTGTTGTTTTTTTTTTTTTAACTGACGTCCCTCAGTCAATGCGCATGTCCCACCTCCAACTAATGTGCTAATTAGAATGTTCCGAAGATTGTGGAGGTCTAGCTCATAAATGACTGGATGGGACGAACTTAGGGTGCCTTTTTCAGCCAAAAGAACAGGCAACTATTGATCGCAACGCCTTTTCAGGGTCGACTCAAGTAGCCACCAACGTATGTTCAAGCACATAGAGTTTAAAATTAATTCGAAGACAATCCGTGGTATCTGGAGGCAGTCGATGGAATCATCCCCATCATGCTGCAGAAGACTCCTATCCCTTGAGAGCTCTTCCTATGCAGCCTAACTTTCGGTTATATACCGCCTATCTGGAGGGAAGTGAAGGCAGTTTTCATCCCCAAGGTAGCCAGTCACTGCACGGCGAAGGACTTTACACCAATAAGCCTAACTTCATTCGTGCTAAAGACGTTTGGAAAGCTCATAAATGCACTCGCTCGTGCCAATCTCAAGCACAACCCAAACTCTTGCACGCAACACGCGTATATGAAGGGCAAAGGCGTAGAGACGGCACTGCATGAAAAAGCCCTTGCTGCATTTCTAAGTATTGAAGGAGCATTCAAAAGGCAGTCAAAAGGGCACTCGAAAAGAACAAAGTTGAGCGGTGAAAGTAAATCTGCTCAGGGAAAGAATCGTAGTGGCAGTCTTAGGCTACTCAACAGTCAAAGTCATAGCCTCAAGGACCCCCTCAGGGTGGGATTATTCCCTCCTCCATCTGTGGATGCTTGTCATCAATGAGATTCTTGAGAAACCATGGCAATCGCTTCCGCCGACGGCGTAGTTATAACTGGCCGTGGCAAATTTCTCCCGAACCTCAGTGAGTTAGTCGAACCCGCAATTACTTCGCTCCTTAAGTGGACAAGGACGGATTAACCCCCTAAACACACAGTTAGTCCTCTTCACCAACAAAAGGGCCATTCCGCCTTTCGATCCGCCCAAAATTGAGCGTACAGCCCTCAACCTAAGAGAAAGCCTTGGCCTAATCCTTGACAGGAACCTGAACTGGAAACGTAATATAGACGAGAGAGCTAAGAAAGGGGCCTGCGCCTCATACCTGTGCCACAGGATATTTGATAGAAAATGGGGTCCTAATCCCAAAATGATACTGAGGACGACACAGCAAATGTGAGTTCGATCCTGATATGCTTGGTGGCAAGCTTGTCTGTAAGATTCCATCTTAAACAACAGAGACTCGCATGCCTGGACATGACAGAGGCAATTTCCACCACCCCTACAGCGGGCTTAGAGGTCCTTCTGACCTTCATACGCAGGTGACTGCAGCAAAGAGTGCCGTAAGGATCATCCAATCCAAGAACTGGCACTCCAGCCCCAATTTTCATGCGTGCATTCTAGATAGACTTCATATAGAATAAGTAGAGAGTGACTACACCCTCCCCTCCCTCCCCCTAGCCACTTCCCAACAAGGGAGGAGTGGAGCTCAAATGAACCCATCAGTGATCCATCCATGTCCACATGGATGGGTTAAAGATGGAAAAAGGTACAGGCGCGGGCATCTTCTCCGAATTGTTAAACATGCACTGCGCTGACTACAGCAGTGTTTTTCAAACGGAGGTCCTTGCGGTCAAAGAAGCGATAAAAATGATGCCATTGTTGGAAATACCACCGGCTGATATTACCATTCTAATTGACAGCCAGCAGCCATTAACGCAATAGAAACCAAGTCCAAGGTAGTCGCAAGCTGTCGCGAAGAGCTCAAGGTTCTTGGCAGACATCATTCGATCACTCTGCGCTGGGTCCCAGCTCATAGGGACATAACCGGCAACGAGGTAGCAGGTGAACTGAAAAGGGTCCAAATCAGACCCATCCCAGGCAGTCCATGGTTTAACCCCTCGCTATCTGACATCAAGAGGACGGTGGATATCAAACGCATGGAATTAGCTAATGAAAGGCGAAGGTCTCTTCCCACGTGTTACACGCACAAAGACCGATACTCTCCTCCAGTGCTGTATAAGACTGCTGAGGATGGTGGTCGGAGCAATAACTGGCCATAACCATCTGAGATACCATAATTATGCACCAAAT
The DNA here is from genome assembly GCA_905231855.2 of Eristalis tenax. NCBI lineage: Eukaryota > Metazoa > Arthropoda > Insecta > Diptera > Syrphidae > Eristalis > Eristalis tenax. The sequence goes on along the minus strand of HG993126.1, from coordinate 13,672,262 downwards.
CGACCATGACGGTGTCCATGTCTCGTCGACGACCAAGTGGGAGTTTGCTCGTATGTGCTTGTGGGGTGGAGAGATATGCAGAGGCTGTGGGGAGGAAGAGAAGATTTAGGATGCATCCCACCATCTTTTACGACGCCCCAGTCTCTGCCTATTGAGACAAAGAACCCTAATATGTCAGATATCCCACTAAAATCTCTTTTCCGGTTTATAAGGATCCCTGATTGGCTGAAAGCGTAACAACAACCATCAACACCTTGAAGCTTGCTCAGCAGAAGGCTGGCTATTGTCACACGAGTGGGGCTTCCGATGTCCAATCGGTCGGAATGTCATTGTTCCTGAATCATCGATAGGAAACCAAAGAGTGGGGCACTTTCAAGGGACAGTAAGACAGGCTCAGTTCCCCGGTCAGCTGCACAGGCCACTTACATCGGCAGCCATTCGCAACACCAACACCTAAAACGAGGACAGGAAGGTCACAATGGGTACAACGGCTTCACCCACGCACCTAACCTTACCTATCTGGACGCACACTTAATGATCTACAGGGTGACTAGATGAGAACGGTAGGGGAACAAATTTTAATGAAACAACGGAAGTGGGAGCCGCAAAATTGATTCGGACGCTACAAAGGCATTATTTACGGAATAGCACATTATTTGGAAACCCATTTAGCAGCCGCCCTGGATTCGCCGGCAATGCTGCAAGCGGTCGGTTAATTGTTTGATAATTTAGTCCAATATGTGCGGCGTTACTTAGGCAATAGCATCTCAAATGGTGGCCTCGATCTCGTCCAAAGTAGTGAGCTTGGTAGCGTAGAATAAGGACTTGACTTATCGAGTGAAGTTGATCGACCAGCCAGCGACGATATTCACGTTGTTTCACATTTATACAATTCAGTCGGAATTTTCGATAATACAGTAGACGCTCGATATAGTGAACAATCCAGTATAGTCAACACACACTATTTCATTCAGGCTATTCTAAATAGTGAACAAACAAAATCTCGCTGTAGTGAACGCATGTGTTAGTGTTGTGTTTGAACCTCTCAGGAAAAGCGTCTAAAAGTCATGAGTTTTGCAGCATGGAAGCAGCATAGAAAAAAAGACTTTCCGTTTGAAGAAGACCCGAAAGACGATTTTAAGGATGAAGATGAGATACTATTTATACAATTGGAACGACATCATGCATCTTGAGATATTGAAGAAGAAATAAAGGCGAAGGCGAAGAACCAAATGTAGTTCATCCGATTTGTTCAGTGTCCTCTAGTGATGCTGTCCTCTAAATGGCTGCAGTTGCAACCCACATTTGTTGTTTCAACCCAAGTTTCTCAAACATTTTCGTATATAAAAGCGAATCGTCAAAAGTAACAATTTTTACTGATGTGAATTTTTACGGTGAAGCTCTTCTTAAGTTACAGTGACCACCGACTTCGAAAAAACGGTTTCGAGAAGAACGCGTTTAAAATTTTGATTACCATTAGCATGCACAAAGAGATGGCCAAAAATAATTGTGCGATGTGGCTTAAATTTTCTTTCATAAATATCCTTGTTTAAGAAAATGCATGACCAATCGTTTTTCTCAAAACTCAAACTGAGGGTCAATTGGCATAACCAATCAAAGTAAATGCCTACTTGGTTGCTTGGTAGCTAACGACAGATAGTAAAATAGCGCACCCAAGAAAGTCGACAGTACATCTGTTAGTGCTGTTTCAGTTCTGTTTCGGTTTCTTCCAGAGATTATTTTTGTTTTATGATTTGCGCGCGCACAAGGGATTGTTAGTACCGTCAAGTGTCCGGGTTCAAGACACAGCACGGGCCGAAGGTGTAGAGGGAGAAAGGGCGAGGAGGTACCTGTGCACATTGGTTTTAAATATCTGCGGATTGTATTCTGGGGGAAATATAAGGCTGGGAAGAGCGTTCCATATTCGTGTCGTGCGGCTAATGAACGAGTCTCTAAATTTAACTGTGCGTCCGAAAGTAGGCTTAAGGGTAAACTGGTGAGCATTCCTGGCGAGACGGGTATTGCGGGTGAATTCATGGAGAGGAGGAATGCAGTTGGCAAGCTCACTTGAGCATCCTTTGTTAAAATAGCGATAAAATACGGATAGAGACGGTACGTCGATGTTCGAGGGAGTCAAGTGACTCTGCAATATTGTTGTCTCCTATAAGTTTTATCGCTCGCTCTTGGATTCTATCTAGTAGGTGCAGGGTGGTTTTGGGGGCACCAGACCAGAGTTTTAGGCGTATATACGCCTTATAAATTAAAGCCAAATCAGAGGGGGTGAAGTATTTCTTGCATCAATTGAGGGAACCTAAACATTTCGCAGCATTTTTGGCGACCTCAAATATGTGATCGTTCCAACTAAGTGTTGTGTTGATACACATACCAAGGATGCAAAGCTTTCCGGTATCAACGACACAGGTGCCATTCATGGATAATGGCTGATTAAAAAGAGTGCGCTTGCGTGACAGCAGGCAGCATTGAGTTTTTGAAGCATTGAACTCCACACGGTTGTTCTTCCCCTAATTGATTATGCCGTCAAGATCGGAATTCAATGTGCTTATCATACGCTGCCGTTCCAATTATACGGCGGGGTCATGAGTCTTGGAACGAATATGAAAAGCTAAGGGTGCTGTCATCAGCGAAGGAATGGATTGGATTAGAAGTAGCAGACAAGAGGTCATTTATAAGAATGAGAAAGAGTGTCGGAGACAGAACAGAGCCTTGGGGAACACCAGCATTTATTTGGTGGATATCAGACTTGAACCCATCCAAAACAACTTGAATTGAACGGTTCGAAAGGTAATTTCTAATCCATTGAAGAAGAGATTCATCGACACCATGGGCACGCATTTCGACAAGAGAGCTTGATGCCAAACTCTGTCAAATGCCTTGGAAATATCAAGCGCAACGATATTGCTTTCGCCTGCATTGTGCAAAAATTGGTTTCACTTTTCGGTGAGGTGAGCTATCAGATCACCAGTGGACCTGTTGCTGCGAAAACCATACTGCCGGTCATTAAGAAGCTTCCGCGATTCGAGATATTTCATAAGCTGGCGATTTAACAGCATTTCGATGATGTTAGAAAGAAGGGACGTCAGTGCTATTGGTCGATACGAGGTGGGTGACGAAGATTTGCCCTTTTTAGGGACGGGCTGGACAAATGCTGTCTTCCATCTGCTCGGAAAGAGACCTAAAGAGTAGGATAGATAAAAAAAGCTTACGCAATGGTTTTGCCAGCGCAGAAGAACACCTCTTCAGAAAAATAGGGGGAATACCATCCGGGCCAGCGGATTTGTGCACGTCGAGATCTTTAAGTACTCTTGCAACTGTACGAGTGCGGAAGTGGGTTTGTGCCATGGTGAAATCAAGGCTCTCAGGTACAGGTGGCGACATATTGGAATCTGGCACTGTTGAGCTAGCTGCAAAATGCACCGCAAGCAGATTCGCTTTGTCTAAAGAGCTGACAGCTGGGATGTCATTGTAAATGAGCGTGGGAATTGAAGACGAGGCGGAATTCTTTACGTTTTTAACATGTGACCAAAAATTGTTCTTCTCTCTTGCATTACAGTCATTTCTCGCCCGTTTAAACTTATTCCGGTTTGCTTTATATATCCGGAAATTCAACTCTCTCAACCTGATAGCCTCTAGTTGTACCATGCGTTTGCTTTGGGCTTGATACACTTCACTCTGCGAGGAATGAAGGATCTCATGCCCAGCAGTAGAATGTTTGTGATCATATCAGCAGCGGCATCCACCTCACTATTGAGGAAGCATAGTGACCAGTTAAAATAAGAAGAGATAATGGAGGGATAGAGATATCCATCTTCTACTTCTCTTGCCCCTTGATTTCACCTGACAGCGACTTTTATACGCTTTTTGTCCCGTGTCTGTGAATACGTGTTGAGGTCAGCTGGCGAACAGCTGATACCCTTCCCCAACCTAGTAGAGGGGTGAATTAAAGTTCTTATTTGAAAATTCGCTCGTTAGTTGGACGTTATTTCAAATTTAAGGGGTAAACGAACGAACAAAGCTCATGTTCACGAAGTCGAGTCTGAGATACTAGGACAAATTAAATAACTACTAGTGTATGTATTTTTGTATATGCATCGTGCGTGCACAATACTATTGAAGCGTTTGCATGAATCACTTAAAAAAAAGTTCTTTGCTCATTTCGCTTCTTGCAAAGATATTGATAGAAATTACCTTGAAATTTTGACAACCTTTTTATGCATTGGTTGTAATTACAATATCTTGTCGTTGTTGTTATCAGATTGTAATTTGAATGTATGAGTCTTCAGAATTCATTAATTAAGGGTACAGAGTGGAGCTAACTTTTGGGACAGTTTATCAGATAGGATGTAGGCTTAGGCTCTCATTATTATTCTTAGCTCTAAAAATGGTTATGAATCGACTTCTGAACATCCCCATCACGTATTATTGATTTGCCCATGAATTCACGAATTTGCCGCCATTTCCCAGGCGAATGCACGAGGCGGCCGCCATGTTCCTTAAGAACCCGTTCATTTTCCGCCATTTTCGTGGTGGATCGGGGAATTTTGTGAAATGCAACTGAATTCCACTACACTCTTATTTTTTACGGCTCAATGTCGCCATGGACAAGGGAAAAAATGCCCGAAGTTGGATATCTCTATCCCTCCATTACCTCTGGTTTCTTCTAACTGCACACATACGGAATATTAAAGATTATACATAATCTACTTAATATTTCGCGCCGAATAAGGAAATTGCTTTTCTTAATATTTCAATTATTAATCGTTAATTTGTTCTTTCTCTACTTACTTACTTTTGCTACTACTTTACTCCACGTTCTTTGCTCTTTATTAATAAATTATTATCGTTACTTGTTCCTTGTTAATTTTTTTTATTAATAATTCCTTCATATCATAGTTACTTGTTCACCGTTCCACTTGTTTTTAATTCCTGGTCGTACGTTCGGTGCATTTGCTCACTATCCGCGCCAATACTTTGCCCGTTGCCTGCGTATCGTTAACTATCGGACTTCGGACTGAATAAACGAAAACAAAGAGAAGCGAGGTTGACTGACGAGTGCAACCAACCCCTCAACCAACCCAGCGTAGAAACGCCATCAACTACACATTGTGAGGTCCAACCACCTACAATTAATTTTTTTATGAATTGTACGTATAACTGAATACATTTTGTTGAAATTTACTTCAAGGTGTGCACGGTAGTTGAAATAAACAAATCTCTCTATAGTGAACAGGCCCGGTATTTATTAGTTCACTATACCGGGCGCCTACTGTATTTTCTTCTTATGAACACGTGTTGATGAACATTACAAAAATCAACATTTTTATGTTCCTCGAATCGTTAAAATTCCCGGGGCACAAACACGTGAATACACCACGTGCTGTTGCTGAGAAACATGCACACCACACAGCTGTTTGCCTCTTCAAATGGGACAGTTCAGGCATGAACGCAAATGGATGCTCTCACCATAGCGACATGGTACTAAATAACATGTTTTTCTAAATTGTAAATGCGCACGACACGTGGTTTTGGGACGACACGTCGCACAGTGGCCACTCTCCACACAAGGTCATCTCGTATTATGGATTTTACAAAAGTGGGGTCTCCGAATTATTTCGATGGAAATCAATAATTACATATTATTTCATTTTTGAACCATATTGTTTTGTTTATTAAAAATATTTAGTATATCTTAAGACTAAAGCAACACGTGAGTTCCTAAAAATTTTGGTAGAATACATAAATGTGTGAGACGTTATTGGATATCATTTTTTTTAGATTGGAGTTTCAGGAAAAGGTTCGTAAAACCTGCTCGTTTGTTTTATTTTATACCCAACTTAACTTAAAAACAACTTATATTAACTTAACCTATGTATGAACAATTAAAAACAGATTTATTTGGGAGGACGGCTAGAAGCTTAGCTCTCTCTCCTGGTACTGGGTGTTGTCAAATTTAAATGTCCGTTCGTGCGTTGTGGTATGTGATATTATTCCGGCCATCTACAATTCTGCCCATGTCGTACAGGCTTCAGTTGTGGCTTGTAGTCGCTGGGGTCTGATCAATGCTCAATTCGGCTACGAGGTTATTTGGGATGTTCTGGAGTTTTTTGGAGAAGTTAACGGTGAGCTGGAAGATGCATCTGTCGATTCGGTTCTTGAAGAAATCCTGCGGACGGTGGAGGTTGCTGATGTCCCGAAACATCTGCCTTCGAAGAGTCGGCTAAAGTGGGTATGTTCGCATCGCGTTGACGGTCGCATATTCCGGGCGTTTTTCTTCTTCAAACGGATTAATTGTGTTCGGTAGCGCTGTCAATTGATGGTTTCACCCGGTTTTAGCAGCTCAAAATACACCACACCCTTCTGATCCCACCAAATACAGAGCATAACCTTCGCGCCATTGATTTGGCTAGTTGGTCGGGTTTCACATATGATTTTCTGCGCCTGGTGTTGTCGTAATATATCCATTTTTCATCACCAGTAACAATCCGATGCAAAAGAGTATTTCGGACATGGAAAACCGCCTTTCGACGTCTCTTGGAGCACAATCGAGATCATGTGGAGCACAATTTCCTTGCTTTTGAATACAGCCAACTACTTCTAAACGTTTTGAAATATCAGCTTGAGTGACACCCAAAGATTCTGCGAGCTCTTCTTGGGTTTGGCAACAATCTTCATAGAGTAATGCTTTCAGGTCTTCATCTTCAAACTTTTTTGGCTGCCCAGGACGTTCGTCGTCTTCCAAGCCAAAATCACCACTTTTAAATCGTGCAAACCTCTCCTGGCACGTTCGCTCAACTAGCGCATGTTCAAACTTCCACCAAAATACGATGACTTTCGCAGCAGTTTTTTTCATATTAGAGTAATGAAGAAGAACTCCCCGCAAAAACACTTTTTCAGGCACAAAGTTCGACATATTTGAGTGAAAAAAATAGTTGTTTACGCTTCAAATGAATGACATATACTGAAATGACGTACAATGACAGCAGCTTTCCAACGCATGTTCCAATGGAATAATACAAGTTACGCCATCTCTTAGCAAACCTCGAATTAAGTTGTAGACCCAATATAAATGAAGTTAATATAAACTGAGTGCCTGTCTTCTTTGATTTGTTATCCCTTGTTAATCTAATATTTATGTTTTATTGGCTCGTTGTGTCTAGATCTTCTTTTTGTGTGATTTCCTCGAAAAGTAAACGCGCAATTCTCGTCACACCAAGTCGGGTGCATTTTTGTTTATAAATGATGTCCCGAAATGAACCCAATTTTATATCTTCACGAAATGTCTGCTGCTGTAATTGAATTGTTTCAAAGGCTGTATGGCATGTGACACCGTCTTGTTGAATTCACATGTGTCATGTTTCATCACATGAAGTGCTTGTTTTGGAAGGATCACGGTTTTCGGCGTCTCTGGCCAGTCTCCTATATTCCGACCATGTTTCACATGAAGTTTTCACACCGTGGAAGAAAAACTTTCATTATTTTTGAGATATTTCGCAATAAAGAAAACACGTTGTTGTATCGAACAACGCTCCATTTTTAATAACTTTGAACTATCAGCTGTCACTTTATTTTTTTCAATTGCCTTTCAAATTTGCGCAAATGTCAGCAGGTCGCGGCGCGTTTACAGTGTGTTCGGCGTCAAGCAATTTAGTGCTCCACAAGCATCCAAACTCTCTAAAACAGTATTCAATTCACCAATTTACAACCACTGCCTACAGACTTAACTTCACTAACCTTGCCAGTTTTGACTTTCACAAAAATACTAAATTGTGTACAGTTCAATGACATGGGCGCAGAACGAATCGTTGCATTTGGTCCTTGGCAGCTGGTACGATTGCGGAATCAAAAATTTATTTAAAAATGCTCGTTTTTGCATTTGAAATGATTCCGACATTCGCCTAGGGCTCTGCTTGGCGCAGTTGACACGAGTGAAAATGATTTGATTGGAGACAGTCCATGAATACCGTTGACAGGATTTTACAGAGCGACAGTGCCGCTGTGCCTGTACTCCAATGAAATTATTTCCAAACAGACACAACTGTCACATGTGCAGTGCCACGGAGTCATGAGATTTTACAAGATATGCAAAGAAAATTGTTTCGTGAAATCTCAAAATTGCTAAGATTTGAAAATTACTTCCTGTTTCTGGAATTGGTTACTGTTGATGGAGAAAATGCAATTTGATCATCGTTTTGGGGAGAAGACGTTCACTGAATGACTTTTGATTTAGTGCGGTGAAAGGATAATGCGGGCCATACACAGCGAAAGTGTGCTGGTCATGTCTGCAACTTCACAAATTGAATCCGTTTTCGAATTGGGCTCAGAGGCCTTTGTTTCTGACCCAGAATGGAAGGAAATCTCAATTAAGTCTCTTCGACGTTTGCAGTCTGTAGGCTTCAGTCCATGTTTAAACCCAAACTTGTATGCAAAGACTGTCAATTGTTCGAGTTCTATAGAAACTGTTATCCACTGTGCGAAATCCTCAGTAGAGGAGTTTGTTTGACTCGGTGCTAACGTGATTTACATCTAAGTCCATATCTAACTCACGACCGCCCTATGGTGGAAGGATGTTAAGGTGAGCTTGACAGTTCTACAGAGGCACTGAGTGACGTCATCGCGGGAACTGAAATTCCTGTTGCACAGTAATCCATGCCTTTTGCATCTCTGGATCATGTGGAAACGGAAAAAAAGGATTTCCCGGTTCCAAAATTCCACGGTTATTTCAGCTTTTGCACCCTCTAACTACACAATGTGGCTCTTAGTGGCCGGGGCGGGCAACAGATTTGGGGTTTACGAAGCGCAACCCCCCAAATAGCAAGAAGAACACGATTGGCCTCGCATATTGCCTACCCTGGTGAGCCCCATTTGGAGCCAGGCCTGAATGGTGGCAGTATTCGAGCGTCTGATGGCCGGTCTGTCCCGCTCGGCAGCCAGTCGGGCTTAGCCCGCAGGAACTACGAGCAACCCAGCAGCGGCCTCGTGACCTGCTTTAGGGGTGGCAACCAGTGCGTACGGGGAGCAAAAGACAACAGACAACGGCATCGAATTAGGATAGACACATGGAACGTCTCATCGTTTTCAGGAAAGGATCTCTCCTGGCAGCCTCTCTCTCTAGTTGAGGAGGCTGCCAGGTATCGTTTGGATATCGTGGGTATCTCCTCGACGAAGCAAAGGGGATCTAGAAATGTGGACCTTTTTGAACGGGTGGAAACTCTTCCCGCAGGGAGCTGCACCTCAAATGTCTGCACAGGCGGGAGTGGGGATACTCACAAGTCCCAGGTTGGCAGGCAGGGTATTGGAGGGAGAGGGAAAGCCGGGATTTTAAAGGTCAACTTTGGCACCAAATCTAGAGTCAGAGTATGCGGCTTTCGTGGATGAAGTTGATGCTGCCCTGGGAAGGGTAGCGGAAATGGATCCGTATATCCTGATGGGTGATTTCAATGCTCACGTGGTGTGGATGTCACGACATGGGGGAGAGTGATCGGGAGGAACGGTGATCCTCACCAGAAGGCGAACTAAGAGAAGTTGTTGGACTCTGGCTGGGCAAATGCCATGCCCATAATGAACACCTTCTTCCCACACAAAGCATCCATAAATACACATGGTACCGTCTTCAACAGAAGTCATTGATGGATCTCTTTGTGGCACAATCGCGTGTGAAACAGATGGTTTGTGATGTTCGTGTGATGAGAGGGTCTGAACTGTTAAATGTGTACGCTGTACCTCACTGATAAAGTCCCTTTCCTGCCAAGGCGGAAACCAAGAGTGGTAACACGCATACGGTAGGGGAAACTACAGAAGAGTGTGTTGCGGCTAAATTTTGCGCGGCACATATGAAATGTTTGAGCGATTTCCAACTGTTGCATCGCGTGTAGGGGAAGAATGGCGACTGTTTTCAGCAGCTGTCACTGCCGCTGTACGGGATGTTTGTGGAGTGAAGGGGCGAAGAGTGACGGCTGGTGGTGAGAAAAGAACTGCATGGTTTAAAACGCCCGGAGAAGAAGAAGACCTACAGAGACTAGACTCTGCTTCTCGTGGCCGGTAGACAGAGGCGCGAGGAACTTGCAAATTGGCTGTGCTAGCAGCTAAAGAGCAGTCTTGGAAGGAGTTCCATAGATCTTCGAAAGAGAGAAATCTACGAAATCGCCGACTCAGAGGAAGGAAATTCAATATCATCGAAGGAGTCAAATCCAAAGATTGTGTGTTTCTTTCCAATGAGGTGGACATCTTACGCAGATGGAGCGAGCACTTTTTGGAGCTGCTACATCCCGAACAAAGCACTGAGGATGGCAGGCCCGCAGTCTTGAATGGGGCGGAGAGTAGTCCAACGGTGGAGGAAGTAATTTTCGCTAAAAGTTGGCAAATCCGCCTGTGTGGATGAAATCCGGTCAGAAATGCTTAAGGCAATGGGTAAAGAGGGACTTTAATGGCTCTCTCGTGTCATTAAAGTGGCTGGGAACGTGGTGCGTCACCTGGCGATTGGAAAAATGTGTGAATTGAGACAAAAGAGATTACTCCAACTACAGGGGCATATCTCTTTTAAGTCTCCCCGGGGAAGTCTACGCTAAGGTGTTGGAAACGAGTTCTAGAGCTATGGTCGAGTCCAGGATGGGGGATGAACCGTGCGGCTTTCGTCCCGCTAGAAGTACAAGCGACCAGCTTTCCACTCTGCGAATGGTACCGTCTAGAGTTGTTTTGTAAATTTGAAGAAGGTATACGACCGAGTCTCTCGAGGAACTCTCTGGAGTTTTTTTTTACAGGGTCATCCTCTAAACACTGTAGCAGCTCTGCTCGGGTTAACGATGCTGAATCCATACCATTCACCTTTGAGCGTTGAACTTCACCAAGGATGCGTCTTGTCACCTCCGGTTTTCATTGTTTATATGGACTGGATGTTGCAGCGTCATCGAGGCGAGGAATGTTTCGCATTGGGAGAGTTGAGGTTTGCAGATTCCTCACATTTTCCCAGACAGAAATCTAGCGTGCACTCGATGGGTTTGTGGCTGGAATGAAGGTCAACGTGGTCAAATTGGAGGTTATGGTCATTTTCAAAACGCCTGTCCAATGCACTCTCCATGTTAGTGGAGTCCCATTGAAGCAAGCTTTTTCACTAATGATGGAACGAGTAACGCTGAGCTTTCCTGTACGGATGGTCAAGCTGGGTCCATTTTGAAACAGCTTGGTAGATCTGTCATCAGGAAGGCCGAGCTTGGTGTCTAAGCCAAGTTAATGGTTTACAACTCAGTATTTATTCCAACCCTCTTCACCTAGGGTCATGAAATTTGGGTAAGGACCGAAAGAATAAGATCGCGGGTACAAGCCGCTGAGATGAGATTTCTTCGTGCTGCTGTGTTAATTGCTCGCAAGGACAGGGTGCTAAACACGGCAGTGCGAGAGGAACTCAACATTGAGGAGCTGCTTCGTCGAACGGAGAGTGCTATGCTTCGGTGGTTTGGTCACGTGCCACGAATGTCCCCTTCATCAGGACTTCCGAGGCGGGCGTTGAGTGCAACGAGATGGTTGGAGCAAGTCCAAAAACTCAACAGGTCACGCTTGGCCATAACTCCTCATGAGTAAGTGTCGATTGCAGAGGATCGAGTTGCCTGGAGATCTCTCGTGCGTGGTTTAAACCCGCGACCCCTTTAATGGAGCATGCGGGTCAGAAGACGGTGATGATGAGGTGATGCTTGGCTGAATCTACTCGAAAAGTGATTTACAGCCTATTTCTGTCAAATTTGGGAATACAAACAATTTTAAGCTAAAAATCTTTTTTTTTTTCGGTGCAAGGCGCTTTTTGGAGCAGATAGGTGGTGTTTTCGACTTTAAGCGAACTTAATTTGGACATGGTCCTAGCCAACCAATGACCACAACTGCTGTGTTCCTTCAAAAGAGTAGATGCCCTACCTTTGTACGAAGCAGCTTAAGAAGCTTCCTCCTGAGAGGTATACTCTATGTGGTTGATCAGATACCGGAGAGAGGCGGGTAAGTGAATTATGGAAGTTTTTCGTGCGGGAATTTGACCTCGGACACCTCGGACACACGATCGATGCTCATACGTAGGGCGCCGAGCAGGCCACATCTCAAAGTTAAATAAAATTAAACAATATTTCGTCGCCTGCCGGTAAGGATTTATTCCGACTTCGTGCGTATAAGTTGTCACATTCATTGAAACGGTCACACTGGCTTTATTTTCGGAGGAATGACGCCAAACTCCCACACGCCTCAAAGTCCGTTCCGCAGCCATATCTCTCCCCACAACAATCGCTTATTCAAATGCGTGCAAAAAATAATGCAAAAAGCAGTTGTTTCTTCTCACCAACCGCGACCCCGTAATTGGCTCAAAATAGACCCCTCAACTAACTCCGTTTGCAAATGCTCTCGCAAAATTGTTTCCATCGACTTTCGACGGCATCCTCCGACTGGAATTGCAACAATATCGCATATCGCCTCCTGCTTAATGATCCCTGCGAATTGCATATCCTTCCTCCGCCAGGGGTGGCCAAACCGAAAAGAAACGAAGCCAGCATAACCATCTCGAAGCGGAACCATTTGCATTCGAATAAACCAAATAGCACGTAGCGTAGGTCCTTGGCCGCCGCCGCGCCGCCTCGCTCCAGGCCAGTGTATGGCTATTAGATTTTATTTTTTCGCACATATTCACGCAACAGCAAACTCGTTCATTTTGCGCACTCACTCCGAGCGGATACCATGCGAAGATACAATTTCCCACAAAGTTCCTTAAAAGCCATTTCTTTCCGGAAAATGAAAACAAAACCCGCCCGACTCTGCCACCGACCCGCAGCGATAGACAACAAGAACTACACATCCTCTGTGAGTCCTTTTCTTCGATTGAATGTGTACAACTCTATCGCTCTGTGTCGGTTGGTGTGTATCCTGATTGTGTACGGTTCGTATACCGAAATGCATGGCATATTGAAGCCGAGGTATGTCTCTTCTTTCCTTTTGATATATAAAATGTTATTGAACCACACACATTCCTGACTGTCAACACTTGTTATAGTTCCCAGCATATCTCGTTGCTGCTGCTGGCGTCGTCGTCCTTGCTGCTCGTAAAGTATCGATATTGAATGAAAGGAGCTCTGTGATATGGAGGGTGGTCGTTCCCCCCGACAGAGGACTTCGCTTTGAATTAAATTTCCGTGAGACACAAATTATTAAATCCGTCGGAGGTGGAGGCCAAGTACGTGTCACCCACAAGCCACCATCCACTGGGAGGGAGCGGGAGTCTAGATTTGCTGCAGCTTTAAGACTAAGCCAAGTAAATTTATTAGCTTAACCCGTAAAAGCATTACCCTCTGGCATTTCATTTTATGTGCAGCATTATCCACCCACCCTCGGCCCCAGCACCCCCACCGAAGCCGGGCTGAGTGACGCTAAAGAAGTCTTATCAGAATTATTTCATCTCTTAATTCGGTTCGAATGAGTGTGGTGCCTAATGGCGGAGGATAGGAGGGATGCCGCTGCCGGAGTGGAGTGTATCCAGCATTCCGGGTGCCGCCATCCACCCGACAATTTATGCATTATCTTTTTAAATTCACCTGATTTGCATAATTTTCCGTGAAGAATACTTCTTTTCGTGTGTCCTCAGTTCGGTTGCCATGAGTTCGGTTGCCAGGTGGCGGGTGGGAACGACTTCAGATGAGATTCCTCGAAGAAGTACGCACAACTCTTTCAAAAACACACCCATTTCCGTCCGGAAGATACACGGCAAAAGTTCATCGGCGGCGTGGAGTTTTGTTCCCTCTCCGACACGAGTATGCACTTTTGTTGGGGCTGCGTTAAGTGCATTGTGTTGCCGGGCGCTGTGAGCAGGGGCTGCTTTCTCCGGGTAACTCGTAAAAGGAAACACGTGTAAGTGCAGTACACTGCTTTGAATGTGTCTTGGATGAGAAGTAACGAGGGCTCAGATGAGATCTTATCAAGCTTCGAGTAATGAGGACATGTCGGATTTGCTAAGACGTTTCAGTTTGCCGTCGCGTGCAATCTGTGGAATCGGAAAATTGCACACATATGCGCATGCATGCTGAGATAAGGACGTGTCGGATGTGTGGGGGGGGAGGGGGGGAATTGTGTAAATTGTGAGCAATTCGTGTGGGGTTTCTTCGGTCAGTCCATCGGGAATCGATAGATGATCGCATAGAAAACTTAAGACGATCGGCTTCTTGGTGTTTGTCTTAGCTTTTGCAGGCCACGGAGGGAGTCAAGTTTGCAAGATGGACGGGAATTGAAATTCTCTGTATACGCGCCATCTCCCACAATGGGTAAGTGGGTTCAAATGGGAGAAGACTTACTTTAACAATTCACGGAGTCATCGACAATCCTCGCAGAGTCTCTGTCGAAAAAACCTTACCTGACCTCACGGTTCGCGGTCCTCTCCACTCGTGAGAGACGGACTACGGAGTGTAGCGGCAACCATATTAGAACAGCTGTTCCGAGAAGGGTGTCTATAGCGCAATCAAGTCGGGAGAAATATACCACAGGTTTATATGGCAACGTCTTCAGCGTATGCAATTGCATCGGTTCCCGTGAATCTGAGTTTTCCGAGAATTTGATTGATGACTAACACCCACAGGAGGGGTGTGCCCCTTGACTCTACGACGTTGATTTTCGAACCGCCTAAGGTTGCGTTAATGATTCTCCTGCTGGTCGCTTGATGTCAGGGATTGCTCAACGTTGGCATTTTCAAGCGCACCGCTAATTGCCTCGTTTCAACATTGTTGAAGGCTCCCTCGATATCTAGGAATGCGGCGAGGGCATATTCCTCGACATTAAGGCATCTAACCACGAACAACTTCGTGTGGTGCAGTTTCTGCACCTTTGCCCTTCATGTACGCATGCTGTGCACGGGGCATTGTGTCGTGCTGAAAGTGTTGCCGTGTGTATGCGTTGATGAGGTTTTCAAACGTCTTTAGGATGAACGATGTAAGGCTCATTGGTCTGAAATCTTTGGCTGTGAAGTGACTAGACTAGTGAGGCATGTGACCGTACGTCAGGCTGCAGGAGTGATAATATCCTTTGTCTTCTGCAACATGATGGGAAAATGCCATCGACTTTATTTGGATTTAAACGGATCGAAAGAGTCAATCTAATTCTGTTTTCGCTAACAATTCCATTTGTAACATTAAATTCAGTGTCTGATGACGTACAGTCGTGAATGGTTGTTCTTGTGAACAGCCCGGGGAATCTGCTGGTTGAGTCTCACCTGACGACTGTGTCCATTCGCCAGTGACCGAATGCCTTTTGGAGAAGATCTTTCGTAGTCTCTCTTTCAGTCTCTGATATGTCCATGATCTCCCTGCAGTGAGTTATCCACGACTCACGCTTAGCCGTGGCAACTGCCTTTTTAAACATCCTAAGGCTCACCTTGTGGTCAGTCCAGTCTTCTGCAAGTCTGGAAGCCTTAGCAGTATTGAAAAGGATCTAGATTTTTGCCGTAAGGCAAGGAGATCATTATTCCATCAAACAGGTGGGGACCCTAGATGACATGACTTTTCAAAAGATTCTTGAAGAGAGCAGGTCATTGACATTGTTGTTGAGCACCCTGTTAGCCTCTTTACCTCAAAAGCGAATCTACTACAGTCAGTATTCCTTGGATTTTTGAATTTGCTAGTCCTAATTCTCTCGATATTAACCGTGAAGGTTATCAGTCTATGGGACAGAAAAGGACAGAGTATCGGAAACCTTCCAGTAGTGGAGCAGGAGAGAATTTGATTTACTCCTTACCGTTAAGTCTGGGACTGCATGTGGGAATATCACCAACGTTTTCAATGCAACGATTATAGACATACTAACTACATCACGGTAGCGAAGCTGTTTGAGGTCTAGCTACACTCCCAAACCGCGGCGGAATCATATTGAGTCTACGTAAGATTAATTAAATTGTCCACACAACAGGGTTCGATCCCTGAATTGTGACGAATGAAACACAAAAGTTTACTATTCACGATTTACAAGAACCTATTTTGCAAGCAAACACTGATTTACTTCTTATAATTACACTTTAAAAATCACTATAACTTCACTACAAAACTCTTTGCTGCCTTTCAGGCTGGACTGATAAACGCTTTGAACACTATAACATCCCAAACTGCATTGTAAAAAATATTCTACTGAACTGTAATAATTCTCCAACAGAACAA
Organism: Eristalis tenax; assembly: GCA_905231855.2. Classification (NCBI taxonomy): domain Eukaryota; kingdom Metazoa; phylum Arthropoda; class Insecta; order Diptera; family Syrphidae; genus Eristalis; species Eristalis tenax. The sequence continues at coordinate 13,656,087 of HG993126.1, read as the reverse complement.
ACTTGCATCGGCCACCGTGCCGATATTTATAGTCTCAGTATTGGTTCTAGATCCGACTGTCGCCGCGAGTCTATGGAATTTCCCCGCTGACTCTTATACACATGATTGTAATCTATCAGTGCATAGGTTGGGGCATCCCTTGTTGAAGTATGTACAACAACAACAATGATTACCTCATCTTATACGCGCTATACCATTCACGTCACAATATGCTGCTACACTTTGGTATAAATCAAAGTGTGGGAAATAGTAGAGTTAACCAAAAGAAATAGCCCATCACCTCTCATCACAGTCTCGTCACAAAAGATAAATAAGGCTCTAAACAGACTTAAAGTAAGGAAATACTCGAGACTGGATTACTATTGTCTAATCCTGCAGAAGCATTGAATCTGAACTAGGTCACCACACACACGAAGATTTTTCGGGGAACCCCGCAGGGAGGCATACTTTCCCCTCCTCTCTGAATATTTTTTTTTGTCTTGTGTACAAAAGCCTTAAGGAACTAGTCATGGTGGCTGCGAACCCATACCCTGGCTGTCGACAGTTGTGTATTGGGTCTATAACTTAATTCGTGCGGTTTGCTAAAAGATGGCGTAACTTGTGTTATTCCATTGTTAATGTTCCATTGGAACATGCGTTGGAATGCTACTGTCATTTCATTTCAGTATATGTCATTCATTTGAAGCGTGAACATTTTTTCACACAAATATGTCGAACTTTGTGCCTGAAAAAGTGTTTTTGCTGGGAGTTCTTCTTTATTACTTTAATATGAAGAAAACTGCTGCCGAAAGTCATCGTATTTTGGTGAAAGTTTATGCGCTAGCTGAGCGAAGTTCGATGAACGTCCTGGGCAGTCAAAAAAATGTGAAGATAAAGAACTGAAAGCATTACTCTATGCAGATTGTTGCCAAACACAAGAAGAGCTCGCAGAATCTTTGGGAATAGCAGCCATTTCAAAACGTTTAAAAGGAGCTGGATATATTCAAAACTAAGGAAATTGGGTTCCACATGAACTCAAGCCGAGAGACGTCGAAAGGCGGTTTTGCATGTCCGAAATGCTGCTGGAACGCCACAAAAGGAAGTCATTTTTGCACCGGATTGTTACTGGTGTTGAAAAATGGATCCATTATGGTAACCTTAAGCGCAAAAAATCATATGTGAAACCCGGCCAAACAGCCAAATCAACGGCAAAGCCAAATATCCATGGCGCTAAGATAATGCTCTGTATTTGGTGGGATCAGAAGGGTGTGCTGTATTATGAGCTGCTAAAACCGGGTGAATCCATCACTGACCACAATAAATCCGTTTGAAGAGAGCAGTAGCCGAAAAACGCCCGGAATATGCGACCAGACACGAGGCAATAATTTTCCATCGTGACAACACTCGGTTCCACGTTGATATTCCGGTTAAGAACTATTTGGAAAACAGTGGCTGTCAAGTTTTACTCCACCAGCCTTATAGCCTTGCCTTGACTGCCTTGACTTTAAGGCCTTGACTTTAAGGACTTACTTTCTTGATATTTTTGCGATTTCTAGCGGATTTCTTTGAAATGCAGAAACAAACATTTCTAGCGAATTAAAGCTTGAGGTCTAGCGGATTTTCTTTTCTCTCAGGGGCAACACTGGTTGGAAGCTCAGATAAGGAGAGAAAGAGACTAACCACGAGTATTTGCTGAATTTTGACTCAACTACTCTTTCAGTTGATTTGTTGAACTGGCAAGTGGCGGAGAGTGGACGAAACTTCCGTGTTTGATTTCTGAAGAAAGTAAATATCTTCTAGTTGAATATTAAAGCAGCTTTTATCATCCGCTGATTTCGTTCCACTTTCAACTTTCCTTTGAAAATAAAAAATAGAAACTTGGATTGATTGCAAAAATAAAGAAGTAGTCAGAGAAATTCTTGTTGGCCAAACAAAGACTTTGATGAGTGAAGGCTATCAAAGAGGCTGCTCGCTTATTGTGAATGAATCCGATAGACGGGCTATCGATCGACGTACACATACGAGGGGCGTTCAATGTATTCTCGGTATCGGGGTGAAGCACGTAGATAGTCCGTTCATCTGTCTCTTAGGGAATTACTGTCTGATGCAACCTTACCCTATGTTGGGTCCCTGGGCATGATATTATTTCAGGCAACGAAAGAGCAGACCACGAGCTAGCTAGGGCAGAGGAGATCCTGACACTGGCAAGGGCCACTCAGAAGACCCCATACCCCTCACTTCAAGTAATGAACACTTTCTTACTTACAGATGCCATCAATACCGCTAAACGGAGTTCGATGGAATTAGATACTTGCAGGACTTCAGAGCTGATTTGCCCTTAAAAAAAAGAACAACAAGCGCACTCCAAAACCAGACAGAAAGGAGATCAGTAATGTCGTAAGAATTATGCATTCTTGGCACACGCCAGAAGAGTGGAAGCCCTCGACAATAACTTCTGGGTTGAGGAAGAAGAAGAAAGCATGCTTCACTACCTCGGAACTTGTCCTTGCAAGAACAAGGACAACCCCGCTAGGCAACTATTCATGCAGCAGCGTCACATAGCAAAATTCATTAAGAAAACAATTTGGCTGTAACCCAGTGGATCTAGGATACGCCACTAGGATGCCAGTGGGTAGTTCTCAGGTTAGTCCCCTTGGCTAAAGAGGAACCGGTCAATGAAAATGATAGCACAATGGATTCAACAAGGATCTAAGTCGGTCACAACTGGTTCAGACGAGTGACAGTGTTTTTGACCTAACCTAACCTGAATGCCGAAAGCATCATCACGCTTCTATTTCGGGTAAAGTCGTCATCAGTCTACCGAGTCGTCTTTGCGATGCTAGTTTGATCCTCGCACTAAGCAAAACAAATTGACGCAAAAAGGTAACGCACGCCATTTCATGTGGCCCATCCCTTTATTGGAGAACCGGGTCAAAAAGTCAACGAATGGTCTTAATTCCATTTTGACATGAACCAACTGCCGTCTTTCCCCCCCCCCCCCCCCCCCGTGGGCTAAATAGCAGAATCATACGCCACCCACGTACAGGCATTTAATAATTAAACTGCAACAAACCGTATTTTTTCGGTATTTCCAATAAAAGATCGCCACCACCCGCAGCAGCAGCTCTGAGGAATTATGGCACGCGTAAGCCATGTCCACCGCTTTCGATTCGCTCGCAATTACATCTCGGCTATTTGTTTAAATCAAGCAAATTATTCGCACAGTCTTTTTTGTGTGGATTCAATTTTAAAGCGTTCGGAAACGCGCCACAGCGCCAATGCCGCATGGAGGGCAGCAATAATTTCCAACTAATTTGTGGTAAGCCACCGATACGTGAGCGACCATGAGTTATGGACGATAAGCAGAGGACATTACCACTTTAATTCGCCACGTCACGCTGAGGGACATCAGTCCCTCCCTCCGGACGGACTCGTGTGATGGAGAAGCGACGTTGCGTTGGCGTATAGTCGAATGGTTGGTCGATTCGTTGGCTGTTGGTGGGGGCTGGCGTTTAATATGAGCTCGCCGCGATTACCAACCGAACGAAGGACACACTCGTGTAGAGTAAACTTTTAATTAAACGGATTTTCTGATTTATATCTACGGGATATCTGCATTCACATACACAGACTCTCGGATCCATCGCCTCCCACGCCGCCGTGCAGACTAGCTTGACTGGCCGGGGGAAGTGCGACATTCTTCAGCGATTAATCGGTTTTCTGTAGATTTATTGTGTCACCGAGTGATTTGTGGTTAAATTACTGGATTTGGCGAGAGAAAGAGAGTGGATTGCTCCACAAATTACGACTAAATGTGCCAAACGTTCCTCTTTCTACACAAACACGCGCCCCTCCCCAACCCCAACATCCGGGCGGCTCTCAGGGCGCACCACATTATTTACACCTTTTGGTACAATTAAATTGTCACACTGACTGCTCGCGACTTTAATGACATCTCTCGACGCGGCAACAGCGGCAACAGCGGCAACAGCGGCAACAGCGGCAACAGCGGCGACGGTGCTGGTGTCATTGTCGGGCGCCATTCTAGGGAATGCCGCTTAATACTTTTCAAAGTGCCGGTGTCGTCGTCGGTGTGGGGGCAGGGGGTAGAGTGTGGTGAAGTGTCTGTATCGCCTAACCGGAAGTGCCAGAAGTGGCGGCGGCAGTGGTTTATACTTCTGCGGGCACAGAAGGCATTACACATTTGCGGCTGCCGGTGAACTTGGTTGACACCAGCGGCACGAGACTTTTTATGGCACACAGCTCGCAGGAATTTTGACTTTGTGTGCATGTTATGCAGACAATACGATCGCGCAATCCGCGTGTGTGGTGGTGCTGGTGTGCGCCCTCGCCCCGATTGCCGGTTGGCCCCCCAGTCGGCGCTTGTATTTATTCGAATAATTATGCTTGGAATTTTGTTTATGAAAGTGTTTGCACACGCGCCCGATGGCGCTCGTGTCGGCGAATAGTTTTGCATGTGCAGCGATGAAATGTGAAAATTCGTCGTCCACGTGCTCCTTGCACACGCCAACTGTCGACTGTCGACTGCCGGTTGGATGGCAGAATTTTCGTTGCGAGATACACTATTTTCATTTTTTTCTGGTGGGTTTTAGTGTTTTAATTAAAGTGGGTCAAAGTTAATGTAGCGGAAAATTGCACAGCGGGACACCGAGATACTCTGCGGCGGGAATTGTTTATGCCAATTGACGAGGGGCATAAAGTTGGGTGCGAAATGGGTGCCGCAGGTTGTGGGAGGGCACTCAAAGTGAGATAAGTTCGCTCTGTTTAAGTGGTTCGTGACGGTGTTATCCGCTTATCCAGCTGAACACCATCAAATCGTACGATTATGTGGCTTCACTTGGAGGTGTGATTTTATTTCATTGTGCGATTTACGGGCGGCATTGGGGTGGCAGCGGCGGGGGGGTGGACATCGCTATGGATGCTATGCAGCCGGGTTAAGTCGCAGTAATTCACGGGATTGAAACTATAATGACAGAAGGCAGCTGAGTGCCAAATCTGCATGTTATCTTTATCACCGCTTTTTTATTGTTGTGCTTTAAATGGAACTCGTTTGAGGTGACTCTGCGAGGGGTGTCCTAAAATGTTTTATTTTCAATTTTACATCCTTTCATGAATACCACGCCGGTGGGAGCTCTACTCAGAGGAGCTTCACTCACAGAATAGCGAAGGCAGTACACCACAATTGGGATGGCTCTGTGCTAACAGAACAGTTCACATCTTTCAGCATCTTCTGCTCCTGCATTGCTGATTAAATAATGCTTCGATCTGATGCAATGACACTTACCCTGGCGGCGTTCTGGCGACTGCGACACACGGTAACTAAAACCACCTTTCCCTAGCTGCCCATGACAAGGACTTTAACCTTTAAAGTCATTCCCGAGAGGCTAGGAGCGGTTCGGTAAGACCACCGCAAGAACAGTCGTGGCAATCGGTAATTAATCACTGCGCTAAGTCGAACTACAGTGCATTCTCGATATAGAAACTGAGGTAGTTGCAATTTTCGAGTTTCTGTCTGTCTGAGAAGTTGCGTCCATAATCGCACCAAATTAAATTGAGTTGATGCGAAAATCGAGGAGTTGCGTGAATTGAGAACGCACTCTATTTCGTTTCTTGAGGTCGGCGCTCTGGATTTATCAAGTCCAATTGTTGGAGTACTGTATGAAGATAGAACAAGATGACTTCGAATATTGTAAAGATGTAAAGTGTGATTTTTTAGCTATTATCTTTTTTTGGCAACAGTGGTTTAAGCAGCTGACGCACGTTTCGTGTTTTGTTTCACTGTCAAACAACTTCAGTCTGGTGTATAATTTAACCATGAATCGTCTTACAAACGAACAACGCTTGCAAATTATTGAATTTTATTATTAGAATGCGTGCTCTGTTGAGAGAGTTCATCGCGCGTTTCTTCCATTTTATGGTCAGTCAGCAACGAAGCTCATTTTTGGCTCAATGGGTATGTAAATAAGCAGAATTGTCGATTTTGGAGTGAATATCAGCCAGAAGCATTGCAAGAGCTACCAATGCATCCAGAAAAAGTCACAGTTTGGTGCGGTTTATGGGCTGGTGGCATCATTGGACCGTACTTCTTCAAAGATGGTTTTATTTAAGTTTAAAATGTTCACTCAATTATTTATTAATTTGTAATGAAGAACACTTCAGCAGCTCAGCAAAATTCCATGGCGTTACCCCATGAAAACCCCGTCAATCCATAGCCGTCCAATATACTACTCATAAAGACCATGTCCCTAGTCAATGGAAAGTGGTGGAAGTTATAATATTACCAAAACCCGGGAAACCACCAACGGACAGTCTGTAAGACTTCTAAAGTATTGCGGGCTAGCTTAAACGTTTAAGTTCGGTTGTGGAAGAAAAAACAGCTATTCCCAATCACCAGTTTGGTTTTAGAAGTTAGCACTCAACTATTGACCAAGTACAAGGTACAACTGCTGTGGTAGAAAAGGCGATTGACCCAGAGCTCATTTGTTCAGCCGCATTTCTTGATGTTTCCCAAGCCTTTGACATAGTTTGGCCTTCTTCTTCTTTCTTTTAAACGACGGGGTTATGATACCATTTGGGGATCATAACCCACCCACTTTACTGGATCCCTACTGGTCCGCATGTGGGGTTGGCCGATACGACCTCAAGAAATATCGGCAGGCCTCCCTATCTCGGATCATTTCATCACTGAGGTCGATCAAATGCTGGTGTTTTTGCATTTGTGTGATCCAGGAGCTTTTAGGCCTGCCTCTCTTTCGCGCTTGCGTTGGAACGTTTGATGATATTGCCTTTTTAACGGGGTTTGAGGGATCTCTCCTTTGAACATGGCAATACCAACTGAGCCGGCCGTGCTCTACTTTCTTGGATATGGGTTCTTTGACGTGAAGGCTTCATGGAATCTTTGAACTTCTTATTCCATCGAGCTTTACTACTTCCGCCGTCATGCGAAGCATTTTCATCTCAGTTGCCGTTAATTTGCTCGCATACTTTTTGTACGCTGTCCAACATTCTGAACCGTATGTGATCGCCGGACGTACAACAGCGGTGTAGAGCCTTCCTTTCAGCTTAGGGGGCATTTTTCTGTCACAGAAGAGTGAGTTTTCCCGCCACTTCATCCACCCTACGCTTACGCGATGGTTGAGATCGTCATCACAGGCTCCTTCGCTATTGATCATTGATCCCAAATATTTGAACTTTTCGCACTTGGGAAGCACTTTTCCTTTTGAATAAATATCAGGAATGGGCCTGAGTGGATCGGAGAAAGGGCAGCATTCGGTCTATTTCTGGCTAATGCGGTACCCACCCACACATCAAGTGCTCGCTGCAGGGAAGTTTGATCATCACTTATGATGGGTCCATCGTCAGCAAAGAATAACTGATGACTTTTGGGTCCGTCACTCTTTCTGCAAGCAGAAAACATGGACAATAATAAACAGCAAAGGACTTAAGACGCTCCCCTGGTGTACACCGACATTGAATTTTAGCGAACTATCTCTATGATAGAATCTTCCGCGTAAAGCATGGAAATTAATATTCTGAGGCTAAAAATATAAATGCTGGTGAACCGCAGGGGAGTGTTCTTGGCCCTCTGATATACCTACTTACCTATTACTACAGTATACAGTGATCTACCACAAGTAGAACACACTATTCTTGGCACATTGTATGGCCGATCGGCATTAAGCGGTTGACACTACACATACATGTTGGGACAACATATGTGCTGAATTACTGGCTTATCTGGTTAAATCTGCTTGATGTGATTTTCACGTTAAATCGTCATCTTTGCACAGAGTCTCCTAAAGCTGTCCTCCGTTAACATTCTTCATAGGACAACTGACAACAAAAAACGAAGCCAAGATAGTTGACGCAAATGGACAGACACCTCAACGCTGTCGAGTGACTTCGACGATGCCTGGAACAACGAATGAACATATGCAGAGCTTGGTCATCATTTCGAATTCAAACTTCCCTCACCAATGCTCCATGTGATAATCAATGTGAAAGTAAACCCACCAAAATCTCAGAGAACAATACCACCCTGTGCCTGTGGGTCTACCGACTTGTCCATCATACTGTGCCCGTCCCGTTTAAAGAAGATTGTCAGAGTTTGTCATTTAATACCGTCTCCGCACTAAGTATGTCTACAGATTTTTGCGCAAACATACACGTTCCCTCTTGCCTTCGTTTTATTTTTATTCCAGGAGTCTTAACAAACACATCCGCATGTGCCCCAACAATGAGTAACAGTTAAAATCCTCGTATGTGAAGGCGCACATACGAGCGAGCGGAACCCATGTCAACAGACACAGCCTCCTGGGACTCTTGGGACGGGCGGGGGGAATAAATTGAGTAAACCTTATGACAAGGACCTGAATGAACAATGACAAAATCACGATGAGAAATTACAGCGATTTACTACGAACAAATTGTCCTGATGCCCCAGCATTGAGTGCTGGATATTGAGGCAACCCGAAAGAAAACCTGCCAACAGAAACAGAGATAAATTCGTGTCCTCCATTCGCAGTGACACAACGATTGCAGGCGAAGAGACCGAGAGGACGAACCATGTAGAAAGGGGGCGATTCTTTACTTTACCGAGGAAGAAAATTACCACAACGAATTATCAGTAAGGGCTCAAGGACGAGAGGAAGCGGGGCGAAGTTCGATTTGAGTGCTGTGGTGTCCGGAGAGGGTTATGTGGAAGAGAAATGCCTGGCCGAGGCTTTGTGCTGCCATAGAGCGAATGGCTTCTCCGAATGTGGGCTTGAATTACTTCCGAATTACTTCGGCAATAAATCTGCGTAGGCCGGCGATGGTGGTGGATGTTGGTGGGCTCTTTGCTGCAATTAATGCAAATCGAGGACATCATTCAGCCTGTGAAAGGTTTTTCAGTTAATTAAGGGAATTTTCTGTGCGAGTTGATGTCAGCAGATGCCTCGACAGATGGCATTAAATTCTATTTTTGCTTGACTCGCAAATGAAACACTTGAATGACTAATTGATGCGATTGTATAAACAACTCGAGGAAGCAGAAAGATTTCTTATCCGCCACTTGACCGGACCAACTGACCATTAACCAGTTAAAGCTCCTTCATGCAATCCTTATCGCACGGAGTAACTTTTCGCATCCCCCTCGTGGAACGGCAACAACAACGCATCCTCGGCCATCGGCCAGACTCCTCTGGTGTCTTGGTTCCGAACTTAATGCAACACTGCCTGGCCGGGAAACTTTTTTACTCCCTTCCAGCGTCAATCACTGCAGTTGGACTCTGCCAGGAATGTGTCATTTGCACTGACACACTGGCTGACCCGAAACTTTTGCTTCCCCGAGTTCTGTGCGCATAAATAAGTTCCAAGTTGCATTTGAAATGCAAGTGAACTTTGCTTCGAAAGAAAAAACCTAACTCCGGATGATTTAAAAACAAAAAAAAAGATAACAGTCTTGTCACCGAAGGTGGGATGTTCTCATTGACATCTTGAGCCTGGATTGGGAAGGGTTTTTGGAAAGCAAACGCCGTGCAGGTGGCTGCTGTGTCGTTTTGAGTTTGATGAGGCGGGCAATAGGTAAAGAAGGCGAAGGTATCTCTTTTACTAATTACAACAGTACAATCGATTATAGGTAGCATCGATCACTTTCCATTGGTAAAATCGATCAAGTCGGTCAATATTAAAAAAAATCCATCATTTGACATCATTGACATCTACCATCGCACAAAAAGAATTTTGCCAAAAGAATGAAGCGCTTTCGAACCGCTCACCATATGTCAAGTTATATTAAAAAACGCACTTGCTAAACGGTTTGCTAAGAGATGCAATGCTCTGTTTTTGTTGGGATCAGAAGGGTGTGCTGTATTATGAGCTGCTAAAACCGGCTGAAATCATCAATTTACAACGCTACCGGACACAATTAATCCGTTTGAAGAGAGCAGTAGCCGAAAAACGACCGGAATATGCGACCAGACACGAGGCAATAATAAAATAAACCACGCTAGGCCCCACATTGTTATTCTGGTTAAGAACCATTTGGAAAACAGTGGATGGGAAGTTTTACCCCACCCGCCTTATAGCCCAGACCTTGCCCCTTCCAAATACCATTTGTTCCAGTCAATGCAGAAGGCCCTCACTGAAATACGGTTCACATCAGAGCAGAATATCAAAAATTGGCTTGATTCAATCGTGGCTGCCAAGCCGACGCAGTTCTTTTGGGATGGGATCTACAAAGATGCAAAAAGTCATAGTTTCAGATACACAATACTTTTTACATGTCTTTCTTAAATAAACGTTCAAACTTTGAAAAAAAAAACCGCAACAAATTATAGACCCAATATATGTAAAAAGTTTTAAAAGCTAATTTTGTTCAAATTTTCTTTCTACCCTCTTAAGTTCCAGCACTTCCAGCCTGATGATTTCAAAGAACCTTACTCTTCTTAACTAAACTGCTTTTTTTAAAGAAATGAGTTCAGCGAAGCCGACATGGGTTTGCTACATATAACATGTACAGACCATGTTACATTTACGATGGCAACACTTTCCACCATGGCAAACGGAAACGGGAAATGTTCTGTATCTTTGTCCTTCCAGAGAAGACAAAGATGAGAGACAAGAGATGTCAATCTAGTTAGGCTGTTGTATTAAGTCAGTCTTAAGTGTGAGTTGAACTAATAAAGTCTTTAGAACGAATTCTATCTTTTATTTCTTAAGTCTTCGGTAAATGGTACACACAACAGTGCAGCATTACTAAAGGGTGATTATTTAAAAGCTATAGGAAAGCTTTTCAAAAAAAGACACATAAAATTCAGAAAAATGAATGACATCTTTATTTGAATCGATAGTACGGTCCATATAATTTAATGTTTGAAGGTTATTTCATGCAAACGTTGAACTTGACTGCGCCTCAAATGGTCCATCCGCTTAGTCCAATTTTGGCATACTCTTTCCAACATTTCGGCCGGTATCTCACGAATAAATGCTTCAATGTTGTCTTCCAATGCGTCAATTGAAGCGGGCTTGTCTGTATAGACATGAGCTTTAACATAGCCCCACAAAAAATAGTCTAAAGGCGTTAAATCGCACGATCTAGGCGGCCAATTGACCGTGGCATGTGGCACCGTCTTGTTGAAACTACATGTCATGCAAGTCAAGCTCTTGCATTTTGGGCAAAAAAAAGGTGGACGGTAGCGCACACGGTAGCGCTCACCATTCACAGTTACGTTACGATTCGCATCATCTTTGAAGAAGTACGGTCCAATGATGCCACCAGCCCATAAACCGCACCAAACTGTGACTTCTTCTGGATGCATTGGTAGCTCTTGCAATGCTTCTGGCAGATGCTTCTGACTGACCATAAAATGGAAGAAGCGCGCGATGAAGTTTCTCAACAGAGCACGCATTCTGATAATAAAATTCAATAATTTGCGAGCGTTGTTCGTTTGTAAGACGATTCATGGTTAAATTATAGACCAAACTGAAGATGTTTGACAGTGAAACAAAACACGAAACGTGCGTCAGCTGTTTAAACCAGTGTTGCCAAAAAGATAATAGCTAAAAAATCACCCTTTATATGTTGAGTAGTCAATTCTGAACAATTTTCAGGTAATCTCAGGTAGTACGTACCCCATTGAGCACGCTGGTCCTCACTCACGACAAACTTTTCGTTCGAAGAGTGCGTGCTAGTGTGCGAGTCGCCAGGAATTGATAACCGCATTTTGTTAAAAACTAGCATTTTTTACTTTGGCAGGGGGCTGGTTGTCCATCACGCCCCGCTTAGGAGTTAGGGGCAATTTTAGGTAAAAATGATGGACAAACAAAAAAATAAACACGAGCAACACTTGCAATAAGGTTTTGAAATAATTTATGAAATCGGGGATGTAATTCGATGGGCTGTAAGAATATTACATATTTGAAAACTCATCTTAGTCCATTATGTTTACACCATTCCACTAGAGCAAGGATATCCAGCTGGAAATTAATGCAATTTGTTAAACTATTTCTGCATAAATAAAATTTAAAGTCGTCCAAAAATATTAACATTTTACAGTATTTGAAGATTTCAAGAACATCGTTTGCGAACAAAAGAAAGAGCAATGGCCTCACATGGCTCCCTTGTGGACCGCCCGATGTAACTTTTATTACTCAAGATCGAAAACTATCGATCTGTGCCAATTGCTTCGTGTCCTTTAAGTAATTGGAAACCCACTCAAACATTGACAAATGGAATCCCAATGACTTTAGCTTGCTTTAAAGCAAAGTGTAATGCTCTTTATTGAAGGCATTCGAGAAATCGGTTTAAAGTACATCAACTTGTAAATGATTGTCTAAATTTTAATATTTGATAAATTAGTTGTGGATGAAATCCGTTCGGAAATGCTGAAGGCAATGGGTAAAGAGGGAGTTTTATTTCTCTCTAGTGTCGTTAAAGTGGCCTGGGAACGTGGTGAGACACCTGGCGATTGGCAATCTGGGGTGATTGTCCCACTTTTCAAGAATTGGGACAAAAGAGATTGCTCCAACTACAGGGGCATATCTCTTTTAAGTCTCCCCGGGGAAGTCTACGCTAAGGTGTTGGAAGCGAGTTCTAGAGCTATGGTCCAGCCCAGGATGGGGAATGAACCGTGCGGCTTTCGTCCCGGTGGAAGTACAACCGACCAGCTTTTCACTCTGAATGGTACTTGAGAAGTCTTGAGAGTATGCCAAACCGACGTAGAGTTGTTTTGTAGATTTGAAAAAGGCATGTGACCGAGTCTCTCGAGGAACTCCCTGGAGTTTTTTTTTACAGGGTCATCCTCTGTAAACACTGTAGCAGCTCTGTTCGGGTTAACGATGCTGAATCCATACCATTCACCTTTGAGTGTTGAACTTCACCAAGGATGCGTCTTGTCATCTCCGGTTTTCATTGTTTATATGGACTGGATGTTGCAGCGCCATCGAGGCGAGGAATGTTTCGCATTGGGAGAGTTGAGGTTTCCAGATTCCTCACATCTTCCCAGACGGAACCCCAGGGTGCACTCGATAGGTTTGTGGCTAGAATGAAGGTCAACGTGGACAAATCGGAGGATATGGCCATCTCCAGCACGCCTGTTCTATGCAGTCTACATGTTAGTGGAGTCCCATTGAATCACGTGGAGAAGCTTAAGTATTTCGGTGACTTTTTCACGAGTGGTGGAAGGAGTAAGGCTGAACTTTCCTGTAGAATTGGTCAAACTTTGTGAATTTTGAAACAGCTTGAAACAGGGAGACCTGTCATCAGGAAGGCCGAGCTTAGTGTCAAAGCGAAGTTTGCGGTTTCAACTCAGTATTTGTGTCAACTCTCAACTATTTTCATGAAATTTGGCTAATGACAGAAAGAATAAGATCGCGAATACAAGGTGCTTCAGATAAGAGATCTCCGTGCTGTTGTGGGAATTACTCGCCGGGAAAGGGTGAGAAATACGGCAGTGCGAGAGGAACTCAACATTAAGGAGCTACTTCTTCGAACGGAGAGGGCTATGCTTCATTGGTTTGGTCACGTGGAATGAATGCCCTCTTCATCACGACATCCGAGGCGGGCGTTCAATGCTATTCCATCAGGTAGGCTCCCGCTTAGCAGACCCTGGACGAGATGATTGGAACAAGTCCAAAAACTCTTTGTAATCTATCAGAGTATAGATGGCGACATCCATTCTTGCAGTGTGTACAACTCTTCGGAGTTGATCGTTCTTCCAGATGCGGATAGGTGGCGTTTTTTTTTTTTTTTTGTTGGTTGGTGTCCTGATTATCGCATCTTGTACACGTTATTTTATTTTGAAAAAATGTTAAGGGTACGCCAGTCCCCAAACATCCGTTATGCTTGAGCCCTTGGACTTTCGAATTGGTCTTCTCTGAGTGTTAACATTTGTTCAATTGCGGGGAATACGTCGCAGTATGTATATGTACTCAGTTAAAATGTGTTAATCAAAAATAATGTGAAACCACATGACTGCATAAAAACCATTGCACGTCCTCGTCCGTATTTATTGATCGTCTACAAGCCTCATAATGTTCATTGCCGTCAACTACCCCCCTCGCCCCTGCGAATCCGGTAACGTTGATAAAGTTATAGAGTCAAAGCAACAAAAAGGAACAAAAAATTTAATGTCAATTAAATGTTTAATTGCCTCATTTTGTTCGGCCACATGAAATAATTTGAAATTCATTTCACCGCCGCCCACTATTAAATCACCTAACCACATGAAATCGTAAAAAATGTTCACAAAATTAAGCAATTCAAGGTGGTTTGTTGTTCGCTGTCACAAAGAGCACTGACCTCCGAATGGATGTCCAGTGTCCACGCACCGCCGTGCACACCGAACAAGAGACTGAACCCATTAAGTTCATGGCCTTAAGACAAGAGAACTTTTTCTAAAAATACACAACCATTCAGCCATTCAGCCAGCCCAGTGGAAAGGAAGACTCGTTGGTAATAATGACCCACAATAAAACGGTGACAGTAATAAATGTCACACCCAACAACTGATTTCGTCCCACAAAATATTTGAAAAATCGCAGTTGGATGTAAAAAGGAACCTCGCTCTTGGACGGAGGATGAGGAAGCGTGTTCAGCAACTAATTAAATGCTCGGCAAACGTCACGATGTTACAGCGATCATTGTCCCAAATCCAAATCATTAAGTGTATCGAAAAAGGACGACGCGGAACAGGAAAAGAATCCTTTCGCCTTTGTAGGCGGCGGGAACAGGGGGAGGGGTAGGGGCGTAGCAATGGCGGTCCACAATCTTCAAACAGCAACCCATCATTTTCAGCCCTATAAAATGGAACATTAACTTCTGACATTAAATTCAGTAATTCCCTTCCGGATGGTGAGTACTCTGCAAGGTGGGGGCGTCAGTCGTCGCCGAGAGGGTTACAGGAAACATAAACCTCTCCGCCCCCTGCCCCCACCCACCCAGCCGAACATACACTTTTTCTGGCCATTAAAATTTACTCCAGCGGATATTAATGAAATTTCCTCGGAAGAACACACAACAGCATCCTTGTTTGCTGGGTGGTGGCTAAGCGCGCGTGTGTGTGTTTGTCTCGTGGAACATCCACGGAGCACATGTAGCTCCAGCGGGTGGGGCGCAAGGATCCCATGAAATTATATCGAATAAATCAAATTGAACTCAAGTGATAAATCTTAATAATCCATCTTATTCATATCATCAACGCAACGCAACGCAAAAGGATGTTTTCATCATCATCTGTCGTCGGGTGGAATATTTTCCAAAGGATTACAATACACACTTGATTTTCATCTTAGTCCCTTCGTTTTGCTCTTCCTCTCTCTAACTCGGTCGTTCTCAGCGTTCGAATTGTTTGGTTGCTCGTTTTGTTGTGTCGTTTCCCTCGTCATCTGTGGTGTCAGTGTCGTCTTCGTTTTCATTTTGGTCTCCGTCTTGTTCTTTCGATGCTCACAGTTGACGTGAACCCTTGGGCCCAGAGGGGTTTTGTGTGCTTTTCATTTTTGGATTTTGAACAGCCCGTCTTTGTGGATGTGTGTTTGTGTGGGCGGGTCGAAGAGGCGGTTGCTCATTTTTAAACAAAACATAGGCTTCCTTTTGTGACGTTCATTAATGACATCGTCTATAGATAACATAACACAACATCGAATGAAAGGTTCTCCTTTCGCAATTTGTCGGCATTAAGAGATATGCGAGAGCGGTGGTCTTGGAAAGATTGAAGATACGAATTGTTTCTGGTTGCTCTCCCCCCATTTGTTCCCTTGACTGAGTGCTTACTACGAACTACAAAAGATCGAGGACATCGGCGGAATCGAGGGGGAAACGTGACAGTTTTCTAAACATGAGTTTCACTTATTTTTTTAAATGGTTTCCTGTATTCTTGTTTTGTTATTTTGCCTCAGTTCCGTCTTGTTGGGACATTGTCCCCTTTTGGGGTTCATTAGTTCGGGAAATGGAGCGATGAACCGCAGACTGACGGGTTTTTGGCGACCTGAGACGATTGCGGCGAATTGCTTTTAAACAGTTCCAGGGGAGTGAATCTTAATGGACACTTAGTTCGTGGGAATGGGGTGAGAATCGTCTTGGCAGTCGATTAGAAGGAAATTTTTATCGCGGCTGAATAAAAGCCTGGAACGCAAAAAAAAAAGCACTGACATCAGTTGAAATGAGGAAGCTCTTGGAATATTTTGTGAAGGAAACCGGAAGTTTGTCAAAATGAGAAGAGATTGCGTTTCTTGGACTGGGGTCGTGAAGTAGTGAATGAGAACCCAGTGTTGTCTGCAGTCAGTGATAAGCTTTAACACCTTTTCCCTACTTTTAGACCTCTCCCGGGTTGTTAAGGTACTGGTTGGAGTTAGGTGGAGAGCCGAAGGAACATAGTAATCGGCAATCGGTGTCACTTCACTTTATCGTCGTTTCTAGGGTCAAACCTGTTTACTCCTTGTAATTACTCAACTTGCCACTTTTACAACATTGTACTGCGAAATAGAGCTGTTATTTCATTTCCTAGCTGGATGTTTTGCTTTTCTGCCCAAGAGCACATGCCGTCAATAGAGACAAAGTCGCAGTCATAAACTTTTCGAACTGAAACGCATGGACTTTGTCGGAAAGGTAAAAATGAAACAGTCTTAATACCTTGGTCATTATTCAAGACACAGGGTTGCATGGACTACCTATGTAACGTCATGACATACTTTATCAGATGTCAATTCATTTCTCAAAAGTCGCACAAAAGGATTGTCAGTTTGTAAAAAAAAACGAGCAAGTGTCAATTGAACACACTCTCCCTCGCAAATCGTGCAACATATCGGAACATTATTTGCATGAGAGCGGGCTTACTTCAGAAATCATTTCGTGACCAGATAAGAACGATTGGAAAAAATAACAGCACTGTGGGATATAAAAATGATTCTGGCCTAATTTCGAAGCACACATACATTCAAAGGCTGTTACGCATTCGCGAACGCGCCCTGGCCCCACATTTTCACCACACATGCAGACTGCCACACCTCAGTCTTAATTGGGTCGTCTATTAAGAAGCCAACCTCGTTTTTTCTGATTTAATTTTTTTATCGGCTCTCTTTCACCCCTTCAACGAGTATCACCGCTGACCGCCTAGACTTCGCTAGCAGAGCCAATTGGTCAGTCCAATTTTTAATGACTCGCTCGGTGCCCCAATGTGTGCAATCAGCAATAGCGTCTTGAATGATCTCTTTCAAAGTGGGTGAACTGTTAGCCTAGACTGAAGACTTGAGGTAGCCGACTTGATGAACGCTCCCCTTGATATTCCCTGTCGCTAAATTTCTCTTTCACAACTTCGTTATGTCGCTTGTAAGACATGTAGCGCTGCCGCCGTATTGTCGGGACCACAGCTCGGATACAGCGATGTTATCGAACTCTGGCCACAACCGCCTTCGCGTTACATGCCACCATTGACGGCAACTGTGTCTCCTTCACCATTCCGAAAGAAATAAGTTCCGATGATGCCTTCAGCCCATAAACTGCACCAAACAGTGAGTCTTCGTCGATATGAAATACTTGATTGTTGACATAGCCGCTGAGCCCATAATAGGCCTCACCCAAGTATCAGGGCCCGCGGCTAACATTTCTAGTGCACAATAAGCGAACTCACGGCGACGCGGCGCACAGTGCTTCAAGGGCGGAAAAAAATACCAAAAATGAAATTTGGAATACGGAGTTGTTGTATTTATTTATTTTGTTTTTTTGCTCCGAAATATAAAAACAAATCATTATTAGTAATGGATTTTTTTATTTTATTTTCGCTTACCCTGACATTGTTTGTTATTTTCCTCTTTCACTTTTTGTTTCTATTTTGTGTCAATCTGTACTGTGTGCCTAAGGAAACCATCTAGAGGTGGATACAGATCAGCAGCCAAATGTCGAAGCATAAAGGTAGTGATCCCTAACGGTACAGAAATATCAACAAGCGATAAGGGCAAGTGTCTTGGCATTAACTTCACGGAAAGGTTGAAGTTCAACAGTCATTCTATCCCTTGATGCGCAAGCAAAATGGATTAAGCCAGAGGACAATACTGCTGCTATACAAACAGCTTATACGGCCGATCTTAACATACTGCTTCCCAATATGGCACACCATCTCTAAGAAGCTCGCCAAGGCGAAGTTCGCAATTTTCGAATGAAAAATACTGCCAATATGTACCGGACTCACTTTCGATAGGAAAAGCACCTTCATCAATAGGCTTTTCGACCAAGCACGCATCATCCCCCAGCAACAGTACATGGTGGCACTGTTCAGGTGGCATGGTGGCATGGTGGCACTTCAGTGAAGCAACCATCCTAACGAGGAAATCAGGAACCTGAGAAACACAATCCCCGGACAACGCCACCTCAACGCGTTAAATCTGCTAAATGAGCAGAACTTTCCAACGACGTCGACCAACGAGCTGCATGGATTCTACCAGAGCAGCGATAGCAATCACCATCGAGGCTAAGTCGGCTAACACATCCCCAAAGGACCACCATGGACTAACGGACTTGAACAACCCGATGTAAGCACCAGCCATTGTAGGACCTAGAGGAAAATAATAACATTTAATTCAACAAAGTTTAAGTCTTAGGTTCGGACATGGATTTTTGTGCCTCCACTAGATCTTTTCACATCATGTTCAGGAACCGGGCGTGGTTCCGTTCCAGTGAAGACTGCGTGTAAAGGACTCAAATGTGAACCGTGTGATAATCGGTTTCTTTGCAAGTGTCCACACTCCACAACTGTCAAATATGAATTCTCCAATGACAGCCATTCCAATATATTCCTCCTGCTAAAAAGCGGATAACGTAAAATCCTATTGTCCATTTTCCTAAATAAGTGCCACCATAAGACAAAACTACAACTTTGCCTGCTGACAGCTGTCAAAATAAGTGCTTTTTAAATTCGCTTTCTAGTATAAGACAAAATACAAACTCGCTTGACTGTTGACAGCTGTCAAAATAAGTACTTTTTAACTTTTTACTCGCTTTCTTGAATAAGACAAACTACAAGCTCGTTTGCCTTTTGACAGCTGTCAAAGTTAGTAAGCTCGCCTTTTTGAATTCGATTTCTCTGACATTCGTGTTTCGCCACATTGTTTGCTAAACACTCACATGTCACATAACCTTAGCCAAACCCCACAGACACACTCACTCGTTCGTGTGTGTATCAAATAACAGCAAATTGCCCTTTAACCATGAAGAGGCGTGCATAAAATCAAAAACTATCCTTTTTTCAGACGAAAAAAAAGAGAACCTTAGTTGTGTTTAAGTCATGATACCTCCAGTTAACTTAATCACCTCTTCTCGGCTAACAGCCCAGAGCGCCCTGCCATTCAATTACACTTTTAAATCACCGGGTGCACGGTGTAATTACAATTAACTCTGCTGCCGCCATCCCCACATGATAACCAAACACCGTTGCATGTGTAGCAACGCTCATGCAAGCGAGCACAACAAAAAATCGTGACTCTCCACCGCACACAACCCCAATCTGCTTGTCATGCAATTTAGCACCTCGCAGGTGACAGCCAACATAACCGTCTGCATTATGATTAGATCCACACACCCTCATACCTCTCCTGGACAGGGCAATTGACAGGACAAACCAACAGAATAGATGGCGCGCGTTCTGTCAAGTGCTTAGTCAATACCGTGCGCCACACCAACAACGCTGTCACTTGACACTTTGTCCGACACTAATCGGAAAAAATGCGGAAATAATGAGTTAATATAGCGAGCGACCAACACTCCACACTAACTGCACTCCACATCCAGAGCAAAACAGAACGATGTGTCAACTGGATTGACGCCTTTGCAGCAACAATATCGCGTTTGCAACCACCTCTCGTGTGATTTATATCTTGCGATTTGTTAAGTTACAAAAGTGTAAACACAGCCTAATGGACGCTTGTCACGGCAATCGGTGTAAAGCGGTGACGCTAAATAATTTTAATTAGACAGTCTACTTGAAAATCGTGTGGCTAGTGCGGTCCGGCTGACAGGGGGCCACAGATTAAAGGTGTGCCCTCGGGGAATTGATAAATGAATTATTTATGCGAACGGGCGGGGCGGCGGGCAAGGGTGAGCAATTAACTATGTCGCCGCACCGGAACCGATTTGCACTCGGTATTAATCACTTTGAAGTAATTGTGACGAGGGATACGCTGCGTTGGGTGAGGTCCTGCTCAGATCCGAGAAACGCAAGCGACTTTAAGGGCACCTTAAAGCCATCTCTGCTGTGGCTGGATGTAGGCTGCCTCCCAGCGGCAGGAGTTATTGAAATGTTCAATGGCGAACAATCTAATATTCAAATCTACAGCCAACTTCACACTTATTTTGAACGAGGAAGCAGATCCATACGCTGCGGCCATTATGCGAGCGGCAGCCAAGGATGCCGACGAATGGAATGGCTTAACAGTGCATTGCTGAGCAGAGTGCACCCAAATGAAAGGGTCCCTCTGCAGATAAGCGAGGCTGCTGCTTCAAATGATTTGGAGAACAGTGGTGGCTGACTGTGAAGATGTGGATTTTGGTGTTTTTCCACGTCATCTTCTGGCTGTCAGTCTTAACGAAAATCTGGTGGGGGCGAAGATGAACGCTGACAGATGGAAAGGAGATGAGCAGGCAACTGCTGGTCTGTCCGATCTAGGAAGACAAGAAGATGAAGAAGAGAGGATGGCGAAGGACTGGAATCGGGAACACATACGACGAGCTGCCTTGCATGACATTGAACATGGCGACAATCTGTAGTTGACATTTGGATAGCAGCCATTGCTTCGAAAGAGAATCTTAAAAGGACGCCTGTGTTTGGACACAGACGACAACTCAGGAAAGACGACATCGAACTTGGCACAGTTTCCCCATCTCCGCGGCATGTATATGATTTGTATCAGAATGAAGGCAGATGCTGCTCAGTCTCAGATACTCCATATTCGCAGGTCTAACCTCTTTGTATAAGTAAGAGCCTGAGCTCTACAAAAAGCAAAAAGTGCTAATCATTAAGGCAAGCCGAGAGGGTAGGCATAAGGACGGTGCAACCCAGAACCAGGCAGAATCGACAGCCAAAAGCAAAGCCAATTGCCGAACGGGTAAGCGGGAGCCAAGTTCTAGCTTCCCGACGGCTACCTGGGGCAATAGGAAAAAGTGGACAACAACAAAGGAATTTTTTACTGAAATCTCACGCATTTAGTGGGAATGGTCTGATTGAACGCATTGACCAGAGCCCGGACTTCATAAACAGGAGTCTCTCGTCGTGTACACTCTTCGCACATAATTCATGTCCATCCATGAGAGAGTCAGGAGAGTCTGCACCGGAATACATTTCCATAGGCAGACGAACACTAAAGTACGGAGTCTAAGTTTGCTGGACAGGCGCTAGACAAAGATGTCAACTGGAATACTCTCAACCAGAGTTAGGGACGCGTTAAGGAGTAGTCCCTCCACCGCCTTGAACATGCTTCTTTAGAAACATTGAATCGGAGAACATTGGTAGTGTTAGACACTAGAAGTGGGACCATAAAGAACTATTGTAACCCCTTCTTTTGGTCTAGGATTTAAGCGCTGCTGTCAAGCATTTAACAGCTTTCCTAGATGGGACTTCTTCAAAGTCTCTCCCTGCCACAGATGTTCTGTTAAGCATTCGGAATCTAACTCTGGATTCTCGGGCAAGGTAGTCGATGAACTGGTTTCCTTCAACTGTCCACAGTATCAGTCAGTAGACCCATTTTATGGAAGTGGTAGTCACATATTCCTTAGTTTCATAGCAACCTCAGCTCTATAGAGTTCTAGAGCTTCTTTAGCTCGTTCGGGACCGTAGTTTAGTTTCATGATCGTCCGTGAGTGTTCTATAGCCTCCCGGTTGTTCCAAAACTGGTTCATTTGTTTAATGGTCCATTTCTGTAGGTGAAGATTTGTGTCCGTGTAGAGAAGGGAGAAGGGAAGGTCGAATGAAGGGTATCTGAGCACCTCTCGTGGCTTGTGCGTCAGCCTTTACCTTGATACCCTTCATATGCTGGCATCAAGGAGTACCTACATGTTACTCCCGCTTTTTGAACTGATTGCTAGAATACAGGAAGACTAGCAATCAGTGCGAAATACAGTCCGTTTCTTGACATGCAGTGAAAGGGGTTCTTGTAATCGACAACTAGGAGGAGTATGTCAATGAGCACTTCGTGAATCTTCCCCAGGAGCTGCCACAGCGTTCCCACTCACTCCACTCCACACATTTATCTCTTTATCCCCTTAAGCCACAGTCTTCCTTGAACTGCCATCACGTCAGTCTGTCACACGGTGCAATGATCAGGGAATCACTTGGAGAGTCTAACATCACACCCCACTCCATCCATTGTTTTCGAGCCGTCAGTGAATCATCGGTCCAGACTTCGTTTTCTGGAATTAGAAAAGTCGCGTTCTCTACTGCTGGGTAGAGACTATAATTTCCTAAAGATCAAAGTGCATCCAGTCAAACTGGAGATGGTTTCATTGCCGGTAGAAGATGTCTGAGGGAGTGTACCTACGCGGCTATAAATTTGAGCCAAGCACGACTTATGAACTCACTCAAGAGCCGATTTCTTGAATACTTTGAGTGAATTAGTCTGCAACAACGCTTTGTAGCAAGCTCCATGTGTCATTGTTTCTAGGAAATGTCGCCCAATCCAATCCTGGTGGTACCACAATTGGGTTATATTGGTCTGAAGAACCTAACCTAACCTAACTCAAAACTTAGAACATAGTAATTGAATTCAATCAACCCAAATGTGAACACACATTCTCCTGTTTCTTGACTAGGAACAGAAACAATCTTTAATTCCACAGAAGTGAGTATCTCCCAGAGTCTACCGGACATTCACATAAAATGTGCTCGGGTGACTCATCCTCTTCCAGGCAAAGCCGAGGTACCTTACCTTGGGACAGTTTAATTCTATTAAGGTGGTATGCTCTTAGTCCTTTGTTGGCTTACATAATCTGACACTACTACTACTGCGGATGAAATGATGGTCATACCAACATAGCTCAAGGACTGTGCTTACACTGTGTCATACTGGACTGGATGGCGCAGTTGGTTAAGTGCCTGCCCTCGGTTAGTGGTTCCCCAAAGCAAAGTTAGTACGCTTTTCTCTGGTCCAGTCACCATTTGCCGTTGGGATCAAATTAACGCCACTATCACTGGAGTGGTCGATCAGTGGTAGTAGTCTGACTGTGGGTATCACAATGGACCAATGTTGATTATTATTGACGACGTTTAGATCTATTGAAAGGGGGTTCTAGTGAAATCAATTTTTCCTCTGATTTTAGGTGCTTGCCCAGATATCTTTGTCTTTTGTTCTGGAATTTCCTAAGATTCTCCGCAGAAGCTGCAGAGAGATTCTTCTACTTCTAGTTTCCTCATATGCTCCCTGAACCTGCAGAGCCCTGTTTGGAACCCTATTAGCATACGGGGGTTGTTCTTGCTCGTCTTGATACATGCCCCAAACATCTTTCGGTTATATTGACAGAAGAGTTTATTGGTGTGATTCATGCCATGAGTGTTGTTCCAGGTATCTGCCCGTTTCCTGAATTCTTCCCTGAGGATATGATCTTCTACAGTGCATCGGTCTATGGTCTATGGTATATGAAGGATACTGGTGCATTTATCCATGGCTTCGTAGTTTTTTGTCCGGGTCCACATACTCCTGCCTGTTCCTTCATTAGTTCTATATCCATCTGTATACTATTTTACCAGACTGTGGGCTACGGACTCTTTGCTCCCGTCCTCTTTGTTGCTGAGCTTAATGGCAAACACCTTTTGCAAATTGAATTGACTAACAGGCAGTTAGTGGCCCTCTCGAACTCATCTGAGGATTCATTTCCTGGAATCCCCTTGTACCTTGGACCCTGCCGAGCTTCACTTTATTGTGTCTAGCTAGGGATTGCATATACATTTGACCCTTTTTTTATTCCATTAGTTTGGAGGATAATGCTTTAAGTGCTACATGACACCTTTGAGGAGATTGGGTCCGACACAGATCTCAATGGCATTCGGTTTGAATAACGTTAGAATTCTACCCCATGTTGGCTCCACCTCCAACACCATTGATCCGTCTGTGAACCATACCAGACTTCTGGGATCTTGTGTTGGAACACCATCGGTCCAATTCTCACAGTGCAATATTTTAACCTCAAATAATCTGCGATGCAATGCTGCCTGGCCATAATATCCGGCATTGTACACTCCCCCTTAAGTAAGCAAAACTGAACGAAACTCAACGAAGCTATACAAAGCCGTCATTGTGTCGCATGTGAATATTCTGGGTGTTCGCTCGATGGCTTAACGTGTACGTACACCACTTCTGGTTAGACCTGCCCTTAAGTAAGCAAAACTGAACGAAACTCAACGAAGGTATGCAAAGCAGTCATTGTGTCGCATGTGAATATTCTGGGTGTTCGCTCGATGGCCTAACGTGTACGTACACCACTTCTGGTTAGACCTGCCCTTAAGTAAGCAAAACTGAACGAAACTCAACGAAGCTATACAAAGCAGTCATTGTGTCGCATGTGAATATTCTGGGTGTTCGCTCGATGGCCTAACGTGTACGTACACCACTTCTGGTTAGACCTGCCCTTAAGTAAGCAAAACTGAACGAAACTCAACGAAGCTATACAAAGCAGTCATTGTGTCGCATGTGAATATTCTGGGTGTTGGCTCGATGGCCTAACGTGTACGTACGCCACTTATGGTTAGACTACCAGTTTGCGGGATCCAAGACCACCCCTAAAATCTAAACCGCTTCTCCATAGGACAAGAATTTTGTCAACCGGAGAGACTTCTCCTCAACACCAATTCCAAAATATGCTTAAAATCTTTGGTGTTGAATTTGATGTCAGAGAAACGGCACAGTTAGAGTAGACTTTTCAGCACAGACCACCACTGACGAATGCAGGACCCCACAGTGCGGCTGGGTATTGGATATAAATTCGATGCTTCCTTAAAAATTCTGATCAGGAATCGAAAGCGGAATAAATAAGCAACAAAAGCACAGCGAACAGTATAAATGAATGGCGATGAACAGAATGGAATGATACCAGGCAGCCTCGGTTCGTCCTGCATACGGAATATGATGGGAGTGGTGCTGTCCCTCGTGCGTGGTGACTGTGCATTTCTTCTATCATCGGGAATGTCTTATCCCCGAGATTTGTTCGCTCAATATCCTGGGTAGTGGGGGATGAAGACAATGACGACAACTCGAACAGCGATTCAGCGAAGGACTCGTATGCTCTTGGCACTATTCCTCCATCGCGACGAGGAAGATTTGTTTCAGTGCACCACAAGAGAACTGTTGATGTATATCCTTGGTAATTCATAGTTAAATCCGACAAAATTACGTGTGGATGTGTGTGTTGGTGGCACATGGCCAGCTTACCTCAAGCAGTGTGATGTTGCGTGCTGGGTGTCGTGCGGGGATCCATTTTTAAAGAAAATCCGACAGTTATGAATCGAAGGACGCAAAGTTATGTTTGGAAAGGTAAACGCAAGCTGATAAGAAAGAAATGCACTGAATTTTAGAGCTCCACACAGATTGCTTCTTTCAGTTCTCACTTCATGGCGTACGAACGGGACATTTATTAGTGCACCATGACACGAATTTGAAAAATGCTTGAAGACAATACACTGGGCAACGCTAGAACGAGTCCCGTCAGATGATTTTTCCATGTACAGCAAAGCATCCACGATTTGCTATGACTCCTTCGAAAACGAAGTTCCGTTTTTAGCTTCCTTCAAATCGGCGGTGATACGAGGTGCTTCAGAGATACCGATGAGCATGTGTGTTCATGATTCCAATTATTGAATGACAATTTGAGCGCTCATTGATCGAACATTTGGGCAAGCCATCGCAAGAGAAATGGAACCCCTGTCCGAGTTGCTCTTGAAGCTATTGGAAGCAGTTGATACAACAGTGTCTCTAGTATGCTGTTCTAGTTTGAAGAGGACCGACTGCATAATGTCTCTGATCGTGACATTATGATGATTTCCCAGCGACGGCAATAGATCGAGACATTTGTCTAATAAGTCAGTGAACGAGTGACGGGCTATTTCCACAGATCTTCCTATGTGCTGTTGCACAGAGAGAATCTAATAAATAAGAGCAACAATTTGCGCTCTAACAACTTCCTCAATTCCTGTTTTATTCTTTCTATTGTAATAGCTTGCATAATAGTAGTGATTCGAATTTACAATGACATAAATGTTCACATATCATTAAATGCACATTTCTAGCTAATGCCACGTTTCCACCGAATGCCATACATTTTCGGGGTCTGCAAACCTCGCGGTTTCCGACAAACCTAGTTAAATCCTCCTCGAATTCATCCGTCCGTGAGAGGTTGTGAACCCGGATAAGCCCACAGCGTGAATTTCAGTTTATTTTTTCTCAGACTGTTATGCCCTGTCAAGAAATAGCTGTTCTGGCGGCCATTTAAAAATTGAGAGCGAGTGACATTTCTTTTGGCAAGTGCAGAAATGAAGTATGATAGAGATACCCAACTTCACAGCTGATTGACCCCTAGTCCATCGACGAATTTGACGGATAATCATGAAAATTTTGACGGTTCTTCATGAATTTTTGACAGTTGTTCACGAAATAACTGTTAAATTGGCTTTAGAAAACGATTAAAAAATGGTTGTCAAAAATTTTAAGGGCAAGAGAGGTAGAAGTTGGGCGTCTCTATCATACAAAAATGATAAGCGACAAAAATGATAAGCAACATAGATTTGCTTTTTTCTGAAATCTGCAGCAGAAAGTAAGAACTTTTGGACTGCGGAAGACTATTCGAGGCGACTCTAATGTTACTCCCTGGTCATCTGTAAGTAGAAAAAGTAATTTGTTTTGAAAATTATTATAAAGGCCAAATCACACAGCCGCGTTCGCGCTGTCATTCGGGCTTTAACAGGGGTTGGCATAAAACAACGAGCGTGTTTCTCAATTAAAATGGTCCAAAATCCATTTCACAAGAAAAAAATGCTATAAATGTAAAATGCTGTCCTACAATTTAATTCGTGCGGTTTGCTAAGAGATGGCGTAACTTGTATTATTCCATTGGAACATGCGTTGGAAAGCTACAGTCATTGTACGTCATTTCAGTATATGTCAGTCATTTGAAGCGTAAGCGACAATAATTTTGTTTGACTCAAATATGTCGAACATTGCGCCTGAAAAAGTGCTGACGAAAGTCATCGTATGGTGAACATAAGCTAGCTGAGCGAACGTGTCCATGGGGCGAAGGTAATGCTCTGTATTTGGTGGGATCAGAAGGGTGGGCCTTATTATGAGCTGCTAAAACCGAGTGAAACAATCAATAGACTACCGAGCACAATTAATACGTTTGAAGAGAGCAGTAGCCGAAAACGACCGGAATATGCTATCAGACACGAGGCAATATTTTTCCATCATGACAACACTCGGCTCCACGTTGCTATTCCGGTTAAGAACTATTGGGAAAACAGTGGATGGGAAGTTTTACCCACCCGGCTTATAGCCCAGACCTTGCCCCTTCTGACTACCATTTGTTCCGGTCGATGCAGAACGCCCTCACTGAAATACCGTTCACATCAGAACAGAATATCAAAAATTGGCTTGATGCATTCTCGGCTGCCAAAGCGGGGCAGTTCTTTTGAGATGGGATCCACAAATTGCCAGAAAGATGGGAAAAAGTCATAGCTTCAGATGGGCAATACTTTGAATAGTACTATTGTACATGTTTTTCTTAAATAAACGTTCAAATTTTGGAAAAAAAACCACACGAATTAAGTTATAGAATAGACATTATTATAGATATTATTTCAAATAAAAGCCCTACAAAAAATTAGTTACTTACACAAATAGTTACTTAGCCTGCCAAAAATTAAAAATCACGAGTAAAAAAAGAAAATTGTTCACAACTGGCAAAAGCGCGAGTTTGTAGAAGAAGCTGTACCTAGAAATTTGTGCTGGCGCTGTCTGTGAACTACCAAAGCGGAACCGCTGCATTGGATCTACGTGTATCCTACTTCAAATGTCAGAACTCGACCGCGCGAACGCGACATTGTGATATGGGTATAAAGCATAATTGTTTAAGTTTCGGGTCATATTTCGGATTGAATAAGGAAGCGTTTCTATTTGTCAACAAAATTTCAAACAAAAAAAAAACAAATCAATTTCAAAATTCAAGCACTTAAATTCCTGTTGAACATCCCTGCTCTTATTCCCAAATCGAAGACTTCAACCAGCATTCTATTACACTTATTAATATATTCATTTCATTCTACGTTATATCTTTTCTCTTTGCCTACTTTTGTTTTTCTAAGAATTCAAATAAATACATTGCGTTACTATGCAATAATTCCTGCTACACTGAAATTAGCTCGTGTCCTAAGATTTTTTGGTTGTAAGAGTTTTCAGAGCAGCGTAAGGAATTATCTTGACTTAGGCTGAAAAAATTTCCCTTGCAGTTGGAGGCAATTTGTGTCCAACCTAGATGCGTTGAGACATAAAATTAAAACTAATCCCTTTCCAGGATTAGGAAGTTTTCAATCAATATCTTAACAGGAAAATAAATTTAAATATTACAGTCCAAACGCTATGCTATTACATAACTTTTTTTCCTTAAGTTGAGTTCGGTTGGTTTTGAAAGTGTCGTGTTCAGGCGTGTGGATGACATGACAAAGATATCGAATTATAGATCCAAAATACAAAACTTAAGAATATACATATTTGATAATACAAGCCTGGACTCTTCATTAATACGAAAAGTAAATAAATAAGTAAAATAATTGATTCATAACAACACCAAAAACAAAAGGTCAGAATTTTGTCTGTTCAGTGGAAACGTAGCAGACGTTCGACAAAAATAACACTCATGAGGCACAACTTGGCTAATATTCGACAAGCACAATGTGGTGAGATCAAATTTCGAAAAATATTTGACATTTAAATCGAATCAAAGGTTCGCCAACCGTAATACCAATTTCTCACACTCGCACCGTGATAGGGCTGTAAGTCATAAGCCATGTATAACACTTGAATTCATTGTACTTACTTCTAACCAGAAATGAAGTATTATAGAGATGTCCAACTTCACAGCTGTTTGACCCCTAGTCTATCGATGAATTTCAGGGGCTTTTGACAGTTCTTCATGAATTTTTGACAGTCGTTCATGAATTAACGTAAATGCCAATTCTATGGTCAAATTGGATTTAGAAAACGGTATAAAAATGGTACTCAAACTTTTTAAGGGGCAAGAGAGGTAGAAGTTGGGCCTCTCTAACATACTTACAAGGTTAGCCTTTTCTTCCGCTTTCGTTCACTCTCTCCATCATTAAACAAGTAGAAAGTAATTTTTATACGTGGCATCAGACATTCTGACATCGAAGCTGGTTGGACTTTGCAGACAGAGCATCAACGAGACATATTTGGAGAATTCGGTGACCCTCTGCTGGGTACCGTGGCACATTAGAATCCATGGTAATGAGGAGGCGGAGAAGGGCTCGATGCTGGGTGAATCTCGGACGATCCCGTAAGCCCTCACGCCACTTAGCTCCACAAAGAAAAAACTAGGAGATGAATCAGATGATGCTACAGCAAGGGTCCTATTGTCCAATGCTGAGCAAGAAAATATCAACATTGATCATTGCTCAGCTTTAGTCGCAAGGACGTACGAACGCAATGTTTTAATAATTTGCGCGCGCTCTATGGATTGTTACTACCCTTCAATGCCCGGAATCAGGACATAGCAAGGGCCGAAGGTATAGAGACAGAAAGGGAGAGGAGTACACATTTTAAATATCAGCCGATTGTAGCCTGTGGGAAATATTAGGCTGGGTAGAGCCTTCTATATTCGTGTAGTGCGACTGAAGAACGAGTCTCTTAGTTTGACTATGCGCCCGAAAGTAGGCTTAATGGTATCCTGGCAAGACGGGTATTGTATTTCATGGAAACGAATGCAATTGGCTAGCTCGCTTGAGCATCGTTTGTTGAAATAGCAATAAGACAGACTCGGTGATATCGCTCACTTTTGGATCCTATTTAACAGGTACACGGTTGTTGGGGGGCACTAGACCAGATATGGGCGTTGTAGTCAAGCTTGGGGCGGATATACGCCTTATAAATTAAAGCCTAATCAGAGAGGGTGAAATATTTGCATCGTTTAAGGAAACCTACACAATTCGCTGCATTTTTGGCGACCTCAAATATGTGTTGGTTCCAACTTAGTGTTGCCTTGATGCACGGATGGACAGTTTTTCGGTCTC
The DNA here is from genome assembly GCA_905231855.2 of Eristalis tenax. Lineage (NCBI taxonomy): Eukaryota > Metazoa > Arthropoda > Insecta > Diptera > Syrphidae > Eristalis > Eristalis tenax. Next base: position 13,625,842 of record HG993126.1, on the reverse strand, counting down.
ATCGACAAAGGCACCATTCATGGATAATGGCTGGTCGGGCTTTGAAACATTGAGTTAATTATGCTCTCAATATCGGAACCCGAACCCGAGAGCTGTCATCAGCGAATAAAAGAATTGGATTAGAAGGAGCAGACGTGAGATCATTTATAAAAATGAGAGAGTGTCGGAAACAGAACAGAGCCTTGGGGAACAAAGGCACTTACTCATCGAAACCATGGTCACGCATTTTCGACAAGAGACCTTGCTGCCAAACTGTGTTCAATGCTGTACAAATATCTTGCTTTCGTCTGTATTGTGCAGAGATTGGTTCCTCTTTTCGGTGAGATAAGCTATCAGATCACTTGCTGTTCCTTTTGCTGCGGAAACCGTACTGCCGGCCATTAAGAAGCTTCTGCAATTGAAGACATTTCATACGCTGCGCATCCATGATCATAGAAAGAAGAGACTCTAGTGCTATGGGTCAGTACGAGGTGGGTGACAAAGATTCGCCATTTTTAAGGACTATCTGAACAAATGTTGCTCTCCATCTACTCGGAAAGAGACCGAAAGACTAGGATGGATAAAAATCTTACGCGTCGGTTTTGCCAGAAGAACTCCTCTTTAGTCCTCACTGGGCACTGTGCCATAGCTGCTCATGCAATGAGACTGAACACACAACACAACGATTTTTGCAGAAGCTGTAGATACGACGAAGAAGCAGAATCTAGATCTGCTCTGTGAATGGCCAGCCCTAAGTCCAATGGACCCAACATGTTGATCTAAGTGCCGCCAAACATACCTATCTCCCTAAGTGGAGACATTTTCCTGACTTTGGTATGAAGGCTTGGATGGTTATTCTCCACGGCTGGTTATTCTCCACGGCTGGGGTACACAGCTCCCTTGAAGCACCATTGAAAGATTTTGACCCGAAAGGAGGAGATGAGGTCTCCAACCTCTTGTAGTTATACAGCAAACGTGCCATCTGGTCTTGCCATTTTATAGGATTGGCAACAACTACTGGTTCCTGATTAGAGTACTAGCCGATTAGAGTGCTTCCCGTCTGATTGAGCTGCGGGAAGTGTGGATTTGACTGGTTGCATTATTAATGAAATCCACCGAATCACAGCTGCCAGGATAGTGCGTGCAGATGAAAAGGCTCTCCGTGCTGGAGGTAGTCGAGGTTGTGACGCCCCTTGAACTAGGCACAGCAATTTTGGAGATTGCCATATGTTCCTGAGTCTAGACTTGTACTGGGAAGCTGGCTCTTGTAATGGAAAAGTTGATATACCGGTGATCAGACCAGGAGTGGTCTTTTGACAGTCTCCCTACTGTGCCTGCTCCAGGCAGCCAGTTATTGAGTCACGATTAGAGAGCAGATAAATATTTAGTGTTCCCTTTTAAAGTATACAGACTCTAGACTTACCTTGAGTCCACAAATCAAATCGTTTACGATCCAAGGCTGTCGAATCAGGGCGGAGTATTGGAGCGACCGAGGCTGTACAGTGGTGGATGTTAATCTTCGAGGGTTCCTCCCCAACCTCCTTGTCAGCTTCTGTATATGACATAATTGGTCTCTGCAAGCAGGACCAAGGGCTCCTGGTAGATGACTATCACAGCCGCTCTGGTGCCCTCTTTTGTTTCATCCAGTTTTCCAAGCTTTCAATTGTGGATTAGAAGCCCAGGCTTGCAAGCCTGGATAAGCTTACGTATCGGGGGATATTGTAGGAATCGAGGAACGTGTCATGGGCCTGCCAGATATCGCGTCGCTATGCACAATTTCTAGTTCACCGTTCCAAATTTCCAAGCCTGCTTATGGCTTTTTATAAAATATTCGGCTGACTTTTTGTCGGTAAAGGACTTCAACTCGGCGGGAGCCCCCCCTATCGAATCGATCTCAGGTCACTTTTGAGTACCTCACAATCGATTTGTCTCGCCGGTGCTTGGCACTCGGCCTTTAAAGGAACTAGGTGCGAAGCCAGACGTTGCCCTGGTCAGACTTCGCAGAAATCCGCAATTAGCAGCTAAAGCTGATTAGCCCGGAGAGTAGGCAGGTAGCTCCGGCACATCGTTCGCTACTGAGCTAGCTTTTTAAGCCAGGCTGATCATTTGCACGGGCCAGCCTACCGGCTGACCTTGATCCAGCCTACCGGATGGGATGAAGGAAGGACAGGAGGGTTTATGTAGTAAGGGGAGGGATGGGAGGGGGTACTGGTAATGTTTTTCTTTCCGTCTGTGGCAATTGATTAAAAATGTAATGGTCTTCAATCTGATCTTTTCTTCGGAAAACAACGCAGTGAGTGAGTGAACTCAGCTCATCCTATAACGTAATCCCAACTCAGTGGATCGCATTTGCCGCATCTCAGTCGGTGGTGAGGTTGCCTTCTGTAAGATGCTTAAAATACTAATGCTATTGTCTGTCTTGATAAAAGATTTGATAAATGTCTGCGAAAAGTACACAAGAGTACCCTGGAACCGAAGTCGAACAGATCAACGCAGAGCAGTAGTTCAGTGGTGAATACGACTAGTGTCCAGTTTTAGAGTTTAGACTCCACTTTCGATTCAGACGAAAGAGTTGAGAGTACGTTTCGAAGAAACAAACTTTGAGGTCTGCTGTATTTAAGAATAAGCTACAGAAGCAGAAAAGAAGTATTGAAGAGAAGCTTTAACAGCCCCACAAACAATAGTCTAAAGGCGTTAAATCGCACGATCTAGGAGGCCAATTGACCTGTCCCGAACGTGAAATAAAATGTTCACCGAACTCGCCTCTCAATAAGTCCATTGCTGCGCGTGCTGTGTGGCATGTGGCACCGTCTTGTTGAAACCACATGTCATGCAAATCAAGCTCTTGCATTTTGGGCAAAAAAATGTTGGATATCATCTCACGGTAGCGCTCACCATTCACAGTTACGCTACGATTCGCATCATCTTTGAAGAAGTACGGTCCAATGACGCCACCAGCCCATAAACCGCACCAAACTGTGACTTTTTCTGGATGCATTGGTAGCTCTTGCAGTGCTTCTGGCTGATATTCACTCCAAAATCGACAATTCTGCTTATTTACATACCCATTGAGCCAAAAATGAGCTTCGTTGCTGACTGACCATAAAATGGAAGAAACGCGCGATGAACTCTCTCAACAGAGCACGCATTCTAATAATAAAATTCAATAATTTGCAAGCGTTGTTCACTTGTAAGACGATACATGGTTAAATTATAGACCAAACTGAAGATGTTTGACAGTGAAACAAAACACGAAACGTGCGTCAGCTGTTTAAACCAGTGTTGCCAAAAAGATAATAGCTAAAAAATCACCCTTTACATCATTTACGTCAGATCTCTCCTCGAATTCCATGATCAAATATCCTTGCCTTACCACTTTGGTCAAATCAATGTCAGTTGAATATTTTTCAAAGTCTTAAAAAACGCAGCAAACTTGCTGACAATACCATGTGTACCAAACTGGACCAATCGATTCGTTTTCCCTTCTGAAAATGATTCTACTTAACCCCAACGTCGCTCTAGATCTGCAATCTGCGGCTAATTTCCGACGCCCACTCCATCGTACTAACTATTGCCATATCGAGCCTATCTGCAGAATGTTGTGTGTGTGTGTGTACGATAAAATGGGGCTGTTGTCTCCACTATTCTATGAGCCGAGAGTGAAAATATAAAATAACATAGGTTTCGGTGTTCTTAGAAAATGGCGAAGAACGTTTTACGTTTTACCAAGGTTTGTAGAATAACAGTGAATTAAGCATGAGTGGACATCTGAGGTTTTAAAACCATAAAAGTGCATAAATATTTTGCCAAATTTCAAGTGCAACTGAAAAAAAAACATAGAATTCATTCTTATTAGAAAAATGTACACTGTCAACTCCGAGTGTAAACCCAGCACTGTAAATTACCATTCCAATTTGACATTTCTGAAAGCGGCAGCGGCATACAAACCTGTCAGAATCTAAATTCGTAGAAGCACCTTAGAAAATCGGGAACATCTACCGCGCAACGTGCCGTGCCAATTCTAATTTTTTTGTTTACTTTTTCTCGCTACGTCGCATTAAAAGCCGCTCCTCCACCTGTTCCAGTTAAGTGTATCTTATTGAGCAAAAGTGACAAATACGTGAAAGTACCACATTCCACGCACAATTATCAGCAAGTGAGAAAAGAAAAAGAACACTCATTTAATCCGATTCAACTCAACTGATTCGAGTTGAAGAAGGCAAACTTTATTTACGTAATGTTCCGGCGAATATAGCTGGCTCAAGTTGTTGTGGTATTTATGGCTTCGAATGCTTTGATCGGTAAAATAATAGCCAGTTTTGTGTTATCAGTCGTTCTGTACTATTTCTTCTGGGTGTTTGTGCTGCCGTTCATGCTCATCGAAGAGGGTGCGGGCATTGTATTTCAATTTAGCAGCTGCCTGGACATTGTCACTAATTGAATCTTATTTCCAGATAATATAATTCATTCATTCTTTCCGCCGCTGCAGTACGCTTTTGCAATACCAGCAGCATTCGGTGTTTGCTTCTTGGGTGGATTATCAGTCTTCACGGTGTATCACATATGGGATCACATTAGCTTGTTCTGAGTGCAGAAACCGACCGCTAGCAGTGTTGGGCTTATCTATACATCGGGAGGATGAAAAGCATATAAACGCAGACATCGCCGATCAGCACATCATTGAACAAACAACAACGCAGCGAAAAGAAACAGACAATCGTCAACGTAGACTCACTCGCACCCTAATCTTCATCATGCCACCACAGTGGTTAGTAATTGGAGTATCGGGAATAACGTGCGGTGGCAAAACCACATTAGCGCTCAGTTTGCGTGATTATTTCCTGAATCTTCGCAACTCTCGACTATGGAATTCCAAGTTCATGATCGTCGACGTTCAGGTGGTGAGTCAAGATGATTACTTCCTACCGGTGGACGATTTGCGGCACAAATGGGTGGACAAACTGAACGTGATCAATTTCGAAGTACTCACAGCACTCGACATGAAACAAATGCTGTCAGACATCACGTGGACGATGAAAGGACGATACCTGGCCATGGACAACACAATGGTAGGTGGCAATGATTACCTCAGTGAGATAACAACATTCCAGAATGCAACGAAACTGAACATTCTCATCATCGAAGGGTTCCTCATCTTCAATCAGCCGGAATTGCTACAAATCTGCCACCTGAAATTCCACTTTCACTTGCCCTACGAGAAATGCTTCGCCAGACGAAAATCCCGGACCTACGATCCACCCGACGTGATCGGGTACTTCGAAATGTGTGTGTGGCCGCACTACGAGAAGAACTTCGCCGAGTTCCGAGAACGAAAGGACCTGATGGCCCTGAACGGAGAGCTATGCAAAGAACGAATATTCAAGCACGTGCTGCAGCGAATCAATGCGTATTTGAATGACATGACCAGTCCATGCCTGATGGATCAGTAGCTCCTGAACTGTTTGACCAGAGTCTTGGATCTGCTTCCGTTTCCAGTTAGAGGATAGAATATTTATATTTTTGTAACGCAGCTGGTGCTGCCTTAACATACACACACAAAACATGACGTAGATGTACGCACTTGTTTTTGATATGTTTTTATTCTTCGTTTGCAATTAATTTGTAATTGTAATTGTATCTTTCAGATAGATTTAGTGAATAATTTATCGATTAACTTAACACGATGGCTATAGAGTAAATACATGGATTATGTAAGTGAATGTATGAGGCGATGTTTTATCTGCACGTTTCCTTGTTTGCTTCGGAGTTGATAACCTTTGCGAGCGGTGCTCTGGTGTTTTCGTAAATTGCATTTCAGTTAATCGTGAATTTTATTTTCGACGATAGCAGTTCACCTTGAGCGTGTACTTCCTTCATTGGTTTACGATCGCTGTTTCCAATGTCGCTTGTTTCAAATTGTTATTTATTCCGTGTAAACGAGTGGCTGGTTATTACATGATGTTCGCTAGACACACGGTTGCGTGTGGGCTTCGGTTTGAAATGATGTTTGTTCTGGAATTTGCATTTATTTGTCTGTATCTATGCTGCTTTGTGATGGTGATGGCTTGGGTGTAAGGTCACGTGTTCTGTAAGTCTTCGCGGATTCACATAACCTCAGACATCAGCATGCTCCAGTGAGCACTTTAGTTCGTCGCTAATTGAGCATTTTGCTGCTGTCTTAGCAGAGCGTGGCATGATGAAGTCATTCGTTCAAGAGATGTTGTGATTTCAGTTGAATTCTCGATGAGCGATGTATAATTGGGATGACGTAGCTGGATTGTTCTGGACTACGATTCGTAGACTTCAGCCGAGGTCGGTAATTAGCAATGTTGTGAAGGTTTCAGCTCTGAATTCTGGCAGTGTAATAGATTTTCAAACGGTCATGGAGGGCCCTGCTGTGCGAGGTGTACTTGGGCCTGCCTTCTCCACTCGGACTGTGCGTGCCATTGTTCCCTCACAAGTGCGGGGATCTTAAGTCGACTCCCTACGATGAAGGTTTTCTTTGCTACACAGAAAATACTCCTCGAGCATTGCAGTGTCAAAATTGCTTGTGTCGGAGATTGAATCCAGAAACACTGGCGGAGAAGTTGGCGCACCTATGTTTAGCAGAGCGGTCAAATGTAGAACGCCAACATTAAAGATTAAGAGACCAGCCTAACCACCCGAGTTTTTGTTATGGATTGGGTGCGTGTGTGACTGAAAGCGCCAACAGGTCACCGGTATCGGGATGGTTCAGGGACTTCTTCCGTGACGCTGTGACAGGAAAGAAAGAAAAAAACGTAGCCACGAGCAAACTACGGAAACAGAAAAGCCAAAGGGGCGCTAGGAATGGCACAGGATGCGATTATTGTTGGAGACGGGCTGAAGAAACGAATACTGTGACCTCACTCAAGTTAGTCCTCGATCCCTGCTGGCCGTAGGCCGTTGATGATATGCGCCGTGGCTTCTTCCGATGATTTACGCCTTCTTCTACTGGTGCTACAGTCCGGGGTCGGCATTGGTCGATCTTTAGCCAGCTGCCTCCAATTTGCACGTCAAGTTGGTCAGTGGCATTCTCCACTTGTGTGCGTCATCGAATCTTCGATGATTCAAGCCATGACTGCCGCGCTGTTCTAGGTGATGGCTTTCAACAAGGGAGGCAGTGGTAGGAGGAACTGTATACTTAACACTTAACACTTTCCCTAGACTTCAAGCATGGATTTCGAAGGAATCAAGTCTGGATGTACATGACAGACGATGAGAAGTCAGTGTAAGAAACGTTTGTGAACAGCGGACGGCATAGATTACTGAGTGGAGTGCGACTGGCAAGAAACAATTCCTCCTTCCCTCTCAAGTGTCCGTAGAAAGCACTGAGAACGGATTGCTCTGTCGCAACAACTAGCACAACGTAACTAACTGAAGGCAACTGCGAAGAGTCGAACGTTGTAAAAGCCAGTCTCCGTAAGTAAATTTCCTCTCGGTGAAGCCGATAGAAATTAAACACTTTGGGTCTTTCTTCAGGGCCATTACTGTTCGCTTTATTGTGCAAACTCGAACGAGGCTTAATATCTAATTTACAGCTATTTATACGTCTCCCATCAATGCGACATGTCGGATTGCACGGATCAGTGCGTATGACTCTTGGGAGTGTCTGAGCGGGTAAGTGGGAGCGTGTGACGATTTGTGTGCATCGGACTTTAGCTTATTGGAATTGCTGCGCTTGGAGTGTCTGGGTGATTTTAAGTCACGAAGGTATTGCACCCGGCTGGTTGAATGCGACTTGTTACTTGATGCATTCCCAACTCCACCACGATTGGCATAACCACAAATCTTGCGCGATACCCGAAAGACTGCACATTCCCTGTGTCAGCCATTCAATGCAGTCCAAGGCGCATGACGGCCAAGATGGCCCGTGTCCGTAGACACCCATGGTCTTGCACAATTTCCCGCTCGACCGGCAAAAGCAAACGCAAAAGAAAACACCGGCACCGTTATAACTAACATTAATAATATTATTATTATATACCATAGCAATTTAATACACAGTTTTGCTTATATATTTTATATGTTCCTAATTGAATTGTGTTAGTGTGGTATTGGTTATCATGATTGGTGTACCTTTCGCTATAAATGAGGGGATCGTGGTCGTAATGGGCCATGGGGTGAAACAAGGGACGAACGTCAACAAACGATCGTCGTGTGGGAGGACAGTTAAAAATGGAAAACAGTCAAGCGTCTGGAAAGAAAAAGAGAAACGGAATCAATGTCGTCCTTGAGCGGCGGCGGAAGGAGCGGACTCACCTGAAATGAATCGCAGTGCGTATGTGAGAGTCATGAAGAGTCAGAGGGGGACGTCGCGCAGGGTTTAGAGCAAAGCTGGAGTCAAGTGGATGGGGAGATGAAAGTGAAGGGTGATAGAAGTCTTATGAGAATGGCTTGTGAATGCGATTTGAGGAGGCATTTGCGGCATTTAAAGAGCGTCCCAATCGATTTGTGTGTTGTACACTTCGTCCTGCAGCCACAGGGTGTAGTTCGCCTTGAAGTTGTCGGTGAGCTCGATCTTTTTGTCCCACCAGCCGCTGTGGCCGAAAAAGGCGAAGTCGGCGTGCGAGAGAATCTCGTCGTTGGGGAATACCCCCTCGCTGACCTCATTGTACTGGCTCTGGCCCACGGTGTTTGGATCATTTCCGCCGACACCACCACCGGCGGTGGTCATGGCGCCACCGCCGTTTGCCATGCCGGCGTTGTCCGAGTTGGCAGTGTTGCCATTTGTTCCGGCCCCACACTTCTGCATTGCCTCCGGGTACCGGCGCAGATTGAAGCGGTCCACGCAGGCGCGCAGTGTGCACTCCTCGGCTTGGAAGTCCCACGGACGGGATTCCAAGTCATTGCCGAATGCCCAGTCGTCGTTGAGACGGTGGCGCACCTTCACGTAGATCGCGCTCATCGTCTTCATGTTCGACTTGCGCCACTGGCGGCCCAAGTACTTCGTCTGCATTTTGAGCAGTTTCAGCACGTACAGCTGCATCATGGCGTGCCGCACTTTCAGAGTCTTCTTGAGAATGGGCGCCGACTTGAACACAACGAGCATCATGACGCGGGAGTGCTTCCACTTGATAAGTTTGTTGAGAATGCGCAGCAGATTGATGCAGGAGAATACGTTCCGCCAGGAGTACGCCTGCGAGTTGTCACCGTAGACGAAGCTCTCGCCACAGGTCAGATCCGGCTGCTCGCCGATGACGCACGAGGGGAAGTCGAGCAGTGGAATGGCGCTGTCCGAGCTGACGTACTCGGTGATGGTCTGGTTGAAGAACTTCAAAACCAGTGGGATGCAATTCGCGAACACCAGGTGTTGTGACATGAACTCGAACTGGTAGATGTGGTTGATCTTGAAGTGCTTGAGATAGAGCAGAATGATGGCGGAGACTGCCTTCACGATGATTTCTTTGTGACGACTGACGTCGTACGCGAGCCGCGTCGATTGGGTAAGGGTCATGGGCATCTCCTTTGGCAGCACGTCGGCCATGATATTGATACTTTCGGTTTTCGACTTCGATGTGGGCGAGGCGGCGAGCAGCACCTTCAACAGGGCGATCATGTACTGCGGAAGATTCGGCAGAATTGCCTGCAACAGGAGAGGAATAATAATCTGGCTTCCTCTCGGTACGAGGGGTCCCACTTACCTGATAAAGTATCTCTGCCGGTGTGACCTGGATCTCGTCCTCCTGCGTGGAGATGGGATTCCTGGCGATCTCCTCTTCCTTGCGGATTTGTATGTCGGCCAAACTAGTGTACATGTGCCTGCGGAGGGTTTTCACCCCCTCGTGGATCGGCTGTGGGAGTCCGGCTAAGCTCTCGTGGTCGTCGATGAGCGAGTATCCAATGAACTTGTTCCTAGATATGTCCAGAAACTGGTCGACATCTTTCTGCCGCACCTTGGGTGTCCATGGTAGCCTTGTTGTGATGTGCATCGGTGGCTCATTACGTTGGTTGTTGCCTACTGAGCCCATACCACCGCCATTGGTACCCGAATTCCCAGAAGGATCGTCGAAAGGACGAAAATACTGCGTCACGTCTTCCTCTGTCTCGTTCGCCTGCAGCTCCATGTCCATCTGCTCCTGTTCGTCCAGGAATCGCTGCTTAATTAGGCTCCTCTTCAAGACGTTCCTTTTGGAGTTTTGGTTCTCCAGGATGTCGGACGCCGTGGCTGGCGGAGAACTCGCGCGCATACAGCGAGTGATCACCATCGTGTCCTCAGTGTTCGGAGGCAATCCACACCGCTGTCGGTACTCGTTCTTGAGATTCTTCAGCACTTCCATCCCTCCCAGTCCAACCAGCGAGATCTTCCACAGCAGCAGCAGGACCTTCTTCATGGGAAAATGGGGGGCGGCTCCGCTACAGAAGCGCGTTATCATGCCCAGCAGCTTCACAGACAACAATTCGTCGCCGAAGGGGCTGTTGATCTCGTTAACAAAGGACTCTGCGACTGGTTTGTAGTCCTCGGCCTCCCTCTCCTTCTCGTCGCGTATCGTCTCCGTGATAATGTACAAAACGGACAAAATCACCCGCAAGTCGGTGGAATCCGCCAGTGACACGCTGGAGATTTTGATTGCTGCACAATCGGCCGACGCCGCCGTGTCGATTTCCATGTTGAGGAGATCAATAAACGATGCAAACACTCCAAGCTCGTACAGGACGATAACATTATCGCGAGTGTTTTGGTGTTGCTCCTCGTCGGACTGCACCTCGGCCCAGCAACCCTGCGCCAAGTACAGAATACATCGAGCGGCTTGCATTCGAAACGTTCGATCAGACACTTCCAGTTGGTCGATCAACTTCATGATGATCGACTTCTGACTGTTGAGATCTTGTTTCTGCCAGTTCGGTGGCAAATTGTACATCTCCATTTGATCTTCAAACGCTTTCACGTTCAACTGAAACTCTCCGAACTCCGTGTAGCTGTAGAGTTCCGCGATTTCATTTTGATACGAATCCACATCACTGTACACAAAGTCCAAATCGGGACCATCATAGTTGCCATCGATGTCGTGTGTCTCCTGTTCGAACGAATTATTGATGGACGACAGCATTTCGTCTGAATTCGTCTTCATCCTGAGTGGATCGCCGTTGCTTTGTGTGGCTGGGCTTGCACTTCGTCGCGAATGTTTATGGCAATGGGCGTACTAATTTCTGATTCAGAACATTTTACACTACAAAAATGCTATAGAATTGGGTGATGATGAATGCTTAACTCATCGATGTTTCAAGTAAGCGTATACGTTTTCAAATTGATTCCTTTTTTGCAGATTTTTAATGTTTTTCTTGCAGTTTCTTAACAATAAGAAAATTTTACGTAGGTATTTCTAGAGTACAAAAAAAGTGAATTTTGACACAAGTGTGGATGACATTTTGCAGTTTCTTTTTTCGAACAGGGATGTCTGGGTGGATGATGTGTGAACTGCATTATCTGCAGACAGTGGTGCCGATTAGATATTTGGAACTTGCAACGAAACGGTTGAAAAAACCTGTGTAACATAAAAATCTAGGTAATTCGCCATGATTTAAATGTTGTACACAAGAGCCATGGGTTCAGACTTGCGATTTTGGAACTCTTAAATTTTGATATTTCTTTCACTTGTCATTATTGTTTGTCGAAATGCGAGTGATTTCTCTTCTGAGCAATGTGCACTCTTCTGAGCAAGTGCATTTCACAAATATCGCATTCGTAGACAGCGGCGTGTGCTAAGGTGGTAGATGAAAAGTTTCTTCGGAAATAATCCAAGGGAGAAGCAAGAGGGGTCTTAACCACAACAACCGAAAATAACCAACGTAACAGATTTGAGGCCCTTAGGCATTTTAGTGACGACCAATTTCAGTGGTCACTCTTTCTCTGATAGCCCCAAATAAGAATCGAAAGCATTATGTAATTTTCAGTTCAACTGAGTGATGTGCGCTCCTAATTAATGCATTCCTCTTTTCGGCTTAAAACCTAAGCTAATATTAATTTGTTGAGAAAATCTCAATAAAACTCCAAAAAATAAAATTAAAAATAATAATCAAATGAAACTACCTTACCAACATTCAGAAACACCGAAAAACAAAACCTGCCATACCATGCATACACAAATAACATTCGATCAGCTGTCAACATTAAACCCAATTCATCGTTCGTACATAAGAGAAAGAAATATTCCGCCGGCGAGAAGCGAGATTAACGATTTTATTCCATCAAAAATATTTATCCAGAAAAACAAACAAGTAAGCTCTGTCAGATAATCTAATTACACAATTTCACCTGGAATGTATTGCTAATCATGGCGATTGCATCAGTGGACTTTGTACTCCTTAAACAGTGCCTCTCCACTGATTCACTTAAATAGTTTTTTTTATCTTGTCTATTTTTAATCATTTCCCAACCAATGGTTTACAGAAACACTAAATAGTTCCTAGGCGTGACCTCTTATCGTTGATAAATTCAAATTGTACTTATCCATCGCATTTCGTCACGGAGCCGCATAATGGCATCATTGGTGCATTTTCTAATTGGAGCCCTAGTCACTGCGATCGGAGGTTGCTACTATTTCTATATGCAAGTAATTATTCCAATATTTTAAGGAATGCTGCCTTGTGTTTGGTATGGATTTACGCATTAACTTCCAATTGGTCTTATCAAATTACATGGGCGAACAATTAACTTTTACGAAGGCCCAGTGGTAGGAAGGGCTGGGAAATGGTGTAGATAATGACTTTCCATCGAAATTGACTTGTCATTCATTAGTCATTAGGGTTGAATAAGTATCCAATCGCATGTATACCTTTAGTTCACTTGACCAGCGAATTTATCGTAAAATCGACATCGTCGTGTGCTCGTCCTCATTTGTGGTGAATTTTTAACTTTTTGTCGTCTGTTTCAATTTAAGGTGATAGCTGCCGCAAATCAATTAAATACGCTCAGAATACATTTAAAGTGAATTAAACTGTTTAGCTGCGATAAGATAATTGCTTGGGAAGTGAAATGGCTGAGGTAAGGTTTAATTTTTGTGGAATTTCCTCATCGCGCCCAGTGCGCAGGAACTACGTTGTATTTGATGTTGTCAGCTGCTATGTGCTTATTCAAGGTCAATGCGTAATGAACACTTATACAGACGACTGCTCACAGGATGAATATGTTGCACGGTTCAGGCACGAGGAAGTATGTCGCAGTGAATATGGATTTTGTGGCAACGGGCTTTGTGAATGTGTTTGAGTATGGGTTCTTGGAAATAAACCGAAGTAATTGAAAAAGGAATTTGCTTCTTCAAATTTTGAGGACATTTGTTCCCAGTCCTTGGTGATTCTAAAATTGTCCATCCAACCAATTCGATTGTAATCTCCGATTGTGTACGGTTCCATTCCACAAATTTTCTTCAAAAACCGTGCTCGTGACCACCTAGGCGTATGTGGCTTTAAATCACAGGGTATTTTGTTTTTCCTCGCATAGCCTCTCCTCGTTCTTCTCAAACAAGCACTCTGCATCCAAGTATAAAGGCCAACCTGTCTTACAGACGCAATCTCTTGGTCGTCATACCGCAGTTTCGGTGTTTCTCTATTTCTGGGACAAGCAGGCTCTCAGCCGAATCCTGCTCCAATCCGAATCCAACAGCTCATAGAGATCGCAGTTGTGTCCTCCGCTCCACTCACCTTCCTCGCAAGCATGACTATCATTCTTAACCATGAATCAGTTCTGCTGTCAGTCCTTCACAAGCAATACCGATCGATTGCAACGTCAAGTCACAATGTTTCATTATTCCCCTACAATGCCACAGGTTAAATAATTGAATACTCATACGCCTTTGCCGCCTTCATACGTAACCACACTAACAACGAGCTCTCATTGATTCTCGTGCTCACCCCTGTCCTTTGTCCGTTTGCGCCTAAATTATTCATAAAATTGCGTGCAACTAGTGCGCTGTCCATTCCGCAGAATTCTGTTCCATACTAATGATATAATTTAACCTCACTTGCAGCAGCTGCTATGCTTTCAAGCAATTTTCTCAGAACCGGCCGACTAGCGGCTGTGAATTTTGTTCGCACGCTAACCTATCGAACTAGGAACTGTCGCATGCCAGCAGTTAGACTAGCATCGAAAGGCACAACGTTGTGCTTATTCTGGCTGCCATTAGTGAACCTTCCGCTTGTTCAAGTAGCACGGTGCGCTTCTGCTGAAGCAGGCAATGTGAGTACCAACTCTGTGGCGCCTTTAGAGTTTAGAGTTTAACAGCTAGTTTTCGAGATTGTTGCTAACACTGTGTGTGTTGTTGTGTTTAGATAGCTAATCGCAATTTATTTGAATTCATCTTCGGGATCCACTACATACATTGCTTTGCCGTCTATTTCAGATAGAAAACATGTCAGAAGAGGCTAAGAACGCAAAGTCAATCTACGACTTCACGGTCAAGGACACACATGGCAATGACGTCTCCTTGGAACAGTACAAAGGCAACGTAGTTTTGGTCGTCAACATTGCATCGCAGTGTGGACTAACCAAGAACAACTACAAGAAGCTCACCGAGCTGAAGGAGAAGTTTGGCGACAAGGGGTTGAAGATCTTGAATTTCCCCTGCAACCAATTCGGCTCACAAATGCCGGAGAGCGATGGCGAACCGATGGTGTGCCATCTGAGAGATGCCAAAGCTGATATCGGTGATGTATTCCAAAAGGTAAGCACATCAATAACATAGCCATTCAATTCACCGCACTGTCCTTGTGCTGCAGGTCGACGTCAATGGAAAGGACGCTCACCCTCTGTACCAGTATCTGAAGGCCAAGCAGACAGGCACCCTGGGAAGCGGCATCAAGTGGAACTTCACCAAGTTCCTTGTGAACAAGGACGGCATTCCTGTTGATCGCTATGCACCGACAACAGACCCCATGGATATTGCCAAGGACATTGAGAAGTTACTTTAAGCACTCGGTGGTTCATCGGGATCACATTTATAAACTCTTTTTCTAATGACTGTTTTTTGTTGTTTTTGATTCTTGAATTCAATAAGTTAAGTGTCGGTGGTGCAACCACTTCTTTTCCAAAATAAAATGTTCATGAATCGGTATTCGTACGTTAAGCATTGGCTTTG
This sequence comes from Eristalis tenax, assembly GCA_905231855.2. Lineage (NCBI taxonomy): Eukaryota > Metazoa > Arthropoda > Insecta > Diptera > Syrphidae > Eristalis > Eristalis tenax. The sequence continues at coordinate 13,610,771 of HG993126.1, read as the reverse complement.
ATTCTCGGCGGACGTCTGTAGTTCATAGGTTTGCTTCTTTAGCCGGCATGCTTGTATTAATACTTTACTAACTCAATAAAATCTTCGTCTTCAAGTGTTATTTTATCCTGTATATACTTTTCGAAGGGCTCATGGAAGTCGAGCATTCGTCAGGGTCTGTCAGTGACCACCTAATCAGCGTGCGGCTTCAGGCCAGTGCCCACCACCCAGATCATGGAAAAGACCCAACAAGTGCAAGGTCGCATGTGACAGCTCGTCAGATTGTGCAGGACGAAGATGGAGAATTCTCGCTGCTCCATTAAAGTTGGTAACTAACACACCCGGACCTTCAATGCCAAAAAAAGAATTTAGACGAGGCAACGCGCTGTCATTTGACTTCTTCACCACCATCATGGAGAAGATCGTGTGAGGCCCACACGCCAACACTAGAGGCACGATCTTTCAGAATACCGTGCAACTGTTAGCACACGCGGATTAGATTGACTTGATTGGCAGAACACAGCAGAAACGGAAACGGCTCAAATGGGTCTAGCGGTGAACAAGGCCAAACCGAAGTACGTGTAAGCTGACGTCGATGGTCCTGTTTGCGTTGACGGCTTCAGGAGGGGAGGTTTCGAACACGAACTGTACGGCGGCATGTGCTTAGTCACGTGTCTACGGATTCAACGTCTAAGGTGGCCGGGCAAGGTAGAGTGCATGAACAAATCAGCTCCGACCCGAAGAGTCTTCGACTCCGAACCTGTGGGATACAGCAACACAAAACGCCAGCGTCTAAAGAGAGGCTTCTGGTTGAGGCTTACATCCACCCCGGAATCCAAATAGAGGAGAAGGAGTATAGCATATGTCCATCGTGTACTGTAGCATCGTACAAAGCCACAAAGAACTGCGGCGGTTCTCCCGGGGAAAAGAGGATCATAATTAGGGAACCATGAAGAAGATAATTATTAAACTGTGGGGGACTTGAAACTTAATAAATCTTGTAGATCTGCTAATGATCTTTGGGTGAAAAAATGCTTACTCAATACAAGCGGTTCACCGCGCTGTTCCCTGCAGCAACCATCTTACGAACCATAGAATCCCGGCACCCACTTGAGGTGAATGTTAAATGCTCAGCCCCATCACCAAAAGATGGAAAGTCGATGTTTGAAAGGTGGTATTGTTCAAATAATTATTTACAGCCTGACTGGCTAAACATTTGGTGATATGTCTTTTCCAGGAATCTGACTCTTGAATCTTGATCTCTGCGTGAAACATACGATCAGAATTGGACTCCTCTTCCTTGAACTAGACATTAATACTAGGCTTGTGTAGTTCACGAACGAACTAGCTCAAAAAACAGTTGTCACAAATGAAACTGTGTTCAAAAAGATACTTTAATTTAGGTCCTTTAGTTCAGTAGTTCACCCAACTCGGGTATACCTTACTCAGTGTACATGCAACTCAGTAGGAACCTGAGATGATGGAGGAAGAGATATTCCTCTTTCCAGTGGAAAACCCCCAGAAGTTGTGCTCTCTAGTCACTCACACTACTTTATTTTCACGCACACTTGTTAGAAGTATAGAGCAACGCAATGGTGATAGGCGGTAGTAATCATCTTCGCTTAGCTCAGACGCCTGTCTGTGAAATTTTACGAAACGCTGTCAGATGAATCTGAGGGGCAAGAAACGTAGAAGTGGTCCATCTCTTCCTCCATCATCTCTGGTAGGAACAACCGAACTAAATGGGACTGAATTGCGAACTTTGCTTTTTGTGTGTAGCACATTGGGCATTGTTGCGTTGCCGGTGATATACCGGCACGAATGTACTATGTTCAAATGAAAATATGCATTATATGGTTATTGGAATGGTTTTCTGACGCGCACGGATAAACTATTAAGGAGACAACTTTCTGGATAAGTTAGTTTAAGCCCGTATGACAGTTGTTCTCCATATTTCTGATCAGTGTTAGGACTTTACCACTATTTTGCGCAATTTTTACGTCCACCACATCTACTACCCGAAGTGCAAAATCTGCTACAAATTGCAATTCTTCCTTTTTATGTCATTCGTTGTTGTTTCTTGTTTCGGAACCCCTTTTCAAAACACAATTTCAAAGGGAATTATGTGCAATAAATTACAGAGAAAAGAAAAAAGGCGAAAGATTTACTCGACCTTGCAGAGAAGCCACTTTAACATAAGAACCATTGTACGAACTTAAAAATGAGTCTTACCGCTAGGGTTAACCTAGTAAAATACCTTTCCAGTCGACTATGGTTTAGCAATATATGGTAAATGTGCGAAGTCGTCTACTCAACTCATCACATCATTTTCGCACTACCCCAATTCGGAACTGTCTAACAGACGCTGGATTACCACAGCTGACTGAAAGAAGCGATAATCTAACTGCAGGTACGATTCAAACAATTAACTGCTCCAGAAGGCCACCTCTTCATAACGACTCCAAAAAAATGTTGAAGCGGAAGAAGAACCCAAGGCTTCAATCAACCATAGCCCCCGCTCTAATGTCAGCCAAAAATTTTGATACATCCCTTTCCAACCCATTCAGATTCAAAATTTTAATTCAGTATTTCCCACTCTCTTCCACCCGCCTTGGAATTTGCCGAAAGAGTCCGTAATTACCACCCTCAGCAAATACTCCATTGAGTCCAGAGATGATGGAGGAAGAGATGGGCCACTTCTACGATTCTTGCCCCTCAGATTCATCTGACAGCGTTTCGCTGATTACTCCCGCCTAACACCATTGCGTTGCTCTATACTTCTAACAAGTGTGCGTGAAAATAAAGTAGGATGCGTGACTTGAGAGCACAGCTGGGGGTTTTCCACTGGAAAGAGGAATATCTCTGCCTCCATCATCTCTGATTGAGTCTACGAGGAACGCCATTTTTAAAGCCATGTTTCTCGAAATGCCAGATAGCCACAAGAATCAAGGATGGAACCTCTTGTTACTCAAAGTCGCGCAACAGTACAGTACTTAACAACCATCTCCAAAGGTCTGAAAAAGCTGAAGCGTTTGCCATTGTCACTGCAATTAAAAAGTCCAATAATTTTCACCGACAGTCTGTCATCTTTAACAGCTATTAAAGACATTAATAATTATAGTGAAATAATAGAAAACATCCGCGACGAGCTCATATCCAGGGGCGACAACCTAAACATCGGCTGGATCCCAGGGCACCGTGGAATAAAGGGAAATGAGATGGCGGACACTGTAGCTAAATCAGCTCCAAAGGAACCTCTCACCTCTTTTTATGCCTAAAACAAAAGATGCATAAGAAGCCATCTACTGAAGACATGGAAATACAGGAGAAAATCTGACTGGTTAAACGATCAAAACGCAATTCAACCCTAATGCTGAAAAAGTCAAATACCCTAAAGACACGTCCCACAATAAGATTAAAATGACATAATTTAAGGGCAGATGTTGATTTTGAATAAAATTCAATTTTCAATTATGTATGGAACAAAATATCGGCCAAATGGCCGCCGCGACCTCGGCGGCACACCTCCATCCGATGGTCCAAATTTTCCATGACGCTGAAGCATAATTGAGGTTCTATGCCGTTAATGTGCCGAATTATCTCATCCTTTAGCTCTTAAATTGTTGCTGGCTTATCGACGCACACATTTTCTTTCAAATTAACCCCAAAGAAAAAAACCCGACGGTGTCAAATCATATGATCTTGGCGGCCAATTGACATCGCCACCACGTGAGATAACACGGCCATTGAATTTGTCGCGCAAAAGAGCCGTTGTTTCGTTAGATGTGTGGCAAGTGGCACCGTCCTGTTGAAACCACATGTCGTCCACATTCATATCTTCCAATTCGGGCCATAAAAAGTTCGTTATCATTTCACGATAGCTTGGAAAAAATACGGCCCGATGATGCCGCCAGCCCATAAACCGCACCAAACAGTCACTCTTTGTGGGTGCATTGGTTTTTCGACAATCACTCTTGGATCATTCGCCCAAATGCGGCAATTCTGCTAATTGACGAATCCACTGAGGGGAAAATGTGTCTCATCACTGAAGATGATTTTCTTCGAAAAATTTTGATTTGAACGCCCATTTTCATAATAAGCCTGAATAACTTTAACGCGTTGCTCGATTGTGTGTCTTTTCATGGTTCAAATTGAGTTAGTCTGAAATTGAGAAATGTCAAATTAAATGCAGAAAAAAAAAACTTGATGTTTAGGTGCGGTTCACATTCAACATCGGCCCTTAAAATTTAATAAAAATGAATTAAAATGAATGAAGTGATAGCAATATCAGCTTTGAGCTGAATCCAGGACTAAGTGAAAGGACTATGAGATCTCCTAAATCTACTGATAGGGGACACTACAATGCCTCACGTAACCATGAGCTAGCCAATTTACACCTAAATACTAACATCTCAGATGAACTGGGCAATTGTGTTGATTGTCTATCAGATACGATCCTATCCTCATTTCATACTAGCTGCCCACTGAAGGAAAGGGTCGCCAATAAATCGGTTCCATGGTGGAACTATAAAGTTGCATTAACCATCTACAATAAAGGGGTCAGAAGTCTAAAAGGATACCGTGAAAGGCCTTCTGCCAAAACTTACAGGACTCTCCGGTAACGGCAAGAGAACATAAAGCACTTTCCAGAGGTAGCCACGATTCATTTGGAACACTCAAGGACTCCGAAGGCAATCTTACCCTACAACGAAACATTAGAATTACTACTTAATTTTGTTGCAGCAGGCTAAGAGGGTAGGCTTGTCTAGCGGCGTCACTCTTCTGATTTCAGAGCTTAGCTTCTTAGCTGTTGTCCCTTCACTAGATCACCACCCATTATTTAACATGTGTACATCTATATGTATTGAAACTACTTTAAGATAGTTTAAGTTATTTTAAGGTAGTATGTAAGTTAGTGTATAAGTTTTAATTAAAAATGTGCGGTAAGTAAGTATTTGTTTTAAAATTTTATATAATTGATTATTCACGTTTTTTAAGTCGAAAGACATAGAGTAAGGTTAGGTTTAGCTTAGAGTGCCCGCCGAGGGCCAGTAAGTTAGAAATAGTTGTAATAATGTTCGTCCAACTAGTTTTAAGCATTTTTGTCTAGTAATTAAGTTTATCATGAAGTTAGTTTAAGTTTAAAAATAAAAATGAATTAAAAAAAGAAAACGTTTGTTTTCAATTAATTGTTTTTGTACACCAGAGGTAATGGAGGATAGAGATATGCAACTCGGCCACTCGGAGGTGGTAAAACCTCCTCATGTCGGGACTGAGCCGTAAAGAATAAGTGTGTATTGGAATTCCCTTTGCATTTCTCACATGCTCTTGCAAAATTCCCGGCTCTGCTACTCATCGCAACACTGTATAAAAAATGCGGTCTGATGATATCAAGAGGCAAGGGAGGTAGAAGTTGGATATATCTATCCTCCATTATCCCTGGCGTACACACTCGCACGTACTGACAATTTCATTAGTGAATTTTTCGCATTGCTCTATTTTATGAAAAAAAAGCGGGTGTCATGCGGACTTTATGTAATGAGTAATGAACTGCATTGAGCTAAATGAACTAGAAGAAATAACTAGTTCAATAAACAGATTTGAACTAAACTGACTGCTGAACTGCTCTCTGGACTAAACTATTTTAGTCCAAGCCTAGTGATCGTGTCTTGATTGTGACAACAGTCTTGGTCGCAGCCTGTCTTCCAAATGTATCCAGCGGAGGAAGGTAGAGGAGTATGTTCAGAGTAGAGTACTTTTGAAAGCTCCCCTGATGCACATGCCAGTCACTTCAATCGATTTAGGGATTTAGGGTCGTTTTGTTCACTAAAAGTTGCACACTACTCTGGGATTCTTCCCTTCAACTTCTGGATTTGTGTTCTTTCACTCAAATTTTATGGATTCAAATCTGCGATTACAACCCATTGGCTTATCCTCGTTCTCTCAACTGATGGAAAGCATTTTTTAGCAGATGTTTAGGGATCAAATCCGGGTTTTGCTCACATCTCTTTTCTTCCATTATCGTAGTTGCTCGCTCGTTTTTGAATTCAAACGTCAAAACAAATTCCATATTCAAATAAAACGCCAAAGCCGCTGTTGAATTCAACGTAATTCAGTGACGAAAGTGTGCAGAAATGTTTCGTTTGTGTTTCTTTATCGCAGTTGGCTCTTCGTTTTGGAATTCAAATTTCAAAATATATAACACCCCAGAGCAGAAATGAATCTGGCCCCAGATCATCGACGAATTTCAGAGGCTTTTTGACAGTTATTCATGAATTGTTGACAGTTATTTACGAAATAACGTAAATGCCGTTCTCTTATTTGTCAATTTGGCTTTAGAAAACAATATAAAAAATGGTTGTCAAATGGGACAAGAGATGTAGAAGTTGGGCATCTCTATCATATTTCATTTCTGCCGGTTGGCTAAATGGTTGTCAAAAAATTTAAGGGCAAGAGAGGTAGAAGTTATGCATCTCTATCATACTACATTTCTGCCGCAGATAGTGTGAATGTTCCTGGTGTGAGCAATTAAGAAAAACATGCACACAATTGTAAGACAATCCAATGCTGGCGAAAAGGTCTCTGATCATGTTCATATTGTAAACATTGTGGTAATAAACTGCTGCAACTGAGCTATGAAACCGGTGGTTTCGATTGATGCGCACACGTGTCACTATGTTTTTATGATTGCTTTTATTGCAGTGCGTGGAACGAACCTGTCTGCGGATTAGATAGAAATTGGATTTTTCCGACCACATTCAAGCAACAGAACCACCACTGGAGATGGCAGGATTCTCTCACCGTCCGAAACGCTTTTGGGAAGATCATCGGAAGCAACTGAAAACTTTCGCTCTCAATTAGTGCGGACATATTTTCAGCTCTGGTTTAACCAATAACTTATTGTGTGTAGATGCACACACATCTGTAGATGGATATACACATCTTTTTTTTATGTTTAATTTTCTACTTAACCTACCCTAAACCTACTCGTATGTAAATACGCTGTTAGTTCATAAATACGGAAGGTATTAAACAATGAAAAGAAAACAGCTACACTAATCGTTGGAAGACTATTGAAGGGCTGACGATGTCGGAGGCTGGTTTTGATGCAGCCACCAAAAGAAACATCTCTCCTTAGCGGATGCCTCTCTATCTCGAGCGGGGATCGCTCTACTGAACCGGAGGAGCTCCTCGTGTTGCCGAACGAGAGTATTCATGAATTGTTGACGTGAATAACCACGAAATAACGTGAATGCCGTTCTCTGATTGGTCAATCTGGCTTTTGAAAACGAGATGAAAAATGGTTGTCAAACATTTTAAGGGACAGGAGAGGTAGAAGTTGGGCATCTCTATCATACTTCATTTCTGCACCAGATAGCGCAGGAAGATCAAACGTGGATGGAGCTTATAAAACAGGTATTGCTGCATTGGCTCGCTTAATGGTGGTAATTCAAGCAAATTTCGGCGCTTTATTTTATTCTATATTTCCTTTCCCTTCACTTTAAAGTTCTTATCAATTTTAAATTTAACTGCTTAAACCGCGCACGAACAGCAGACACCACAAATTCAAACTTGAAAATGACATTTCATGTGTCAGTTGTCAAAAATATCCCAGGGGAAATTTAGAAAGAGCAAGTGGACAACATCTGGATTTTAAATTTCAGACTGGAAGTTAAAATGGTGAACAAAATCAATTTTCAACTCGCCGATTAAAGCACGAGTTGAGACGAATCCCGGAGTTGATTAACTCACTGTTTTCCGGGAAGTTGATCAATTGTGAACAGAACGACCCTTAGAGGGTTGCAGTTATCTGCCTTGTCAAGGGCTATCCACCATGTGACTGCATATGTACTTCAGTATTGCTTCAAATTCCGTCTCCATTACAAGTTAGTATATAAAACTATTGCAATTTCAAGTCTGCTCTGTTCATGATCATGCTTGATTTGTGTCCAGTTTCCTTCTGTGGATTGTTTTCGCGCGTAGCGTACGTTCCTTGTCAGTCTTACAAGGATGTCCATAGAATTAAAAAACTTCAATCGGCAACGTCTAGGCCCATCTGCTCCGTCTATGACTCTACAGGCCTGTTGGTCAATCTGGTTATGGTTGCGGTCAGACTGTCACTTGCGATTTGAATCTCATTAATCGCCTCTGTAGCTGAAACCCTAGTGGTTTCTGAGTAACCTCCTGTCAATCGGTGAAGATCAATGAAACCGTTTCAAAGTGTTTTGTTGCAATCAGTTTTATTTGCTGAATATTCCCTTTAATTAAGAAAACAATCAGCACCAACAATCAGACATTCATCGTAACAATACATTACCTCCTCAGACTGTTCGTCGGCCGACTTCCCGTGCCAGCAAGTAGTTTGTCTTCTTGTCTTGTCGGCAATTACCGCAGATTATCTGTCAAGCGTGACTAGCTCAATCTATAACAAAACGGTCCCCTTCCATCGCGCAACACAAAATCGACTGCAATCAAATGGAATTTTCATTTCTCTCCGGCCACCTCATAGCAACTCGCTTTGGACGTCCTCAGGAAGTGCAGATGGGCCTCGGATTGGTCTTCATTAAGAGTCAGCAGGTACGCCAACAAGGTCGCTGCAGCATACCACGCATAAATTACCCTTAATCGCCACCACTTAAGGCGAGCGCACAATCAATTGTGTACACTCGTTGGCATGCGGGGCATGGCTTCAATGCATACGGCACCGAATTCGTGCAAAATTCTGGCCAATTTGGCCCCATCCTCACCAGTCACTTATCCGAGAGAACACCGAAAGTGTTGTCGTTTAGGTTGCTGTGTTGTGTTGTGTTCGGTTTTCGTATAAGTCGTGCAAGGTGATGAGAATTGCCCAATTGCGGACTGCGTTCGTGGGCTTTCGATTACCCAATTCGAGTCAAGTCGGCTTACATTATCAACCCAATTTCTGTGTGAATTGTGCCACTGGGTACCAGCCCATTTCTGGCACGTCGCGCTGTCTGGGTAAAATCTCAGAAGGCGCACAAAGTCGAACGTTGCGAAGGACTTTCGATATGGATATGATTGCTTCTTGCCAAAAGCGGCTCTCACGACTTGATCTATATTCCTTTATAGAGCGCCGGTCCTACAAACGACATACAAATGGGCGTTAAATACCGCGAAATTTAAGTGCTTTCGAATTGATCTTGTTGAATCGCATTTTGGGGGAGTTTCACATGAAAGTTTCACTTTACCAGGAAGCCAGGCGACAAATCTGCTCGAGACAATGAGATTGCAAGAGGCTATGTACGTAAGAGGGCTTGAATGCTGATGGTAAAGACTCGATAAACACTTGCAAGCGGATGGTGAAGCTCCTCTCGGATTTGTTAACGACCCGCACCTGGTTATTAATCCGCACACCTCCTTCCGTTGACAGGCTTCACCCCTACCCAAGTGATGTATTCATCCCAACGCCGCTCAGGAGTCGCATTCCATCTGTTTGGCGACAAAAATTCCACTCGCGTAGTGCATAAACAACACACATGCGAGGGACCTACAATTTAATGTTCGCTCCCAACGACGTATCATGAACATGCTTACACAACAGTTGCACTCTCGGAGCATTGGCTTTTGTGCAAGAATGAACGCTCCGAAATATAAATGAAATAATGAAAGTAAAAAGCTGGGAGGTAGTTGTTGGTTTGCATTCCTCCGCAGATGGCGTCATAGCTGCCAGTGTGTGGAGGACTTATCAGTCAAACAATCAATCATCCACAGTAGCAGCGCAGTTGAGGCGATTTGGAGACTCGGTCAATAGGAAGAACGTGAATAAAATGTCCCCATCATCACGACATCCGAGGAGTGCCTTGAGTGATTCCATAAGGACGAGCTTTGTGGTTGGACAAAGTCTAAAAACTCGCCTGGAGGTGATGAAGTGGCCTGCCGATCTCTCAAGCGTGGCTTGGCCCCCCCGACCCATTTAGTAGAGCATGCGGCCCACTGGTGATGAATTGAATTTATGCTAGGCTGCAACCAACAAGCCCCACAGCTAGTCCAATCCCCGTCTAGTGTTGTGCACTTATGTTGAGGTCCTTCCGCATTTGTGTGCACCATCTTAAGCGCCACCTCTGCTGCTTTGTCCTACAAGCTTAGAGTCCAAGTCTTCTTCGTCATCAGCGTGGGCCATCTTAAGCGCCCCTGTTGTTCTGTCCTACTAGCTTGGAGTCCAAGTCTTCTTCGTCATCAGTGTGGGCCATCTTAAGCGCCGCCCTCCTCAGCTGTGTTGTTTGACAGGCTTGGAGTTGAAGTCTCTTCGGGCACGAAGCGAAGATGTTCATTTAGTAGACGCCTGACTAGACTCAATTGGTCTGCTTCATGAAGGGAGGGCTATATTACTAAATTGGGTATGTAAACCGTGAAGTCGTGGTAAATAAAGTCTCTGAATATCTCGCAGTTAACCTGTAGAAGACGTCGATGTTGAGCTTTTTCTAAGGACATCGTTTTTTCCGTTGTTCAACGTTCGTCATCTCGAGAATTCTCGTCAAACTTGTTTGGCTTGGCTTGCTTAGATGCCGAACGTCACTCTGCACATCGTTACGAATTTACAAAATTAGACATGTGCTGTGTATCTCGTCTCTATGCATGCTATCAAGTGCGGCCTTAAGGTCAACGAATAGATGGTGAGGGTCTTTTTCATGATCTACCGGGGTATAAAGATCTCGCATATTGTGCGGCTCCCTGAGCTTAATACGGATCCGATGGATAAACGCTTTCGGTTACAGCGAGAAGACAGTACTACAAAGATGACCCTATATGCGAAGTTAAGGAGATTTATCTCTCGATATCTTTCGAGGTCCAATTTCCACTATCGATTGCAACTACTAAGTAATCCAGTTTCGTCCCAACTAGTATCTAGCATCCATTGGATAATTGTTTCAAATTCTGACAGAACTTTCGGACATCATCCCTGCAATTAAACATACATACAAGATAACAAATAAAATTGGAGAATGTTTAGAGGAGAAAAGGAACTGCCCTACCACCCTACATGATGTTTCTCAGGCCTTCGACAAAGTCTAGCAATAAGGCCTACAAGCAAAGCAGGCGTCTCCTTAAAAGCTTTTATAAGAACCCCGAATCCTGTCCCGATAAGAGAATATTTAGAGTTAAGCACGGACCTGAATATTGCGATTGTAAGAAGTTCCGTGAGGGAGTGTCCTTGGTGCATACCTCAAACTAAGGGGACACTTGTGGCTACATTTGCTGATGACACATCTATCCTGGCAATGGGTAGTTCAGTTGAGTTCGCAAAACTTCAAGGAGCTCTAGTCAAGACATAAGAGGGGACAAATCTTTGGCGCATTGCTCCCAAAGAGACCAAACAATGGTCGACACAGAGGCATAATCAGCAGCATCAACTACCAAAACAGCACAGCCAACTAAGGCAGATAAAGGTTCACCAACTGGAATCTCTCAGACGATTCTTCGCTATAGCTTTCGTCCCTAGTCTGGAAATGTGCGCATAAGAATTCGACTATTTAGAACTATGTGCCAATACCCCTTAATTAATACATTAAAGTCCTGTGCCTTAAAAATAAAACCAAACACACAATGTTCTAGTGCGACATATGTGCATGTTCCACAGTGCAAGAGGCGGCAGCAGAGGCGGTGTGGGTTGATACGTCGACCCCTACACACTTGAGCCTGCGCAGCCCACGTTCGATTTCCTGTACGAGCAAAACACTTTTCACGGCCTCACCACTTTTGAGTCACTGACAATGCTCAATAATGAGTATAACTGTCTAGAAAATGCTTCTCAAATTAGCCGCTCGGAGTCGGCATAAAAATGTAGGTTCCTTTCCACTCGTGAGAGAACAATAGCACGAGTGAACGCTGAGGGAGTGGTTGCTGGGAATCTCGGCCATGGCCCCTCTAGAAGCTATTATGTGCATGTTTATTTTTAACTAATTAATCTTTGACAAATTTACGAAAAAATCATTTTCCAAATTTAGCTTGTTTCTCTTCTTAGTTTTAATGTCAAACGAAAGAGAATGCGACTTCACCCATGTACATATGACGTGGCGAATGGCAGTAGCAACTTCAATGTCTCGTGTGTAAGTCCGGGATACTCTCCGCTTCTCTCCAGAAATTGTCAATAGTTTTGAAATAGAATTCCATTTTCAACATGCCATCTGCAGCTAAATCTGTGATCAGTTTGGCAGACAAAAATCCAAAAAGGATTTAATGTCCAACTGTGTACCTTTCTCCTTTCAGAATCCAGTTCTAGAAAGAAGCTTAATAGTCATCATCATCATCACCTTCTTCTGACCGCACGAGAGATCTCCAGGCAAACTCGATCTTCCGCCACTAACTCTAACTCATCAGGAGGAATGCGAAACGTAACCAGGCGAGTTTTTGTACCAAGTCCCACGAAACCTGGGTCGTCCTGGGTCTGCCAAGCAGTCGCCTACCTGATGGAATCCCATTCAACGCCCACCTCGGAAGTCGTGATGGTGCGGACATTCGTGTTAGCCCTTTCCGTTCGAAGAAGCAGCTACTCAACGTTGTGTCCCTCGGGCACTTCCGTGTTGCTCACCCTATCCCGGTGACTAATTCCCACAACAGCACTAAGTAATCCCATCTCAGCAGCTTGTATTCGCGATCGTAATCGTTCGGTCATTACCCAAATTGAATGACCATAGGTGAGAGTTGCAACTGAGTTGAAAACCGCTGACGTGGCTTTGACACCAAGCTCGGCCTTCTTGATTACAGATCTTCCAAGCTCTTAAAATTGACACAGCTTGGCCAATCCTACATGAAAGCTCAGCATTACTCATCCCATCACGCGTGAAAAAGACCCCGAGATACTTAAACTTCTCCACCTACATCAATACAGGATACATTGAACAGGCGTTCTGTTAATTACCATAGTATCTGATTTGTCCAGGTTAACCGACCTTAACGTGCCATGAGACGAATATAAGAGCTTACTGATCTCGATTCATCGGGTGAAATTTCTTCAAGGATCTTTTGAACACAAGGGAAAGCAAACTTTTTGTTTCTAGAGACTCAACCGCATACGAAGCTTTGAGAGGAATCCTCTGATTTTGTCTTTTGCAATTTAATGCTTTCTTCTCTGCCATGGAGGCTCTTATTCAAGACGTTTTAGGTGGTCAAACAGACCATCAATAATGCATGATTTAACGCATCACAGATGCACTCGAACTCGTGTCCTTCCTTTTGACAGCCATCCGAACTGTGTGTGACAAAGGAGGGCTCAGAATATGAGAACCCCAGCATTTGTGACTCACCCTGCTCCTATGACTTGTGACACATCACAGAGGTATGCGATGGGCTGTGAATGACAATTCTGATGCGCACTTAGGAATTCAAAAACCACTAAACTTCTGCTAATTGGTAACGCGGGAGAGAGTTTCATCGCGAATAAGTAAAATCTTTTGTAATTACACCGGGTTTGGAAGGGGTTCAGTGAAGGTAGCCCTTTCAATAACTGACACATTATAATGTGGAGCCAAAATGTTTTAACTACCAAAGGAGTCCGTACTCAAACATTTTGAAAAGCACTGAAGATCATTGGCTGCCGAGGTACGAGATCCATTTATGTAGACACAGATCAGGAAGTACACAGAAACACTGATCCTGTATGCGCGCATTTCAAATGAACTCACGCAATGGCGGACTGAATATAGCAGAGATAATGGAGGAAGAGATATTCGTCTTTCCAGTGAGAAACCCCCAGTCCATCGCACTTGAGTATAGAGCAACGCAATGGTGTTAAGTGGGAGTAATCGGCTCCGCTTAGCTCAGACGCCTGGCTGTGAAAAGGTTATAAAAAAACGCTGTCAGACGAATCTTAGAGGAAGGAAACGTAGAAGTGGCACATCTCTTCCTCCTTTACCTCTGAAATGTAGCGAGGTTAAGCGAGGATTTAAGTGGTATATGAGGAGGTATGTCAGTTTGTTTTAACTATTCCTTGTTTCGCGGTATTGCAGTATTAAGCTGGGCTGCAGAGACTAACGATCTCTGTTCCGGGGATTTAGAGGAAAGAGGATTCTCGTGTAGCGCTCTATAGTTCTGTGGAAGCGTACCACATCCAATGGCGATTCCTCTCAGTTAGCTAGTTTTGCGGAGCTAAACTAAGGTTTGCAATGCAAATGAAAATATTAATATAAAATACATTTTAAAAAACTCCCATGCCAAATGTCTCCGTTGAAACAATCTTTACCGCAGAAAATTTGCGCTACCAAATTGCGCTTTTTTGCGCTTGGGGTTGTCGTAATGGATAAATTTTTCATCTCCAGTAACAATCCGATGTAAAAATGACTTCCTTTTGTGGCGTTCCAGCAGCATTTCGGACATGCAAAACGGCCTTTCGACGTCTCTCGGCTTGACTTCATGTGGAACCCAATTTCCTTGCTTTTGAATATACCCAGCTGCTTTTAAACGTTTTGAAATGGCTGCTTGAGTGACACCCAAAGATTCTGCGAGCTCTTCTTGTGTTTGACAATAATCTTCATAGATTAATGCTTCCAGTTCTTCATCTTCAAACTTCTTTGGCTGCCCAGGACATTCATCGTCTTCCAAGCCAAAATTTCAAATCGTGCAAACCACTTTTGGCACGTTCGCTCAGCTAGCGCATGTTCACCATAAACTTCCATCAAAATACGATGACTTTCGGCAGCAGTTTTGAAGAAGAACTCTCCGCAAAACACTTTTTCAGAAACAAAGTTCGACATATTTGAGAGAAAAAAAAAATTATTGTTGTTTACGCTTCAAATGAATGACATATACTGAAATGACGTACAATGACAGTAGCTTTCCAACGCATGTTCCAATGGAATAATACAAGTTACGCCATCTCTTAGCAAACCGCACGAATAGAAAGTTATAGAGCCAATGTTTTTTCTTTCATTAATTTGTATAATTATAATAATTAATTAATGAATATTTATAGTATTGATATTTATAGTATTGATATATGATTAAATTTTTCTTTTCTTGTTGGTGAGGTTATTGTAAGCAAGCTTATTTCCAATAAAAATGTATAAGAAATAAAAACTAAATAATAAAATGAAAATATTTACAACGTTTAAGAAATCATGCCTTTTCTTAAATTGATGAAAAGTCTGAAATAAGTTTTATTTAAGGCTTATAAAGGGTGATTTTTTTGCTATTATCTTTTTGGCAACACTGGTTTAAACAGCTGACGCACGTTTCGTGTTTTGTTTCACTGTCAAACTTCTTCAGTTTGGCTCTATAATTTAACCATGAATAGTCTCACAAACGAACAACGCTTGCAAATTATTGAATTTTATTATCAAAATGCGTGCTCTGTTAAGAAAGTTCATCGCTCGCTTCTTCCATTTTATGGTCAGTTTAAAATTTGGCTCAATGGGTACGTAAATAAGCAGAATTGTCGATTGGAGTGAATATCAATGCATCCAGAAGAAGTCACAGTTTGGTGCGGTCTAGGGCTGGTGGCGTCTTCGGACCGTACTTCTTCAAAGATGATGCGAATCGTCACGTAACTGTGAATGGTGAGCGCTACCGTGAGATGATATCCAACTTTTTTTGTGCCCAAAATGCAAGAGCTTGACTTGCATGACAGGTGGCTTCAACAAGACGGTGCAACATGCCACACAGAACGCGCAACAATGGACTTATTGAGAGGCGAGTTCGGTGAACATTGTATTTCACGTTCGGGACCGGTCAATTGGCCGCCTAGATCGTGCCATTTAACGCCTTTAGACTATTATTTGTGGGGCTATGTTAAAGGTTATGTCTATACAGACAAGCCCGCTTCAATTGACGCATTGGAAGACAACATTGAAGCATTTATTCGTGAGATACCGGCCGAAAAGTTGGAAAGAGTAGGCCAAAATTGGACTAAGCGGATGGACCAATTGAGGCGCAGTCAAGGTCAACATTCGCATGAAATAATCTTCAAACATTAAATTATATGGACCGTACTATCGATTCAAATAAAGATGCCATGCATTTTTCTGAATTTTATGTGTTTTTTTTTTTTGAAAAACTTTCCTATAGCTCTTAAAAAACCCACCCTTTATTAAGGAAAAAGTCAGGTAGGCTGCATATTAAGTCAGAGTTAAGGCTTATTACAAGGTGTATATAAAGGATTCAAGAGTATACCTGATAGCGTAGTACATGTCCCATGTTAGAGTATGAAACAAGGTAAGGAATCTTGAATGCAGAGCAACATTCCTAAAGACGCCTAAAGAAGAAGTTGTATTGAAATAAGGATTATTTAAGCCTTACTATGCCTTACGCATTTGTGTTGAGTTGGGGCGCCGTTTAATGCCTGGGCAAGGGAGCGCGACTTTTAACTGAAGAGAACAAACTTTAGCTATGGTGCTCTTATTTTGGTTGGTTCCTGCAAGAGAACACGTTCGATCGACAGAACATAATTCAAACAATTTGTTCGCTGTGTTGGATGCAATGTTTATACAAACTATAGTCTACAAAAATCCGAAACATGATTATATTATGCCTTATAATAGGGTTTAAAATAAGGCAGCGAAAATGCATGCCTTGTGCCTAATCTCATCGCAATGTTAAAATAAGGAATACTGCAAGCGATATGGACTCCTTATGACCAATAAGACTTACAGACTAAGGTACTGTAATACGTCTTGTATAATCATTATATTGTTCGCTTTGCTTAAAGCTAACCCACTGCTTAAGACTAGGAATCGTCACTGACTACAGCCTGAGCCAGCTGCATAACAACGGCTAAAGGCTCTAACAGTCATTATCACCATAACCGAACATAACCTCAGCTGAAAAATATGCATGCAACTTGTGACTAAGTCGACCTTCGATGTCGTCTTCATCATGCTACTACCAGAAACCCAGAACGGAACGAGAACATCCGGGAGCACAGTCATCTGGCATGGTACTTCCATTAGTTCCTGACCAACAGAAAAAGAATGTTGATCGATGGAATTAGCCTCGGCTACATACCCAAAGAGAAAACCATCAAATCGGCGGTAAAATTGACAAGTAAACGAACACACCCTTGTGCGCGTATGATCACATCTTCAAAGCGAACATCATTTTCACATTCCAGCCGTTTCAAGAGTACAAGCCGCACGAATGGAAGTGTGACCTCAGAGACTGTAGAAATAGATTAGCGATCGATTAGATGCGGAGATTCCTAAGCGATTAGAAAAATAAATCAAATGCATCGCCGAATTCGTATGCACTTCAATAATCACTGCGTGCGCATATTTGGCCAGGTGAATCCGTACGGTAGTGCCAGGCGATCGATTGACCGATGTACACGCCTCACTCGGGCAATTGAACTGAATCCGGTGTACGCATCACAGATGCACACGAATCGAATGACTTTTTCGCCACCAAAAGTGGGGCGGACCGCCACAAGTTGTCGCACCCGTATGTACATATCACGACCGACCCTAAATTGTAAAACTAAGTCAGCATGTTGTGCTCATCATTTGTCGACTCGGACAATGTTCCACGAAAAGGTTATATAGTCATATAAAAACGCTCGTCCCGTCAATCGTTACGTTATTCATTCACTTCAGTTCGAGCAGTGAAATTTGCGACGAAAAACTCGTAAAAAGCTTCGAATTCGAAAAACAAAGTAAAACACAAAACATTCACTTTACGAGTACACCCAAAAGGTACCCGAAGAACGGCCGAGGTGAGATAATAGGATACGTGATCTAGATCGGTTGTCCGTCGGGGATACGACTGGAATACGAAATCGGTTGCGATTGCTCGGGTGTTCGGCGATATCCACACTACCGACGCGACGAGCGCATCAGCTCGAGGAGTGAATTTCAATTTATCGCGAAGCCTCTGTGCGAGCGAGCTTAGCTGCGTAACTAGCTCAAGTGAATAAGTGTTTAATCTTTGGCTGCGTTCAGGATGAGGAGAGTGCTTGTGGTGTGTCTGCTGATGCAGACGGTGTTCGCTGGAAGGAATATATCCGCTGAGTTGCGTTCGGCCAAGGAAAGTCCAGCCGGTGTGACGTATATCGATGGCAAGGCACCGGACGAGCTGAAAGCTGGACCATCTAGGAAATCCGTTACGGCAGGGGAAGAAATATCCCATGCGGCATTTATTCGCAGCGGCAACAGGGATGTGCCGAAGGATGACGAGATTGAAAACGAGGAATTCGAGAGGTTCATCAAGGAACATCAGCGTCCTACGATCGAAACTGTAAGTAGGGTGTTTATGAAGACTTGAGCTGGAGTTTCCGTGATAAAAAAATGCTGGTTTTTGTTTTTTAATGTGACGGGTGCAATTGAATCCTAACCTCATTCTGTCCAGGATCGTACAACTTTTGTGTGAATTACTGTAAGCGGTTAAATATTTGAGCTTTTTCACAGCTTTTTCAGCACAGTTTTTGCTCTGAAGACGTCACTCATGGAAAAACTGCTTTGTGAACACATCCAGTGATTAACGTGCTGTCATTTGACTAGATCACAGTTGATCTTAGTGAACTATTCCCAACATAACAGTTATTTATGCGAGTTTTTGTTTATAGAGTTTCTAAATTAATATTTCGTTTGCTAAACGCATCATAAATTCAGCAGTTTGTACTCTTAAATCCTCGGTCTATTTTTATTCCGGAAGTGTTACTTAGTGAACACATCCTGCGATTAAAGTGCCGTCATTTGAAGACTCCCCAGTAAACTTCGGTAAACTGTTCCGATGTCAAAATCACTTAAAAAAGAAGTCTGCTTCTTCAAGGCTTCAACATGATTCTATTTAGTTGCTAGTGCTCCCTCAGGATTAAATGAGAAGTGAGAACACTTCACATTTCAGCTCATAAACGCAACACAGTTTTTACTTTCAAATCCCCTCTCCATCCATTTTAAAGTCAGATTCAGGAAACGGTACTTTGTGAACACATCCTGCGATTAAAGTGCCGTCATTTGAACATTTCTCAGTAGATCTCAGTAAATTGTACCGATCACAAAATCAATTTAAAAACCCCTCTCTTCTTATTTAAGGTGTTCGTATCGGACAGCCCTGCTCCGGAATCTGATCCAGATTCCGAAGTGGTTACCGAAGACTCATCCGACCTCAAGTCACAAGCGGAATACTTCAAGCGTCCTGAAAAACTTCAAACCTTCGAACGGAGTATAGCTCTTCCCACAGCCCTTCCGCACTCTGGCGGTGGGGTCAGTTTCGCTGGGAATGATGGCTTCCTGTATCAAACAGACGGAGGACATTTCAATGCTTTTGGCGATGGTCAGTATGTGACAAGTTTCCAGGACCTTTCCGGCGGTGTTAACCCGACAGTTGTTCCAATTCAAACGACCCTAGTCCCGAGAATTATAAACGTCCCGCACCACGCGCTGAAGACGAAGACTTACGAGATCCGGAGGCCAGCCATTCAAAAGCACTACTACGACATCGAGGAACGCGTCATTATTCGTCCTGCGGGATCAATTGTTGTCGAGCTGGACCGACCCGTGGCGAAGATACCAACCGGCGAGACAATCTTTTCGATTGGAGCTGGTCAGGCGGGCTTGGCGGGACTTGGAATTCAGCAGTCTCAAGGGGGTATCAGCTTCGACGGCTCCGGACTGCAACAGTCTCAAGGCGGAATCGGAATATCGCTGGCAGGGCAAGAAGGCGGACTCTCTGGCGTGGGTATTCAGCAGACGCAAGGTGGTCAGAGCCAGGGTGGCATCGGCATATCTGCAGGAAGAATCGGCGGTGTAGGCATTCAACAATCGCAAGGTGGTCAGTCTCAGGGAGGAATAGGAATCAGTCAAAGTGGTCCGGGATCACAAGGACCCCAAGACGGACCCCAAGGCGGACCCCAAGGCGGTCTCTCAGGAGCCGGCGTCCAGCAGTCACAGTCAGGTTTTGGAATTTCTTCAGGTGGATTCCAAGGAGGACTTTCTGGCTTTGGAGTGCAGCAGTCTCAAGGAGGCCCAGGGATCTCACAGGGTGGTGGTCAAGGCGGCCAGTCAGGCTTCGGTATCCAGCAGTCGCAAGGAGGTCTAGGCATCTCGCAAGGAGGTGCTCAAGGCGGCCAGTCAGGTTTCGGTGTCCAGCAGTCGCAATCAGGCGTCGGGATCTCACAAGGAGGTGCTCAAGGCGGCCAGTCAGGTTTCGGTGTCCAGCAGTCGCAATCAGGCGTCGGGATCTCACAAGGAGCTGCTCAAGGCGGTCAGTCAGGTTTCGGGATCTCACAAGGAGGTGCTCAAGGCGGCCAGTCAGGTTTCGGTGTCCAGCAGTCACAAGGGGGCCCAGGGGTCTCGCAAGGAGGTGCTCAAGGCGGCCAGTCAGGCTTCGGTGTCCAGCAGTCGCAATCAGGCATCGGGATCTCACAAGGAGGTGCTCAAGGCGGCCAGTCAGGTTTCGGTGTCCAGCAGTCGCAAGGGGGCTTAGGGGTCTCGCAAGGAGGTGCTCAAGGCGGCCAGTCAGGCTTCGGTGTCCAGCAGTCGCAATCAGGTGTCGGGATCTCGCAAGGGGGTGCTCAAGGCGGCCAGTCAGGCTTCGGTGTCCAGCAGTCGCAAGGAGGTCTAGGGATCTCACAAGGAGGTGCTCAAGGCGGCCAGTCAGGTTTCGGTGTCCAGCAGTCGCAAGGAGGCCCAGGGGTCTCGCAAGGAGGAGCTCAAGGCGGCCAGGCAGGCTTTGGTGGCCAGCAGTCGCAATCAGGCGTCGGGATCTCGCAAGGGGGTGCTCAAGGCGGCCAGTCAGGCTTTGGTGTCCAGCAGTCGCAAGGAGGTCTAGGGATCTCACAAGGAGGTGCTCAAGGCGGCCTGTCAGGTTTCGGTGTCCAGCAGTCGCAAGGGGGCTCAGGGGTCTCGCAAGGAGGTGCTCAAGGCGGCCAGTCAGGCTTTGGTGTCCGGCAGTCACAATCGGGTATTGGACTCTCAGCAGGCGGATCCCAAGGTGCCCTCTCCGGCGTTGGTTTGCAGCAGTCACAAGGAGGCTTTGGGGTACCTCAAGGAGGACCACAAGGAGGACCACAAGGTGGCTTCAGCTACACGACTTCATATTCAACCCCGTCATCATCTGTTGTCTTCAGTAGCCCCCAGCGTGGATTCGGAGGAATTCGGTTCCAGCAGTCACCAGGTGACCTCATTTACACAACAGCCGCATCTCCAACTTCACCGTCAGTATTTCTAGGAGGTCCGCAAGGCTTCCAACAATCGCAATCGGGACTTGGAATATCACAAGGCGGATCCTCTGGGATAGGATTACAGCAGTCGCAGAGTGGAATCTCGTATTCGACATCGACTCCGGCGACATTCACATTTAGTGGACCTCAAAGTGGAATC
Organism: Eristalis tenax; assembly: GCA_905231855.2. Taxonomy (NCBI): domain Eukaryota; kingdom Metazoa; phylum Arthropoda; class Insecta; order Diptera; family Syrphidae; genus Eristalis; species Eristalis tenax. Next base: position 13,589,526 of record HG993126.1, on the reverse strand, counting down.
AGAGGCGTCAGATACCAGCAAGTGCCTGGAGGAGTTGTGTACTCAACAACTATTTCCTCCTTCAACCCCGGGCCCACTCCGACTCCAACTGTAATAATCAGCGGTCCCCAAGGGGGCATCGGTGGGCTGGGAATTCAGCAATCGCAAGGAGCCATCGGAATCGCACAAGGGGGACCAGCCGGGGGAATCGCTGGCGTCGGTCTGCAGCAATCACAGGGCGGCTTAGTTTACTCCACGACAGCAGCTCCCTACCCTTCGCCATCTCCTTCGACACCAACAGTCCTCATCGGAGGACCACAGGGAGGTTTGACAGGCGTCGGTATCCAGCAATCACAGGGAGCCGTCGGTATAGCGCAGAGTGGATCGAGCTTAGCTGGTGTGGGCATACAGCAGTCGCAAAGTGGCATCTCTGTGTCAACAACCCCGGCTCCATACCTCCCACCAGTCACTCCAAGACCCACAATTTTCCCCGGAACACAAGGAGGTTTTTCCATCTCGACAACAGCCGGCTCAGCCATCACCACCACGCCCATTCAGCAGACAAACAGCGATGACAGCATTGTAATCGAAGCTAGAACCAACGTTCAAAACCGGGGCACATTTTCGTCGACCACCACCACAGAGAAAACCTTCTCCACCACTCTGAATCAAGACGCCTCGGCATACGCCAAGGGAACCAAGAACCTGAGACCATACACGATCGCTGTTGGCGAACCAGATTTCCGCTATCCACCCTACGTTGAGATCAACTCTCGCGGCTCGCCGTCTGGCAATCCGCAAGAACAACCCCGTGCTCGTCTTCAGGAAACAGGACGCGCCTATCCCAGGATGAGGTACCAAGGACAACTGTTAACCGGGGAGACTCGAAGTAACGAACAAGAAGAGGAGCAACAGCCTGACTTAAATGGGTACGGGGCACTATCTGCAAATGTCCAGGAGCCCAACTACGAGCTCCCAGCCGAAGTTTCAGAGCTACCGCCAATCGCTTCCTTCGATGAACAGCAAGAGGAAATCCAACAAAATCAGCAGCAGATTATCGGGAGTACTCAGCAACCTCCTCAGGCTGCCGAAGTTTCTGGTGGTGCGCATCAACAGCCTTATCCAGTACATCAGTACGATTTCATCAGAACGTCATCGCAACCCGTTCGTATTGTACAAGGCTCCAGCTCTGCCCGTGAGCAAACGCAAGAGCAGCCGGCTCCAATTGCTAGATACCAGAATAGGCCACAGTCTGGACACCGAAACCTAGTCGCCGAGAAGCTTCGTCAACCAGTGCAGGCTCCAGAAAATCAGCAGCAACAGTTTGTGGCTGAACAGCCTCGTCAAATTGCCAGATTCCGTGGGAGGATTCATTTCGTTGGCCAATCGAAGCCTACTTCAGACGTTCGTCCAGAAATCCCGGTCAGCGAGCAACCAGAAGAAGTAGTTGCAGCAAAGCAAGAAGTGTCCCAGCAACAGCAAGATCGTGGTGAACAGCCGCAACTCCATCATTATGAGCGTACTGCCCAGCAACCATCACAGCAGCAAGCAGTTACGCAGGAGCCAATAAAGCAGCAGCAACAAGATGTACGACAACCAATCCGTCATAGGCAACGTTTGGCTCAACAAGCTCCACATGAGCAGCAGGGATATTATTACCGTGCCAAGCAAGCAGACGATTCGGAACAGCCCAATTATCCTCAGCAAAGATCAAATCAGGATCAGCCCCAACAGCCAAACTATCCTCAGCAACAAGCTGCCGAACAACGTGATCAGCAACGTGAGGAACAACAACAGCAACGCGAGCAACAACAACAGCAACGTGAACAGCAGCTTAAGCAACGTGAACAACAACAAGAGCAGCGTGAACTGCAGCTACAGCAACGCGAAAAAGAACAACAGCAACGCGAACAACTACAACAGCAACGTGAACAGGAGCAAGAGGAACAACAACAGAAGCAGCAACGTGAACAAGAACAAAAGCAACGTGAACAAGAACAACAGCAGCGTGAACAACTTCAACAGCAGCAGCAGCGTGAACTAAAGCAGCAAAAACAGGAAGAGGAACAGCAAAAGCAACAGGAAGAGCAGCAGAAAAAGCAACAGGAAGAGCAAAAGCAACAACAGCAGCAACAGCAAGAGCAGCAGCAACAGCAACAGCAACAGCAGCAGCAAGAGCAACAGAAAAAGCAACAGGAACAGCAGCAGCAACAGCAACAGCAACCACAACAGCAACAACAACAGACACCGCAACAACACCGAGAACAACAACACCAACAGCGAAGACAACAACAAATTTACCGTCGCCAGAAGAATGCGGAACAATCACTTCAGCGAACAACTGAAGAGCCGAACTACCCTAAACAACGTGTAGTTAAGCAGCCGCAGCAGCTACCCCAATCACAGCTGCAACAAGCCTTCCGTCAGCCATATGTTCCCGAAGAGCCAGCCCAGCAGCAACAACAGAATTATCCCCAGCAACCAATTTCCAACCAGCAACATGCGAATGTGCACAGCGCAAGATTCCGCGCCAGGACTCCCTCGTCGCGGACGAACCTAGTCGCCGAGAATCGTCACCAGACATCCACGGAGGTCACTCAAACGTCGTCAACAGATGGCGCTGTTCCACAAGCGGTCACACCACGCCAGGTTGAAATCGGTGAAGTGCAAGGCAGCACCCACCGCCAGTTCCTGGAGTCCGGCACTCAGGAGGACCGACAGCAAACAGTATCGACCACACGTCAACCGGAATCATACACCAGCGGCAGAAGGCTATACGCTCAGCGCGGTACCCCCGCAAAGTACACCCAGGTTCACAGCACCAGTTTCGCACCAGCACAACGTAGCTCTGACAGCTCCGACCAAAGTCAGAACTTAGAAATTCCCCCAGAAGCTCCTCAGGAGTCCAGCCACCGCAGCAGCATTGAGTCCTCCACGGCAGAGGCTGTAATCTCATCGACAACTCCTGCTGCAGTCCCCCAGGAGGCACAGACGCAATTCCGTGCATCCGTTCTTGCCAACAATCAACCCGGCATCGTTTATGCCTCGTCGTCTGACAGTGCTGCTCCTCAGTCGCAACACAACATTCGTTTCAGTTCGGAAGGTTCGTCGCTCTTCTCTCCAAGTGGCCGCCAACTTCATCTCGCACTCTCCCACCCCACACGGGCGGCATACACCCAGCAGTCCAACTCAGGGTCTACCACTGGCCCCGCTAGTGAACTGCACATTTCCATTGGAAACCAAGGACCCCCAACACACCAAAGACAGATCCAACTCACGTCAGTTGGCAACTCTAACCCACAACAATCCAGATCTCATTCCCAAGACGAATCATCGCAACAAACTGCCGTCCTGTCGTCCACAACTCCGGAAACGTTGTCCCCGCAGCCGAAGCAGCAGCAGAAGTATCGCAACGAACATGTTCGTGGTGCCCTTACCTTGAGAAGTGGCCGCATTTACGATCACCGAGTCATTGCCTCCACGCCAGCTCCCAAAGACGCTGCAGCAGCTAGTGAGAGTGTTAAGACGCGACGCATTGTCGTCAACCACCCATTCCAAACCATTCAGGAGGTGGTCGAGCAGGAACCCATCACGAAATACCGTCAGGTCACAGTGAACGAACCGGCCCAAGTGCAAAGCGACGACCCTCAACAAGTTCAGAAAAGCGCCGCTTACCGTCGCCCCGCCGCAGCAGCCTACAAACTGGCAGCCACTTACAATCATCCTGCTGCCTCAGCTGGCTTCCATCACGGCGGTCAGCACTGATTGGGGAGCTCGATGCTTCGGCCAAAAGTGAAAGGGACACAGAATAGTTCTCTCTGACATGTGCCGCCGCTTTATTTCTCATGTTTTTCTTTTTTTTACACTCTTAAATGTATTTTGTTTTGTATCTTGGAACGCTCGCCCGTTCCCACTGTTTAAGTTGTAATTAAGTGAATAAAATTCGAATTTAGTAAATACAAGCGAGTTTGAGTCCATGGGTGACCTTTTACGGAGACAATGTTTCCCTCGAACCGGCGAACTAGATACATTTGTTGGCCTTACACCGATTTGGAGCGTTTAGAACGCAGTCGACTGACGGTCTCTGAAATTGAAATTGGTTGCAGTGTGCAGTATGTGAGGCAATCTCAAATGTAGGTTAACCGAACACAGCGACGGGGGCCGACTTTTACGACTGCGACTGTTGTTTGTGTTGACGTTTGGAGGGCGTTTGGTGACTGAGAAGCATCGCCTATCACTTGCAACTTGTGCAATGTGCGTGGCACACATTCTCTACCTACTCATTGACTATTCAGCGTTACTGTGGGCACTTAACAAGCACAGCGCACTGCTCTCGAATTGTTTGAATATTTCGATCACACGGAAATGTAAACTGACCTAAATGTCAATGCGTGGCCTTCGATTGGTGGTGGGTCTAAATTCAGGAGTTTATCGTGTATTGGAAGTGAGGCAACATCCTTGCCAAGTTCACCCTGTCACCAATGGAATCTGGTTTTGACAGCTTGACACACATGGTGGCAGAGAAGTGCTCTGCAGCAAGCTCACCTTCAACGTGGGAAAAACGATTGCAGACAAGGCTATGATTTTATTCACACAATTCTTGGGAAGGTCGAACAAAAGTGTGGGTGCACGCAGAGCACCCACCTGTCAAAGGGTGATTGCACAAGCGGACGCTGTTGACGTGATTGGAGACACACAATGAGTCGCTTGCGGATATTGAAAAGGTGTCACGAGGGCACGGCAATGTATATGCAGTCCTCCGAGGAGAACGTAACCCATCGACATCATTGCAGAAATGTTGCCAGTGAGCCGATTACTCCATCTGCACGTCTTGTCATTTATTTTTCGATTGCGATGAAGTCGGTCATTTCATGATCCTGTCAATGTCGCGGTGAAGACTTAAAATCTAACTATGGGCATACTGACTGTATCATTAATCACTAAGTCACTGGTCACTTCTTAATTCTGAAACATCTTAGAGTCCCTCCTCAAGAAATCGATCGCACACGCCCTCAACCAGCCCTCCGGGCGTGACTGGAGGACTGACCTTGGACAATGCTCGGCAATTCTTCACTGATTGAGAATGGAAACATCATTCAGCAATCACCATCATAAAGCCGGCAGCTAGCCGAGCAGCTTGAAGGCTAGATTGGGGCGACTATTGGCAAGTGCGTGATGAATAAAGGAAGCATCGCCATATTTATGGACAATCTAGCTGGATTCTGCCACTTTCCATTCAAGGACAACCGCTTGTTTCCTCAGAGATGGCCAGAGCGCTTTCTAATTCCATGATCACATATGGAATACCTTTAAGTAGCCGGACTGGAGTCAAGGCACCTTACCGGACAGAGGCGGAACCTGTGCACATCGGTCACAAAGGTCAGTGGATTATAGCGAGTAGAAAGAGTTGGACTAGGAATTTGTTTGGTACGGCAATAGTGACGAGTCTCTATACCCAACTATGCTCGCGAAACTAGGTTTGAGGTTGAACTGATGAACACTCCTGGCGTGAAGACTATTGGCTGTGAATTCCTTGAAGGAAGGAATGCAATTCCCTCGAGCATCATTTGCTGATAAAATCGATGAAGCAGAGAAAAGGAAAATACAAGCACCCTCATTACGAAAGTCGTTTAACGCCTTGCCTCGTTTTGTTCAACACAGCCTTAACCGTATCTGTAAACTCCCCTAGAAGCGATTGCATGCTCTTGCATTTTTGAAATCCGTGTGATTTGGGTGTAGAATGTTACGCTAGCTCATAAAGTTATTGATGCGACTAACGATTATTTGCGACTAAGTATTATATGTCGTGAAAGTGGTCGTTCTACGTCATGAAGCGACATCTGGCGAGAAGCTTATGTGGAACGTATTTTTTGTGGGACACTTGTCGATATTCAAACGAGATTATTAACTTAGCCATATTTCTGTATCTCATAAGAGACAAATCGCTTTTGATTCTATCTAGCTGGCGCAGAAGGCTGAGGCCACCAGACATGAGCGCCAAATCAGATGGGTTGAAATCGTTTAAGGCAACCTATACCTTTTTGGCACCTGAAATATGTAATAATCCCAACCAAAGGTCCATACTGGTTTACTAAGTACAAAGTACTAAGTTTACGGCTGGATGGTTAGTGAGGTCCCCGGTTCGAATCCCAGTGAAAGCAAAGTTAATATGGTTTTCAAATCTGGCCCAGTCACCATTTGCCGTTACAATAAAATTAACGCCACTGTCAGTGAGTGGTCGATCGGTGGTTGTAGTCTGACTGTGGGTATCGCAATGGCCCAAGATGGTCTAAGTGGGCTGACCTATCCTACCCTACTCTAAGTACAAAGTTTATTTACCTAGTGTTTTAGCTTTTGACATCCTATGAAATTTCGTTTCTCACCCACTTATAAATACATACTCGTACACAAGTATATACATAAGTAAACAAAAGTGAACGAAACTCAACGAAAGTGATTACAGCATAGTTTTAGGCTTGACTGTCAAGTCTTGTATTGATATATTTGCTATGTAAACTCAACGTGAATGTGCGGTTACCCTTAAAGTGAACGGCACTTCGTTAAGTTGTAAATTCCCTATAAATTGAGAGGAGTGTGGAGAGGATATCCACCTTCGGACATTCTAGCGCCTTGCCCATGTCGGCATTGAGCCGTATAGAACAAGAGTGTAGTGGAATTCCCTTTGCATTTCTCACATGCTCTTACAAAATTCACGGCTCCACCACTCATCGCAACACCGTATAAGAAACGCTGTCAGATGAAATCAAGAGGAAAGGGGGGTAGAAGTTGAATATCTCTATCCTCTTGTATCTCTGGTAGAGCGGAAACGAAGTTACATTGTATCCATTAATTGAACAAATATTGAAAAAATACCCTACATACTTATGCCTGGATAGGAAAGCCTTTCGTGTCCATCGACAGAAGCGCCATTCGTTCAGAATGAAGAAGGCAGGAGCGTTAGCTCTATGGGTCGCATCAGTTTGAACCAGGTGATGGAGTGTCCGTCAACAGAGTGTTTCTGTTATCGATCTTCAGAGTGGCAACATTGCTTGCCGTGACAGGTGATTTGGCACTTTTCACTTGCTCTAAGGATAGTTTAGTTTGATAATTCCTCATAAATAGTCTCCCGCCAGAGCCCCGTTTACAAATTGTTCAAATTTATTTTCAAAATCATGATTCAATGGGAGAAGGTCAGTCTAAATCTAAACCCACTGTCGAAACACCATTTCATCCGGAAAAAGTCACTCTTTTGTTGCCTTATACCCCCAAACCTGGGCCGGGTACAACTTTACAGCCGGATACAGCTTCGTACATTTTAAATTTACTACTAGCTGTATATTTGAATTGCTGAAACAATTCCTCCATTTACCACCTCTAGGTTCATCCCTCTGTAGGTCCATTTTTCTTCTTTATGGGCAGCTGTCGTTACAATGGTACAGGGACATGATTGCTAACTTTTTGACACTGCGGACAATCAAAGGAGACTATGGAATACCTACTCGTAGTGTATCCAAATCTGACAATAAGCAGATATAATATAATTAACAGAACTACCTTAATGCTACGTTCCCACTCAACCGGGTTTCGACTGAACCTTTACTGAAACCTCAATAGGCTGTCCCCACCGTTCTCAATTTCCAAGTCAATCGCACTCAATTTTTAAATTGCCGCCAAAACAGCTGTCTCTTGATAGAAAATAAAAGCGTGAGAAGGAGAACACCAGGAAATAGAGAAACATAAAATGAGAAAACGAACACCAAAATAACCAAAATAAATGAATGGCCCTATTCTGGTTGTGAGGTAGTCACAACTAACAAATGTCTGTGATGTGAAAATTGTAATGCTTGTGAGGTTTGACAGAAAGTACACACCATGGTGTGGTGAGTTCGTTTTCATGTCAAAGAAATTCGTTCTTTCACTCTCTTTCCAGATTATCCTCGCAATGGAGAAGAAAAACCTGGAGCACAATAAATAATAATCGGAATTTGGAAGAATTTGATGAGACATGTTTTGTCCAATGCGAAAGGAGAATGCCTTTTCGTAAGTTCCTTCGAATATTTCTACGTTGCAGTCTAAAAAATATTTATTACCCTGAGTTTATTACACTTCGCTTCATTTTCTCCTTTTCTCTCATCTTATGTGCACAATCGCACATCACAACTTTGACAGTTCTTGTGATGCTCACGACAGAAATGACGTATGATAGAGATGCCGAACTTCGCAACTGATTGACCCCCATTCCATCGACGAATTTCAGAAACTTTTTAATGTTTATTCATGAATTTTGTATAAGTACAGTACCAATGGTTTGAAAGAACGCCTCATTGATGTGTTTCACAACATCTTAAGGCACGAACTAGTACCTCAACGATTTAAAGAAGCACTGATCTTTCCTATCCACAAAAAAGGCGATGCGTTGGATGCATCTAATTATCGGTGTATTTCGTTTTCAAAGGCGTCTTACAAAATCTTCGCAAGTATTCTGCAGAGGCGACTTATAGAGTGGGTAGAAACAAATAGTCTACTTAAAGAACTCCAGGCCGGCTTAGGTGAGGCTACTCAACTGTTGACCACATATTTGTACTGAGTAGTATAGCAGATACATACAAAAGGCGAATGAAAAACTACGCATTCTTTGTGGAAGGCGGCCTTCGATTCTGTAAACCGAAACTCAATATTTTAGAAGTTATATGCAATGGCAATGTCCTCGAAGTTTGGAAGAGTTGTACAAAACTTGTATGTAGATACCATGGGAGCGGTTTGGAATAGAGAGACGTTATCCGATTGTTTTCAGTCGGAATCGGGAGTAAGGCAAGGATCTCCTGAAGGTGCCCAACCTTATTTGACCTTTTTATAGAGGAAATTGAGCATTTTTTACCTGGAGGCGTAGGGTATGCGGGAGTTCTCATAAAATTTCTTCTGTTTGCAGATGATATTGTGCTATTGGCAAGGTCACTGGAATCCCTACAATTGATGATCAATTGATTAAGTGAGTACTGTGCTAGAGTTTGATCGTCAACCTAGAAAAATCGAAGATAATGATTTTCAAAAAAGGTAGAGGGAGACTTGCCTTCAATGAAGAATGGACCTACAGAGGGATGAATCTAGAGGTCGTAAATGAATACAAGTATCTTGGAGTTATGTTAACAAGCCATTTAAATATAAAAGGCATTTGATCGACAAGCTAATGAAATGTAAAACCGCCATAAATGGGGCCTGGAGGAATTGGTTCAGCAATTCAAAAATACAGCACAGTAGTAAATTTAAACTGTACGAAGCTGTATCCGGCTGTAATGTTGTACGCGGCTCAAGTTTGGGGGTATAAACCTTATGAGGAGGCAGAAAATTAGCAGCGCTTTTTTTTTAAATTGTTTAAAATTCCTCCAAATACGCCAACTTGGAAACAGGTTTATCTCCTGAAGGTGCAAAGCTGTGAGGTTTTACTCAGAATATGAAAACTTCTCAATTTGTCACACACCCAGGCAGTTGTGACTTATGACACATCACAGAGGCTTGCTGTCAGTTTGACAACCTCCCACCGGTGGATGAACTCAGCTAGGTTGCTGCAACTAGGTTTTGCAGAAATCGCAAGGACTCCGTACCACGGTTTGTAGAAATTTGATGAAACCTCGCGGTTTGCATCGCATATTCACTCCCAATTTGCAACAATTTAATCCAATTCAAGTTTTATCGTGCAACACTTGGACTCGGAAGCCAGCCCAATGTACTGCGAAGTGTAGGTGAAAATTTGACGTACAAGTACGCGACACTCCCAGCGGTCACATGCCCGAAATGGTATTCAATTTTTAAGGAAGTAAAGTTATCGGTCAAATAAATTCAATTTTGTAGACATTATTTTTTCCTGTGTGTTATTTCAATTGAAAGTTGTCCGCCTCTAAAAAAAACACCCTTTACATCAAAACCTTGACCATTGTATTTCGATAATCCTAAAAATATGCACAATAAATCTAAACAAAACCAAAAACCTGTGCATTCAAGTAGGAAATTGTGTTTTTGGGGTCTGTAGATGAGCGGCTCTGATTGTTTATTTAAATTATTTTCTTCGAACTTTTGAGCACTAAATCCTACAGCTATGATCGTTCCAGCTGGAGATGCTTGTTGGCTGAAGAAGAAGAATCTGAAATAGAGCACAACAAAGCCAAATAATGACGTTTATTTACAACGTCTACTTCCTGGTTGATTGTTGTTTTGATTTATGATAATCTGATTCTGAGAATCTGTTAAGTTTGACCTAAATGACCTGTGTTCACAGACGCAGTATTCCAGCACACCTCTGTGAGGTCTCATAAATCCCAACAGTACCACATAGGCACAAGTTGTATCTAATTTTCATACGTCAACTCTTAAGGTCGAAAGATAATTGATGCGCTCTTCATGGCATACCAATCTTAGGCATTTCATTCGTAGACGCCTGGCTAGGCTCATGTCTCTGTTCATGGTTGAATCTTCTTTTCCAAAACCAACCAAATTCACGTTCGAAATTGGAGGCAGCTGGTCAAAGATCGTGCCAGCTGGAGAAGCTTGTTGGTTGAGGCTTAGGTCCACCCTGGACTCAATCGACATTAGAGGATGAAGAAGAAGCTATTTTAGCTTATATCAGAACCGACCGAAAAGTAGCCAGCCAGGAACTTACGCAAAATTACAAAACCAACTCTCTAAGATCAAGTCGGGTGTAGTGGTGTGCCAACTAGAAAGTTTTACAAACTGAGTTAACCCGGGTTAGAATAGAAGCAGACCGAGTTGTAACTCGGTTTGATAATGAACCGAAAGCAAACAATATGGATTATGGAATGGGGCAAATCGAGCTGTATTGTCCAATTCTATTTTGTTTCTGTGTGCATCATAAGACGATTGTGCTGCAGGAGAAGCGATAGACCAGGGTGGACAATATCGCACGGGGTAACACACAATACGCGAGAGTACCGACTGCAGGTGATGGTGGAATGCTACAGTTCAGGTCAGGTGCCACAAATCAATACGGAATGGGGCAAATCGAGTTGTATTGTCATATCCCATTCGGTTGGGCATCATATGCTCACATCGAGTTGAATCGTCTTGCCAAGTCGGTCTGACATAAATGTAACTCGGGTCGACTCAGTTTAGGTGTGACACAGGTTAACTCGGTTTGCTAACCGGTGCTGACAAACCACTAGTCGGGTGTGGGCACATAGTTGTTGTGATATGGGTGAGATACACCGAAAGTACAAATCGATATGGACTTTCCAGTGCATCACACCAATTCCATTCAATGCCGTCCATTCTATCCCTTTCCATGCCGTTCGACCATTCCCTGTTGAAACTAAGAGAACTTCCTCGCTCAGTGGCCCACAATTGCTTGTTAATGTTATCGCTTGTTCTTTATTTTTCAGACATCAGAATCTAATTCACACTCGTCTCCCGTTGAAAATTTGCAACGGGAGATGCTTCTCCGTGCCCGCCACAGTATGTACACGTCACTGATTACTATTTTGACAGCATGCTCAAGATGTGGTCAACGATGAACTCAGACCTGTCGCAGGCCTTATAGTAAGTAAGTACTGATGGATTGGTGATATGCATATCAAGAACGGTGCCGTGAACAAAGGCCATTTGAATTAAAGCCATAATGGTGTTAATTCTCATTTAATTGAAAATGTATACCATAATCCAATTACGGCTTTATTTCACTTTTAAATGAGAACTGAACTCATAACTTGAATGAGTACCATCGCCATATGGTGTTAATTCACATTCCCATGGGAGCTTATCACATAAAATTGATCTAGCTCCAGGCGCCTAGCGAGCGAAGTGAGCCCACCCACCTCATACATAAAATACACCCGACTTTCTTAGAGGGTAAATTCGAAATTTGGCCTTATTCCGATTTGGAAATGAAAATAGGGTAAATTTGTTTTATTTCCAAATCAAAGGCCAAATTTTAAATTAGGATGTAAGAAAGTCTGGCTTATTTAAAGTATGAGGTGAGTGGCTTGCTTCGCTCGCAGACAGGATTTTCACAGTTTTTTCCCGGAGGGTTTTACCCTCTCACGCTAGTTCGTCACTCCGCTAAGCGTATGTCAACAACTGTCAGACAGGTGCCTGGAGTAATGATTTGTATCCTTTCGAACGATCCGCGATTGATGAAAAGGAGTAACAGTTTTTGAAACTCAAAACGAAATAAAGCCAAATTAGAAATTTGGCGTTAGTTCCAGATTTAAAACGAAATAAAGTCAATTTTTAAATTATTTTGCTTTATTTTGTTGTGTCCTACGTCACGTCATCGTTATGTGCACTCAATTTGGTAGTCTAGGAAAATCTGAATAAAAAGAAACTTTGCACAGAAGCTCGCACGTACTTCAAAGCCTATAGCCATGGTCGTTGCAGGGTAGGCAGCATGCCCTCCAAACATATTCCACTTGTTTTGGCATTATGGTCTTCGTCTTATTCCCATTGTACATCCGATACAGAACTAATGCCACATGGCTTTAGTTCGCATTCGAAAGTGAAATAAAGCCATAATTGGATTATGGCCTTAGTTCTGACTTAAATGAGAATTGACGTCTGTGTGCCTTCAATTCAAATGGCCTTTGTTCACGGCACCTCAAGAACACCCCTGTTTACTGGAAAAATAAAACAACGCTTCCAATAAAAACTTAAAAAACGAAAACAATTTATTTACAAAGTCAAGTGAAACGTAAACCAGAGAAAGGAAAACATACATATACACAATTAAATAAAATGAAAATAAATAACGAGTCTAACGCTAGGCCTACAATTTAGTAAGTATTTTTCTTTTCTTTTGATTTTTTTGTTTTCATACACCCTGTATCGGCGAAATGTGCGAGTGTGCTTATCTTCGCTTCACCCAGCCGGCGTTTTTGAAGATCTTGTAAATCATGTCACGTGGTATTTTCTCGGCCTCTCTGTCGAATACCGGCATCTCCTTGTCAGTCAGCCAGGATTCCTTGGCAAGGGCGGCGGCTATACGAGGGTTTTTGTAGAAATTGTTTGTCAGCTCTGACGGAAGTTGTGCCTCCCGGATGGCATTCTCGACGACAGACTTGTGCGCCAGGTCCGGTTGGATTTGTATCTGCCGCTGCGAGGGATACGCAATTTGCTGATACTGAAGCGGCTGCAGGTTGTGAAAGTAGAGTTGAGCTGTCGAGAAGCCTATGGCGAAGGTCAGGAAGATAATCGTTGACTTCATTGTTGTCTGCAAATAGAATGAGATTGCAATCGATCAGTTGAGGTGGGAAAAAAGCACACATTCACGCTCAAAACATCTGCCATTCGAGAAGAAACAGCAGCCAATTAAACACCATTGAAACCCTAGACAGCCACGGCAGACCTTGATTAGCCAAACCCCTCACCGCAAACCATTTGCCACCTTCCGCTCTGCATGCTCTCATACGCACTCAATCGCTCTGCATTGCCTTTGACTGTCGTCTTATTCAAATTACGAATCGATTACCGAATCTGGGACGGTGCAGTACTGTGAGAAACCGATGTGAACGACCCCATAAGAGAGACGCTATTAATACACCGCAGACTTTCAATTTCAATTCCACCATGCAGTCTGCAGCCCATTAAACGCTGTCAAAGATGTAAATTTTATTCCTCCAACACAGCCGCCACTTTGGGCTGTGACACAGAAACTCCATTTCAAACCACAAATCCACCGAGTCTGCGAGATAACAATTCATCTGATTACCATAAAACTGTAATAATTGCACGTTTAAGGTTAAGACCGGCTTTTGTCTTGTGTCAGACTCATTTTTGTCAAGGAGGACCAACGCAGAGCGTCTAAGCCGCAATTTTACAACATAATTTAAACGAAAAATAAAACTAATTAAATTATCACCGAATGTGTCGCAAGGAGACTGTCTTACGGTCCGCCGCCATTGTCATTGCTGTCACATGCGACATGTGACAGTTTGTGCAACAGACACACGTCCGACACGGATTCGTTTTCTTCGTCTTCTTGTTTTCTTTGCGTTTCGCTCTCTCAATGTTACTTGCACTTTCGTTCGCCAGTCGCTCACAGTTGATCATGATCACGATTAAACAATTATTCAACGAAGGCAAAAAACAAAAGTGTTTCCCTGTATTTGGGTCGAGCTGTGTGACAGACGGCGCGCGGCGTTACCGCTAATCCAAATGCAAATGACGCCGAGTGCGATACTGCGGGTATGTTCGGTGAATTCACTTGTGCGATGGAATTGGCACGCCCCTCCGATTGGATATCGGAGTTTTTTCATTTCATTATTTTGGCAGTAAACTCGTGTAGTACACAAGTCGTCGCGCGGATTGATTTGTATCGGAGAGGTGCGATGAATGGGGTTTCATAAGCGCCAGCCTGGGAGAGGAAAGCCAAATATTTGAACATTACCGTGAGTGGAATGTTTTGAATAATAAATGCTTAAATGGTCATCAGACGTGGGGAATATCGCAGTTTTCAGACAAAAAATGCAAAAAATAACAAAATGTTACGTATGCGTCGGAGTGTGGGAGCCTGCGGCTGAAGAAGCACGGTACGGCACGCTTGCATCAACGATAACGTGGTTAACCTCAGGTTGGGCAATGTTGCGAATTGTGAGCAATGACTGAGGATGGAATTCATTGGTTGGAAGTGAGGAGAACTAATAGGTGGAGAATTTGTACACGATTTATTGCGTTCACAGGCGACCAGATGTGGGGGATTGCAGATGCGCCGCACGAAGACGTTCATTCTCGAATTAACCGAGAATGACGGCCTGGTTTCCTGGCAGCGTTGGAAGTGAAGCCATCGATTTTGTTAAATGAGTGGAATATGCCCCATTGCTCGGGAAGAAGTTCTGACCGTCAGCGGATTGTCTGATTTAGAAAGCAGTCTCTCCTCAATTCGTATAACAAAGCGACTTTTGGCTTGTGATGATGACTCCAAGTTCTTTGAGTTCAATCGGTGGGCAAATAAGACGCCGAACGCTCCATCGGACAAACACGCTAAGCACAGAAGTTTTCGACAATAATGATTAATGGACCTCTAGATGAGACAGAAGAAGGGAAGACTAATTACGACGAAATACAGCTAAGGTTAGCTGAGACAAGGCTTCGAGGATTTTCCTGGTACCTATCAAATGCAAGTGTAGTCGGTTGGATAAGTCGACCACGTCGTGCCGGGATTAAGAGCTTTGAGAGCGGAGAATAGCTCAATTATAACATTGTGAGTGGTGATACCGCCCGAGGTCAACCTGGGCCTGGCTTCCGCAGCAACCACTCGTGCTGCTGCTTTCTCACAAATGGAGAGGGCCTACATACCCACTGTTGTATGCCAACTCCGAACAGCGTAGTTTGTTAAGCGTTTTATAGACAGACACATTCTGTCTCATTCTGAGCACTGCCAGTCGAGAAAGGAAGCAGTTGATTATGACAGTTTTTCGTGCGGGGCTTAAAGTCTTTGATGGTCGCAGGGGGACAGAGCAGAGAATAAGAAAATAAAACTGCCGGACAAAAATCACTCATTCATGCGCATTTAGGAAGAGGATAATAATACGTTATCAACCTACTCACCCAGCCCTTGACAACTGGATGGCGCAGATGGTTAAGTGGGGTCACCGTTTCGAATCCCCATTTGTCGGTGGGATAAAATTAACAGCACTGGAGTGTCTGACTGTGGGTACCACAATGGACCAACATGGTCCAAGCGTGCTAGCCAGTGCAGCTGAAGGCACTGAGGAAATGTTTAAAAAAATGTACGATACCGGGCCAGGGACTAGCTTCTGCAGCAACCACTAGAGTCGCGTGTGCTATTGTTCTCTCAAGTGTAACAAGTGGAAGGGAACTACAGTTTTATGCCGACTCCAAATGGCCAAGTTTTGAGAAGCTTGTTATAGACAGTTATTAAATACCCTTAGACCATTGTCAATGACTCGAAGAGGGCTTGAAGATGGTTTCTTTCTGAGAATCCTGGGAATCGAACCGAGGTAGTACACACTCAGTAGCAGTAAACGCACAAACCCACAACGCCCCGGCTGCCTGCAATGGCGGCTTCCTATATTAAGAGAATTTTTAGAGAACTTCGGGAAAGTCCGACTTATGAAGTTTGGAAGAAGGTCAGATGGAAATTTTCTTACTCCTTTGAGAAATTGTTCACGAGAGGTTTCTTATAGTCAAGTGTGCGAGCTATCACGGAGCTTCGAAGCCTTTATTACTTTGTGACTTTTTGAGGTGACATGGAGGACTTATCGAATTGACTTGAAACATCAAGTTTGGAAAGCAGCTTTAGATGGACACCAAGGAGCACGGTACGGCACGCCAAAACATGCAAAATAACAAATGTTACGTATGCGTCGGAGTGTGGGAGCCTGTGGCTGAAGAAGCACACAAGTTGCTGCATTGTTTCCCCCTGACGGTCTGTTCGGAAGTGCTTTCGTTTGCAATGATCTTGGAGGGCTCTACAGTTTGTGGTGATCCTGGACCTAGAATCTGTTCACGCACCCAGTCGTGTTGTGCGTGATATTGCATTTTCGAGAGCTGCGCATTTATTTTTCGATTTTGCAAGCCTTGGCTAGCTGTGATCTCTCTGATAGTTGTCGGAAGCTCTCGAGAGGTGGTGCCGAATAAATGAAAATTGTGTGTCTTGACTGGGTCAAGACTGTCAAGGCACGTAATCACTATTCTGTGGCAGGCACGCCATGAGACATGTAACCCTAAACACCGGTGTGAACCTCGGTCTGTTGCACAAGCCTCTCAAGAAACACTCGATGCCTGGCGAGCAGTCCTCAGTTTCGCGCCTTAATTCGGTTGAGATCCTTTTCTGCCTTAAACGCCTGTTGGGAACGGAGTCCAGTCCATCATAAACTAACCAAGGTTTTGTTTCCATCGGTGACCTGACGCATGTCGTTATACAGCCTGTGCTCAATTAGTTCTTGCGTGCATCTTCCCCTTCAGCTGCCAACAACGGGGGCCAAAAGGCAGACGCAGAACTTTTCTCAAAAAAACAAAAAACATATTGATGATTTGATACTTCCGATTCAATACCATTTGGAGAGACTGGAATGCGGCAGGACCGTCGGGACTGGGGTGATCTAAGTCTTCACCTTTCGAACGAGTGGTCACCTGCCCATTGAGCCCAATATTGGCAAGAGTTATTGTCCCAACAAATTTAAATCTTTCATTAAAAGCTTCACAGTCTGCCAGCCGTACTCTGGCAATCGTCTAAAACGAACCTAACGAGTACCCTCTGAAATGTGAAACAGGGGATTCCGCCTTAAACCACCTTGATCATAATTTTGTCAAGATTGTTGCTAATCATGCTTCGCGTCATAAAGTGTAACTTGAACCATTCTGTCTATTCGATGTCACAGAATTTAGTAAACTAAAGCCCACTGGACTGTTGGTGTCACATAGAATTGACAAATGGTCAACGTATCCAAGCATAAACTTACTGAAACCCAACAGAAAAACAAACTCTTGACAATTAATCGACTCAACAAGCAGATACTTCAGAAAGCCTATTTATCCCCATCTGTCAGTTCACACACTTCACACCTCCGAGTGGCGAGGATTAATGAATATGCCGGCGATTTCATTAGAAGTCGTTTACAGAGCGCCACCGTTTGTCATGTCAATTCCAATCGACGCGACGTCAAAGTCTTATTTTTTTTTAAGATAAATTAAATTCTAACACACACACATCTCCAAGTGGAAAGCCCATAAGCACACAAGTGGAGTTAGTTGATAAACACACAAGGCGATGAATCTTCCGGTGAGATGGTTTACTTGTGTGACCGTGAACACTGCCGTGTGGTGACTTCTCACGTAACACTCTAGCGTTGGTGTTGGCGATTGACCTATAAAGTTACGCCATCGACTGACCGATGCCATAATTGGGAGGAGAAAGCACTCCAGCCGGCAGGCACACATTGCACGCAATCCGAAATGGTTCGTCTGTCATTTGGCCTGCACTCGGGGTTCGAGAAGATTTATTAGCCGTCAAAGTTTGGCGTTTGAATATAATTGATGATCTGGAAATCAATTTCACAAGCTCCCGCAGGATTTTTTTTCAGTCAAGGTTATGTGTTCAAGTTTTCAAGATTCAACCCGGTATTTACATATTTACGAGAAGAATGCATGAAGATGCTTAAGATGTTATTGGCGTTAGGAATTGCGGGTGTGGCTGCGATGGAAAGTAGTGCTGAATAGGTCTGTACTAATCGAGCAGTCGAAGGCGGAAATAACGACGATTTAGTCAACAAAAGGAGATGTGTTTTTACTTCATTTCATTTTTTTCAATCAATGGACATTGTCATCATTGATGGACAGGACATTGATCACAATGATGCGAATACTTATGCATTACACGAGTTTAATAAATTCATAATTGCATACTTGAAACTATGCCTGCTCAGTTGTAGATCGATTTCATAACAAATAGAGTTGTATAGCATTTGTTCTATGACTGGGAATGAAAAGCTCATTTCTATTCTAAGGCATCTTTCTGGGACATACCAATGGACAAGTGCGAGCAGCTCTTCAGATTTAATACTGTTACAAACAATGTCTCTGAGGAAAAGAACGCTATGGGCTTGTCTGCTGCATTCTAAAGTTTTTAAATCGATTAACGCACATCTTCAAGAATAACCAGCCATTTCATCGGACCATCTTATTTTTCTTAAGGCAGGCCGTGTTAACCTCTTTGGTATTCTTTCAATTCTTTTGCTAGTGTTTTCATATAATGGGGACTAGACAGCACAGCAATATTCTAATGTTGGCACCACCAATGACATGAAAATTGCCTTTAATGTGCACACGTCTGTACAATCCCCAGAAGTTCGTCGGAGAAAACCTAAAAGTAAAAAGTCAATTTCGAATCAAAGATAACACCAAGATCTTTCACTTGCCTAACTATTGGCAGTTTATCATCTCCGAGCTTGTAAAAGGTGGCTAAGGGTTTTAAGGGCCGATGTTCAATGTGAACCACACCTAAACGTCAAGTTTTTCTCTGCATTTCATTTGACATTTCTCAATTTCGAACTAACTCAATTTGAACCATGAAAAGACACACAATCGAGCAACGCGTTAAAGTTATTCAGGCTTATTATGAAAATGGGCGTTCAAATCAAGATTTTCGAAGAAAAGCATCTTCAGTGATGAGGCACCTTTTCGCCTCAGTGGATTCGTCAATTAGCAGAATTGCCGCATTTGGGCGAATGATAATCTAAGAGTGATTGTCGAAAAACCAATGCACCCACAAAGAGGGACTGTTTGGTGCGGTTTATGGGCTGGCGGCATCATCGGGCCGTATTTTTTCCAAAATGAGGCCGGTCAGGCAGATACTGTGAATGGAGTTCGCAATCGTGAAATGATAACGAACTTTTTATGGTCCGAATTGGAAGATATGAATGTGGACGATATGTGGTTTCAACAGGGCGGTGCCCCTTGCCACACAGCTAACGAAACAATGGCTCTTTTGCGCGACAAATTCAATGGCCGTGTTATCTCACGTGGTGGCGATGTCAATTGGCCGCCAAGATCATGTGATTTGACACCGTTGGATTTTTTTCTTCGGGGTTATTTGAAAGAAAAATTATACGTCGATAAGGCAGCAACAATTCAAGAGCTAAAGGATGAGATAATTCGGCACATTAACGGCATAGAACCTCAATTATGCTTCAGCGTCATCGAAAATTTGGACCATCGGATGGAGGTGTGCCGCCGAGGTCGCGGCATAATCACGGCATCCTTCGACATAATTGAACCATACCAATATTATCATAATAAAAAGAAATGACAATAATTTCCTAAATAATTGGCGTTTTATTCAAAACCAACATCGGCCCTTAAAATCTTTTAAAACCCTTTACATGAAATTAACGAGTAACAATGTTCTGTGGGCACGGAACATTTTCCATTTTAGTATATTTAGCATAAGATGATTTAGCATCAGAGTACGCACACCAGTTTAGAAATGAGTCAACATCTTTTTGGAAATTCAGGCAGTCCTGAATAGAAGATATTCCACTAAATAATTGTATGTCATCTGCAAACATTAAACAATCTGAAAATTTGATGACGTCAGGCACATCATTCACGAACAAAATGAACAAAAGTGGTGTCAAATGACTACCTTGGGGAAGACCGGACTCTACATTAATGAAGGATGAATGAAACCCACCAAATGAGACTTTAGCCATTTCAAGAAGCATCCATTAAGTCCCAGCTTTCGAAGTTTCTGAATTAGCAATCCATGATGAACTCTGTCAAAGGCCTTAACAAAATCCGTATACAATCTGTATACACATCAACTTGTTTTCTATTTTCTATAGAATTCAAGCAGTAATATGAAAAGAGACTTAAATTAGTTACAGTTGACCGCCTCTTACAAAACCATGTTGCTTTGATTAAACTGACTCTTTCAAAAGTAAGAAAACTATAGTCTCCGAGTAACGAGCTTTTCAAACAACTTTGGTGTTGCAGAATGTTTGGAAATTGGCTTGTAGTTTTTTGCTTTGCCTTTAAGACCACTTTTGTAAATTGGATTGATGAAAGATATTTTCCAATCATCGATAAAATGTTCACTTATAATAGACTCATTAAAAATTAGTGAGGATTGATAATGCACATTTGGACACTTGTTAAAAGGAAGGAGTGTGGATCATCGCATGCAGAGACTGGTTTGGTGGTTTAGGTAGCTAGTTGCACGCCGTTTTTATACCACGCCTTGCAGACCTTGGTTGTCAGGGTTAGCTAAGTCCAGCCGGTGTTCGTTACACTTTGGTTAGCAATCTCGGGGAAGTTGGTCTGCCGAACGCGATATAGCTTTGTTTGGCTAGCGCCGGACATTCACCGAGAAAGTGAGGTAGACTTTCCTCTGAGTGGGTGTCGAGGCAACTGCGACAGTGTGGGTTGAACTGTATTCCGAATCTAGCAGCGTAGATGCCTATGGGCTAGCGCCACGTACTCACAGTCACGACTGGTAGGTATTTCGGAACGATTTCTACTGAGGAGGTCATCAGTCCTTCTTTTCGTGTAGGAAGGCCAGGTTTTCCTAGAGAATTTGTACTTGGATGACCTGTATTTCAGGTGACTGATTGGGGGGCACACCAGCTCTGTGGAGGCGTTGCCAGATGCTCCTTACTTGGCCAGTTCGTTGGCAATCTCATTTCCCTCTATGTTGCTGCGGCCTGTAACTCAGACAAGAGTGATATTGCACCTGTTACTAGCCTGTTTGAGTTCTTCCTTGCACTGTTACACCAATTTAGAGGATGTGGTTGTCGAGGAGATGGCCCTTATGGCTGCTTGGCTGTCGCTGCAGTACTGAGAGTTTTACACGCTTCCCTAGTCCTTCAGCCTAAATAATCGAATGATCTGGGAGGCGGTAAGAATTCGAGATATATTCACAGGAGTCGGCACCACTTATCGACACAGAATTCCGCCCATCGGACCTCTGCAACATATTGCACTGTCATCCGTCTAAGTCTGAAGTGTGGTCAGATGCAACCTTAACTTGAGCACAAGCTTGTGAGTCAGGTGGAGCAGGGGCAGTCATGCTTTGGACTCTCCAACCCAAACTGACACCCCTATAACGACTAGGAGTTGTAGAGACGAAGAGGGAGAAGATATGACCTTCCAAGAAGATGTCCTTGGCAGCAGCTGAGAAAGGAAAGCAAGGTTCTTATTCCTTCAGCAACTTAGACGATATGATGGGTGAAAAAATCCGCGAAAGGGAAAGATTCCTAGGAACCACTAAACTACTACAGCACGGACTTAACACCAAATCAGAAACTGCAGATAACATTGATGGAAAATCACAATCGAATGATCAAGAAAAGAAGGGTGAAGTCGACAGTCACTATAACCTAACCTAAATTAACGGAAAGACGCTCCTGTGCCAAGCTGAAAAGGTGAAAGAAATCAATGAATAAGCTTTTAAATAGTTTGTGAACCATAAAATATTTTTCTTTGGACACAAGTTTGACCCATATTCAAATTTTTCATCAGCTTCTGACACGTCCCCTCGTGAGCACTAATGTACTGCACCGCATCTGGTGCACCTAAGACCTTTCCAAGCAATTTCGAATGCTTAATTCAGATGTTGTTGAACTAATTGTTAGACGACGGACTCAAAACCAGTGAAATTTGTGTTCAATAAGGAGCAACGTGTGAACATAACCTAAAAACTTGAAAATCGGATTATAGCAAATTCTGACTTGTAAAAACGAGTGTTAAATATCCTCTAAAAGCACATATTCATTGAGTATTCTATTGGCGCGCCATAGAAGCATGAAAAGAATGATGGTAGGCAACGTGACTAGTGTGATTGTCCTCTCCGCAGGCGACACTGGTGGCAATCAAAACAGACAGTTCAACAAAAAATGGGAAATAAATAGAAGTATCGCGGAACATCCGCTTTGTCATCGTCATCGTTCGCTCATTTTGCGAGTGTCGAAATCAAGTCGTCGACATCGACACATTGGCCTTGAAGAGTTGTTCATCCATTTGTGCTGACCAAAATAGCTCCTCACTGTGCCTGCTAAATATCCTAGTCTCGTCTCTCTATGTTGGATCATGGCCTCCAAGTGAGTATTTGGACCTGATCCATTCACCTCGTCCTGGGTCTGCCAAGCATTGGCCTATCTGATGGAATCGCATTCACAGCGTCCTATTGTCTATGAACTGACTATGACTGTTGACCGTTGACTTAGTTCAACTGACTCAAGAGCTGGACATACGCCGATTGGTTGCCCAAGCATCAGCGTTTGGATGTCAAATTTTTAGCGATAACTGATAAGGAGCACTATTTTCCAAACAAAAAAATTGTCAAATGGACGCAATTCGCAATCCACATGCCAATGTTGGAAAACCATAGCAATCACAGTGCTCGTCACTGTGCGGTGTGGAATTTGCTCTGGTGATGCCGTTGGCCAGTGCTCCTTTGGTGGAAGGTATAAGCATCAGCGACTATTTCTCTGCCTTAAATCGAAGATAAGGATGTGGAATCCATGTGACCTGAGAAGATGGGACAGACCTCAGACAATCCGTTTTGGCTTTGTGGCAAGAAAGTACGTGTTTTAATGATGAAAACTGACCAGTGCCCACAATGTACGTGTGATTTGTAGCCTTTGGATTTATTTCTGTTCGACTAAGTATAAGATCCCGGTTATGCCCTCAATTCGCTGTGAAAACGAATACTCGTCAAGTTATCGCCGTCTAATTGCCGGATGAGTATCGAAAAGGGTTCGAAGACGTACTTTGCCAGAGTAGGGTCTTGCAAGAACTCCCGTGGAGGACAGTTGAATGATGTTGGATTCCATTCATTACGGACATAATCAAACAGTAATCAATGGCCATTCACTTAAATGACAAACATGCCCAGTGCACTTGAAACACACCGGAGACTGGTTACATCCTTAGTCTTACCACTCATAGCATGCTCGCAGGTTGCATAGAGTCTCTAGAGTAGTCTTCAACGATGCAGTGCCTTACATCTACATCATCACTGAATATTCCCCAATGCAACTAGTCGTACACAGTACATTAACACTCGAAACTGCACGTTTCACATGAGCCGCGAACTACAAACCCGAATTTTCTGAAGCAAGCATATTCCAGCAAATACAAACAGAAATTGTTGGAGTACGCCAAACCAATCCACTGCTATTTTGTAGATTTGGCAAACGATCGAGTTGGACGTGTTGGGTAGGCGTTCGAGTTTTAGTGCGTCGACTCCTACGCAAAGGATGCCAGGTTCGATCCCCGCCACTTTCATAACTCCCGGCTCCACCTCTGTCAAGCCACTGACAATGCTCAAAGAGTATTCCTGTGTAGAAAATGCTTTTCAGCGGAAATGATAGAGACGCCCAACTTCTACCTCTCTTGCCCCTTAAAATTATTGAGAACCATTTTTTATACTTTTTCTGAAGCCAAATTGATTAATGAGAGAACGACATTTCATGGTCAAAAATTCATGAATAACTGTCTAAAAGTCTCTGAAATTCGTCGACAGACCTGTGAAGTTGGGCATCTTTATAAAACTTCATTCCTTTTTAGACTTCGCCTTTCGGAGTCGGCATAAAACGGTAGGTCGCATCCACTCGTGAAAGAAGAAGAACGCGCACAACACGAGTAGTTGCTGTAGAAGCTTAGCCCAAGTCTGTCTAGGCCTGTCGCGCCATCTGTTGTTATTATTATTCGACTGAGTTCCTACAGGTGAGCTCTTCTTAGGTGCGGGTGTATGGGATTGCGTGACCTCTTTTGAGGGACATTCAGTTTATCTGCACAAACTGTAGCAGCAACGTTCGTTTTGTTGGACTCCGCCAAGGGGGCGTCTTGTCACCTGTTCTTTTCATTATATGCTGCAGCGCCCCGAAGCGAGAAATGTTTCACTTTGGGAGAGTTGAGGGTAAGTCATCTTGTTCTTGCAGATGACCTAGTCATTGTCACATCCTCCCAGACGGAACTCCAGCGCTCGCTTGTGGCCTTGTACACTGATGCTAGAATGAAGGTTGATCAGAGGTTATGGTCATTACCAGACGGACTGTTCAATGCACTCTCCATGATAGTGGAGTCCCATTGAAGTAGGTGGAGAAGATTTAGTATCTCGTCGACTTTTTCACGAGTGATGTGGGAGTGATGTTGAGCTTTCCTGTAGGAGCTGAGCTTTTCTAACCCAGGACGGGTTAGGGAAGAGGAAGAAAGACCGACCTTGCTGTCAAATCCAGTTAAGTATTTGTTCCAACTCACACTTATGGTCATGCAATTTTAATAATGAAGGAATAAGATCGTGGCCAGAGTATGCTACTCGCCGTGAGTCAGTCACCGTGAGAGGGTGATAAACACGGCAGTGTGTGAGAAACTCAAACTAGATTCACAGGGAGGCACATGCGATCCACAAAATCACAAATATTCGTAAATTGAACTCGTAGCACTCTGCGAATAGACAAAATGTGAATGGAATGTCGAATTTTGCGAATTCCTTAAGAACAGCCTTCAACAGTAGCCCATCGTGTTCCTACAACAGACTGAGTATCACCCGCTCGTCTCAATACAGCCGAACCTCCATAAGTGGAATAGTCACGGGAACAAATATTTTGTTCGAGTTAAAGAGAAATTAAAGTCTGAGTTCTGAAGCACTTCTGTTCGACTTATAGAACAAGGACGTTCGTCTTACAGAGGTTGGACTGTAATTTCCATTTTTCACGTCTGCGCTTCATTCACACGACGAAACTGTAGAACTCCTTGCTTTCTAATGCATGTCCGATTAATGTCAAACATGGCCAACTTAAAAGCACAATTCTCCCAACATACCTCTCAGCTATTCCTGGGCTTGGACTCAAAAATGATATTGGATACTAGCTCTAAAATAGGTGCATTTTAATCTAGGATCCCCACGGAATTCAGTTGGTCAATCAACAAGCACACAGAGTGGGAGAGACACAGGGTAAGTCAAGGCTCTAACGCACAGAACGCGCCCCGGGTTACTGCTCTGATGAGTCACCCTTGAAAGTTAAATCTGAACGAATTCCTACATGCCGACCAGTTTTTTGAACTGAGACCAAATGTGAGCAAGGTCAGGAGAGTGCTTCAATGTGACGGATACTGCTGTTGCAAGGACAACACTGTTTCCCGTGTGAACTCAATGAACTCAGCTCCTTTCAAGGCTAATGTAGAATCAAACGGCAAAGAGTTCAACAACTACATCGACGCGTCAAAATTCCGTGACTCGCGAACAAAACAACATTTCACCAGGACCTCACTCTGTTCACAATCATACCTCAACAATAGCCAACATAAACCAACTCGCCCTTGAAAAACCCGTCCGATCAAGACAACACAATCCCCCAGCAGCACGCGTCAAACTCCAACAGCACCTACTGCACTCTTATCTAACCTCTTGCACAGACCGAGCAGAGCACAACTTGCATTTGCATTCATGTACCTTTGACAAGGCTTAAGTCACTGAATAATTTATCCCTCAATTATGCATGCTTCGCATTCCACCGTCCAACTGTATTCTCTGCGACAGCACACTTGTCGCCACCGAAGGTCAGCGTTTATGCAAATCAAACTTTGGCTGGTCTAGAGAAACAAAAATCACAACACAAGCAGAAGGACCACCAGGTCCAGGTTACACGAGTCTCGGGTTCCCACACAAACAACACACAGGCATGAGAAATCCACTTCAAATTGCAGTCGTGACGGCAATTACGAGAACAAATTCCCATCTTCAACTTCAAGACTTCATTGTCACTATCAACAGTAGTTACCGCACAGGCGCGCACACACCTACGGGAGGGTCCACTTACACTCGAGTTTTCCACACGCAAAGTTGAAGTGTTTCACGAAGCACGGTTTGTTAATTCAAAATGTTTGAAAAAGCAAAAAAATAAAAACAACGAAACTATTTCTTTGTTCACCGTTTTCTGTGCTCCTATCAGTTTATCCGTGAAACTCCTTAGACTCGATCGCGTTTATTAAGCAACTGACATTCTGAACGCTAGACGGCGATCTTTTATGGTGAATTCGTAGTGATTGCCACGAAAATTTGAATCTTTTCCACCGCACTTGCTGTGTGTCTGTGACTGGCGAGTGGTGTGTAGTGTGGTTCACTAGGCACTCATTTCGCCGTCGTCGCCACACAGCCGGAGCCACTCTCTCAAATCGATGTTGAATGAAATGACAATAACAACAACGTGGATATGGAGTGGCAACGCAAATTGACTTCTTTGTGGCTGCTGTAGATACGGCAGCGGTCGAGTTAGCGCCGCCACTGTACCCACCGCGAGTACAACACCAGTCGCGTTCACACACGGAGAGTGAGAGTCACCCAAGCGAATGTGCATCGAGCATGGGCACGTCAGATGATGTAAGCTAATAGCTGGATAGCCTCCGGTATGGAGAGGATGCCTCTCGCTCGCGTCCATCGTGGTCGCCTCCATCACGACCGCGAGGAGGTGGAGACTGTGCACTTTTCAAGATCATCCGTTTCAGTCAGACGTCACAATGATCTGATCGCACGCACGTAAATTCAATTAAGCTGGCTCAACTCTGCGCCGATCGTCGATCGAGGATTTATGGGCGTCGATCGTGGGATGATTGTGGGAGTGCCCGCGATCAGTAGTCGAAGAAAGTATCTATCAACTGTCGCATAAACTTCGTCCTGTTCAGTCAGTCGATTGTAATTTATTTTGAATCCGTTGGCAAACACTGGTGGCGCGGCGCAGCGCGGCTTGGGGTGAACCCAACGAAGGACGTTGCGAATGGTGTCTGGGAGCCGTAAAATCTGCCGGCAAGCCATGTGACTGCTTTGATCATTTGATCTAATAACTGACCCCCTCGCAGATCATAAATTTTGTGCGTTGTCGCTTGACTACTGGCCTGATGCGTGGCGTTTTATGTTCGGCTGTGTGGTTTAAGTGAAACAAGTATGTAACGGTGTCAATGGCAATGCCAAGGGGAACCTTAAATTGATTCAGGTCGTGTCTTGGAGTTGCATAAAGCCGCGATGATTCACTGGAATTTCAACGACGTTAGAAATCCAACACTGATCAATGAGCTGGAAGATGGTTATCTATCGGCGGGTATACAATTTTCGGGTTTGGAGACGATAATTGGCACATTCAGTGGGGAAATGGTTCGCAGCGAGTGATTGTATCTTCGCATGAACTCCATCACGTGGAACCACACAGACATGTGTTTGATGATTTTGGAGCGCGATTTATTTCACCACTTTTTGCGCAAGTTTGTCTTGCTTAACTGTGATTTTTACACAACGTCGTTGCGGCGCATTCTGGAAGAGACCCTAGATCGACACTCACCACCACTTTACAGAGACCATCTGAGTGAGAGTCTCCAATCGTCGTCAAAGTGGCAACTCCTCGCCTGAGTCACGTTGTGCAGGACGACGACGAACACTTCTCGCATCATTATCAGTCGCGGGGCACAGCGCACCTGAGGAATCTTCACTTCACTGAATCCTCCGCCATCGACTCTAACACCTCAAGACTTATGTAAAATCGGAACCAGGCGAGTTATACGACTTGGACCAACAACCTCGTCCTGGGTCTGCCTAGCGATCGCCAATCTGATGGAAATGCATTCAAGGCACGTCTAGGAAGTCGTGCCTTCTCGCAGCTCCCTCAAATTCAGTACCGAACTCAACGAGATCTGGAATGTCATGAAAAGTTTGAAGCAAGGAGACGCTCTGGCGTGTGCCTTCTTCAACGTCATTATGTCTAAACTGTCTAAAAAGGACTTCTTCTCAAACTTCGCTTGTCACAGATGGCATACAACTGCGGGGTGCAGTGCTCTCACTTAATTTGTTTCCAAATTGTAGTGAATAGCTCTAACAATCATAGTGCTTCACAATAAATTGAAGTGATAGGCGACGTTTGTTTCATTTGACTTGTATTACTTTTACATCAGTTAGATAAGCATTGCAGTACCATTTTAATACTTGCTTTGTATTTTTGCTAACGAATTTGCCATCAATAAATCGGCATTGTTTTACAATTTAAACGACGACTCTTATTTAAATTAATAAAACTCATGAGTCAATTTCCATTTTATATTTTATTGTTTAATATTCCAGAGCCTTTGATGTTAAAAAACGATTCAGACAAGGCGACGCGCTGTCATGCGACTTTTTCAACATCGTTCTTGAAAGAATTGTTCAAAACTCGAACGCCAACACCAGAGGAACAATCTTTCAGAAGTCCGTCCAACTACTCGCATATGCCGACGATATTGACATTATCGGAAGAGCACAGCGTGATGTCAATGGCGCTTTGTGGGTATTGCAACGGAGGCCACGAAGTTGGGTTTAGCGGTAAACGAGGGTAAGACCAAGTATATGCTGTCAACGAGAAAGGACACCCAACACCGACGTCGCGGTCAGAACGTCACAGCAGGCAGATATAACTTTGAGGTAGTCAAAAACTTTGTCTACCTAGGCACCGCTATCAATTCAGACAACGACACCAGCGCTGAAATCAAACGAAGAATAACTCTTGCCAATCGCTGCTTCTTTGGGCTGAGAAAGCAATTGGTAAACAAAGCCCTCTCTCGAACAACCAAGCTAAAGCTTTACAAGACCTTAATCGTCCCAGTCCTGCTATAAGGCGCGGAGGCATGGACTTTATCAAAAGCGGATGAAGCTGCTCTTGGTTGCTTCGAGAGGAAAATTCTTCGTGTGATTTTCGGTCCCGTCTGCATAGATGGTGAGTGGAGGAGGAGATATAATGACGAACTATACGCGCTGTTTAGCGACATCGACTTAGTCAGAAGAGTGAAGATCCAACGATTGAGGTGGCTAGGTCATGTAGAGCGGATGGAAACCAATGCTCCGGCCCGAAAAGTCTTCGAATCCACCCCCGAGGGACGGCGCAGTAGAGGAAGACCGCGACTCAGGGGGCGCACGCAAGTGGAAAGGGACCTCAACCAACTATGCGTGCGAAACTGGAGACAGCTAGCTAAAGATCGAGCTGGCTGGAGACGCTTGTTGGTTGAGGCCACCTCGGACTGTAGCGCCACCTTAAGTAAGTAAGTATTCCAGAGCCTCCTACTGCTCACCCTGTACGTTCCACAAGGAATACCGCCTTCCTCTCGCCCGATATAGTCGTTACGCAATCGATATTCATTTTGATGGTGGGTCAGGCGTACGTTTGGTAAACCTTTAGACAAAAGTAGGGTCTTTCCTGCATTTGCATTTGAATTATCTTTTAATTTAGTCTTTATGATGTTAACAGTTGGAAAACATCTCTCGGCTCCTGTACTGCTAGAGTTAATATTGCTAAATGTATCACATATTTTAATCGTGTTTTATTGAGAACTCAGTACTCAGCTCAGCTTTGATCTTCAATAAAACTGCCTCAATTCTCATTTTATTTTTTGTGTCAAAAGTTGATGCGTGTCCTTACGTTCATGGCATTAAATGTCAAAAAACGAATAGAGCGCCTCTATGTTTCATTTTTTGTCAAATGTGTTTTATAATGCTCGTACAAATATGGTTCTATTCACTAGAAGCGTTTTCATTATAAATAAAGGATGGATAACAAATTGGGGTATGTTATCCTACGTCGAACTATTTAGAACACCAATGCCGATAATTCTGCTGCATCTTCAAAAAGTGTTCAGCGGCATCTGTGATTCAGTGGTGTTATCTGAATCGTATGAGAGGCGCCACCTATGACAGAGGCTCTTCAGCGCGCTCTACTCAGTGTTGACTGTCAAATATCACTGAGTGGATTCTGCTCAGTAATTTGTTTTGTTGTGGCTTCGCGTGTAAATGTAATACTGAGCTGAGTACAGATTCTCAAAAAACACGCCTTTTAATGGACTTTTCAACAAAAGTTCAAGAGTTTGGTGAAGAATTTGACAAGGGATCTAAGCACAACTAGTCTACATTCCTGTCAGCACATGAACGACGTGTCTTACTTACAAAAGTCTAAATTATAAACATAACCCCTACAAGTCTAGAAAAGGTAAACCATATGATTTAAACGAATGCAGCACGCCAGCGGCCGGGGAATGTTTCTTACCCAAGCTTCCATAGGAAGAGGACTTCCGCTCACTATACCCGGTGTCATGCCCTGAGGAACTCCATCAGATCGTCCTCCTCCGCAAGCACACGACTTCTTTGTCGTCGCAGGCTACCATTTGGTGTTATATCCGGCGATGTACCGTCCTCCCGCAGGAAGTTACACTCGCCGCCGGTGTTGAACGAACCCATGCGCCGTCTGGACAGAGCTGGACTTGCTCGAGGATCGAATGATGGGTCCAGCAGCAAGGGATTCTCTGTGTCTGATACTGGTGTTCCACATTGACTCACTGGAAGTACATGGAATTCAACAAATGTCCCGTGGTCGTGTAAAGAGTGCTTACGTTGCCTAGCCCGTCTGGCGAGCTGCTCTTCGCGTTGCTTTCGCCGCAAGGTTGCCTGCTCCTCCTGCTGTTGTCTTCGCTCGTTCTCCTTTACGGCCTGTTTGAATTTTTCCGCAAAAATTTTGGAATATCTTGAAGCACTCCTCCAGTTTGAAGGAGCCAGGATCTTCGCAGAAGAACTCAGCCAGCTTGGTGCGCACGCTATCAACTTCCTTCATGCCACGCTGCAGAATGGCAACTTCACTTTCAGCGGCCTGGTGGAAGAGAGAATTAGGTTAGGTTTCCTCCGTGGGTCTCAGCACTCACTCTCAGAAACTCGGTCATCTGAACTTTGATGTCGTCGTCCGTGGTTGGCAGCTCCACTTGCCTCTTGATCTTCTTTATCCTTGTGTCCAGAGCGTTGATTTCATTGTTTATCTGCTCCGATGTCGTCCTGTGGGAGAAGAAAAGAGAAGGAGTCATGAATAAGCACATCACAAGAGGAACTTCGCATTCGGGGGCTTACTTGGAAGCATTCTCCAGCGTCGTCAGCTGAGCGGGGAAGTTCAAGAGTTTCCGGCATTCATGTTATTTCCAGAATAACCGTCAAAATTCGTCGATAGACTACTGATCAATCAGCTGTGACGTTGGGCATCTCTATCATACCACATTTCTGGTTACTAAAATGAGTTAACGGTACCTACATTTACATTATCACCTCTTCGCATCAAGTCTCACTTGGAATTCACTTCAACACCAAATCATTGCCCTAAACTAATAAAATGCAAAGAGTCAACACGTCAACACGATCGTAAATTGTGTAATTGAATGCAATTGAATTAACCGCTGACCTTCCTTCTCCAATTCAAGCCAACGACACTTGCATTCAAATTCAGAAACACAATCAAACAACGGTAACACTCAACGGCACCCGAAATTGAGCCAAAAAAATCATGTTGTCGCCGTCTAGTGTTGCTATTCTAAATATTTTCCGGTTGCTAACTCAATTAGGAGGACCGCTTGAGGCCGAATACCTCGTTCAGACTTCCGCGACCAATGACAGTTTTTTTGTTTTCTTCAACACTCGTCCACACCCTCAAATAGCAAACAACTACATGTACACTGTTTGTTTACCGCTATTGTCACATCCATTCGCAATCTCTCGCATCTCCCTTGTCAGATCTTCGTCGCCGCAGATGAGTCTGAAAACTTACCTCGAGCCAAAGAAGGTCAAGTGTAATGTAGTTGCGGAGTTCGTCGCGTTCGCTGTAAGCGCTGTTGCACCCAAATGAAGTCATCCACGCTTTCGGTTCAATTAACCCAAGCCATCATCGACGTGTTTACATAATTTGACGCCAAACGACACTCAATCCACACGGCGGAATACGAAATCACAGACACGGCGAGCAATCGAGCCAAGGAGACGGAATGAAAAAAACCCAAAACATTACGATGTAAGGTGTCAGCTCCGGTTACCGGTTTCGCTTGGCTTGAGACAGATCGTCGATACACCGCGAAGATACAAAACAATCCGGAAGCCAAACGTGCTACACGCACTCCAGCCGGTATTCTCGTTATGTCCTCATCAGTCGCCTCGGAAACCCAAATGAAAGTGAAAATGATCTCCTTGCTTCTGCTGCAGCAGCGCGACGCTCAGTATTTCCCTTTTCCTCGCAACGTCCAGTTTCCAGTTCCAGCAAACTGGATCATGGGCCGGCGCGCAGCGGCACCGGCACATATGGAAGCCAGGGAAGCACAGCTGATGGCGACCAGATTAATTATTTATAGCCGATAAAAGTGAGAGAGCACAAACATACGACACTCGCGCTTGGACGTGCAGCACAGTTGGCGGAGATGGTGGCTTTCGAATTGCTTCGTGGACGGGTGCGGAGTGCGTGCGTGTGGACTTTCTATTCAGCGGATCGCCGCATTGACTCTGGGTAGGGTTGGATTGTGGGTTCAGGGAGTGACATCATTCGGTGGAGGGCTGCGGATTGAAAATAGACCCCCAAGGGCATTGGCACATCAATCGAGTGAGTTTTGCCATTTTTGAGAGAAAGTAGCTGTGTGAGCTTGTTGGCCAGCGGCTGCCGGTTGTCAGTGAGGATGGGAGCATGAGGAAGGGCATTTATGTGGAAATCTAACGAAAGTGACGGAAGTGGATAGAAATTCTTCTTATTCCAGCTCCTCCATTTCTACTTGGTTCACGACAACGCTCGGATGGAACATCCAAGTCTTAGCACAAGCAGTTTCATCGAGTTCGAAAAGGCGGTGGGCTCCTACTAAGCAACCAGCCAAACGAGGTCCAACAACAGTAGTTGTGGTTCTGGGGCAACACATCAAGTCATTCTAATTGCCGCTTAACATTCGGCATCATCCCCCGTTGATACATCAAGGGCGGAAGGATTGCCACGTCTTATTGGCTTCTTTGATGGAAATCGATTCTAAGGTGGGCCACAGGAGGGCTGTCAGTGACTGGGATGCAAGCCAACATTCAGCACGATTCTTGATATTAAATTGGAAGACACACACCATCTCTGATTGCCAGCTCCTTCCACAGCCACCGAAGGCGCTACAGCCCGGGCCAGGGCCTAGCTTCTACAGCAACCACTCGCGTTGTGCGTGCTATTGTTCTCTTACGAGTGAATTAGACTTACAGTCTTATACCGACTCTGAACGAACAAGTTTGAGAAGCTTTTTCTAGACAGGAATACTCTCTGGGCATTGGGAGTGACTTGAGAGAGGTGGCGCCGTAAATACCGTCTCCACACCTAGTCACCATAGGTTCAAGTGCGTAGGGGTCAACGAGCATGTCCACTACGCTACGGCGATGTAAATATTGGATGGCCTAATGATAAATTATGGATATGAATGTCTTGTAGACCATATATTCTTCAGCACTTTCCTGCCATGTCCTTGATTTTCTCCTTCCTTTGCTTCGGGCCGGAGGCACCCGGCTGTCAACTAATAAGCTTTGCTTGCAATTGGTGTGCGCAACAAGACAATTGTGTTAGTCCGAGTGGTTCATGAAGTGAAAGACTCTTCAAATTGTCCGTGCACTCACCTGACGTCAGCCACCAAAGGCGTTCAACCCATTGATGGGTGGCTAGAGACACGTTATTGTACAGCCCTTACAGTTCGGGGTATGAAATCATATCTTAAACGGAGCTTAATCCCCTCTTGCGAAATTCTCCAAGTCTGTACGATACATATAAGGACTGGGAGGGTCGATACTTGTCATGTAGGATCTGAGTGTGTGCATTAGCTATCGCCCATCGTTGTCGGTCCTGGGTCATGTCGCTTTCATTCATCAAGACCAAGAAGTCTTTCGTCCGCAGTGGCATGGTCTTTTAACAGAGGATAAGGTTTTCTTCTCCCCCTCAAGCCAGGAGGCTCAAAGAGGACTCGAGGTCTCATAGCCCGCGCATTAATGTCCTTGCGCTTGGTGTGACCGAGCCAATACAGCCGACAAATTGTTGTAAAGACTACATTCCCCACATTTTGCTCGGAGAGATCGCAGTTTTGTCTCCCAGATAGAACCATATATCCGACATAATCGATGGCTCTAAGAATAAAAAAAAACAGCTTTCGGTTCTATAAACCACGACTGGCAAAATGGGCGCTTGTAGAGCATTATTTTGGTCTTCGATTCAGGAGTTTTGAGCCCAGTAGTTTAGACTAGAAACAGCTGCGGTTGCGAACGCCACGTTCTGCGTCGGATCTCCACTCGGACGTCGTTTGTCGAGTTCACGGCTGTCTCCAGGTAGACACGCTCCTTTTCTAACTCGAAATAGTAGCAGTGATGTGTTATTCCAGTTGGTGTGTGGAACGATTTTTGCTCAAAAGCGTATACAGTGAAATTTCCCTCGGTGTCCGTTATAGAGGCGATAAATAAGGCGTTGTCCTGGCTCAGGAACAATCACCATCTGTTCGGACAGTCAGGCCGCAATCAAGTCTCTGGACAAAGTCACGTTTTATTCGAAAACATCCCTTAATTGCTGGCTGCCTGTTAACGAGATGGCTGAGCATTTTAACATACACCTCATGTGGGTGCCGGGACACTGTGACATACCGGGCAGTTGCAAAGCCGACGAACTCGCTAGGCGTGGCACATCCTCCACCCACCTCCCATGCCAATCGCTACAGCCTACCGTCTGCCAAAAATACACACAATCAACATCACTAATCGTAAATGGCTAGAAGGTAGCACTTGTCTTAAAGCAAAGGACATATGGCCTGCTGAGACTCCGCCGATCTTCACTTAGGACGCTCACCGGCGTCATAACAGGGCACTGCACAATTGGCACCCATGTCCGTAGGTTGGGGACCCCTATACTGACTTCTGTTGAAGCTGCATCGATGGAGATGAGGTTGAAACCACAGATCACCTACTCTGCTCGCGAAGAGCGCTGGCAGTTCGTAGATACTTACAAATAGGGGCCTACTTCTTCAACAACCTTAATGAGATAAGGGAGAGCGCTTGTATTAGCCAGCTAAATTACTTTGTTACAAGCACCAACTGGTTTAAATTGTTAAGGGGAATCAATCCACGTGGTATCACAATAGGCCTACTTGTGCCGAAGTGTGACTGCCTTCCTTCAGCCAGCCTCTATAACCTAACCTAACCTAACCCAACAGTTGGACTGACTTGTAGAAGATATTGCCTCCCGTGGGTTGATCCCGAGAGAGAGAGAGAGAGAGAGAGAGAGAAGAACAGCGATTGACAATAGTAAGTCTGCGTTTGATGTCGCTGCTGATGTTGCCTGTAATATTTACAAAGACGCCAAAGTAAGAGAGGTCCCTGACTACATCAAAGTCATGTGTGCCCATTCTGATGCTTCACCCAAGTCGTCGCTGTTGTGTGTTCTTTATCCAAGACAGCGTATACTTCACTGTGCCCTTGATCATTGCCAAAGCCCCTTTTCCCTGGTTCTGTCAGCCAACGCTTCATTGACAGCTCGCTTTGTCCCGTCACTCCGGTCAATGTGACCCGCTATGCTAGTCCGCACAACTCTGGACTAGACCTCAGGAACATAGTGCGCCTAGTCTTGACCTGTGCATTTTGACTCTTGCTGAACAATTCGCAAGGCGAAGGCATGTGAGATTTGACATCTGACAAGGTCACTGCAGCAAAACCTTGTGAACTGCTCTGTACTCTTCCAAGTGAACAATTCGTCATCACTTGGAATTGTGCAAATCAAGCCTCTTATTCACCAACAACCTGAACACGTCCCATTTTGAAAACCATGCAAAATGGGCACTGAATCAGTACCAGTTCTACCGCCCGGAATACGGGAAGTACATACGCCATAATCGTCTCATATTCATCACCATCAGGCACAATTAATTTCCGTAAACAATCCGTTAATGAACGACTCTCCTCGCTGGGCTCGTTAAATTCCATCCGAGAGGTCTAGCCAAACAAGCCAAGCGGCTCTTTGCGTGCAATTATACGCTCTGTGCGCCTAATGAGAATATAATCACTCACTCGACGATAGCCTATGCGGCCAATCAGTTGAGTACGCGCTCTGTGCCCATTGTTGACGCGAGATTTAACTGACAATAGCCGCGTCTCACTAGATCTGTCGGATCAAAGCCTGGAAGCTGTGACCGAGCGTTAAACTCGCATAAAAGGTGTGTTCCGCTGCCATTCACCTTGGCAGTGGCTTCATTCACAGCACAGCTGGGGTGTTGTTAGCCGATGCAGTGACGTTTCAAGACCACCAGCGGCATGAATCAAAAGGCAATGGCTGGCTGTTCCATCAAGTGGAGATCTATCAAAAGTAGTGAGCGACGGCGACGTAGAGTTCAACTGCTGATGCCAGCTTCCTTCAGGAAGTTCATCGGCCTTGTGGGCGCACAGCGCATAGCGCAAAGTACTTGAACTCAGTTCTTGATTGATTATTTAGTTTGGAGACTCATTTCGAGAAGTGGACGTGGCTGAGTGAGGAAGAGAAGTCAGCTAAGTCAAGGCGATTCTCGGGTGCTTAGAATGCTTCTGAGATCGGTAATTGGCAAGTGAATGCATGATATAATAAAACCCGTGGAAGGTCAGCTCCGAAGTGCCGGGGGATTGCTTCCGGTCATCAGGTTTTATGCCGATCGCCCACACAACGAGTGCGTGTGTGTCTGCGGGTTGAGCATTCACTTTCTGTTTGCTTATCTCTCTCGGGCTTCGTGAAATATTTATGTCACTGGTCTTAATGAGATTAGGACACTTTTCCAAAAATAGATCGGTTTGAGTGAAAGTTGCTTCACGTCTGAATGAATTTTGGCACTCAAACTGCCGCTGGTTGTTGGTCAATAACCGGACGAGTGACATGGTGTGACATGCAAGACGTTTTAGAATTCACTTACAAATTGGGTTGTTGGATAAGAAATCGTGCACCGGAAGTTAATCTCTTACTGACGAGCTGCGAGATTCATGCATAACCTTGACTCTCACCCAAGACTGTGGAGGGGTGTCCGCAAGAAGGTCGGCCCGGTTGATTGCGCTTCTATCAAAGGACAAGATACGCATATCCGTGCGTGCATAGAGATGAGCTATAGCCTCCATTTTAACATTTTAACAAACTCGTAAGGTTGTGCAAAATGACCTTACGAGTTTATGCAGGAGCACATTGCCGCCGATGAGAAGAGACGCATTGACACCTCAGTTGGGACACAGTGAAATCTCGCTCGCATTTGTCTACAAAATAAGACCCACCAACACGGACGTCTTGAGCAAAACGTCACAGTAGACAGTTGTTACTGCATGGTAGTGAAAAAATGTGTATACTCTGACTCCGGAATGAACTCGAGTAATGAAACGAAAAGATACTCCAGTTGCGTCTTGTGTTTAGACGGCAATTGAACACTAAAGCCATCATCAATTGAAGCAGCCAATGTAACGATCGGATAGCTCTACTTTTTGAAATGTTGGGACATTTAAAAATATGTATCTCAAAAAGGATAGGCACATGGAACGTCTCATCGTTGAGGAGGCTGATAGGTATCGTTTGGATATCGTGGGTATCTCCTCGACGAAGCAAAGGGGATCTAGGACTGTGGACCTTTTGGATGGGTGGAAACTCTTCCTCTCGGGAGTTGTACACAGACATCAAATGTCTGCACAGGCGGGAGTGGGGATACTCACAAGTCCCAGGCTGGCAGGCGAAGTATTGGAGTGGATACCATTAGGAGGGAGAGCCCCGATTTTAAAGCTCAAGCTTGAAAGGTCAACTTTGGCTCTAGTGCAGGTGTATGCACCAAACCTAGAGTCAGTCAATCTTTCCTGGATGAAGTTGATACTGCCCTTGATAGGCCAGCGGAGATGGATTCTTATATCCTGATGGGTGATTTCAATGCTCACGTGGGTGTGGATGTAACGACATGGGGGAGTGTGACTCAATGGAACGGCGATCCTCACCAGAAAGCGAATGGAGAGAAGTTGTTGGACTTTTGCTGTGCAAATGGCATGTCCATAATGAATACCTTCTTTCCACACAAAGGCATCCATAAATGCACATGATACCGTCAGAGTCTTCAACAGATGTCGTTGATTGATCTCTTTGTGGTGCCGTCGTGTGTGAAACGGGTGGTTTGTGTGATGAGAGGGGCTGAACTGTCAACGGCTACACGCATACGTTGGGAGAAACTACTGAACAGTGAGTTGCGACTAAATTTTGCACGGCACATATCTGAAAGGTTTGAGAGACTTCCAACTGTTTCATCGCGTGTAGAGAATGAATGGCGACTGTTTTCAGCACCTGTCATTGCCTCTGGTGGTGAGAAAAGAACTGCGGGGCTTAAAACGCCCGGACTTCAAGAAGCCATCAGAGAGAAGAAGAAGACCTACAGAGACTGGACTCCCTTGGGGGACTCTGCGAAGAACTTGCAAATTGGCTGTGCGAGCAGCTAATGTGTAAAAGGTGTTCTGGCAAACCATTCGCCAACTCAGAGGAAGGAAATTCAACATCATCGAAGGAGTCAAATCCAAAGATAGTGTGTTGCTCTCCAATGAGGTGTACATCTTACGCAGATGGAGCGAGCACTTTTCGGAGCTGCTCAATCCCGAACATGGCACTGAGGATGCCAGACCTGTAGTCTAGAGTGGGGCGGAGAATAGTCTAACGGTGGAGGAAGTCATTTTGGCGATTGAATTCCTAAAAGTTGGCAAATCCGCCAGTGTGGATGAAATCCGGCCAGAAATGCTTAAGGCAATGGGTAAAGAGGGACTTTTATGGCTCTCTCGTGTCATTAAAGTGACCTGGGAACGTGGTGAGACACGATTGGCAAACTGGGGTGCTTGTCCCACTTTTCAAGAAGGAAGACAAAAGAGATTTCTCCAAGGGAAAGTCTACGTTAAGGTGTTTGGAAGCGCGTTCTAGAGCTATGGTCGAGCCCAGGATGGGGGTGAACAGGGCGTCTTTCGTCCCGGTAGAAGTACAACAGACCAGCTTTTCACTCTAAGATTGGTACTTGAGAAGGCTTGGGAGTATGTCAAGCCGTACGTTGTTTTGTGGATTTGGAAAAGGCATGCTACCGAGTTCCTCGAGGTAAACTCTGGAGTGTTCTGCAGGAGTATAGGATTGATGGTCCTCTTCTGAGGTGAATGGCCCTCAGAAGAGGACCTGTTGGTAAACTGTAGCTGCTGTGTTCGGGTTAACGGTGCTAAATCAACACCTTTCACCGAGGGCATTGGACTTCGCCAAGAGTGTCACCTCTCCTTTTTATTGTACATATGGACTGGATGTCCTCGGCGACCAGATTGCATCAAATTATAGACCGACTAGTCTACGAGGGGCGCTCAATATATTCGGGGTGAAGCCTAGGTTGTATATATAATTTGACTTATTTATCAAGTAATACTATTATTTTAGTGCATTCATGTAACATTTCATACAAATGTGATTATTAATTCGCGTTTTATCTCTAGTTAAACAGAATCATAATGGCAACTGAGACGGTGGTGGTGAAAATTGAGCATCGCGCTGTAATTAAATTTCTCACTAGGCAAGGAAAAAGTCAAAAAACTATTCATGAAGGGATGGTGGCTGTTTACCAGGGTTCCGCACCTTCATTATCGACTGTGCAAAAGTGGTCAAGTGAGTTCAAGAGAGGCAGAGAGAGCATTGAAGACGACCCCCGCTCCGGCGCCCCGGCTGCTGATTGTACGGGAGAAGTCGAAAACTTGTTCTTGAGGATGCCCGAATAAAGGTGAAAATGATGGCAGAGATCACCAAGCTTTCAATTGGTACCATTCACACCATTCTTCATGACCATCTTAAGGTCAGTGCTTTCAAGGGTCAGTGCACGAATGGTGGTTGCCACGAATGCTCACAGCGCCTCAGAAAAAAGTGAGAATCGCATGCTGTAGAGAGCTTTTGGAGAGTGTAATGGATCGAGTTGTTACTGGTGACGAAACATGGGTCCACCACTATGACCCTGAAAGCAAACAAAAGTCCATGCAGTGGCATACCCGAAGAAGTTCAAAGTCACTTCGTCTGCCGGGAAGCTCATGGCCACAGTTCTTTGGGACTCAAAGGGAATCTTGCTCATTGAGTACAAAAAAAAAGGTGAAACCATCAACGCCACATCCTACGCTTCCACTTTGCATAATTTGCGGGAGGAAATTAAAAAGAAAAGACGAGGTAAACTCGCAGCGGGTGTGTTGCTTCTTCATGACAACGCTCCTGTTCACACGGCGCGAGTTTCCAAGGCTGCTGCGCGAGATTGTGGTTTCGAAGAAATCCAACACCCACCCTATAGTCCAGACCTTGCCCCTAGCGATTATTTCCTGTTTCCGGATTTGAAAAAATGTCTTCGTGGAAAGATTTTCGGATGATGAAGCACTCAAGTCGGCGATAAATGGGTATTTTGCAGAGAAAGAGGAAATTTATTTTTTGAGGGTTTAAAAAAGCTTATCTCAAGATGTAACAAATGTTAGGGGAGATGATACTGAAAAATAAAAACAATTTAAATTGAATTCGCATTTCCCTCCATATCGATACCGAGAATATATTGATATGCCCCTCGTACTTAGCGGCGTTATTAAAATCCTTGAAAAAATTCTCAAAAGCCACATTTTAGAATTTGCTAATGAAAAAAAAACATATTCCCTGTACATTAGGGAATTCGGTATTTGGAAATGTCATGATACTCTGATAGTATCAAACTCTAAGAATATGTAACTACATAAAATCTAATCGCTGGGTAGGTAATTCTTCTTGCATGATCCTGCTGGATGTAGAACAGGCCTTCGACACGGTCAGACATAATGGCCTTATTTACAAAATGATAAATTTAACTACCCACCTTATTAAGTTAAAATTGTCCAAAAGTTTTCCGTGCAATCGTAGTTTTTGTGTCCTTGTTAACACCTCCTTATCAAATGCCACTAATTGCCTCATGGGTGTCCCTCAAGGATCACTGTTGAGTCCCCCATTGTGAATCACGCTATCAGATACTCATTGCAACTCCACTCATCGCCTAACAACAATGCATCTCGTCTATGTGATTGTTCCGTTTCTTTACATGATAGCGTCTTTTGCAAATCTGTCGCTCTCCCCTTTCGGAACGAAGTGGGAACTATATCCGAAAGTGATCCACTGGATGTACACGTCATGTTACTCACTCCGCTGCTTTTGTGATTTGGGTTTCGTCCTTGACAGCATGCCCACTTTTCTACGAAAACGGATTTCGGGGTTTTTGTGAACCAGCTGGCAGAGAACCAAACCCAGCTGAGATCTTTTGAGACCATCAAGACTTCAAACATTTTCATAAACTGCATGAAAGAAGCAGCATCTTTCAAGCGGCCCTGAAAGCATCCGGAAAGCAGCGGAAGAAAAACAGCGCTTTAATGTGCACAAAAATAACACAATAAAGTTCAAAACTCAAGTGTTTTGACGCGTTACAGGAACTTTGTAGTCACAACGAAGTCCCCTCCTGGGGGTTCGTGGACATGGGGATCCAGGGACAGCTGACAAACTGACTTAGCGTGGCGTCAGACTGTCTTCTGACAAATAAATCATCGCAGCTCGATTCAAGGAATTTGATGATGAACTACTAATGACGGCAGCAATGCGTGGAAGAATATACCGTCGCCAAAACTAAACTACTAATCTCGCTACCAAGAGTTTACTGCTACATGCTTGTAGGGATCATTACAGGCCTCTGCCTGGTGGCTCACCATGTTCATAGACTAGCCCTGATTCGCCTGATAGCGAATGGAGCATCTCCATTGTTTTTGACCGACTGTAGCCCAAACTCAATATAAAACTCTAGGTCAACCATTCTTTAAGCCATTAAATGATGTGGCTGTCATAGGGTCTTAACATCTTTTACTGGAACACTTTGCTTAAGTAAGGCAGCAGTGGACTGCAATTAGGCTCACTCTGCTTAGTTGTAGCACTGAGGTCCGCTCTATCTATGGGAGTTCCCACCACCACTCACGAACCTAACCTTAACTAACCTAGCTTTGGGGCTTTGAACTTTTCCTGTCAATCATCGGATGCTCAGCGCTACAATGCATCGAGGCAATACATGGCATTCGCCCAAGAAGGTGAAGAATTCAACTCTTCAACCCTACCGACAGCTCCTCCCAACGAAATTCATCTCCGTGCTCTATGGAATTCACCTTAATCACGTTTCGACCAAGTGATCAGTCACAGAACACAACTAATTCAGCCATCCAGAAGCTGATGTTAGTAAACATTTAATTCGAATGCTTCTCAAGGCCGAGCAAAATGCTCGCTCGTTCCGTGCCTAGCTCTGTATATGTAGATATGCAATTAACGACGGACCGATACACCGTCGTGGGCCTCGAACAACCAAGTCGTACGCCCGTTTACAAGTCCCATTTGCCACCATCACTTCGCGACACAATTTACATAAGTTACCGTGCAATTGCCCGCAGTTATCATCGCCGGTTAGTCTTTCAGATTCCTTCGACTGATTAAGACAGACTGACATCACAGACATTACGTTCGATGTAATTTATGATCACGTACAGCAGCGTTTTAGATTTATTTCCACCCAGCGTCAAGCGACACACGCAGATTAATTGGCTTTCCACTGTGGGCCTGTGCCTCCGCCAATCGGTGATCGCGAGCAGTGAACGAAGGCAACCAACTCCGAGAGCCGGAGCCTAGCAACCGACAGCTGACCCTCAAACGGTGACAGCCATCAGCTTAGGCACCACGTGAGGATCATTCCCCGCCATAATTGATGGAACAATTATTTGATTGTCAGGTTTGCGGCCGACAAGCAGCTACCTGCGTTTACGCCTCAATTGGACTCCCAATCGAGCCAATCAATTAAATAAATTTCGATAGTCCACGGTCCGGACCACTTCTATTTTGGAGATACCTGTCGGGCTGGGCCAAAGGCTAAGACTCTTATTCGCGTCGAATGCCAAGTAAACACTGTGCACAGTGCACAGAGCACAGCAAGCGACCGACGTCGCAGTCGAATGTTGGAAACCTTAGACACGAGACTAAAGCGATTTCGGAATTGTCTGCAGCTCAACCGCAATCGGTTAGAGGAGTAATCGAAACCGGTTGCAATTAATTACACCAGCCTGGGTCATTGTTTTACAAGTTTAAGCCACAAGCACTGGCTCGGTGCTGCAATCGTTTGTCGTCGTGAGACCACCTAACTA
Source organism: Eristalis tenax (assembly GCA_905231855.2). Taxonomy (NCBI): domain Eukaryota; kingdom Metazoa; phylum Arthropoda; class Insecta; order Diptera; family Syrphidae; genus Eristalis; species Eristalis tenax. The sequence goes on along the minus strand of HG993126.1, from coordinate 13,546,067 downwards.
TCGCCTAGGTCGGGCCTGCTCGGAGGGGTTTGTTATTCTACTCCACTCGATGAAGGTGGCAATGGATTATCGAACAAATGTCACTTTCGACACCGTCACAGCCGCTCTGTGCTCTGTGCTCTGTGCTGCGACGGCGCCCAGCCGAACCGAGCCGAGCCGAGACGCCATTGACAGCAGCTGACTCCGACCGATTAGGTAACAATAAATAATTTAGATCACTGTCGTCGTTCTGTTTTTATTTCTTACCATTTTGTTATATGGAGCTGCAATTATCTTTAGTCTCTCGTTTTTATTATTCTGCTGCCTTACCTAAGACGGTGTGTGTGTGACTAGGTGTTGTTGGTTTTGTGTGCCTAGTCCGAAGGTCGGTTTTGAAAGTGAGGTTAGATCATGAATCACTTCTGCCTTAATTTATACGATATTTTGAATAGGCTGCAAATCAAATCGAGGGGGTGCCTGCTGCCCAGTCTAGTGGCAGCAAGAGATTGTGTGTCTGGCAGAGATGGAGAACTGTGGGACTGTGGGACACCGGGCTCTTGAAAATATTGAAATAATTATAGCCCAAATTGAATAATTTCATCCTTTGTGAACCACTACAGTCTACCTAACACGTAACGCGATTCCTGACTAGTTGAGGTCGGTCATCCTTTGTGTGCGACACCTTGCACGCAGACGTCCTCTGCTGCATTTCCCCACTGGCCAAAACTCGAAGACTCATGAAGCCAGTGCCAAGTTGTCCATGCGTTCTACATGGCACAACCATCTAACGTGTTGAACCCGTGGACCCATGGCTATGACTGGCTAAAATGGTGTAGTTTGGTATGCTTCCCCCGACCATACATTACAGATGAGCATCCCCAGCTGATACACGGCTTTCAGGCTCTCATAGTTCTTTGCAACGTTGTTCTGTAAACTTTCAGCGCCGCATGTGCCTAACTCGCTCATTGTCAAATCGGGAGTTTTTCATCGGTGGTGTGGCAGCTTCTCTGTTCGCACAAATTCTCCAATATGTCTCGAGAATTTCTGGGAGACTAGATTGGCAATGATCCTAGCAGGCCGCGGTAGTCTTCCCCGACTCCATATCCGAGTTCTTCAAAAGGGATATGATCCGAGTCGATAGTCCATACTGACTTCTCGGAGACTGGGATATATAGCAAACTGATCGACGTCTAACAGCTTACGTTGATGGCTGATTGGTCAGTTAACCGCCATGTTCATGTATCGTATTAATGTGTGGGATACGCGTGCTATCTGCAGAGAGGTTCCCCTCGTAACAAGGTCCGGCAGCTTGAGTGATGCGTACCGACTTGATGCCGGGACATTGAACGTTTGTCCTTTGTCGGAGTCCATAGAAGACATCCTTGCTCTACTCTGCGGTACAAAGCAGGCTGTTGTTGGTAAAATTACTCTTGATCCGGGTTGTTATGTGGAGCTTGCTTATATAATTAAGGCATAAGTATTTCTGCACGTGGCGATGTGGGTTGGTGCTTCGACCTCGCACTTGACGCACTTGAACCTACGTTGCCTAGGTTCGATTCCTAGTACGAGCAAAATAATTTCCATTGTACATCAAGGAGCATAACGGTGTAGAAAATGCAGTTCGGAGTCGCCGTAAAACTGTAGAGTGTTGTTGGTTGCTGAGACGTTGCTGAGAAGCTAGGCCCTGGACCACTACTAGCAGTCTCTCTCTCTCTCTCTATCTCTCTCTCTATCTCTCTCTCTCTCTCTCTCTCTCTATCTCTCCTCTCTCTCTCTCTCTCTCTCTCTCCCCCATCTCTGTGTCTCTCTCTGTCTCTCCCCCCATCTCCGCCTCTCTCTCTTTCTCTCTCACTCCCCCATCTCCGCCCCCCTCTCTCTCTCTCTCTCTCTCTCTCTCTCTCTCTCTCACTCTCTCCCTCTCTCTCTCTCTCTTGTCTCAGTAACACTCAAACTTTCGTCAAATAAATTATAAGCGAGAGGATAGTGAAGGGCTTACTTAAGGTGGAGCTACAGTCCGGGTGGACCTGGGCCTCAACCAACAGGCGTCTCCAGCCAGTTCAATCTTTAGCTATCTGCGTCCAGTTTCGCACGCATGATCGGTTGCGGTCCCTTTCTGCTTTGCGTACACCAACCTAGTCGCGGTCTTTCAGATGAATACTACGCTACGCCGTCCCTCTGGGGTGGACTCGAAGTCTCTCCGGACCGGAGTAATCGTTTCCATCCAACTCCACATGGCTCAGCCACCTCAATGGTTGGATCGTCACTCTTCTTCAACAGTTAGTACATCCTCCGCCACTCACCATGTATGCAGGCGGGAACGAAAAGCATCCGAAGAATTTTCCCTTTCAAAGCAACCAAGTGCTACTTCGGCCGCTTTTGACAAAGTCCATGCCTCTGCGCCATATAGCAAGACTGGGGTGTTTAAGGTCTTATAGAGTGTTACCCTGGTTGTTAGACCAAGGGCCTTGTTTATCAGTTGCCTGCTTAGCCCAAAAGAGTTCTTCTTCGTTGGGTTTCAGCGCTGGTATCATTGTCTGAATTTATAGCAGTCCCTTGGTACACAACGTCTTTGACTACCTCAAAGTCTACTGCGACATTCTGTCCGAGACGTAGGTGTTGGGCGTCCTTTCTCGTTGACAGCACATACTTAGTCTTGCCCGCATTTACTGTTAAACCTCTGTCACAGTACCCACAAAGGTGCCATTGACATCACGCTGCGTTCTTCCGATAATGTCAATGTAGTCGGCATATGCGAGTAGTTGCACAGACTTCTGAAGATTGTTCCTCTGGTGTTGGCGTACGAGTTTTGAACAACTTTCAAGATTGCAGTTGAAGAAGTCGCGCGACAGCGCGTTGCATTGTCTGAATCCTTTTTTGACATCAAAGGTCTTGGTTAAGTCTTTACCGACCTTGATGGAGCAGCGTTTGTTCTCAATTGTCAAATGAGGTGTTTGGTAGGGATGCTAAAACTAGACACTAGACATAGCTCGTCTCTATAAATGCTGTCATACGAGGCCTTGAAAATGATGTAAATGTGATGGGTATCGATCTGTCGTCCCTGGTTTTTTTTCCAAAAATTTGCCGTGTGAATATTTGAGCTATGGTGGAGTTGTCTGGCTTGGTATGGACCGACCAGGTTGTTGTCGAACGGCTTCAGGCGTTCATACAACACCGCGATAGTATCTTGTATGTGGTTTTCAGAAGACTGATGACTTCCTCTTTGTGAAGTGCTTATCTGAAGTAAATCATATACGATATCATTGAATTGAATCGAGGGAGTGATAGTCGTCCAAAAAATCGCCAAGGGTCATTCTAAGTCGGATCTGCACAAGGATGTCCTTGAATTTGAGGTCAAACTCTGTCACAGGATTCTAATCGTATATACTGCCAACAATCCTTGGACGTTAATTCATAAAGTTCTGGTGAACAGACATATGCTGCAATTGTGAACCCAACAGCTAGCAGTAAAGACACCCCACTCGTGGGCATGTCACCCGACTGGAGTACTCGACTCCTATCGTCTAACATTTCGGTTAGTTTCAACATTCGGCGTTTAGCCATACATTTTCTCGCATATCGAAATGATAAATTTCGTCGCTGCTGTAAGTCGTCGCGTTTGCAAGTTTGTCAAATCGAACAATCCTCTTTGCGGGTCTGATGGGGCATTTCCCTTTCTAACGCAGACGTAAGTTTTGTCTGCACATCGCTAGTATATGATTTGAAAAGTCTGCAAATTGGTACTCCAACCGAATGAGACGTGAAATGGAACTCCAGGCAATGTCTGCAATGTCTGCCATATACTCGGAGAAACCGAACATGAAACAGACAACTCCTTGCCTTGCATTGCTGATGCAGAGACCTCCTTTGCAAGAGAACACATCTTGGATCTTCTTCTTCAGTTGATACGTCTCCGCAATCAATTAGCCGAATGACAGCTGTCTGCGACACGTGCCTAACCTCACTCGTGCCAATTGGCTAACGTGCGAATGCCGTCTAAGTGCAACCTTTCCTGCGACGATTTCACAGTCAATTTGCGGATATCCTTCATCAGAAATCCCTTAATCTCAGAATTCACCTCATTTAGCCGGCACTATATCCGTCAGCAAGCAGCTGCTATCAGCACGCACTTGACTTAGTTGTTCAGATGCAAAGCCACGTTGCCGATAAGGCTAATCGCGTTCCCCCCACACAAGAAAGTGTACGCATTCTAGTCACGTTGTGAATATGCGTCTGATTGTATGGATTTTTTCGTCATCCACCGTCTATTTGTGGACATCTCCCATGCCGCTCTCTCCGTCAGTACAGCAGTCAATGCGGTGACGGAGAGCTTCCTCTCATCTCGAGGCTGAAAGCTCTTGCGCCGGAGCAATAGATGCAGAACGCCAAATGCGCAGTGTAAGGCCGCACACAAGCACAAGCCCCAACACAACCGCACTGTCGAACGTTAGTTGTGTTTGTGAATCGATTCGCGACTGCACGAGTATCTGCGACCTAGACACACTTTCGTGGTGCACCACTATATTGCCAGCAACTTGCAACGTATGGCTGACCGTTAAAGCCTGTTAGAACTTATTTGGATGTATTCGTGCCCGTGCATGGGGGTAACTCGCAGCTGAAGTTGAACTTGACTGTGAAGTCTTATTTGTGGAATTTTAAGGATAGCTGCGAGTCTTTGACATCTGACCGTGGGAAAATGCCGAAGGACAAGGAGTACACACGTGCAGGGTGTGTTGCATATCGATTTTTCTTCTTTTTTTTTAATGCAATTATACTTCAGCGCTCGTCAGTGCTTGCATGTGTTTCGAGTGGGATTTGGGAAACTCTTTTTTTTCTGCAAACTGGAGGTACTCTCTGTGTTGTCGGAGTTAAGGGCGTGACTGCTTCGTACTTAAGTGAATTAAAATTCTTGAAGGAATTCTGAATTCATAGATAAACAAAAGAAAGCTAAATAAGCCCGGCCCAGTGGTGATCCTTTCGTATTTTTTCGAAATCGGCTTGAATTGTGAGTGAGTATACCTGTGGCTGTAGAAGCTAGAAGCTGTAGCGCCACCCAAATTAACCGTTCTGCTGACCTTGTCCAATCCCACGGTCCGAGCATTTACTGGATTCAGATCCAAGTCGCTCATGTTCTCCGGGATCTTCTGCATGAGTCGATGTTGTTTTCGACTAGAATCTGAATCCAGTTAATGCTCGGACAGAGGGATTGAAGGGAAGGGAATCGTTCTGCTCATTGGGAAGAGGTAACGACAGATCAGGATTATTACAGTCAATTGTATTGATCTTTGAAAGACTTTGGTCGTCCGGATTTCCGCAGGACTTAAAGAGCAGACCATGAAATTAAGATAATTTCCTTAAACAATTTAAATCAATGAAATTATGATCTTGTCCGCATAAGGAATGACCAGCGAAGCTTAAATGCGGTTGTCAATTGTCAATGGAAACGGAAAAGAAACCGTCTTGCTATCATTTGAAAATGTGTTTTTGCGCGACGTGAAAATCTTTAGTAACCGTAAGGAAGAGGTTTAAAAACACTTAATGGCAGTTTACTGTTTGCACCACAAATGAAGTATGTTAGGGACCTTAACATTTTTGACAACCATTTTTGATATCGTCTTCTAAAGCCCAATTGACCAATCAGAGAACGGCATTTGCGTTATTTCGTAAATAACTGCCAAAAATTCATGAATAACTGTCAAAAAGGCTCTGAAATTTATCGATGGACTAGGGGCCAATCAGCTGTGATGTTGGGTATCTCTATCATACTTCATTTCTGGCTTGCACAGTATGCACAAATTTGACAAATGTACATAATATGACATCATCCAATTCGTCGTCTGAATTTGACGTCTTTGTTTCGAACACACGAACAATGTTAATTAACGTAAAGCACCTTTATTGGAATGCTCTGGGGAAAATGGCGTAGGCTAACTATCTCTTCATTGGATATCAACAACATTATTGATGAAAAATCACACCCACACGTATCAATGAACATCGACAATACGTTTGCGTAAATCAGAAATGAAGTACGATAGAGATGCCGACATTTTTGACAAACATTTTTTATATTGTTTTCTAACGCCAAACTGTCAAAAATTCATGAATAACCGTCAAAATATTCATGATTATCCGTCAAATTCGTCGATGGACTAGGGGTCAATCAGCTCTGAAGTTGGGTATGTCTATCATACTTCATTTCTGGCGTGAATTTTGTGTAGACGCTTCATTTGTGTCAACGAGCCGGTGCTGAAGCAAGGGCAACAATACTAAATGAAACAAATTAAAACCTTCATTCTTATGAGCCGCGACCAGCGAATGCGAACTTTCAGAAACAACCAATTTCCAACAAATGAAATGCTGAGCTTCTTGGTATGCAAAACGATGTGTATTGAATTATCGAGTTTTTTTTATCTACTAAAATCTCAACAAGAATTTTTATAATTTTCTCCTTGAATCAATCATTCTATTGGCGATCTGTCAACCTGAGTTCGCAATACACAACGCGATCCACAAATTCGCGTGTGTCTGCTTGTAATCATTGCTCCCTGCGGAGGATGTTCTTGCTTCGGCAGAACATATACTAAAATTGGAACGATACAGATGGCCCCTTCGCATCGAAGGGGCCATCTGCATGAATGAAGCGTTCCACATTTTTATCATGGCGTACGGTTGTCCATTGTGGTTCAACGTGAGTCCTTCCCAGATGGAAAAGGCTGTTCGAGAGGCAGTGTCTTCGGACCTGTCTCCAGTTGTATCGTACACCAGAGTCTGGGTGCAAGAAGTACTATCCCAACGAAGTCCTGTACAACGAGACAAACGTGAGCGGGATAGATCAGCTGACTACATTTTAACGACAAAATCAATTTGAATTCGGACCAAGGAGGAAAAAAAGTACAATTGCTTGAGCAGAATATTTTTTGATATGACATTTCACAAACGAAAACAGCATTCTTCATCTGGTATTTGAGAGAGAGAGAGAGTGATTTCTGCTGACAGCTGATTATCCCAGTGCGTCATCGCACCCCTCCGTTTACGACAGAAATGAATTATTATAGAGATGCCCAACTTCACAGCTGATTGACCTTTAGTCCATCGACGAATTTGAGTGACTTTTTGACAGTTATTCATACATTTTTGACAGTTCACGAAATAACGTAAATGCCGTTCTCTGATTGGTCACAAAAGGTTGTTACGTCAAAGCGCGTTTTTCAAATCACAATAGAACGCGAACGCTTTACAAGTAAAATGGTTTTACACGCTTACAAGGTGCAATTGACTCAAGAACTAGCCTCTAGACCATTTCAAGCGTCGTCAATGGTCAGAATGGTGGCAAGACATGGCAACAGTGGATGATCAATTTTCGAAGAAAATCATCTTCTTGATGAGGCATATTTTCGCCTCAGTGAATTCGTCAATAAGCAGAATTGCCGCATTTGGGCGAATGATAACCCAAGAGTGATTGTCGAAAAACCAATGCACCCACAAAGAGTGACTGTTTGGTGCGGTTTATGGGCTGGCGGCATCATCGGGCCGTATTTTTTCCAAAATGAGGCCGGTCAGGCAGTTACTGTGAATGGTTTCCGCTATCGTGAAATGATAACAAACTTTTTATGGCCCGAATTGGAAGATATGAATGTGGACGACATGTGGTTTCAACAGGACGGTGCCACTTGCCACACAGCCAATGAAACAATGGCTCTTCTGCGCGTGTTATCTCACGTGGTGGCAATGTCAATTGGCCGCCAAGATCATGTGATTTGACACCGTTGGATTTTTTTCTTCGGGGTTATTTGAAAGAAAAGTTGTACGTCGTTAAGCCAGCAACAATTCAAGAGCTAAAGGATGAGATAATTCGGCACATTAACGGCATAGAGTCTCAATTATGCTTCAGCGCCATCGAAAATTTGAACCATCGGATGGTGGTGGGCCGCCGAGGTAGCGGCATAATCGCGGCATCCTTCGACATAATTGAACCATACCAATATTATCATAATAAAAAGAAATGACAATAATTTCCTAAATAATTTGTGTTTTATTCAAAATCAACATCGGCCACCCTTTATAATAAATACTGATCACCCTACACATCATCAATCGAGTGACAATGAAAATCGCGAAATCCGAACCTGTTGTGGTTACTTGACAAGGAAATTGAAGAGCACACAAGCGATCAATGTTGCTTGGATGATGTCTGATTTAAGTAATATCTCAAATAAATGAAAATTTCGAGCACTACGATCAGATTATGGAAAATTCGCAAATACCTGCTCTCTTATAGGTTTTTATAGCTATCCATGATCGAAATGCAGAAGTCTTGAAGAAGATCCAAATCTATCAACTTATCATTTGGACCTGTGTAACTGTATACATACAGTTGAATTTACTCAAGAGAAGCTGATCAAAGAATGCGTAGAGCATGCGCCGATTGAGTGCTTAACATTAGCGTTTAGATGACAAATTATCACACACAGTGAAAACGTTAATAAACAAAGAAAAAGTTGTACAATGGGTGTAATTTGAAAGGTGCTGACATTGAACCCTCAATTCTCATGGCTACATCCAATTTCTCGAATGGAATCACAGGTAATGGACATGGGCACATGTGGTTTCAGCAAAATCTCACATATCGCGACCCGATTGGACTACATGCCCTGGACGATTTATTTCGCGTTTTGGTGATGTGATCTGGCCAGTAACCATAAAGAACGTGTAATTTGTTGCCGTTTTGTGGATTTATGCTAAAAATCATCGTTCCTTCTCACAGCCCACAAACTGTGAGTTTTATTGTTCGAGAATTTCCAAAACCTCTTAGAATTGTGCATGTAAAGTCTGAGATGGCTGTGGGGTACACCTTGTTTTACTCCCATCGTGTCCCCAAAGTGATGTTTTTTCTTTCGCTGGAACCCACATCGAAAGTGAACCAAACTTCGTATCGGCGAATTAACGAACCCAACTTCCTTTCCAACGACACCGACCGCCTGAGTTTGTTACCTTCATCTCTCGTCGTGGTGGCTCCATGTGGAATACTTTCAGACAGAAGGCTTTGATAACCCCCTGATCACCCGCTCGAACAGACAGGTTGCAATTAATTTACTGGACAGGACAATGTTACTTTCCACTTAAAGGCTCCCCTCAAATGTTGGCTAGCTCTTATCGAGATGGCCAAACATTATAATATCGACTCCTTGTGGGTGCTGGAATATTGTGACACACCCAGTTGTTGCGAATCTGATGAACTCACTAGGCTTGACGCGACCTCTTCACTCTCATCGGCAGAAAGCCAATATACGAGCCACTCTCAATGTCTCTCTCTACAGCTAATCATTTTTAAGATAACTCGTCTGGTTAGAGTCTACGGCCTTTGTCATACAGCAGGACTGGGATTATCAAGGTTTCTCTTGGTTCGTCGAGAGAGGTGTCTATTCCTCAACTGTCTCCAAAGCCCAAAGACACAACGACTGGCGATTATGGTTATCTCCTCGGTGAGGTCATTGACTGAGTTAACTTGTTCCTAAAATATGTAGGTTTCAATAATCTCTTAGAATAAAGAATTGAATTGAACCAATTACCGAGTTCATCTTTCATCTTTCATCTATTCACATAAAATTTCTAGTTGGTTCGACGACAAGAAGAAGCTCCAAGAACCAGAACTTGCGACAACCTCAGTCTTCTAGCATTTTTCTTTAACTTCAGACTGAGAATCTAGGGACTTATTGTCATTATCTGACAACATCCGAATAAAAAACGTCACACTTCCACCAATATTCAAAACGACTTGTTGGGTACTCCCCCTTGATCTAACTATGGCACCATTAACGCTCAGTAGTCAGATGCGTAGAAAGTGTCTGCTTCTAGGCATGATTACCCCGCTCTGCAAGCTTCATTTGACAACAAATCAAGAATGCACCTTCTTTGCAATCACCCCAAAGACCGCCCCAACACCGCTCTAAAACATGCCAAAACCCGTCATCACCCAGAGTGCAGCTCTTCATCACCAGCACAAGACTGAATTCCACTCAAACATGTCTCCACACCCTTTCGCAGCCAGTTGCCACTCAAGTATGAGCAACCGGCAAAAGCTCAGGTCACACATGCAACCAACGCCTAGCCAAACCACCCATGGCTCACTACAGAGCAATGTCAGCGTCATAGATACTGCCTCCGGCACCGTTCTCAGACACAGCCTAATTAATGCACATTTCTATGCAGTTGCATGGCCAAGTGACCCACTGTGCTCGACATGAAACGGCAGCGCGCACATGATGCACATATTAGTCGGTCCTCAGCATTGGTGTCTGGCGACTCGGTGTTTCACTACCACTACACCGGAATCCGGAACAACAAAAAACCGAAAGTGAGCAGTGCAAGCGAAAAGAAAAGAGAAGAAGGCGCAAAGTAGAACTATTTCGTAACTGCTTGCGGTGCTTCCACAAACTCGTGCGTGTAGGTCCAGGCGGAAGGCGTCAAGCGCGGAGCGGGCGTGCGTGAGAATGTGTGATTGTTTTGTCAGCGACCAGCGACGACGCTCAGGATAGATAATTCTCTGGCAGTGTCATTACAGCACAGTTTTGTTGCACTATTACAGTTCTGCGGTTCGCGCTCGCAGCAATGACAGTTCAGTGATTGCCGGAGCCGAGAGCTGAAGCGATTCGAAACATTGGTCTGGTGTGTGTCTTGCGGCGGATAATCTACTGAGTCTACAGGAACAATTCAAGGCGATGGCCCACGAAGGTGAGGGTTGCGAAGAAGACATCGAGAATATAAATCGTCTCATCGGACTGAAGGATGTCCGATTCAGTGTGATTTCGGCGAGATGCATGCCGGGCAGCAGCTCCGGCGACAATTACATGTCAGTGGTGAAGCGGATTATTCTGAACGGCAAGGATGCCAACTCGCAAGGTAAGTGAGACGAGGAGTGTAGTCTATCTGCTCTCGGTTCACACTCGACTTTCGACTCAAAATCGTTCTCGTTTGAAAAGCTTTGCACCTGACCTTGTTGCAAATGTCGCTTGTCATCACTGTGGGCAATCTAGTGGTGGCATTGAGGCGCATATGTGTGCGGAGCAGAGCTGAGACGGTAGTGTGTCTATGGTCATAAATAAAGAACAGCTGATGCAGAGAAAGCTTTCGGATGATGCAGTCGTGGGGTATTACGTTCCGGTTCCGATGAATGCTGTTTGATGTGCGATAAGGGAAGTGACGACAATTAGATAGCATGTGGAAGCGGTTGGCCTCGAGACTATTCAATCGGTGGCGTCTTTTTTTTTTATTGACTACTCGTACATTTTATTGGCGTGGGGGAGAAGCTAAGTGATGTGTGTCTAGACACGGGGGACATTGCGAATTTCCATTTGATGGTCAAGGGGATTATGCCTGATGCCTGACATATTGTCTTTAACAAATTCCAATCCAATTTCAGAAACATCCCTGTCGCTGATAGTGAAGAGACAAATTCCGAGTCGTTCCCGACGCCAACTGTACCGCTGCGACGAGGCGTTTAACAACGAAATTGCGGCCTATAACCATGTGGTACCATTGCTGTCGAAATTCATGTCGCCCGAGCCGTACTTTCCCAAGTGCTACTTTGCGGGCAGTGACGATACAGGTGAATTAATCGTCCTAGAGGACTTAAAACCCAAAAACTTTAAGATGCTCAGTCGTTTGCAGGGACTTGAATTCGAGCACTGCCAACTAGTCATGAAGGTAGGTGTGTTAGGCACCAGGTTCTCTCAATCACTCACTTAAACCCTTTCCAGGAATTGGCTAAATTCCATGCAGCTTCCATTGCGGCGAAAAGATCAGATTTCACTAAATTCCGAGAGGGAGTCAACTCCCTAAAAGACATTGTTTACTGTGATGATGCACAGCAGTTCTACAACAACGTCTTGGCCTCGGCTATGGAAGAGGCACTGGACAGTCTAAGGGAATCGAACACCGATGGTAGTCTTACAAAACCTATAGAGTACATAGAAAAGATACAGCCTCAGCTGTACGAAAAGCTGAAGGAACTGATCTTGAAGCAGAGCGGGCCAAACATCGTCGTCTGTCACGGGGACCTTTGGATCAACAACATGATGTTCCAGACAGACCCAGCGACTGGTAAGCCCGTGTCTGTGCGGTTCTTCGACCTGCAAGCGATGCGATACTCATCACCCATATTCGACATACTGCACTTCCTCTACACAAGTACTCGGCGAGCAACTCGAGATGCGTACCTGAACGAGATCCTTGAAACGTACTGCCAAGCAATGATGTCGCACATCGACAATCAGCAATATCCGGATGCGCAAAAGGACATAGACGAGATCAAAGAAGCCTTCACAGTTAGAAAAATCAAGCAGGAGCTCAAGGAGAAGCTCCTCTATGGTCTGGCGATAGGTGCATGGATTCTGCCAGCCGTAACATTCGATCCTGAAAACATACCCAATTTAGATCTGCTCAGCGAAACGGCGAGTCTAGATGGCAAGGAACTGAAATGTACACAAAAACTGACCCCGGAATACCACGCTCGGATAAAGGAAATAATTTTGGAGCTCCAGCAAATGGGCCTTTTCAATGTTCCTGAATGAAAATGTTCGCTATACGCTCTATGTTCGATATTAAAGTGACGTGATGTGATGTGTGCCTTGAAGGTTCGTCTTCATTTTAGATGTATTTTTGTTGTGTATTTTCTTAGTTTGAATTGTGTAAATAGCTTTTATTAGAATACATGTTTGAGATATGTTTTAATGGAGTTTTTTTTATCTTCCTCTATCCGGCCCTGCCTCCTCGGTGACTACTCGGTGACGACAAGGTATTCGATGCCCTCTGTCCCGTTTCAATGGGAGCAAATTGTTGCAGACGTGCAATCAAATTGATCCCGAAATCCAACATAAATGTGAACAAAATTTGAGGTTAAGACCGATCCGAGCAGGGGAACACATGACAAAAGAAAATCAATTGTATTCGTGAATACATGGTAGTACTTCAAAACTTTAATTTTCAAGAAACATACAAAAATGAATGAAACAAAAACTCTTATGCGACATAAATTCCAATTTCCTACAACGGATTCTGCGGATCAGCAGCATCCAGGTTGAAAAGGACGATGGACTACTTGCTTGCACCCCAACCCAAGAATCCCTTCACCAAGCCGGAAATAGAGGCCGCACCCTTCTTTCCGGGCGATTGCAATTTGTCCTCGAGCGACGGCAGTTCCACGTAGTTTAGGGCTAAATCGAAGAATAGAGGTTTGCAGGGAATTGCCTGCATTTCGGGCGTCAGCTTGAACACGTTCGGGTTCTTCGTGTTGAGCGATTGATCCTCTTTGTACTGTGAGAGACGCTCGTAGAGTGGCTTCGTTGACTTTTGTGCCTTCGATGTGAATATTGAATCTTCGGTGTTGTCGTCCTCCAGCACACTGTACGCATGGGCAGAGAACTTGCACCCGTCGATGGTGGAAATCAGTTTGCGAAGATCGTCATTTAGGTTGAATTGCTTGGGCTTCGAGTTAACCGCTTCGCTGGCGTACTTCATTGAGCGCTCGTAGAGGGCCACGGCTTCCTTCCACTTCTTCATGTCGACGAGTGTCAGGGCGATGTAGTAGCAGCGGAATGCCTTGAATGCGAGAGCCAGATTGTCGATTTCCTTCTGATACACTGCATCCTCCTCCATGCCGTTGATTTGCTGCATTTCGGAAATATTCTGTAGGATGATCTCGTAGAGCCTGGTGAGGTCTTGGGGACGCACACGCTTCCCGTCGCCAGATCCTTTGTTCTTCTGATTGGGGTCTTCGAAGTTGGCCTTGGCCTGCTCGACCAGGCACATGTTCCGTTCAAGTGTGCGGCTCAAGCGAATGTACGAGAGGTATGCCAGCAGATACTGGATACCCGTAACTGTCTGTCCAGTAGTGACTGACCTGAGCTTGGGGTCCTGTTTGATCTCCTCTTTGACGGCCGTAATTGCATCCTTGCAGTCCATTAAGGTGTTTTCGATGAGCTCTATCTTGGCCTCGGGGTTCTTTGCCTTCTCGAGGCTCTTGTCCAGTTCCTGGACACTCAAGAGGAACAACCTAACCTTCTCTGGACGGACTGTGACCTTGCGACCACGCCAGTCAATGGTCTGAAGTCCCTCGCTGCTTTCGGTCTTGGTTTGGTTCACCAGGACGTCCAGATTCTCAAGTAGACCCTTGGCGCGCATTTCCAACAAGTCATCCATAGATGTGCCGTCCCCGATGTTGTATGCGCAGTAGCGAAGCGATGGAATCAACTCATCCACCTTCGCTTTGTAGAGGGCTTGTTCGTCATCTGGCAGAGCCTGAGCAAGATTCTCGTACACCACCTGGGCTTTCTTGAAGTGCTCGCCAGCGGTTTTCCACAACGACAACTCGAAGTGGAGGGTTCCATGCATCCAGGCGACATACGCCTCGCATTCCAGCTTCGATCGGGCGTCGAAGGCATCGGTCTAGTGAGACAAATTATCCCGTGAAAGAGGATTCTGAACAAAACATTGTGTACTTACATTGCACAGTTCCTGGAGCTGGAGGGCGTAGAAACAAGCCCGTCGTAGCTTGTTCACCAAATGGAACTTCTTTCGAACCTCAGTGTTGGACTCTTGACGCAGCTAGAAATGCATTCATAGATCACAACGGAGCACTCGACATCCACCCCAAACGGACTCACCTGCATGGCATAAGCCCAAGCTCGCTCAGCCGAAATCAAAGGTATGTGAATAAACTTCTCATCCGCGTTTTTCCCAGTCAAATTGCTCACTGTCACGTCACGCCGTTTGAAATGCCTCTTGTCGCCCTGCGGAAACTTGAGGGCTTTCCTAATACGACGTATGCGTCGGGTGCAGTAGCCACGATAACGTTGGAAATCCCCATGTCGCAACCCGTGTTGTTGCTGTGCATCTTTGATCATATGTAGAACTAAATGTTACACTTCAGAGTTAAGGAAAATAAGAAAAACATTGCCTAAAGGTCTGGAAAAACAGAAAGTGAAAGCAAGGTATGTTGATAGGTTAGAGACAAGCCCAAAGCCGTGCACCAGACACAAGCGCTTTGCTGTTTCAAAAAAAGGATACTCTCTAGTGTGAACACTTTTGGTGATTCTGCTACGGTTGGCGGCTCATTTTCACCCGGATTCTCGGGATTTACTTGATTACTTGTGTCTTCAACCATTTTTTCGTGTACGACGAGTATCCGTGTTTTGTTGGCAGAGGAAAAAATTAAATGAATGGAAACGTCATCGATTTTGTTTCGCTCAAATGTCAAAATTATGTCAAATGATTTTCGAATTTCGAATGTGTTTTGAGTCTCTTACCGCTGAACTTAGGAAAGTGTAAGGAACGGAAATACCGGAAATAACCTGCGAATGTGTACCACCCAAAACCCATTCCGTTTAAAACGCGCAGATATTCAGAAATCAATGGGCAAGGAGACGTCTAACTTGCACCTCTCTTGCATCTTGATTTCTAGAAAATAAATAGCTAGATATGTAAGTTCTCCTTTTAAGTATAAATTTCAGCTCGTTGCAGCTTGTCGACTGCAATAAAGTCGCAGAGGCAAATCAACCGTGTGTGGCTACAGCAGTCAAAACATTTCTAAAATGCATTTTCACATTTCCACGTTCACATGATTCGTTTTAGCACCAGAATAATTTCTTTCTCCAACTGCATGTTGATGTTTGTTGATGATACCCATCGTTTAGTTTGATCAGCTTTTGGTCTTCGGCAATAATCGTAAAAATAAACGTGATGCCTGATGATGAATAGCAAATGTGCTCAAGGGTTCTTCCCATGACACAACCGACTAAACATTGCCCTTCTGTGCTCCTTTTCCGCGACAATTTGCAAGCCCTCCATAAACTACACACTCCATGAGTCCCTTCAAGAAATTCATAGCCACCCAAGCTTCGCTCGCCTCCAAACCCAATTCGTCATATACAGCTGATGGTACAAAGCAAGTCGCAATGTCCTACCATTTAGAATGTGCGCGAACACACCGCAATGCTGCCTGTCCAATACCCAATCAAGAAACCCGACCTCAACAAAGAGCCTTTGCTCACCCAAAACAGATGAATGAACTACACCAAGTGTTAGATTTAACAGATATCTTTTATTTTAGTATCTTGTCCAGTCAACTCTCAAAATAAAAAATATATTTTACATCAAGAGCATTCAACAGACTCCTCCTGTCAGCATCATCACATCCACCGTGCGGACCCCAAATAGAGACGGCACAGCAGCGTACCGCTACAACGCGGTGGATAAACAAAAGTTGAACCGTAAATGGAATTTAAATAGGTTGCTTAATTTAAAAAAATTAAATTTAAATCTCTAAAGCGATGTGTAACTAATCTAGATGAGGGGTGGGGTGCTTAGTCGACCTCCTCCATGTGAGATGCGTCCTCGGTGTCGTTGACAAGTGGTGGGGCGTCGCCGGCGCTCTGGATGTCCTCGGTGGCCATTGGCTCGTCTTCATCGATGCCAAGACCCAGCTTGATCATGCGGTAAATGCGGCAGGCGTGGACTTGTGGGCTGTCGAGCGAGAAGCCCGATGACAGGAGAGATGTCTCAAACAGTAGGATGACTAGATCCTTGACAGCCTTGTCGTTCTTGTCAACATCGGCCTTTTGACGGAGGGTCTCGATGATGGCGTGGTCTGGGTTGATTTCCAAGTGCTTCTTGCCGGCCATGTAGCCCATGGTTGAAGAGTCGCGCAGGGCTTGTGCCTTCATGATGCGCTCCATGTTTGCTGACCAGCCGAACTGTGAGGTTACGATACAGCATGGCGACTCAACCAAGCGGTTGGACACAACGACTTTCTCGACCTTGTTGTCCAAGATGGATTTCATGACCTTGCAGAGGTTCTCGAACTTGGCCTTGTCCTCTTCGCGCTTCTTCTTCTCCTCCTCGTCCTCGGGGAGCTCCAAGCCCTCCTTGGTGACCGACAACAACTGCTTGCCCTTGTATTCCTTGAGGTGCTGGATGACGTACTCGTCGATGGGTTCTGTCATGTAGACAACCTCGAATCCACGTTTCTTGACGCGCTCAACGAAGGCGGAGTTGCTCACTTGGTCCTTGGACTCGCCGGTGATGAAGTAAATGTGCTTCTGATTCTCCTTCATGCGGCTGACGTAATCGGCCAGCGAGCAGCTGTCTTCGCCAGATGCAGATGTGTGGTAACGAAGGAAGTCAGCCAGCTTGGCGCGGTTGTTGCTGTCTTCGTGGACACCCAATTTCAAGTTCTTGCTGAACTGGTCGTAGAATTTCTTGTAGTTCTCCTTGTCCTCGGTCAGCTCTTCGAACAGTTCCATGCACTTCTTGACCAAGTTCTTGCGGATCACCTTAAGGACCTTGTTCTGCTGGAGCATTTCACGGGAGATGTTGAGAGGCAAATCCTCAGAGTCGACGACACCCTTCATGAAGTTCAAGTACTCAGGAATGAGATCCTCGCAGTTGTCCATGATGAACACACGGCGGACGTACAGCTTGATGTTGTTGCGCTTCTTCTGGTTCTCGAAGAGATCGAATGGAACACGTCGTGGAATGAACAGCAGTGCGCGGAACTCCAACTGGCCTTCAACGGAGAAGTGCTTCACGGCTAAATGATCCTCCCAATCGTTGGTCAACGACTTGTAGAACTCGCCGTACTCCTCCTGGGAGATATCGTCTGGATTCCTTGTCCAGATTGGCTTGGTTTTGTTCAACTCCTCATCCTCTGTGTACTTGACCTTGACGGTCTTCTTTTTCTTCTTGTCGGCATCCTTGTCAGCGTCCTCGTCCTCGCCAACATCTTCGATCTTGGGCTCGTCGGTTTCCATGTCCTTCTTCTCCTTCTCGTCCTTCTCAGCTTCGTCATCGTCAACTTCCTGATCGCGCTCCTTCTCAACGAGCAACTTGATTGGGTAGCCAATGAACTGGGAGTGCTTGTTCACAATCTCCTTGATCTTGCTTTCCTCCAAGTATTCAGTCTGGTCCTCCTTGATGTACAAAACGATCTTTGTACCACGACCCAACGGTTCAGTGTTGTCCTGACGAACGGTGAACGAACCACCAGCCGACGACTCCCAGATGTACTGCTCGTCATCATTGTTCTTTGACGTTACAGTGACCTTGTCAGCGATGAGGTATGCCGAGTAGAAACCCACACCAAATTGACCAATCATGCTGATATCAGCTCCAGCTTGGAGGGCTTCCATGAATGCCTTGGTGCCGGACTTGGCGATTGTGCCCAAGTTGTTCACCAAATCGGCCTTGGTCATGCCAATACCGGTATCAATGATGGTGAGTGTACCATTTGCCTTGTTTGGGATCAACTTGATGTACAGCTCCTTGCCGCTGTCCAGTTTTGTTGGATCAGTCAGAGATTCATAGCGGATTTTGTCCAACGCATCTGACGAATTGGAAATCAATTCTCGAAGGAAGATCTCCTTGTTCGAGTAGAACGTGTTGATGATCAGGGACATAAGCTGAGCAATCTCAGCTTGGAAAGCAAAAGTCTCACATTCTTGTTCGGGCATCTGCAAAGTAAGAAGAAAATGCACTCATCAGCTGAATTCAAGAATTTTCCAAGTGTATGCAGGTTGCACAAAAATCGATTTTCTTGTGAATTAACATTTTCACACACAAAAAAAAGAAAATTCGCAGATTATCGCGAATTCCAATTCTCTCTGAAATTTGTCACTAGTATTTACCTTGATTTATGATTCTGCAATAAATTCACAAGAGAAAAACTGATAAATCCACACAATTCAATTGCTATCTGCTTCACAGAAAAATAATTTTCACTCGGAACTTTGTGATACACTTCGACTTCGCAGTTTTGCACTTCAACGCTTTTCTGTATGAACTGATGCCGGGGGGTGGTCGCGTCGCAAATTTATACGTTCAAAGCGAATTTCCCGAAGTTTCCTGAGGTTTCTAGAAGGTACTACCCAGACTTCCGTTTGTTTTGGCGGGTGAATTTCCTTGAGTTATGATAATATTATAACACTGAGTTACATTTTTGGAAATGTGGTGTATTATTATGAATGCCTATAAAAAATCACTGCAAACTGTTTTGATAAAATGCAGTGTTTAATTCATTTTAAGTGAGCAATTGGAGAAAAATGAATTTATACACACAATTTGACTGGTACTACCCACAGAGGCGTTCAAACTGTGTGCCGGCTGTCAAATTGTTTCTAGAAATGTCATATTTTGGTGTGTTTATCGATTTATGTCACTTTTGGGGGTTGGATTGGTTGGAATATTCTTGATTTCTGCATTTCGCGCATTTTGTGGTCATCATGGCGTGGTTTCTTCTTTGAATCTTCCAGAAATTCGGTTTAAACAAAGGCAAGTAGTGCAGTTTTTTCGTAGTAAACGGAGGAGGGAAGTATTTACGATGAGTTCAATGGAAAAAATGTGGATTCCAGAAAATATCGAATGATTCATTTGCGTGGTCGTTATTTACTAATCATGAACTCGTTCCCGGGATAATGTATGTACATGCATACATATATTGTAGCGAGTGCACTTGTGCAAATTTGCAAATGCATTTGTTCTGCTCTCTGTGCATATTGACCAAGGCCATATGGCATACGCCCTGAGATCAAAGTGTCGTCATAGGCAGGTGATTATTCTGGGCGAGATATCTGAACCCATTGGTTTCTGATAAGCGTCTTTCATGTGCATTTGCCCAGGAGAGATATGTATTCACCTGAAAATGTCTTGGTCGCAAGAGATTTTCCAAAGAGCGTTGCAAGCTTTGAATAAACTACGCAGTGCCTATTTGCGTAGCTTTTTCCATAAGAAGACTTCCTTATTGAGTTCTAAAAGTAATGTCAGTGCAGCTGAGTGCAAGTTTGCGTCAATTTCGATTTAGCTAAATTTAGACGCGCAATCATGCAACTGCAACATTTCCGCAGTAAATTCTGCTGCGTTTTCGTCAACACAAAAGTCTTACACGTGAGGTAAAGCTGGTACGGGGCATTGCAAGCCCTTTGGGTTGTTATTTACGAGTTGCATTCAGACAAAATTGTGCAAAAATCACCATTCATCGTGCATACATATCTCTCCTCTTCCACCGAAATCGTCTAAGCACGTGGGCGAATGAATGGTGACTCAGACATACATGACTCCGGCAAATCTTCGATCTAATCCAAAGAATTTGCCGGGATTGAGACTGCGTATGCACATATCTTCTGATTCCATGGTGAAATTTTGATTGAATTGTTTCTCAGTTTATTCGAAATTTAGTCAAAATGATGCACCAGGGCGTTAAAAGTTCATTGACTGTTTACGTATGCGGGCTTTATGCTAAGTTGAAATCAGTTACATGCATACATTACGTACGTATGTACTTGATTCCTGATGCAAGCAATGGCCGAGCATAGCAACACCAAAAATACATGGCGATGTAACACAAGTAACACGATTCGTCGATAAGAATTTCCTCGCCAATAAAGTTGCTAGGTGTGCTTTCATTTGCAAGTCATAACTTAATGACGTTGAATAAGATACATATGTGATATCAAAAAAGGCACCCAAAGGGCTGACGAGGCTCAGGGCTTGAATGTTCGTTCACAATAAGGCAGAATCGGGTGCGCTTCATGCAAATAAACTTGTGAGCCCTTGTGTACTGCGATAAACATAAAATCCAAGTTCTAGACGTTTCTATACATAAATCGTATGCAATTAGAGACGGGGTGAAGGGTGAAGGTGATTGTATTTCATGCTTGGTAATCCAATCATGAAGGCCTACAATCATTCTGTTGTTGCATTTACAAATCAGAAAAGGCGGCTTTTTGCACTGCAAAGGAGGTGCAACCAAAGAGATCACACAAATGTCCTGAGTGAAAATATCACGCATGTAAAAGCCGGAAAACAATTAACTCGACTGCAACAATAAGCGCTTCGTCAGTGAAATGTGATGGCGAAAAGAGAGAAGTCCCATGTATACCCATGCTTACACAGTCTATACACAGTGTATGCATGAAGTCGTATTCCATTCCATTTTTATGAATGAAACCCAATGCTGTGTAAAATACTGAGACAAGGAAAATGTTCATTTATGTATGCCAACGAGTTGACTGAGTTGACGAGACCTGCATTTGTTTGGAAATTCTTGTTGTCTCTTAGAAACGCAATTTGATTCGGCTGCGTTGACCTCATTCTGATTCCATGGATACCGACTAACTGAACAGTTTTATGTACACAACAGCGGCATGTGTGAACCTTAAGTTGTGGTAATTCCTAGAAAAATGTTTCCAGATGCTTCAACTCCATGAAATGGCGAGACGTCTATGCATCCATAGCGCGTCTGTTTCCTTGACTTCTTGTTCGATGGATTGATCCTATGGATTTGTCGCTGTACAGTAGAAGGACTCAAGTGCATTTGCTGAGCTATAACTGCGGTAAATGACCGTCAATGGAGACCCACGGCTTGAGTTCAAAGCATGGTTTTAAACACAATCCTCTATTACAATTCGTGCATTGGTTGTGAGATCAGTGTACTTGCTGTCGTCGTCCTAGGCTTTATTTGTAGATTATCTGGAAAATTGCTTCCAAAGCAACCTTCCTGCAGCTTCAAAGTCGAGCCATGTCTCGGCAGAACGTTTACCATAACCTCAAACCACCTTAGTCACTGATTTGTGGCAGTATCATCACCCGCCATTCGCCACCAGGTGGCGCACAATTACCAAGTCGATAGGGTAGTTTACCGACAATTTAATATATGCAAGTGCTTTCCATTAGGATGACCAAACAAACTCCCTCAAGCTTTTGTTTCCTTCAGAAAATCGATAAAATCATCGCAGTCACTATCCAACGCCGAATTTTATTGACCTATTATATGTACACACAGTATTTTTCAATGTCAGATGCGGCAGCCGCGAGTTTAATCAGATGAAGGCATTGCCATTACAGTCTGTCAAAATCAGCGAAGCCGCGTCGTTCGCGATGGACTTGTTGTTGTGCGGTTTTCTTTTGCGCCAAATGTCAAATAAAGTTGAAAGAAAATCGCGAGAATAAAGTTTTCCCGTTGAAACTGTTGGTTTTCCTGGAAATGGTGTCAACCAGAGGCCCTAAGCATAGATTCATCGAAGGCGAGAAAGTTCTGTGCTACGAGCCTGATCCCACGAAGGCTAAAGTTCTTTATGACTCCAAGGTATGAGCACCTTAGGTTTGGGTCTTTTTTTTTTTCTGGATTCCTAGTTTTTTTTTTGTCTCATCGTGTATTTCTTTTTGCCAGTGTTTGTTGATGACACAGACTATCAGCCATTCGGCAACACATTTGTTTATTCTAGTCTCTTGATGTATTTGTTTTGTTTCACAAAAAATGAAAGGAGAAATAAAAAATGATTGCACTCTTCGGTTCGATTTGTTTGATTCTAGGTGCTCGGTGCATATGAGACGAAAGACAAACGCGGCAGGAAACTTCTTCAATACAAAATTCACTTTCAAGGCTGGAGCTCAACATGGGATCGCAAGGTGAACTCTGATTTTGTGCTCAAGGATACCGAAGAGAATCGGCAGCTGCAGAAGGATCTAGCGGAAAGGGCTCAACTTCAATTGTGAGTACATTAACCTCTCACGTAACGTGTTTGCACGAACATGTGATGCGGCGTGGTATTAATAAATATCGCGAATAGAAAAAGAACACTTTCACTGTGAAGCTGTGGCTGTTGTGCATTTTTTATTTTGCTCTTGTGTCTCCTTTCATCTTGTGTAGAGGTGCGTATTTATATCGGAGAGAGCGGAAAAAACGCACGAGGCAAGAAGACGAATCGGACAGTTCGCCGAAAATTCGCAATCGTGGCTCATCGGAGGACAATTTCAGTTCTAGTAGTACTTTTGAGAAAAATGAAGGAGATTTCCTGATGAGGGACGGTTAGTTAAGACATAAGTGTGCACCTACGCAAACTGGAACGAGCGAATTGTTTTGTTTTTTGTTTTTCATTTTTGATAGAGTGCGAAACAGAATCTTGCAGCAGTTCCGTCGAGAGCTTTCATGACGACGATCGCGTGCTGCTGAAGTTCAGCGACAGGCTGAAGCAATATCTTGAATATGATTATGAGATGACGGTGCGGCACGGAAGGCAGCACGTTCTACCCTCCCGCGTCCCGGTGCTGGCGATATTGGAGAACTTTGTCAAGCAAAGTGCGGTGAAGTTGGTGTTTTCTACGCAACAAAATGAGACTAGCCGACGGCGAAATACCGCCCTCAGGCCGGAGAAAAAGGAACGGGAATTCGAAAAAATTATAAATACGTAAGTACAGGAATTTGTAGCAATTGGAGGTTATCCGTTCCCAGTGAGATCGAAAGCTTTAAATTGATGGTAAGGTGCTGCTAATCGATTCCTCCCTCTAGGGTATCTCTTTTAAAAGAAGTCGCCGACGGACTGCGTATTTATTTCGACTTCACGTTGGTGGATCATCTGCTGTACAAAGAGGAAAAGGAGATTGCAGCCTCATTGCTGTCGGAAGAGAATTTGAAAAACTTTTCATACGTCCCTTCGCCGGGACTATCTCCGGATTTCCTATCCCCGAAGACCGACACAGAAGTATCCCCTCCCGCGGAGCCGGCAGAAGCACAACTTGCCGCCGAAACTCCCACGACATCTGAGGATCCGCAAAAGAGAAAACTGCGTTCCCATCGAAGTGAAGACTGCGATGCGCTACTAGAGACATGCCTTTCGAGGTAAGACTTGATCGATTCCTGGGATGAAATCTTCGAATAACCAGAATGTCTGTTGTCACTTGTACAGCATTGCCAGCACCAGTTCTGGTGGGTCTACGCCCTTGCAGTCATCCGTTGCAGCGTCCAGCTTGAACTACATCAAATCCCTTCAACCAATGGCCCTAAGCATTCCTCCACAGGCAAAGGATTTCCTTCAAAAGGTCCTTTCGTGGCAAATTTTGCCATCGAATGCTGTTCCGGCACCCTCGATGATATTCGGCGCTGTACATCTAGCTCGTCTCATTGGTATGGTATTCAGTTGCAACAGAATGCGCGTTATTTGCTTAATGTGTGTTATTGTAGTCAAACTTCCTGAATTTCTAAATGCGTCAACATTGTCTGAAGAAAAGCTGAAGCTACTGCTGCAGCATTTGGACTCGTTTGTTCAGTGAGTATTGTTAAATTCAAGAATCCAGGGATTTGTATTTTGGTCGTGGTAGACTGTAAGAAGTGAGTTGAAGATGGAATGGTCTTAGATTCACTTTACTGTCACTTGGCGGGGATAACCAGAGTGAATTAAGTTTGCAATCGCACTTACATAAAGAAATTCGTCGAAAACTTGAGATCTCAGGAATTTATAACTGCAGACCGCGACATGTGCGCTTTCAGATCCTTCTAAAGCCAACCATCTTCAGCAGAAGTTGTTTGTGTCGCGCTTAGTGGCCTGGTGTTACCCCCAAGAGGTGTCGGGTAATGACGACGACCATTCGATATGGGTATCTACTCTAGGTCGAGTCATGCTGCAGGCTTGGTATGTAGTGCCCTCTGGCTATTTTATTCGGGTTTATTCGGGTACCATCTGAAGCTTGCAGGAGGCATTTTGAGGTTGGGTCAGTTCAACGAAGTTGCAGAGGCGAGAAAGATGATGGTTCCATTGCACATCCCTGCTCATTCAGCGCACTAGGCACATGAAAAAAAAAAAAAATTCTTAGGAGGGCTCTTTTTTCGAATGCCTAGGCGGGCTAACCGATCTAAATGGCACAAATTGGTATTCCGAGTATGAGTACCCACCGAGTATGAGTACCCTTGAGATTAGGATTAGGTACCCGGGTTTACGATCATTTGCTAAGCCACACGGAAGGTGGTTCTGTATGTGCTAGCTTACTCCGTTGCACCATTATTCGAGAGCGGTGTGCGTTCTGACATCGCGATTCCGCAATCAACCTGACTGGGCAGAGTACAGAAATATTTGCAGTCTTTGGGGTCGTTGATGAACTGTTGTCCCAGTGTTCTTTTACTCAACAGACAGTCTGAGGCGCTTTCCAAGGTAGAAAATAAGGAGCTTGTTTTCATGCTTGTCCCATTTCAATATCATGTTACTTTGGAGTCTCAAATCGTCCGAGCCATATAACAGGGGTCTTGAAAGCTGCACCTTATGCTCGACCACCTTCTGCTTCTACCTATCTACTCGGTTCAGTGGAGAGTGGAGGCACAGTTGTTGCCGGACCAATGCTTCCGCTGTGCTGTCGCAATGTCCATCCTGGTACCTGCAGCCAGGCAGATTCTTAACCATCATAGAGGTTGATCTTCGTTCATCGTTAGAACACTTGAATCTTACATCTTTGTAGCTGGCTGTTGCGCTGCTTAACCTATCCCATCTGTCCTACTCTTCGGGTCTCTTTCCGAGGCGATCGAGAACAGCATTCGTTTAGTCCTTCCCTAAAATGGGATGTCACAAGAATGATACACTTTATCATAATAACCATTTAGTTTCGTTAATTTTTGCTTAGTTCAGTAGATACGAAATGATCGGTCGACAAGCTTACGTCGCGACGTAGGATTTTAGCTATTTTAGGGCTTTAGTAGACAGGATCGCATATACGCTCACAAAATGATTCGCACAAGATGTTCGACGAGCAAGAAGGAAGGGAACTTAATCAGACTTCATCAAAAAACTAAAAAAGTAAATCCATAACCGTGGAGTGGAAAACAAAATATAAACCTCAATAAAATCCGACACAAAACTAATTCCAGACATAAACTACACAAATTTGAGGGGTGGAGGGACTATCAGTAATTTGTTGATCCACCTTTTGCCTTAATCACAGCTTGTAGGCGTTTTGGCATGCTATCGACAAGCCTTTTTGTGAATTCTGGTCTGATAGGCTGCCATTCCAGCTTAAGGGCTTCTCTAAGAGTAGGTTTGCTGCTGATAGGCCGATTCCGGTTGATTCTCCCAAGCTGGGCCCATAGGTGTTCAATGGGATTGATTGGATGGTGACCGGGTATTAAAAAGGAGCCGCAACCTAACACTATATGTCTTGTTGAAAAACGTAATTTGCCCCTAACCCCAATTTGGTGGCGCTCTGTTGCAAATTTCTCTTTCGGATATTCAAGTATCCATACTGATCCACTCCATTTGCCCCGCAGCCATGCACCCCCACATCATGATGTTACCTCCGCCGTGTTTTACGGTTGCTTGAAGATTAGCCTTTTCTAGCTCGGTATTTGCTTCTCGCCAAACTATTTGCCTTCAATCATTGCCAAACAAATTGAACTTGCTTTCGTCAGACAGACTTCTAAAATGCTGACCTTTCGTTTGCATATTCTTTAGCGAAAGCAAGCCTTTTTTTCTTATTTATGTCCGCGCCGTGCAACTCTGCCATGGAACTCATTTGAACGTAGAACCCGTCTTCTTCTGACATCTCAAAGGCCAATGATTTGCGGTGTGTTTTCGGGTTTTGCTTAATTTTACTTTAAATTTGCCTCTCCTTAGCTTCCGATCATATTTGTGTACGTCCTCTACCTGGCTTATTTTCCAAATTTCCTTCATTTCTGGGGCGTTCAATATATTCTCGGTATCGATATGGAGGGAAATGCGAATTCAATTTAAATTGTTTTTATTTTTCAATATAGTCTCCCCTAACATCAATGCATTTGTTACATCTTGAGATAAGCTTTTTTAAACCCTCAAAAAATAAATTTCCTCTTTCTCTGCAAAATACCCATTTATTGCCGACTTGAGTGCTTCATCATCCGAAAATCTTTTTCCACGAAGACATTTTTTCAAATCCGGAAACAGGAAATAATCGCTAGGGGCAAGGTCTGGACTATAGGGTGGGTGTTGGATTTCTTCGAAACCACAATCTCGCGCAGCAGCCTTGGAAACTCGCGCCGTGTGAACAGGAGCGTTGTCACGAAGAAGCAACACACCCGCTGCGAGTTTACCCCGTCTTTTCTTTTTAATTTCCTCCCGCAAATTATGCAAAGTGGAAGCTTAGGATGTGGCGTTGATGGTTTCACCTTTTTTTTGTACTCAATGAGCAAGATTCCCTTTGAGTCCTAAAAAACTGGCCATGAGCTTCCCGACAGACGGAGTGACTTTGAACTTCTTCGGGTGTGCCACTGCAAGGAATCTTGTTTGCTTTCAGGGTCATAGTGGTGGACCCATGTTTAGTCACCAGTAACAATTCGATCCATTACACTCTCCAATAGCTCTCTACAGCATGCGATTCTCACTTTTTTCTGAGGCGCTGTGAGCATTCGTGGCAACCACCATTCGTGCACTGACCTTTGAAAGGTTAAGATGGTCATGAAGAATGGTGTGAATGGTACCAATTGAAAGCTTGGTGATCTCTGCCATCATTTTCACCTTTATTCGACTTCTTTGATGCTTTCTCCCGTACAAGCAGTAGCCGGGGCGCCGAAGCGGGGGTCGTGTTCAATGCTCTCTCTGCCTCCCTTGAACTCACTTGACCACTTTTGCACAGTTGATAATGAAGGTGCGGAACCCTGGTAAACAGCCACAATCTTTTCATGAATAGTTTTTTTACTTTTTCCTTGCCTAGTGAGAAATTTAATTACAGCGCGATGCTCAATTTTCACCATCATCGTCTCAGTTGCCTTTATGATTCTGTTCAACTACAGATAAAACGCGAATTAATAATCACGTTTATACGAAATGCACTAAAATAATAGTATTACTTGATAAATAAGTCAATTTATATATACAACCACAGCTTCACCCCGATACCGAGAATATATTGAACCTCGTATGTCTCCAACTACAGGGAACGATCTGCCAACAAGTTTGCCTGTCTCTCGGTATGATTTACCATGGAACACTAGATTAAGGATAAGCTCCCGGTCATCCAACGAAGTTTCCCTTTTTTCTCCCCATATTGCGTTCGATTTTTCAATTTATTTGCTGCGGATAATCTTCCTAGTCCTTCTGCAGAGTGACTTCAACTTACAAAACAACAGTATCGCTTGTGCGGATAATTGTGTGTGAAAAATCCCCGTTAACTTCAGTTTCTGGCCCTCACAACACAAAGATTGAACACAAGAATACATAATTTTTGTATATTAAACGAATGAGTACGACTTGGAAGTGCTTTGTGCGGATAATTTAGTGAGTGTAGATGTAACCAAAATGTCTGGGCTATCCTAAACGATGCAATTGCTGGAGGGTCCGAGCCTGAGATTTCGCTGGCTTCCATCGTTGGGCACGCTGCTGCTTTCAGTCATCAAGCCCGAGTTGTCTTGAGTCCGCGATGACTTGTTCTTTAAACCCGAGGTGCGGTATTCCTCTGCTTCTTGTACAAGCAGGCTCCGATTCGAAGCCCCTCCTTGTTGGAGCATTTGGGTTCGTGAGCTCGATTGCCTTCCTACTACATCCACCCATCCCTTCTATCCAGTTTAACTTGGCCTCAATTTGTTATGCATCGTCTAACCAGGGTTGTTTATCAGTTCCCTTTAAACTTCGACAAACAGTTTATGTTAAAGACTATGTGGAGCGATCTTCACCACCCACTATTTCCCACTCACAGTGTGCACAGGTACCTCCTCTTCCTCTATCCCTCTATATTTTCAGATTGGGCTGTGTCCGAAGTACGGACACTCAAAGGTACATACTAGAAATCCCGTCTACAAAATGTATATCCCCTAAAATCAATTTACAAATCATCTTATTACTTGCAGCTATCTGGAGTCTCGAAAAGAATGGTTTGGGGAACACAACTACTTGAAGGATCCGAAGGCAGACGCTGATAGACCCGCGGAAAAAAATTCAGACAAAGGCGATAAGCCAGCCGGTAAACCTGCCGAGAAGCCAACTGGTAAGTCTGCTGATAAATTGACTGTCAAACCTGCTGATAAACCAATCGCTAAGTCAGCGGATAAAGCACCTCTTAAGCCCGCCACTAACAAGCTGGCCGACAGAACATCAGGTAATGCATCCACCCAGCAAGCCGACAGCCCAGTCACTGCACCAGGTGAAAAATCGGAGCCAACCGCCGAGCACCCAGAAAAGCAGTCCGATGGCTCCCCGCAGTCTTCCGAGCAGAAACCGCCTTCAAAATCATAATTCACGTTTCACTGCTTCTTGCAACAACATCAACAAATTTTCTCTGTATTTTTATATTATTATTTTTAAAGCTGATCTTTTTTATTGTTTAATTTTAAAATAACACGTTTTTGTTTATGTATAAAAATAATGAAATAAATTATTGTATCTCTTACATAGTTAAAGTTAGTGCAAAAATTTCAATTGGTTTAGCTCCCTCTCTCATTGGCTCTCGTTTTTATTCCATCAGAAATTATATCAACACGAGTAGTAGTTGTGGTTAGAGTAAGTAATTAATTGTAAAGTATTATGGCTTGCTGCGTCCTCCTTGTGAGAACGCGAACACGTGTTAAGTCTTTTCACTTAAAATTACATTTTGTTCTTTAAAATTAGTATTAAGACATAAATTGGTTAGTTTCTTCGTTTTCGTTTCTATTTGTTTGCTTCCATGCGTTGTTAGGTGAGCAAAATTTCGAATGTCAACCGCGTTCTGTGCAGGCTTCCAGTGGGAGCGTGTTAACAGATTTTAAGCCTTGTTTCGTAGCGAAATCAATTACAAAATAAACCATTATACAAAAGCATGAAACAATGACAATGTCTTTGTTTTTTTTTATTTTCTCTTTAAACGTCGTGAAATCTACGCGAACTGGGGGCGCAGCCGTCTTTAAAATTGACAAGTTGTTGTCCCTGTTGACCGAATTACAGTAATTCTGAATGAGAAAATCGTAGATATGTGTCGCAACCAGAATTGCGCAAAATAATCATTTTTAAACTTGTCCAAAAATCCCTCCGATGCTATTCGGGGTTCAAAAATACCGTCGAAAATGTAAAGCAGAGCGGCGCCGAAGGAAAACGTCTGCAGCGGAGGATCGCATTGTGTGCAGCTAGTTGTTGAACGAGGCGATATCGCAATGAACAGTAAGACGTCGACTACTCGGGGACAGAGTCCCCGTCCAGTGGAGGCGATACTAAGAAAAAACCACGTTTCCAAGGAAACATTTTAAAAGACAAGAATTCAGCTTCCAGACTGCCTTGCGAGTAAGTTTAACTTTTCCGGAACAAAGAACTCGATCCCCGCTATACCCTAGAGATTCTAAAGCAAGCCCTGAAATCAATTATTTCCGCGTGAAAATCTGCTGTCCTTAATTAGGTGGCTGATTCCTCTGTTTAACGCTGGTGTATGCAATTTGCAGTACGGTGCGGATTAAGCTGTTTTATGTACATTTGGCATGTTGTTCAGGTATTGTATGTTTAAAGGATAAGAATATCCCCTCTCTTCGGGCTCTTAGGGAACCCCTGAGATGTAGCCGATCTTTGGGAGTGTACTCAGTTGGGATGGAATTCAATTTTAATGATCTTTTGGCCGCAGTACCAGAGCCCTGCTATGACACACCACGAGTTCTTCAATGGTACTCAGTTGGAAAGGGAAAATTTAATGCGTAGCTGTTAATGAGAGACTTGAAGCAGTTATACAGATTCTGCCCCGGATATATGGCCCTCTGATAGATCTTTTGGCCGCAGTGCCAGAGCACTGCTATGACACACCACGAGTTCTTCAATGGTTATCTCTGAGTGGAAGGTGAATGGAGGAGAAGCTTCAACTAAACTGCTTCATTGTCGCATCGAGCGCATCAATGGCAATGCTCCAGCTAAGACTGTCTTCCAATTCAAGCTCCTTTGTCAGAGGAAGAGGAAGTTTGTTAAAATTCAGCTTAGTCTAGTTTTCCTGGCTATTCACACTCATACCACATGAAATGGACAGAATTCAGACTCACTGGGTTGGATTCAATTTCGACTGAGTCTTCAGCATGTTATTGGATTCAGAAGCAACGACTAAAAGGCGGACAGCAAGCATTGCGGAAGACTGTGATTGTGCCCCCGGCTTGTATTGATTTCACGAAGTTCACGTACGCATAACATTTATGCGTTGGGCACCTTATTCTTATGCAATAATAAATAATTCTAAAATGTAATTTTTGTGAATGTCATTTGGTATTTAGTTTTGCAATTTATCATACATACAGATAACAGATACAATTCTACTTCATTTGTAACAGCAATTTACATGAAAATTGTTACGTGCCGTTGACTGTGTGCTGTTGTGGTTGGCTGTGTCTGTTTTGGAAGAATGGAAACACAAGTATACGCTACTCTACGTCTAACAGGGCGGGGGAGGCAACTAACAACACGTAAAGTTAACAGATAACATTATTACAGCACACAACTTGTTGCCAACTCCCAAATAATGTGCAAGAAATTCGTTTCGTGGACGGTATCTATTAACAGCGGACATCTTTTTGATTTGTGACTGAGTTTGGTTTTCAAGAGAAAAATACTCATGTTCTTGTGTTGTGACCTTAAATAGGGAAATTTGTTTGGTTTTGTTAACTCCGTAATACTATTGCTTAACATTTTTGTTTTATCTTTTGTTAACTTGTCATGCTACATCTACACACTCTCTGTGTCTACTGGGATACGTATAAAAAATATTTTATTTTTACATGGTATACATACTAAACGGAGTCCTTCAAGGCGCCTTAAACTTAATCTATGAGTCAGCACGAAATGCACATCTTGAAAGACGTTTGGAATGCTATTCAGGGGTCAAGACGGGACGAACGGATGAACAGCAGGAATGCGCGGGAAAGAGAGAGCGCTTCATTCGATGCGATTGGGGTTAACATTGTCAGATCGCATGTACAAAGCGTTCAATATCTCTCGGCATCCCTGCGTTCGGTTCGTGCATGTTTTGAAACCCTCTTTAACTACTCTTAAGCTCATTTACTGCATGACGGTATGTTGCTACTCTATTTCCTTGTTTCACTTTGAAGACGCTTTGTTGCGCTGGACGCCGTGGGTCTCATGAAACCGCTTAGTTGCGAACCAGCCGGACGGGACGGGCTCCGCTGTCTGCTTATCACGGCGGGTGTGCTGCTGGTGTTGGCGTTTGTCATTGCAGCCTTCACAAGCATCGCACTGCGTCCAGATGAGGAGCGCGATGGTGTTGCGCTAGCGGGCGCACTTCGCAGTTGGTTCTCTTTGAAGCTGGTGCTGGCTAAAGTCGAGGAACCGACTCGGGAGGAGGAGACTTTACGGACCGTTGCACCTACACTGGAGCCACTTGAACTGCTACGGCTGCCCGGCACTCGCTGGTTGCGGGAAGAGTTCTGTGCAGCTAAGGGCCGCTTGCTGGGTGAGGACTCCACCGAATTTGTGAGCAGTGGCTTGACGGGCATGCGCCTCACGGTGTTCGTGGAAATTCCACTGTTCAACGACGATCTGGAGCTGCGGAGACTTGCTCGTGAGCTGCTTCGCTCTACATCACGTTTGCTGAATGAGGCCGCTGATGCTGACTCGCTCTTGCGCAGGGAGTTCGCCCGTCGCATGGCGGCCGCAGCTGCCGCGGTGATACTCGATGGAACCGCTAGGCTGCTGCTCGTTGTGGACGCTCTCAAGGAGCGGGCTCGATCTAAGCTCTTCTTGTTTCGCTCCAGGATGCTTTGGATCTGCGCCTTCTGAGAGTTCATTGATAGTCTGGACTTTGAGACGGACGAATCGCGACTAGGATGCTGGCTGGCCGATGCATTGGCAATTGTGACTGATTCCTTGCTGGCTCGACTTTGTGCATGCGTCGGTTTTTTTGTGACAATGTCATTCACATCATTACACGAGGATGTGCTCTCTTTGCCATGCGACGGCGTGTCGGAGACTAGACTTTGGGTTTCCTCGAATCCTTCGTCGTTCAACTCGTGGTTGTTGGCTGTTACCTTTATCACGGTTGTGGCTGGCTTCTCTGTGCTGATGATCTCTCTGGGGGGACTCCAGATGCGCTCCGGCGTCCCAGTTGGTGACTTCAGGTTTCGAATGGCCTCCCGGACGTCTTCCTGGTTGATGGAGCTTATGTGTCGGCCAACTTTCTCCAGTTTGGCTACCGTCTTTTCAGAAATCGCAGGCTTTTTGGTCTGGTTTTGATGGCTTTCGTCATGTTTCACATGAATCACTGTGCTTTCACTATTCTGAGGACTTTGGTTCTTGCTGGAGTCTCTGTCGGTTTCGACGACCGCAGCGGAGACTTCTTCATTCCCACTGCTGTAGTCCGTGGGTCTCTTGTAGCGACGCGTACGCCGTGCCGCTGAAAACCTGTCGAACAGACCGAGTGGTTCATTGTCAGCTAACTGGCTTATTTCTGGACTAGTTGCGCCTCCATCGCACTCTTTGGTCGCATTCAGTGTGACCGTAGTCGGGGCGTATATCGCTCTCGAGGGGCTTTGAATGCTGCGCCGGACGACTGGTGGAGTCTCAATGTTATCGGAATCTATTTCTTTGCGGCTGTACTTCTCGTCGTGCCTGTCCCGTAGGGTTGTGAACCGGTCTATCGCCGTGTTGGATGTGGGCGTCTGCACTTTATGCGTGGGCGGGTTGATATCGGTCTTGCTGTCAAAGAAGAGCGGGGTTGGCGGCTTGACTTCACTGGCATTTGGTGTCGTTGCTTTGGATTTGCTGTCCAGTTCGTCGGCGGGTTCCGATGGACGGCGTATGTAGATTTGCAGACGATCGGATGCCGGACGTTCACCCAACTGCTTTATCATTGTCTTTCGGCGTTCGTCTTCGGCAGAGAGTGATGGCCCGTGTGCGGGTGGCGTTGAAGGCGTCGAGTGCTGGCGTTTAATTTGCCGGCCGAAATCATCTCCGTTCACCACCTCTTCGGAGCTGTTCGAAACATTGAGATTTGATTTCCTCCACGAAGACTTGTCGCGGTTGCTGTTCACATCTGCAATTGATTAGTTGGCTTGATTAGCTATCGGATGAGTGTGCATTTGAATTTTTGACCTACCTTCGATGGCTTGAATGGTCCCAACAATATCGGTTTTCTCCAGCGTCTTGGACGGTCTCCAATCGGAGTAGACGCGCTTGTACGTCTCCACTCCGTTGGCACTGACCGTCACCTTCTCCTCGGGCAGCGGATCCAACTTGTTTCTTTCGCTTTCTGCTGGAATTCGGAAATGGGAAATTAGCAATTAGTTTCCAGTTGTGTCTGGTTGCCGTACCTGAATCGTTTTCAAGCGACCGCCTGCCGTTGTTCACAAGTCGTCTCTTTCGCTTGTACTCCTCGTTCTGTTTCTCATCACTTTCATTTGACTGCAACCACGATTCTATTTTTTGTCTCCATTCGCGAGATATTCTACGGGAAGCGGATTTGCGGTTAGTCAGTGGGTGTGTGAATGTGAACCCTGCCCTTACCTTGGTTTGCTATCTTCGCTTGCCACTGCTGGTGGTTTCTTAGTCTCTGCCATTGGTGATGGGGAGTTGGCTCTTTCGCGCTCGTTGCCGAAATCAATGTTCAACAGCTCCGGACGTTTCCTGCTCGCACTGCCCGAGCGTGCTCTCCTGGCCCATGAACGGTCTGCAAAAGGAAGGAGCGGTTAGAGAAAGTTGCAAAAGACAGGCAAAGGACGAAGGAAGACAACTTTAATGGACTTTTTCCACAAGGTCAAGTGTTTGGTGGAGGATTTCACAAGGGATCTAAGCACAACTAGTCTACATTCCTATCAACACATGAACGACGTGTCTTACTTACAACAGTCTAAATTATAAACATAACCTCTACAAGTCTAGAAAAGGTAAACCATACGATTTAAATGAATGCAGCACGCCAGCGGCCGGGGACTGTTTCTTACCCAAGCTTCCATAGGAAGAGGACTTCCGCTCACGATTCCCGTTGTCGTGCCCTGAGCTCCTGAGGAACTCCATCAGATCGTCCTCCTCCGCAAGCACACGACTTCTTCGTCGCCGCAGGCTACCATTTGGTGTTATGTCCGGCGATATACCGTCCTCCCGCAGGAAGTTACACTCGCCGCCGGTGTTGAACGAACCCATGCGCCGTCTGGACAGAGCTGGACTTGCTCGAGGATCGAATGATGGGTCCAGCAGCAAGGGATTCTCTGTGTCTGATACTGGTGTTCCACATTGACTCACTGGAAGTACATGGAATTCAACAAATGTCCCGTGGTCATGTAAAGAGTGCTTACGTTGCCTAGCCCGTCTGGCGAGCTGCTCTTCGCGTTGCTTTCGCCGCAAGGTTGCCTGCTCCTCCTGCTGTTGTCTTCGCTCGTTCTCCTTTACGGCCTGTTTGAACTTTTCCGCAAAATTTTGGAATATCTTGAAGCACTCCTCCAGTTTGAAGGAGCCAGGATCTTCGCAGAAGAACTCAGCCAGCTTGGTGCGCACGCTATCGACTTCCTTCATGCCACGCTGCAGAATGGCAACTTCACTTTCAGCGGCCTGGTGGAAGAGAGAATTAGGTTAGGTTTCCTCCGTGCGTCTCAGCACTCACTCTCAGAAACTCGGTCATCTGAACTTTGATGTCGTCATCCGTGGTTGGCAGCTCCACTTGCCTCTTGATCTTCTTTATCCTTGTGTCCAGAGCGTTGATTTCATTGTTTATCTGCTCCGATGTCGTCCTGTGGGAGAAGAAAAGAGAAGGAGTCATGAATAAGCACATCACAAGAGGAGCTTCGCATTCGGGGGCTTACTTGGAAGCATTCTCCAGCGTCGTCAGCTGAGCGGGGAAGTTCAGGAGTTCCGGATTTCGTTTCTCCGTCTGCATTGCAACGAAGTGAATGAGATTCATTCCGGGCTTGTTGGCCCGAATGTCTGTCAGCTTCTGCAACGAGGACAGCTTCACTCCGGCAGCGTTCCCCGCGTAGCCTCCCGAGTTCAGGAAATTCCCGGCCACGACCACCATGTACAGGACATCCTGCAGCATTTTGTTGTTCATTAGATCTGTAAGAGAGACTGATGCATACGAGGCTTTGAGCTAAAGGCTGTGGTTGCATACCATCGCCGGCGAAGATCATCGCATTGATGCACGGGTCCAAGTAGCTGACATTCGCTCCGAATTCCTCCTTCAAGAGCATGCTCTCTATCCGCAGTTTGTAGCTGAAAAAGTTAGCGTTGGTCAGTGACGGTGAGGGGGAGCAGATGGCCTGCGTGCCGTTCTTACTTTGGTACTTCAAGCAGCTGCAGCAAGAACTTCTCCGCGTTGCCCAGTCTGTTCTTGTCGCCGTTGTAGGATTTCAGCATGTCCAGTTCATCAACCTCCGGCAGGATCTTCAGTAGGCCACGAAGTTTCTCGGCGCCGATGTCATCGTGTTCGCCGTCCTTGATTAGCTGAATGATGTCTTCGTTTGACCTGGCGAGGAGAAGAGGGGAGTCTTGAGTTCACGGCCGGTGGGTAACCACGAGGGTGGCCAACTTACGTTCTAAATTGCTTCAGGAATATGTTAACGTTGAGACTCCTTTTGCCGTCCAGCAGGGTGATCTGAAAGCGAGAACAAGTGTGAGAGTTGTGAATGTCAAAAGTGCCGACGAAAAGTCCCCGATTCAGCCACAAACTCTCCACGAGCCGAGATAAACGCTGCTTCTGAACTCACCTCAGTACTCTCCTTCTTCGCCTTCCTGTCCAGCGTGTCGGTGCCCGTGTCCCGTCCTAACTTTGGTGAGCCCTGAGCGCTGGTCGACTGCAAGCAGAACAGTCCCTCCATTTCGTTCCAGTCCAAGTCAGCCATCGGGCTGTCCTGATGATTGTCCGCGACAATCGCCCAAATATTTCGCTTGCCAATGACCTTGTTGGGCGGGATTTTGTTCCAGTTGATTGTTTTCATCTTCGCCTTGGGCGCCGGTGTGTCCTGTTGCGGGAGCAGCACCGACATCTCGTGGAATCCCGGTTCCGGCGTCTTTGGCCTGTGTCGGCTGTCGTTGGAATTACTCGACAGCAGGTTGGATGCCGGCGGCGGTGGGGCTGGTGGGGCTCCGGGTATACGATTGCAACCGCTCATGAATGGAGGTGGGGGTGGTGGCGGCACACAGCCACCGCCAAACGCTGGTGGCACTGGCGGCGGTGGAGGCGGTGGTGGTGGTGCCGAACCACCGCACCGCCCAGTAGGCGATAGTGGTGTATTCGAGAGCAGCTGTGGTAGTGGCGCCGGCGCCGAAGTGTGAACACTGCTCGGAGTCAGCGGCACTACTGATTGCTTTCTGCTGGGGCTCGTTGCATCGCCACGACAATGTGGACATGTGAATTTTTGTACGCTCGGTGCACGAAGCAACCGCACTGAATCCTCATGGTTCTCGAGGAGTGTTGCCCGATGGACTAGTTTTTCGGTTGTATCCCAAATAATGTCGCTTACCGCCTCCTTGGGATCGATTCGAAGCAAATGCTGCAGTATGCTGAGAAATGGTATCTCTTGAGGTGTGTCGGCTACCTGTTCGGAGGAATGGGAACGTACCCTCAGTTGGTTGGTTGTGCTGTGGCAGCAATTTACATACCTGTCGCAGAATGGCGTAGAAAACATCAAGATGGGAGTTTAAATTTATTCCGTTCGGCCCCTGTAGACTCTGAGCTTCGTCGCATTCTCGCTGCTCGTCGAATACGTCCAATTGCACAATGATATCACCCACACTTTGAGCGACTTTTCTGTAAGTTTAATTGGAATTCGATTAGAAATGGAAAATCCAGAGTGAAACACGTTCTCTTCAAAGAGATCGCCTTAAAAGGCAAAAGGCATTCAAAAGAGTTCTACATGCACGGCCACAGGTGGGCTTGCGGTAGCGACGAGACGATGTGATCTCTGATTGTTTGAATGAATTCCGGCGCACAAATGAGCACCTATTCGAGCTGTTTATGGTTTATCACATGGAACTGATTTTGCGGCTCTTTTCAAATCATTTCGACTGCGGGAGATGGGGTGTGCTTTGAGCAGTGAGCTAACTCGTTTCCAGAGAAACCTCCTTGTTTAGATTGTAAAGTTGATTTTAATTTGTTTCCGCTCCGTTGTTGTATTTGGCTTGACGATGGACTCCAAAATGGGACAAAGAAGCGGATCTACATATGAAGCGAATGATGAGAGATGAAAACACATTGACGTAAAGTCGTACGCTAAAGTTACGACTGATCTGTGAACACGACTATTTTGGTTACCGCTAACGTGGCATCACCGAACTTTCAGCAGGTTGAGCGCCAGTTTTTTAAGCGAAGAAATTATTCACTTCAGGATGAACGAATGACTGGCAAATCTAGGAAGTTCAACGCTCCCCTGAACTCAAGGACTTCGATAGTTGGGATGACAGCTCAAACGCTTTGCTGTCAATGACCTAACTTTGCTGAAACCGTCTTAAGGGCGTAATTCAATGTAAGTCGACGCATGCAATCAAGCGACTAAACTGTGACCGCATTAAGGCGGCGTTGAAAAGTTTCGTTAAGTTTCGTTCACTTTTGCTTAACTTAAAGTGGAACGCACTCTACGTGCTGGGACGGGTTTGCTTGCAGTCGACCAGCGCTCATGGCTCACCAAAGATGGGACTGTACAGAGTACGGACAGAAGGAGAGTACTGAGGTGAATTCAAGATGAGCGTTTAGCTCGGCTAGTGTGGAGTTAGTTGCTGAATCGGGGACATTTCGCTTGCCCTTTTCACATTCACAACACTGGTCCTGGCTTTCAGATCACCCTGTCATTAGCGGAAATGAAGTACATATTGACGATAATACTTCATTTCTGTTTGCAAGTCATTAGCTCTCAATTGATAAGTGGCCGCCAAAACAAATGTCAATTGCACTTAATTTTTAAATGGCCGCCAAAACAACTGACTGATGACGGGAACAAATGGTGTGAGATGAGAGCACCACCAAACTGAAAGAGAGATATAGAGATAGATAGAGAGACAGAGGGAGAGAGAGAGAGAGAGAGAGAGAGAGGGAGAGAGAGAGAGAGAGAGAGAGAGAGAGAGAGAGAGAGAGAGAGATAGAGAGAAAGAGAAAGTGAGAGAGAGAGCGAGGTAGAGAGCACCAAAATTAAGAAAATAAACTCAACTTCATCCTGTAGGCTTGTTCGGTTTGAAAAACCTCATTTCATAACATATGGCGAAACTTACTAGATTTGAAGAAATCCGGTGGGAACATGGTATTAGAAAGCTTAACATTCAACACTGATGCTATGTGGCTTGTTGCCATAATTATTATTCCCGTCTGACTAAAGGTGTACCTACATCTTCATCAAACGCATAGGCAGTGCACTGCTGCTCCAGTTAAGAGGGGCTTAGAATCCGAGACTCTTGCTTCGAGAAGGGAATGGGGACCGAATCTTTTTTTTTTTTCTTTTTTTTTTCCCATTCCGTGCTTGCTACACCTGATTCGGATCTTCTTCTTGGCGCTCAAATTACTGAAGAAGGTGACCCAAAGGTCTGAATTTGTTGCGAGCACGAACAGAGAAGGTGATGAGGCTCCTCTGCTCCTCGAATGTGCACTGCACATCTTTAGCGATTCCGCCAACTAATGACACATGACATACGGCATAAGAAGCTGGGTTTTCTGGAGTTTCCTGGCTGTAGGATTTCCTAAGCTCAGTTCAGGCAACTTACGCGGTTCGACGGTCTTTATTGTTGTCATAAATCTGACATGACGTGAATTTAAGCCAACTCAAGCAATCGAGCGAATGCTCAGAAATGTACCATTGTAACCAATTCACTCAGCTTCGTTGAGTTGCGTTAAGTTTTGCTTTCTTAAGTTGGGGCGAAATTAATCATAAGCAACAATTGGTGGTGACATTTTTTGCAAGTTTCCAGAAGACATTTGGGGAACTTTAAAATTTGTTATGGGCTACTTCGTTTGGTTCCAACCTATTTCTGATTGACAAACCGAACTCGGTATCAGCGAGA
Source organism: Eristalis tenax (assembly GCA_905231855.2). Lineage (NCBI taxonomy): Eukaryota > Metazoa > Arthropoda > Insecta > Diptera > Syrphidae > Eristalis > Eristalis tenax. The sequence goes on along the minus strand of HG993126.1, from coordinate 13,506,387 downwards.
TACAGCCACATTTATGTGAAATGTTCGTGAACATTTTCGAGCGCATATGTGTAAGCCTTCGATTTCGAGTCTGTTAGGGAACGCAGTGCGACTGCACCCGTGTCTAATGTGGCACACCCCGGTGGAGAATGACAAACTTGTTGAAAGTAGGCAACGGAATCGTTCAGTTGGAGTCTTGCTCCTTGAAGCCACAACAGACTACAAAAGAAAGCATGTGTCAGGAAATTTCATGGATCAACAACAAATGCATACAAAGCGTTTGAGTAGGAGCCAATGTTTTCCACTTTTTGTCCGACTTTTGACAAGCTTTTGATGACACCTAAATGACAGATAAATGACGTACACAAACTAAATCTGAAACTCAACTAAACAAACAAAATAAACGAAATTTTATGTGGCTATGGTCTGAATGAAATCACACGACTGGGCTGTTGATCTAAAGGCACTCTTAAGCGGATGACCAGTGAGGTATCATGAACTTCATAATTGCTGTTCAACCAAATCAAAATTAAATAACGCTCATCATCAGAGCAGCTACCTTTTCCGATTCATAAGTCTGAGCTGCTTCGTGAGCAGCTGTCCCTGTCAGTGGTGACGCCTCGCTGGATTTTGTTTTGCAAATTTCAGATCCACACTCAGACAGTCACTCACTTGAGACAGATTCAGTCACATTCAACAGCATAAATCAGAGCCTTATCGTCCTGTTATCTGACTGAGCAGTTGCCTGCATAAATAAGAGACAAAATTGCGATGCCATGTCATCAGAAGGGAAACAAACAACTTTACAGTGCCCCGCAAGCCACGTCGCAGACAACTCACAGCCCACATTAAGCTTCCGTTTGGAGGTCTTTAACCACAACCTCGGTTGAGTCTCCATTTCAGGTAGCAGAACGACAGTAGAGTTTGGCCAAAGTTTCAACACCTACACGATCCACGGCGAAAGCCACTCTCGAGCGAGATGCCTTGACAGGTAGAAATTGGCAAATTAAAAAAATATTCAAACACTTAATCGCTGTCACTTTTAAAATGTGTGCCAAATTTGATCCAGCGGCCGACCTCAGTGATTTATCTGCGTTTTGCCCCGAAAATTGATCGCCAACCAAACACAAAGCGACTGATAGACGGCACAAATTATTCAAAACATGAATACATTTCCATCATCAACACGCTCGGCAATTAAGTCGAGATAGCACTTTACAGAAGGAAAAAAAGAAACACACCGAAAGAGGGGATTTCTCACAAATCACTTATGCACAAAACAAAACTCCCATAAAACTGCATTAGTTGCCCGATTAGGTTTGACCTAAAAGCCGAGCCGAGCCACACACGGAAGCAGGAACCGCGACCACATGCAAATGGTGCCGCTTTATGGCCCGATGATTATCACACGGCGAGCTCCAATGCAGTAAATCGGATTTCAAAATCAATACCCAGCCGCGGTGACAGGAGGCGTGACAGTGTAGCGCGATTTTTGGAAACCCAGAGCGAACACAGGGGTGTCCATCACCAATTGCACAGCACTCACTTCAGATTTTCTATTAATCGGCAATTTCGTAACCCACTGGGACTCCGCAGGGAACAACAGAGCGAGACACAGCCGAATGGTCGCTGATTTGGCTCCTCCACGGTCACGAACAGGGATGCTTCTGCTGCTGACGGCCGAGCGTGTCCTTCGATGGCCAGATAATCGGCACAATCCCTTGCAAAATATATCACTCTCTCTGCCGCAATCGCAGATGCACTCGCAGAGCTTGTCAGCCGTGGGTTGGAAGGAAGAAACGGAAGTGTCAAGCTGCTGATGTACACCTTGTTTGAAGTTTTTCACGGTCAGATGTGTTATGTAAAGTTATTTCGTTTTTTATGTGCTGTCGGTGTTTGTTTTTAGGTCCTTCCATCCACTGTTGTTCTGTTGCACAAACTTTCCGAGGAATACACACAGAACGGAGTTGCCCTACTCGCCAAAACATCGTGTACATACACACTTTACGGGGCGGGGGTATCATACATAACGTATGCGGCATGCACGTGGTGCGTGCGCACAACTTTGGATCCTGGCAGGGGAGCTGTGGAGCTTTCAAAGCTGTTGGGGTTGGTCGGAAAAGTGGAAACAATCGCAGCTTTCTGAGCGCACGTGGTGCTGCCACGTCCGGGGGCTATTGCTGGACGGAGGCAACATGCCTGTCCCAGGTGATTACAATTTGATATTGGCAGGTGAGGTGACGAGGCTTCGGCGGCTTTGACGCATGGGGTGTCGTGATTACTGAGCCATTGTAAACATCAACTTGAATGGAGGGTAACTTGAGGAATCATTCTTAGGATTCCGAACATAAAACTATAGCGAAAATCAAAGTCGGTTTACAGTGGCTCTCATCACTAATCAGACAGTGGGAGAAATAAAGTGGATTTATTCGAGGGAGCATGCACGTTTTTAGACGTGGCAGGACATTGAGGACATAAAAGGGGGGTTATGAAGAGGGAACTTCCGATTGACTGGACAGACATATATGACCTTGGGCAGGAGACCGCTAGTCGACACAGTTGTACAAACCGAAATCACTTCATTCGGTGATGTCTTCCGGATTGTTGAAAGGATATTTTTAATTTCGGTTATGGAAGGGAAACACGAGAGTTTTAGCTTACTGCTTTAGTCAACTGCTATCTACAGGGTGACCAGTTATGTAAGAACAATAGGAAAAGAAATTTCAATTCGACAACGGGTGCGATACAAAATTGGAAAAATTAAGCTACATTCATGCCATTATGTACGGAATAACACATCATTAAAATGGCGGCCTCAACTTCGCTGGCAGTGCTTCGGTCTGTCAAATTTCTTCACTGAATGTTTTGACAGCTGGAAATCATAGGTGACAGCTGTTGTAACCTAACCAGAAATGAAGTACTATAGAGATGCCCAACCTCACATCTGATTGACCCCCAGTCCATCGACGAATTTCCGAGGCTTTTTGACAGTTATTCACGAAATAAGGTAATGCCGTTCTCTGATTGGTCAATTTGGCTTTAGGAAACGATGTGAAAAATGCTCCAAACATTTTAAGGAGCAAGAGAGGTAGAAGTTGGCGTCTCTACCATACTTCATTTCGGAACCTAACAATTGAAAATAACGACTATTGCTGGTCAGCCTTTATAAATAGACTACTGTCAAGTTTTGAGTGAAACTGCGTCATTTAGTTTGTGATAGACAGTCAGAGGCAGACCTTCTCAAACGTTGCTGTTCGCCATAAGACTGTTGGCCCCCTCTTTTTGTGAAAGACTAGTGGCACGAGCAACACGAGTGGTTGTCGTAAAATCTAGACCCTTGCCCATCTCAGACCTTGTTCACAATACTAGCAAACGCTTCATTGACGGATTGATTCTTTCAATCAATCTCGTCAATGTCAACTACTTGTGGCAGGAGTGGCACGGACTTGTAGAAGATCGTGTCTCTGGTGTTAATCAGTGATTTTTTTTCTTATCGAGAAGAATGACGTTGAAAAGTTACAAGATAGCGTGTGACGCCGAAGATCTTGCTGAGTTTGTTACTGACCTTGAGGGAGTAACGAGAACTCGTCGCTGTCATCTGATGGCTTTGACAGGAAGACGTTGAAGACAGGAATGTCAGAACCAGACATGGCTATTTATAGTTCGCCTCTAGGCGCGGCGACATAAGTAGCCTTTGTACCGTGGAATAGGTGGTGGTGTCGATCTGCTTTTAGTTGATCTTTTATAGGAACTGACGGTGTGTGAACATTGGGTACTTTTGAAGATCGCCCTGAGCTTTTGCGTCTTACACATGAAATTGTAGAAAGGTGCCACCTTCTTTGTCTTAGGTTGCGGGCATTACTTCGAAGGCGTAGCGCCATCTGGAGGAAAAGAAGAGAGGGAGCTGATTTGACAGGAGGAACGCCCCAACGATTCACTCCATTTTTTAACACCAGAGCAAGGCGACTAAATTTGCAGTAACTTCAATTTTAATAATAATAATAATAAGGGTACATTCCGCTACATTCCATAGAGGGCCAGGGCCTAGCTTCTCAGCACCCACTTGTGTTGTATGTGCTATTGTTCTTTCACGAGAGGAAGCGAACTACAGTTTTTTTCTTTGTCGACTCCGAACGGCCAATCCGAACGGTCTCGACAGTTATGCTCTTTGAGCCTTGTCAGTGACTCGAAAGAGGTGGGCCGTGAAAAGTATTTTGCTCGTACCTGGAATCGAACCTGGGCTGCGTAGGCTCAAGTGTGCATGGGAAATTTTCTTCGTTTCTTTGAGCTTAAGAATTGTTAAACTTGAAAAAAAGTGCTATAGTTTGAATTTCGAAACTACCAACTGTCTTCTCACTGGAATGAGAGGTGGACTCGAGTCTCAGTCAACGAAAGTCTCCAGCTAGCACCACCACCTCGAAAGTCCTTTGACAGCTGCCTTCAACTGTGCTGGCATTCTCTATTGCTTTGCTCCACTGTCTTCGAGTCGAAGACTCTTCTGGTGGGTTGTTCATGCGCTCTACCTGCTCTACCCACATCTTCTTCAACACGTGTGCGTAATTTTAAACGCGGACCTCTGTCTCACAGCCTTAGAGTCTAACTTTCGGGTGGTACCTCCACGTTCGCCTGCCAGAGTTCGTGGTTGACTCCCCTGCTCCAGCAGTCATCAACGCCCTGCGAAACACGGAACATACTGATTCGTTCTAAATTAACCCGATAGAAATTAGATACACGGCTAGGCTTTCTGACAAAGACTATAAAATTGTTATTCAAGGCTGACACTTGCCTCACTGGGCAACTACAGAACAGATGTCTACAGCTTGGCCTTTGGGTGGCCAACGAAACAAAATAACAACGTCTCATTAGAATTCCCACTTATAAAGCCATTTGTCAACAAACAAACGCTAAGCCTTGTCACATATTCCAATCGATTGCGAATCTCAATCCGTTCTTAAAAGGGATTACCTGATTTACATCCAATTAACTCATTTCAATATTAACTCGGGCTAATTTGATGGAAAGGTCCACGAACAGAAGATAATTAGTTCGCATGAAAATGAATACATTTGCGGTTCCGTTCGCCGCGAGACCGGTTCCCTCGGAAGGGGCGACACATGTGTGTGTGTGCTTTGTATAATTGCCAGTGCACGCTTAAGTCTTATCAAATATTTGTCATTAGCCAGTCCAAAGAGAGACATACGACATCCGCATATGTGTATGTGTCGCATTAGGTGTCCATTGCGTAACAGAACCTGTCGGCAGTGTTTCGCTGCTCAGTAGCGTCTGTGCTAATCAGTGTGGTCTTGTGCTGTTCAAATGCACGTTCTTTGAAGGATTCCACTTAGGTAATCAATTACATGCTTATGAAACTCAAGTATGAATGTTAACTTTTAAACGCCTGTAACTTAGAATGTGATTATTTAACGGGGGCAGATTGACCCACTCAACGAGAGGGACTGCAGATTGCGTTAATGGACTGGTAATGGATTTCGCTTTAATTCGAATCTTAATCGGAATCGACTGTGAACACTGGACGGTTGGATTTAAGTGGACTTGGTGATGGCATTGGATCGGAGGAAGTGACGATGATGAAATTGAGGGATGTTCCTCATTTGATTGTGATCTTTTTTTGTGTACCACAAATGCTGGTAACTATGTCGACTGGGTGCCGTTGGACTAGAAATGGAGGCATCTAGCCTTGGAAGTTGAAAAACAAAATCAGCTGATTCTTCGATTCTTGCTATTCGATTTGTTGGGAAAATAATTGCATTAAACTTTGGGTTGGAGAGGAGTTTGGAAGAGAGTATGCCACAAAAAATCTCGTGAAGTGGTCCAATCGATGCAAAGAAAACATCGGAGACAAAATCGCTTTCAACAATTGACAAATAAAATGTCAATGAAAGCGGTTAATTGCTGCGACTAATCGACGACGATAGTCCAGACCAGAGATTAACATGTGATCATATGTTTGGCACTCAAAATCCATTCATAAAAATGTACAGGCAATGCGTACAATTACCGCAAGCTAAGACACTGTGCCTAGGTTCGATTCCTGGTACGAGCAAAATAATTTTGACGGCCCCACCCCTTTTGAGTCGCCGACAATACTCAGAGTTTATAAGTGTCTAGAAAAGGCTTCTCGAATTGGCCGTTCAGAGACGGAATAAATCTGTAGGTCCCTTGAAGGAACAATAGCACGCACAACTCGAGAGGTTGCTAAGAAGCCTTGCAATCTACGGACTGTAGTGTCACCCATATTTATTAGGACCGTACTTCTTCAAAGATGATGCGAATCGTAACGTAACTGTGAATGGTGAGCGCTAACTTGAGATGATATCCAACTTTTTTTTTGCCCAAAATGCAAGAGCTTGACTTGCATGACATGTGGTTTCAACAAGACGGTGCCACATGCCACACAGCACGCGCAACAATGGACTTATTGGGAGGCGAGTTCGGTGAACATTTTATTTCACGTTCGGGACCGGTCAATTGGCCGCCTAGATCGTGCGATTTAACGCCTTTAGACTATTGTTTGTGGGGCTATGTGTTAGTAAAAATTTTTCGCATAAAATGCCATCGTTTACCGCAAGTGATTGTACCAAGCTTTCACAGTCAAATTTAAATTCAAATACAAAGTTGATAGCAGAAATGAAGTATGACAGAGATGCCGAACTTCTACCTCTCTTGCCCCTTAAAATTTTGGACAACCATTTTCTATATCGTTTTCTGAAGCCAAATTGACCAATCAGAGAACGGCATTTATTAATGCCCAAGAATAACTGTCAAAAATTCGTGAATAACTGTCCAAAATACTCTGAAATTCGTCGATTTACGAATTTGCTATTTCTCTCTCTCTCTACCCTTCACACACGTTATCGTTACTATGTGTAAGGTATATGTGTCAATTGCATTCTGATCAGTGTTGCCGCATGCCAATTTCTCAGTGAAGTATTTTCGGGAAAAAACAGAAATATTTTGCTGAAAACTGAAGTATTGAGTCTGTAACTTAATTCGTACGGTTGGCTAAGAACTGGCGTAACTTGAACTATTCCATTGGAACATGCGTTGGAAAGCTACTGTCATTTCAGTATATGTCATTCATTTGAAGCGATGGACGTCCTGGGCAGCCAAGTTTGAAGATGATGAACTGGAAGCATTACTCTATGAAGATTGTTGCCAAGCACAAGAAGAGCTCGCACAATCTTTGGGTGTCACTCAAGCAGCAATTTCAAAACGTTTAAAAGCAGCTGGATATATTCACAAAAGCGAAGAAATTGCGTTTTACGTGAACTCAAGCCGAGAGACGTCCGAGACATGTCCGATCAATGTAGTTTAGATCCTATAGACATCCTATAAGGTCTTTTGGATACATATGTGGTTTCATCACTTCCGAGGCGACGGCTTGGCAGACCCAGGACGAGATAGTTGGACCAAGTCCAAAAACTCGCCTCGTTACGCTTGGGCATAACTCCTGACGAGTTAGAGTCGATGGCGGAGGATCGAGTTGCCTGGAGTTTACCCCCGCGACCTCTTTAGTGGAGCATGCGGGTCAGAAGATGATGATGATGCTGATATGTGGGTACAAACATACCCCCAAAGTATTTTGGAAGCAGAAGACAGAATGTCGATATACTGTAAGACTTTCTTGTACGGGTAGAAAATTATTGGGTATATGACTTAATTCGGTTTTTTTTTCGTCTGATCGCATATTCCGGGCGTTTTTATTACTGCTCTCTTCAAATGGATTAATTGTGTTCGGTAGCGTTGCCGATTGATGGTTTCACCCGGTTTTAGCAGCTCATAATACAGCACACCCTTCTGATCCCACCAAATACAGAGCATTACCTTCGCGCCAAGGATATTCGGCTTTGCCGTTGATTTGGCTGGATTCTAAGCAGATAATGGATCAGCCTGGCAGTATGTGGCACCAATGTGGTGTTTAATAACGCCTGACATAAAAACAAATCCATTCCTGGTGCACTCAGTTGGGCGCCACTTCATAAGCGTCGTCTCCCAAGGCCGTTGTCAAAAATGCTTGCCTAGTTTCCTTGAATGCTTAGATGTCTGTTAGTTGCTGCCTCGAACAAACGTTAGCTTCATGGCCAAGGCAAGCTATTAAGTCAGTTTAAGTCAAATTTTTAGTCGTAAAATGACTCACAAGTGATTAAGCGAGTCAGAGAGTCCGCCAAAAGCCAACAAATTTAGAATGCAAAATCTTACAAGCTCAACTTGAAAGCAGGATGACCATCTGGAATTCCGAGACCGAGTGACACACACCCACTTTGAATGCGAAACTGAATTCGATTTTTATGAACACCAACCATGTACTGTCCGGTACGTCGGTCCATGCGATCGCACTAATAAACACAAATTCTTCAATACGAGCGTAATCCATTGAGACAATGCCATCAGAGATTGCAGTTTTAATGTTTCTCGATGTTTCTCTGGGCTTTCCTTGCGTTTTTTGTTTTGTTTTGCCTTAAATTTGTATGTATCGGGCATTTGCATCTCGGTTGAATAAATATTTGTTATCAAATCCATCGGCTATTACGCCATGTGGTGGGGCTTGCAAACAAGTCGATTGTGTTGTTATTAAACCGAGTCTGAATTGCTGAATCGAGTGTGCGATCGATATTAGCACCATCAATTAAGTGGATGTAATTGAATTATTAAAGTATGAATGAAGCGAGTGCAGTGCAAAATGAAGTAATCTCTCCGTGCGGCGCCGACGACGCGACGGTCCACGGACCTATCAAAGCTTGACAAGCTCGGCTGAGTGATTGAACTCCGCCTCCTTGTGGCTGTCAAATGGGCTCTACTGCATACACTTGCTCTTCGCTTGACTGTGTTCGCTTGAGGAGAAATGTGCGCACTAATTGAGCTTGGAAGTGTGTGCAAAGGAGGGTGTGTACACTAGATTATAAGAAACAACAACAGAGAGAGATAAAATTGATTTACGAACTTACCTTAGGTTGTTTAAGAGCGGCAACACCTTAAGACCTGTGGAATAGACAAGGGAATTAGCATCTTGTTATAGAATTGTCTTAAAGGCTAGAGATGTCTGATTAAACAATGTGACTGGACCATGTATTATGTTGTCCACGGCGCTGCGCAGTGTGGGCATGTTCAGATGGTGGCCTCAAGCGGTGTTGGTATTAAGCATGCGCTGATCTTGTCGGAATTAAATTAATAGCAGGTACCTAACAAGGGGCAACTTGTGATTGATGAAACGTTGGTTGTTTGGTGAGGAAGAGGGAATCGGGCTTGCTGAAGACAAGGGCTGAGGGGGTTTGTTGGCTTTGGCTGATGATATGCTGTCTTCCAGTGAAGCTCGTAGAGGTTAGAGCGTTTTTCAAAAGCCTTTAGACCATGGGGTTAAGTCGGGAAGAATGCGAAAATCGAACTTGTTTTGACGGTTCTTAAGTCAAGATCACAGTAATAAGGAACGTGATCCATGAAAAGCACGATCGGAACCTAGTTGGGTAAAGGTTCACTTTAAAAAATATGCCGGGGATATTCAAGGGAGAGTTAATACCTGCAAATGCGGTACGTTAGAGGAGAGGTAGATGTCTCTGTACGATCTTTGTGCAGTCAGGCAGGAGGATATATATTCATTGGATGCGAATGGACGGAACAATTTCTCTAAGTTCATGGCTTTTGCTAAGCATTCCTTGGAAATAATTAATTTGTTGACTTGAGTCAGTGTGACGTGATCCAGGGACTAGTACAACAACTGAATGAAATTAGGCCAAATTAGACTTTTAAAGAAAGAACTCAACGTACAACGATGGACGAGAGATGCTTGTCAGTCAACCGTAGACCTTAAGAAACTTAAATCCAAAACCATCCGAACACAACTCCAATGCAGAGAAAATACATCGTCGTCGACAGCCAATCTGCCAGTTTCATCGACCGTCATAACCTCAAAACAGCCGCAATGAGCTCGCTGCAGTCGTGGAAAAGTACTGCAATGTGGGTTTGCAGGCATAGGAAGGTTGTTGATAGCGAGGAAGCCGATGAATTGGCCAAACAAGGAGCTGTCCACCATAGCTCGTCTGCTATGGAGGTTCTCGTTCCACTCGGGCTAGTGCAAGCACGCATTTCTTGAAAATGGCTAACCTTAGATGGCCTCGGTTACTAAAACAACTGAGCCATATCTAGGAAGGCAACGATTTTCTACATTAAATAGGACTCGCAGAGATATTTGCTAAATTTGCAGCTAGTAGTACGGGACACTGGCCGTCAGGGGTATGTATACACACATTGCCGTAGTTGTGACAACACGCCAGGGCTCACTTCCTTTGTACATATCCAGCGCTTGTCAGAGCAAGGCAACGGACTCTTGGCAAACCCTTCGTTGAATCTCTCGGCGAGATATCCAGAATGAGCATCAAACAATTGATATTGTTCCTGAACGCCGCGCCGCACCTTGGTTTTAAATGCACATCTACATTCTACTTTCAGAGTCGTGGATTAAGAACGCCACTTAGTACTTATTCTCAAGGAACTACCATCTCACACTCAAACAATCCTAAATCTTGCAAAGATTCGATTCGTTTCGGTTGGGAAGTGTAGCTATCGATGGGGCTTCGATAAGTCGGAATGGACACGTCAATGTGAACGAACACAGAGTGTACAATAGAGGCTGTACTTGTTTTCACCAGAAATCAGTCACATTGATTCATTTATAGAATCTCTGGGGACAGGAAAATTTGACAGATAATGATGATCTTTTGGCAGTGAAAGCTGAACTTACACATCCCATCCAACCATTATGTATGCAGGCTTAAGCAATCGAGCGAATACACCGAATCGGAGTTGCCACTGACAAATTTCAGAAAGTTGAAAAATATGTCAAAATGAGGTATTATAGAGGAGCCCAACTTCACAGCTGATTGACTCCTAGTCCATCGACGAATTTCAGAGGCTTTTTGACAGTTATTCATGACTTCTTGACAGTTATTCACGAACGAAAGTAAATGCCATACTCTGGTAAGTCTATTTAGCTTTAGAAAAAGTTTAAGGGCAAGAGAGGTATAAGTTGGGCGTCTCTATCATACTTCATTTCCGGTTTCGCTATTCTTACGAGTGGTTCAGTCTTTAAGTTGCATTTTTTTGTATAAGTGTTGAATTCATTGTTCATGAGAAACTTAACGACGTGTTTCGTGGAATAAAATAGTCGCCGAATCGTTTTATCAACTTGTGACTGAAGTTGTCTAAAGTTTACTAAAGTTGTCTAGAAAAGTGGCATACTCTGTCTTCTGAGAATGGGCGAGAGTGTGTATAAGACAAGGTATATAAGGCAAGGATCTATTGTAGGCGGAGACTAAGAGTGGAGACTAAGGCAACCTGGCTTCTACTAAGACGCTAGACAAGCACTTTATTATAAGTGTAAGAAGAGACACTTGTCTGTCTCTTGTTGTTTAGAGCTAAGATTCGGCTTACGGAATGAAGTGAAGAGTTTCCGAGAGGAAGGTAGGCTGCGTGTAAGCCTGTAATTTGGATGTCGGGCCTCTGTGACACTCCAGGTTATTGGGAAGCCGATGACTTTTTCAGTGTCGTCTAATCTGTTTCCAAAGCCATTCAAAATGCACTTAAAGCACTGCTTACCCGCGAGCCCGTTTGGCGGTCACTCAGGACACTCATCGGCGTCATGACGAGACACTGTTCGATTGTCAAAAATGGTTGTACGATGGTTCTGAGACATAATGAATGTTGTAGAACCTACACAGATGATGAAAAAATAAGGACACCAAACATGACCTCCCCTGTTAGTCCAACGTCCTCACCATTCGCAGAAAATCTCACCTAGATCCTATTTGAGTTAATTGAACGACTTCAGCGTAAGTTAGTTAGGGTTGAGTAGGGAAGGGGACTGCTAGAGAATTCACCAGCACACTTGGCACTTTGTCATACCCAGTCAGACTACTACCACCGATCGACCACTCCAGTGATAGTGCCGTTAATTTGATGCCAACCAGATAAGAACGTATTAAATTTGCTTTCACTGGGATTCGAACCGGGGACACCACTAACCAAGCGCAGGTACTTAACCAACTGCGCCATCTAGTCGTCTAAGTTTCGTTAATTTTTGCTTACTCAGGTGGCTGCGGATTCATAAGAGCGTAGAAATCGTTTGTAATTAACAGTTGGTGTTGGAATTTTTCATACTTTCCAGAATAATGTAGACTTGATTTTGGACACAAGCTTCAGTTGACTTAAGTCATATAAAGATGGCCCTTTTTTGTCAGACGCACTCGTTCAAATAGTAGCACTTCGGACAGACGGACGCCCTGTTATCAACAATGGCTCCGGAAAATACCTCCTCCATGGGATTTCCGGACGGAAGGTGGTATGGTAGTGGTATGAACAGATGGTTGTTGATATCGGTCTTGCGAAAGAGGGCTCTAAACATGGACAGTACCTCAAGCAATCTCTTGTGTACACCAATAAGGCTTATAAGGAAGAACATGGAGAACAAAAGCTTGGATATAAGCTGAAATCGATGGGTGAGTGTGGATATCGGATAGTGGTGTGCACAGTGGTTCCCCTATAAGGGAGCGATGGAAAAAATTCTGTAGAATCAGGACTAGTGGACCGATTTTGTTGAAATTTTGAACATGGCATGAATCAGATGAGTTTGTTTTATTCTTTGTCTTTCTCTGTTCACTGCCAGAGGTGGAGCGAATCGGATATAATTTACTATGACCCAACAATAAACGACCGATAAAACATATGATATAGAATAGTCACGGAAACAAATACTATGTTCGATTTATGGAAAGTATGAGAAAATCCAAGTGTCCTGTGTCAAGAGTTCTTTAAGAGTCCTCAAGAGTCCTTTAAGTCCTGCAACTTTTGTTCGAGTTATAAAAAATTCGACTTATGAATGTTCGACATAAAGAGGTTTGTCTGCATTTTAAAACTGAGTCAATTCTCTTTTGCATCACCACACAATATCAGAAGCACATGTCTCAGAAAGTACAGTGAAACTTCTCTTAAAGGACGCCCCTCTATAGGGCACACCTCTCTTTAACGACAATTCGTCATAGTCCCGATATGATGGTATTCTTGTATTTCAACGGATGCCCCTATATAACGGACAATCATGATGGTTCCGCTACTGTCCGCTATAGAGAAGTTTTGATGCTTCTTTGGATAGTTGTCTCTCTCTGAGGAACCATTGTCCAACAGTGGTACATACATTGACTTCTGTTGATGTTGCAGACGAAGAATAAGTAGAGTCTGTTTGACAACTTCGTAGAACTTGTAGACGAAGAATAAATAGACTCTCTGCGAGTGGGCAGCTTTAGCAAAAAAAGTGTGCTTGTCTTCTTTGTAGACTCAGACGTCAGCCCCAAATAAATAACTTTCGTATTTGGAGTGAAAAACAAGTCGAAATTCCCTTTTCTAGACATTCTTCCGATTGATAAAGTCAGTATTTGCTGTGTCCTCGTTCAAACTTCACAGCAGATATACTGATGAACGTTATTATTGCCGAAGAACTCTTAAAATGCACTGCAACACGTCAAACACATCTCTCAAGTCGTCCCCAATGATCAAAGTTAAATGTGCTGATTATGCCTCAATAAAAACTAAACTAACCTAAAACCTGAGATGACTAACAGCGTGCGCCACAATTCAATTTATAGCCGGAAACGATCGAAAAAGAGCATAGTTTCGCAACCCTGTCGCATGACCTCGAGAATCGTGTGATCTAACACCTTCGGTCCATTTGGTCAATTCGATAATCCGCGCTAAACCCAGAAATGATGCACGATCTTGAAGCCGACATTTGGCGCTTTATTGCAAATGAACAGCAGTAAAAACCGATGAAATCAGACTTTTATTCGATCAATCCGCGGCCCATTTTGTCCGTATTTAGTGAAGTTCAACATAACCAGCATAAAATTATCTTTTAACGTGAAAATTAGCATACGTCTTGTGTGTATTTGGCTGCCGATGAGCAACCAAGCGGAAGGTTAGAAAGCGGGATGAGGGGGAGGTTCCAGTGGAAAATTGGTTGTGAATGCTTTTTTTGTAGTTTCATCTGCGTGACTTCCATTTCCAATGTTGAGGTTTCTTGGAAACAAATTGTATTAGGTTAGATTAAGCTGGCGGACTGCCAATTTACAGCAGTCACATTTGAGCTGGCCGAAGGCTTCTTCTGGCGTTACGGTCCAGGGGGCACCTGGGACTCAGCCAAAAGCATGGAGTTACCACGCGTGGACCAGATGACGATGAGGGTGGCTGACAATAATTAGCTCGGTCAAGTTGTTGGCAAACTAAGCTCCTAAGTGACTTTCCCTTCGGGAGGAGAAGGTGTTGCAGGAGATCTGTGCACAATGGTTTCTTCCTCGTCTCTACTACTGCTGCAGCAGTGCAGTAAACTGCCAACCAGTGCGACAACGCAATATAGAACGCCCACGGAATCGATGGCGCCCACAAATGGTGAAGGATCTCAACCAACTTGGCGTGAGAAATTGGAGGTAGCTGTCTAATGATCGTGCCACCTGGTCCACACCAGGCTACTCCACTAAAAGAAGAAGAAGAAGAAGATATGTCAGGGATAAGTGACGTTTTTTAGGACCAGCCCTTCGATGACCCTTATCATTAGCCTGGCCGAATATTCTGTATCTAGCTCGAAGTCACTAACCGCAATTTCAAGCGATAATCGGTGGGTCCTTGTAGAACACTTGGACAATAGATAGTCGTCGGAACTCTTAGCGCACATCGATGTGAACGGAATTTGAGAAACAAATAGATTTCTAGCGAGTTGGTCTTACATCTTAAAGACGACTTCTGGAAAGGGTGGTGACAAGAATATTTGAACTGGCTTCAATATCGCAACAAATGGAAAGAAAGGCTCTAAGAAGCGGGTTATTATTGAGAAGGATAACATTCCACCAATGGTCACTTGAAAAGCCTGGGCTGCCCAACTGAGGTGCCTACTGCGTATGAGTTCAACAACATTCGCAGGATCGTGTAAGAAAGTGGACGGGTAAAAAAAGTTTGACTGAGCATGTATTAACATTTGACAGGAAGAACTGGACATGATAAAGCTATCGGCGACATGCCGGGTGCGTATCGCATGACAAAAATTGAAAGCCGAGAAGCTGCTCAGATGAGAATTCTTCGTGCTCTTTTGAGAGTTACTTGTAGTGATAGTTCGTGTGCTTAGCAGTTCTCTGGGATGTCACTTTGTCCCGCACGCAGTGGGCCCGCCGTGGAAATAAATACCCGAACCGACATATTTTTCTCGGCCAAATTGTATATGTTTTTCGATTCTACAAGTATGACAACCTAGAAAGCCAGGATTTTGTTGACTTTTGATAATCCGTTTGGCTGTACCGTTAGCTCAAAGTTGGGCCTTTGAAATTTACAAAAAATAAACGTATTTTATAAGCAAATATGACGTGGCATATTTCCTAGAATTATCTACTTCGGAAAATAAAGAAATATTTTTTTTGAAGGGCATACATTTGACCTTCAAACTGCATCTTCAGTTTTTTCATATTGCTTACCAATTTCTTAAACTAGGCTTTTAAGTAAAGCCACATTTTGAGAAAGAGGGGGCATTTCAATGTTTGATGGACTATAACAAAAATGGCCCAAGAGTCTCCAACGGGAGACCAATTAAAGAAACTGAAAAGCTATAAGTATTATCTATTGATGCTGCAAAAACTAGAAATCACTTTTAGCCACGTTATGAGAACGAGGCGTTTTTGTTTTTTTCAAACGATTTCCCTTGCAATGCATGCGTTGTGTGAATGCTATGCGAGAGGCCGAGGAAGTGTTTATTTTTGGAATACTTTGGGTCATAAAATTGTTATAATTATGAAACTAATTGCTTTAATCTTGATTTCTTTGCGGCGTCATAAAATGCATGTTCAAAAACGACACTGCCAATGCATCAAGCAAGACAGAGATTATATGCCAGCAAGAGTGCATAAAATTCCGTTTCACGGAGCAGAAATAACATCATCAGCAGCTTTGCCCGTCGGGGCATTATCAGAGGAGGCTCAAGAAAGTCGGAATAAGGATTGTAGGTACTATCGGATTAATAATAGTAGAAAATCTCTACTCGTTCAGCAACAAATGAAGATTTTATTCATCAAATATTGGATCATCTGATCCCTGGATTGCGTATTTAAGGCCTGAACCAAAAACAAAAGATTCGCTTCTCATTAAGATCGGTCCACGGGTTCAAACTACAGATTTAATTCCAACTCTCCCATACAATGGGACTGTGTACAACTGTGCGGCATAAGTTGGGCGCTAATAATCTCGTTAAGAGATAGCCGGCAATCAATGGACGTCGTAGAGATTGGCACTCTGAACAGATGACAATATCTGCACCAAATATTACATTGTTTTTTTTTAGCCATGACAGAGCTTCTTTAATCTCTATAGTCTCTGCCTGAAAGACGCTATTCAGACGTTCAGAAAGATCTGGGGGATATTCTGGTTGAGAAGTTTCTCCCGAAGATGAGCTCAGGTATCGTGTGGTCGGTGTTTCTTGGTAGGGATCCAAATTGATCGAGTATGGTAGAGTGTCCGGAGCTGAGCTCCTTCCACAAACGCAGCGATTTCAATCTAATCGCCGTGTTGGCGGCGACCTGCCTGGCGTGGGGATCTGTCGGCGGAAGGTTGAGGAGTGTAGGGGAACCACGCTCCATCGAATGCAAGAGGCTACATCATCACGACTTCCAAACGAGTCTTGAATGCAATTCCATCAAGTAGGCGATAGCTTGTCTCCTGGCAGAGCCAAGACGAGGTGTCTGGATCAATTCGAAAAACTGGCACAACTCCCGATGAGTAGGGGTCGATGGCGGAGGATCTAGTGGCTTCGAGATTTCTCGTGAGTATTTTGCATCCACAAAAATTTGAGTGGATCATGCGAGTCTCGGGAAGTTGCGATGGATGGCTTTACAAAGTTTAAATTTCGCTGGACTTAATGCACGGGCATAGAAGGAGGCTGTTTTAAGAATTAAATTAAAAAATAACAGAATAAGTATGTTTTCCTGCACTCGTGTGCTGATCCAGGACATAATCAATGTGCATAGCAAATTTCATCCAAATCCGAACCGCCGTTCATGACCCCCAGTTCCACAAACATGTAAACACCCCAACGTTTTAATTTATTGTGCTAGTGGGTTTATTGCCAGAAATCGGGTGTTCTTTCGCGTTTATGACATTTACCTCACATCTTTGACAGCGCGTTTTATGACACATTCAACGACAATTCAGAGAATGCCATTTACACGGCGTACGAGTGTGCGTAGATATGAAACAATGCTCAGTTGTCCGTGAGTAACTGTCCAGCAATTCGTGAATAAGCGTCAAAAACTGTGTGATTATCCAATTCGTCGACAACCAAGGGGCATCAGATGTGAAGTCGAATAGCTCTTGACTTCTGAACTACAGTCGAACCGTCACGGGAACAAATACTTTCATCGAATTATGGAGTACACATCAGACGACTGGATGGAGGCGTTGGTTCAGTGCCTGCCCTCGGTTAGTGGGGTCTCCGGTTCGAATCCCCATGGGATCAAATTAACGGCACTATCACTGGACTGGTCGAGTCCTCAAGCATATGTTCGACTTGCAGAGGTTTGACTGTCCTCATTCGAACTCTGAGCATGCCGATGTCTTCCCGCTCAGTGAACTCCATTGAAGCGCCTCGTTGAAATCAAGGCGCTTGTCCGTCTCTACTTCACTGTGGCCACTGACACATACATGAGAACACAGCGCCTGCATTTGTTAAAGAACATGTTCCTAAGAAACCCCACCGGAACGCTGAATCCAAAGAGAACAACTGAAGAAACGACTAAATGTGCTGACAAGTCATTCTTACGAGCAGCATTCTGTCGGCTAAAGGTCAACAGGATCTCATGCCAAACAGCACATCATAGTTCATACCGCCGCATGCGCAGAAAAACAACAACCATTACGAGTACCTCAACTTGGTGGGAAATTATTTCTCCTTCTCGCCCGATGCCGTACCCATCAAACCTTGAATTCAATATCTTCAATATCAAATGTTGCCCCAGAAATTCATGGACTCCCCATGCTGTACACGCTTCCACTCGCGGAGCAAAAGCCCACAGCGTACATTATTCAAGCCGCCACCACGTCAAAGAGCGTGATCGTAAATAAGTTCCTAATCGAAACCAAAGCAGCATCAAGCGTGCCTTTTCATTCAAGCCAAGTCGTAGATCGCAAATCCTACCACACTGGAGGCCGCCGCTGTAGGTTGTGCGCACATGAACATTGCAATTCTTGTCACATGGCCAAAAGGTTTTCACTTTGAGTCTCTGTTCACTGTTCACTGTTCACCGAGTGATTACTGGACGCTGCCTTGGACTCTTGGGTCGTCAGTCTCCGGGCTAGATGGCGGAGGTTTACTCACCTACATTTTCCGCAAGTCACATGAACTCGCTGTGACACATTAGAGCAGGGAAAATTGAAGAAAAAAGAGCCAACAAATGCGAGAAAAAAAAAAAACAAACCCGACGTGAGTTCGTTAGTCAGTCGGCCGTGTGGCGGCGATTGAGTGGAATATCGAGCTTCGCATTCTGCTCAATTACTTGACGTTAATTGTAATCGCAGTGTTTATGATTTAATCCAACTGTGTGTGCAGGAAGCTAAAAGCTGCACGTCCACGCGGCCGATGTGAATTGCGAAACAATAAACTGATGCAGAAAAGTTATTCTTTCAAACAAATGTCAAGAGTCAAAGTGACATTTGCATACTCGCGTTGAGTAATGGCGTTAATTGCAAATTAATTAAAGACAGCAGTTGTCAGATAAGAGCGTTTGATTCGCTTCATTAATGCGTTGCATTCATTAAGGGTTCCGCATTCTGGGGACGGAATCAGAAGTTCGCTGGCGTGTGCATGCACCGGTTGCATTTGATGATGAATTCAAATTTACCAGCACTCGCACATAAAATCTGCGCGAAATTGAAGTCAGCAGATCAGGTGCCTTGTGTGGAGGGGGGCCAATGTGAAAATAAAATGAAATCATGATCTGGACCTATGAACTGCGCGGACAGAGTCAAGCACATGAACCGGCCTCCAACGTTTGTTGCAATTTGATGGACAGCAACTGAGATTTACTTTTATTGGCTGATATGACAATGATCGTAAGTAGATCAAGGCATTTCAACTGATTCATCAGGAGAAGATTCGAATTCGACGGACGGGCTGGTTGTGGGTTTGGCGAGATTCATTGGAGGACACATGTGTTGTGATCAGCGCATGCTGCAGAAGTCTCTGGGAAGGTGCGGAGCAACTTTAACGGTGTGGAGGATGCTTTAATGTCCACCTTCCAGTCGCATCCATGAAGCCATTTTGGCATCTCCTAAATACCCACCTTCACATCCTAGGCTGTTCTTTGGGACTGCTTCACCCAACCTGGATGTTGATGAACGAGAATTCCGTCCCCTGGACCTAGACGAGGTCAAGTTAGCAAGGTGTACACGCGAGAGTCTTTGAAAGATTGCCGGGAATGATCTGGTTCTTTCTCTCTATATGTCTTGTATCCCCTTGTGGGTCGTAGGGCGCTCTACAATCTCAATCGAGTGTGTTTTTCAACTTTCCCCAATTTTTCTCCAGTTGCCTTCCTTCCTTCTCAACTGTCACAATTTATTCCGAGCTGAACAAGCGGGCTCCATTGCCTATGCGGTTGGCTGTATCCAGTCTATCTACTCTCTCAACTATCTACTCTCTCAACCGTTCGTTCAGGGCAATGGATTTGATCTTGGGCTGATCACTTTTGTTTTTCCCGAGCCCAACGACATCTGCTTAACTCCCCACATTTGCTGTCATTTGGTGAAGGTCTATTATTCTGTGAGACATGCCTTCTGTTTCACATCGTCGGCGTAGTCAAGATGTTGGAGTTCAAACGTAAGAGTCCATCGAATTCCTCCATTTCCTGTTGACAAGGCCTCATTCAGTGCATCATTCATCACCAATAGAAACAGTATTGGTGAAAGTATGCAACCTTGCCGAATCCCATTTTGGACTTCAAATTACTCTGACAGACTTCCTCTGTGTAGGACGTGGCATGTGGACCCATCATGTGTAGCCTTGATAATTGCTTTATCAGGAATGCCTCTCGAAAGACCCTATCGAACGCCTTTTCAAAATTGACGTGAAATGGTGATCGCTACTCAACACACTGCTCGATGATGTAAGGTGTTGATGTGGTCGACACTGGCGGATCCAAAGCGGAAACAGTCGCGCGTGGCGTGGTGTTCTTCCAGGAGGATTTATCTATTACCTTGGCCACAGCAGGCAGTAAGTAGATACCTCTCCAGTTTACACAGTGCATGAGATTGACTTTTAAGGGAGCTTGACGATCATTTCACTCGTCCGGACAACCCTTGGCCTCCCATGTTCTTCCGACAAGTGGACTCAGGTGATGCCATTGACGTAGAATGAGCTAGTTGGTCGCACACTCAAGGTAAGTAAGATGCGGTCGGAAGAAAGTATGCCCGACGTGGTAGAGTTCTAGTAAAGTCCGATCCACTAGAAAGGATACTGCGCCATCATCACGACGGCAGACCAACTTCACAATAAGTGAAGGTTTCCGTTGTATTTTCGACAGGTTATCATTGCACTCGTGCATAACATCCGAACGCCAGTTCTTGGCTCATGCAACTTCATGCATATGGAACTCCTTCCGGTGGAACTAAGAAGGATAAGAACGCAAATCAGACAGTTGTTACTCATTGAGTATTGTCAGTGACTCGAAAGAGGTGGGATACTGCGCCATCTATCGTGGTATATGATACAAAATAATATCAATTTAACTGAATGACGACCAATAGCCTTTCTAAGCATTTTTGAAAAAGCTCTGCTGACACAATTGCTTCACCGCCTTGCGGAATATGCATTTGGCTCGTGTCAATCGGCAAACGGCTCCCGTATTTACTGCCGACGAGATTCGTAACGGGTTTCACAAGATTCGTAACTTGGTTAGTGGGGTTCCCGGTTCGAATCCAAGTGCAAGCAAAGTTAAGACGCTTATGTCTAGTTTTCAAATACGATAAATGATAAAATAAACGGCACTGTCACTGTAGTGGTCGATCGGTGGTACTAGTCCGACGTGGGTATCACAATGGACCAATATGGTCTAAGTGTGCTGGTGAATTCAATAGCAGCCCCCTTCCCTACCATTTGCCTTTGGAATCAAATTAGCGGCACTATCACCAGAGTGGTCGATCAGTGAGAGTAGTCGGACTGCGGGTATCATATTGGACTAACATGCTTCACAGTACCCTTCCTACCTTCACAAGAGAGAGGGAGTCCTTTCTCAAAAACAACCCTACACTACTACCCTACAACTCCTAAACTGATAAGAAATTTGAATTTTTCTACGGAATCCACGAAACTGATATAATTGAATAGTTGCACATCAACAGCATACACATGAACATTGCAGTCATGCACTCTCCTAGGGAGCGAAAAAAGAACGGGCCTAAGTATAGACCCTTGCGGCACACAAGTTGTCATCAGTAACATCTGAGAAACCCGGTCTCCAACGGCTAGCGTTTGCTGTCCATCACAGCAAATCAAAATCCATTTCTGTCGGAATATGATAGGTCTGGCTTCTTTTCCTCAGCTGCCGGTAGGAGAAGTGTACATCCGAATTTGTTCCGCCCGGTGCGCCCGAAATCTGGGCATCATTTTGAATTGTACCTTATCATGGGATTTCCATTATTATTGCAAGAACTGCAAAAGTCTATGGTTTGCTCCATCTTCTCTGGGTCTTGCGTACATTTACTCCCACAAAAAATAAAGTGATCTTCGGACAAACTCTGCTGTTGCCAATGCTACTAGACTGTTTCGAATCATTCAGTAGACGGGGTTTCAGGTCATGGATTCAGGAAATGGTCTACAATGACAGGCAACATTTAGTGAGCCCACGACGCCATATTAACTTCACAATAAGTGAAGGTTTCCATTGTCCTTTCGACAGATTATCAACATCAGAGCGCCAGTTCTTAGATCATGCAACTTCATGCCTTTGGAACTCCTTCCATGGGAACTAAAAAAAGATAAGAACGCAAATCAGACAGTTGTTACTCATTGAGTATTGTCAGTGACTCGAAAAAGGTTGGGGCCGTGTAAATAATTTTGGTCGTACAGAGAATCGAACCCAGGCAGCGAGGTTCAATTGCGTTGGAGTCAACTCACAGATCTGCAACGTCACTGCCGCGGAGATAGAGATGAAATAAACTCGCCAGGCACAGTGAAGATGGGACTGCTCCTTCAAGGGCGATAACGACCTCAAGGAGACCTTCTGCTTCAAGAACGGCGTCGTGGTCTCATGTAGTTTCATCTATTTATCGCATAAGTGACATTCATCGAGGCAGAAGCAACTATGATAAACGAAAGCTAAATATAGTACATGTTGCCTTCGAGAATGAACACTTAGCTTCGACTGGGACGACTTCGCCGGAAAGTCACAATGGGAAACTGAGTGTTTGCGTCTACTTTCTTAGGACGCCGAACCAACGTATTGAGTTTTACTTCAGTATACAATTCAGTTCATGTCTTCTGGAATTATGATCTACAACATCCTGCTGTTCTTTGAGTTGCTATACCCGGAGGCTATAGGTTAGGTTAGGTTATAGTGGCTGGCTGCAGAAGGCTCCTCTTCATCCATGCAGCTTATACAGAAGTCATTATAGGGGACCCCCAACTACGGGCATGGGTGCCAATTGTGCAGTGCCCTACTATGAAGCCGGTGAGCGTCCAGAGTGAAGCGATGGCCAGGAAGGTGGAACACCTCCTATTGTTTGGGTGGATGATGTTCCACACCTAGCGAGTTCGTCGGCTCTGCAATTGCCCGGTATGCCACAATGTCGCGGCATCCACATGAGTTGGATGGTAAAAGTGCTCAGCCGTCTCGTTAATATACAGCCTGCAATTAAGGGATGTTTTCGTATTAAACATGACATTGTCCGAGGACTTGATTGCGGCTTGACTGTGCGAACAGATGATGGTATCTCTTTTGGATGAGATCCATCCGGCTATTACGTTGTTCTTGAGCCAGGACAACGCCTCCTTTATGGCAATGGTTTCTGTGATCAGGGAGCTTCAGGGTTAGGTCTTAGGAATAGACCCCAGCGCCTACACCCTCGTCTGTCTTCGACCCATCAGTAAAGATGGGGATCAACCAGTGTCTGATTATCAGATATCCAAACCAGTCTGGAGTGGATGCTAGTGGAGAATTTCTTCTAGAAGATAACTTGGTAGTTGTCGGTCGGTGTCGTTTGGGTAGTTTGCGGTCGGTGTCGTTTGGGGAGAAAGTTGAAATCGTTTAGAATGGTTGAGTGACCAAAGGAAAGTTCGGACCACAGTCGGAGCGTTTTGAGTCTGTGGTCGCTGCTACCTGTTTAAGATGGAGGAGTACATTGAGTGCAACCGCCGGAGTGCTCTTCAGTGCCCCGGTGATACACATGCATGCCAGTCTTTGCACCCGTTTGAGTAGCGTGCAGTTGACAGCTGTGTTTAGTGCAGTCCACAAACTATGACCCCATACAGAAATGTCAGTCTGGCAATTGAGATGAAGACCCAATTGCAGCTTATAGCTTTTTTACAGCTGAACGGGGCGAAAGAAGCCTTCTTGACCGTTTCTTCGATATTGAGTTTCCAGCTTAGCTTATTGTGGATGATGAAACCCAAAAATTTCGCAGTGGATGGCGGTTAGTTGTAAAACCTAGTTTGTACCTTCTGGGCAATAGTATGAGATCCATTTTCTGGGGGTTAACACTGAAGCCGCATGTCTGTATCTATGCTTCCCGCCTATTGAGGGCATTCTGCATTATGTCTCTTTACATCGTCCGCAGTTACATCCAGCCTCATCCAGTATTATTAGCAGCTCATTAACCGCTACGTTCCAGGGAAGGGGCGAGAGTACACCACCTTGCGGGCTTTCTCTATTAACTCCTCTGCTGATTGTAGCATCTCCCAGATTAGAGTGGATTACCCTGCAAGGTTGTTAAGCGCAACGGCATTGCCTTTGGGTTGATGTTGTTGAATGCACCTTCTATGTCAAGAAATGCCACAAGGGTATACCCTTTACCCTCTTTGTAGTGGAGAGATTTTCCAAGAATGTAGGGCTGTCTCTATAGACTTGCCCTTATTGTAAGTATTCTGCGCAGATGAGATTCTGTACGACCCGGAGGCTATGCTACTCACCAAAGTGATAAACTCCACGACGACTTCCTATTAATCTTCAAGCGTCACCGCGACAGGGCTTCAATCACAGCTACCACCGCGCTCTCTGAAAGGGCGTTGATCAGGCTAAGCTCCTCCTATTTAGACTCCCCTTGCTTCGCAACTCAACACTTACTCCAAATGAGTTCCATAACAGCCAGTGGCCGCCACAATGGACGGCTATAACTTCGAGGTAGTTACGAACTTCGTCAGTATTGACAACAAATGCCAACTATTGCTTAGAGTACAGAGCCCTCTGTCGAGGAACGCAGCTGACTTTATACAAGCCAATGTCCATCCCAGTCCTGCTGGCATATAGACCTGAGCGACTTTCGAATTAAGAAGTTCATGGTATTTTCAATAGAAAGGTTTTGCGTCTGATCGTTGACTGACAGGACGTCTGCGTTCATTAATTGGTGTAATGCCTAGCCACACGAGTCTACCCAGACGTTATACGGATTCAACGTGGTTCATGGTGGCTGGACCATATAGAGCATATGGACAACCTGATTTCCGTCCGAAGCGTCTTCGGGGAAAACGCAGCAAGGAACCCTCGCGTTTAAGGTACCACCCACAAGAGAAAAGGGAAAAACTTAGCTTGGCCAAGTTGGAGGCTTAGTCTCCGCACCGAACTGTAGCAACACACAAGAACCAAGCCAAATCTGAAGTCTGTGCGCCAAAAAAACAACCACAGAAATTACTTGTTTGATTCGTCTTACAAAGCAATCAAATTCAAACCAGTTTGTCGAAGAATTTCGCAAAGTTCTCAATGGAAAGGTCTGCGAGCACTCGCGTCTGATTTGAACTTCAATGGCGTGCTTTTATTTCAAGGATCGTCATCACTTCGAAGACTAGAGTACAATGACTAGGGATTTATGTGAACTGGAGCTGGCAACCGAGAAACTTGGCATGCGCTTCTTTCCATACATCTCATTTTCTCACTAAGAACGTGTGTAGTTTACATCGATCTGCTGAAGACACCACGACCACACATTTCGTCGACCCTATCAACCAGTCATTGCCAACTAAGGGCTTCAAAGAAGCAAAGACCAACGTCAATTCGCCCCAACTGTCGCCACTACCATTCAAAGGCGATGAACCTCAAGTGGGCGACACAGTCGTAACCGGGCACAAATAAGATTCCGTTCCGGTTTGAGTTTTGCGAACTCTCTGCTCGAGCCGCGTGCGTAACTAACTCCATTCAAGGCACTCACATTCCCATTAATTGAACGCACACATATCGATTCATTTGCAAACCCACTTCTCCAAACTGGGTCGGCGGCCCTTAAAAGTCGAGGCATTCAGCTGACAAGTTGTTACGCTTCTTCCAAAGAGGAAACTAGTTCCCATTCCCTCTGCCGCTCGTGTTCAATCAGATGATCGGAAAGGCATTCGCAAGCCGAACAATAGGAAATTGCACCACCAGAAGCCGTTGATTCTTACGTCAACTCTCCAAATGTGGAGACACACATGCATGCACTACCTGACGTGCGCGCTGACAAGCGCTGATTATCGTCTGCAGACGTCATGGAATTATCAAGATGGCGCCGCAAGCCGCAATCAAAGACGCGTTCAATTTAAATTCTAAACCCCTGACTGACTGTTCTGCGGAATCAGCATAAATCTGCGACATGTCTAAGGCAAAACTTTTATTTTCAAACTGAAAGAAGCGCGCATTCCTGAGGGCCCCATCTTTATAGCTGTCATCACTGCCGGCAGCGGCTATGACGATGGCGGCGGAGATAAAGTGCAATTACTTCGTTCAAAGTGTCAGATTTATTCTCATTGAAATTGTCATGTTTGACACTTACCAATGAATTCATTTCGTATTCTGATTCGATCTTGCAAGTTCGCCGCTGAAATGATTACGCAGTTGATGAAAGCCAACAGGGCTACTTGATATTCAATATTTGTCGCATTTTCTAATTCGTTGATCACAATTTTAAAACGATATCGTTCGTTTTTGAGATTCTAGAGGAAAAATGAAAAAAAAGACAGAAAAATAAATGAAATGTCATGCAACCATGATCGTGATGCGGCGGGGCGGATCGATGGGACTTACCTTATAAAATTCTAACGTCTCAATCGCTCGAGAATAGCCTTCTGAATTGTAAGCACATAGGGCTGACAGCAGTTCGAAAACTTGCTTCTTCACTGTGGTATTGTTTGTGTCTAGGGCTGCTCCTAATTTGGAAACGTATTCACGATTCTCGACGATATAGTCCAGGCCTATACGTGAATCCATTCTGGGCAGTGTCATTGTTTTCTTTTGTTTTGTCTTTAATCAATTTCCGTTCCTAGATTGTATTCGAGATGGTTGCGCATGCGTATCAGATAACCTGCTACTGTCGTGTGCGTGCGTCAGTTTTCTATCTGTGTGTGTGATCTGAAACGAGAGGGAAAAATTAATGATAAAAGGGTTTAATTTGCTTTTGAGACGTGATGGGCATTTTAATCGAGCCTATTTGTGGGTGAACGCGCAGACCTTCGGTGGGACATCCTGTGTGGGGTTTTGTTGATGGAGGATGCAATGAAATAGCTATTAATTGCTGATGAAGTGTGAATCACTTTGTTTGTGGTTCAAATGCTGGACACGATTTCCTAGAGGGTTTTCTTTGCGGCTGGCGGTGGATAGGGAGGTTAGGTTAGGTTAGGTAGGAGTGACAGACTGAAGAGAGCTGAGACCCAAAGTGACATCGCGCGGATGCACTGCTCCCAAACTTGGAACCAGTGGTTAAAGTAAACGGCTTGCCTGGCTAATACTGATGCGACGGCTGGCTAATACTGACGAGATTGTTGAAATAGTAGCACCCTAGATGAGAGTACATTGGGCTATCTTTGAGTGTGCACGGAGGTGATTTGTGCTAGGCGGGTTGGGGTACCTTGAAAGACAAACTAAGACCTGGTAAGGTCTACTGCACCGCCATGCAGGTTACGTCGAGGGTTAATCTACTGGTGAATCTACATTAGGAGTCCACGATGAAATGGAGTAAACTAACGACCTAGATACTTTGATTAGTCACAGAATACGTTGATCAATAAAAATGAGAGGGCCCGTAAATCTATGTCTAAGAGCCACAGTAACAGTTTGTTACGCCCACGCAACGACTGCTCCATTCTCTTCCTCAACATCTGCTAATGGCATTTGGCGTATTCCCATTAAAGGTAGTGTCCAGTTGATGTTATATCTCCACATGACTAATGTTTGATATTTATTGTTATTGTTATAGTCACTTTGAGCGATATTACTTTGGGGGTTTGGCACCCGATGCTTCCCATTCATCAGGAGTTGAGCGATTGTGTTGCTGTTCTGTAGCGAGAGCCATCCCTAAGTAACTAAGCTCGAACCGTAATTGATTTAGGTTATCTCAATGTCTATTCAGAATCGAACGAAATGTTCAAATTTCGAAGTGCATATAATTCCTTTTGGAAATTTAGACAAAATTACACCAACAACGGACGATTACGTGCGTAGAGAGTGCTTGATTTTACTCCCACTTAATTTAGCAAAAGTGAACGAAACTTAACGAAACTCCACAAGACTTAACGAAACTTAACGAAACTCAACGAATCTTAACGAAATTCAACGAAACTTAATAAAACTCAACAAAACTCAACGGAACTGAGCGAAGTTGTTCTTACGGTCACATCTCAACACTTCTGTATAAACGTTGGATTGTTTAGATTGACTCAAGTTGCCTTACGTCCAATATATCTCTACGTTCAGGGGACAAGGGGCAGTCTTTCACTCCGTATATGGCCGTGCCTTTACGTTCAGGGGACAAGGGGCAGTCTTCCATTCCGCACCAGCGGGACAACAATGGACGCCTACGAATCCGATGGCCCACAGATGTGCAGAAGGACCTCAACTGACTTGGCGTGCAAAATTCGAGGCAGCTGGCTAAAGATCGCGCCAATTGGAGAGGCTTGATGGCTGAGGCCCTGGTACACCGTGGAATGTAACACCAGAAGCAGAATAGGGGCATAGTTGTTGCATGTCTTCCGTTGCAAGCTCGTCCGTTTTAGCTCATAGCAGGCGATTCAGGACAGCTGGTGGTCAACAGAATGCCATTGCTTGCTTTAAACCGGTAGAACAATTTGTTGTTTTTAAGGAATTCGACACTAACTACGAAGATGCTTGCTTCACGGAGAAAGGTAAGTAATTGGAAGCAAAAAGTACGCTAAAAGCAGCAGTGTGTAGAAGAACTAGAAGAATATCGCACACACAACTGCGATTAGATATTACTTTGGGGAGTTGATCTCTCTCTCTCTACTCGTTAGCCTATCTGTGTTTAGTTTTGTATCTTGGATCCCAGGGACATACAAGCGAATTCACTCCTTTTACTCCAGAAACTTTCATCAAGGAAATCGAGTTTTCTTGACTTAGCAAATGTAGTCAAGAATTTAGTCTTAAACAGTCTAGTCTGCCCATCTTACTCATTGGGCCTTTCCACTCTAATTCACCTGACTTCATTCTGCACGCGTAAATTCAATCATAGATTCTGTTCTTTCCCAATAGATTTGGGGCGTCATTTCCCCGAAAAGGCACTCAGTTCCTAACACGCACACACATGCATCTGTCTCATAACCCTTTCGTTTTTCCCTCCATCTGTCAATTGTCACCGTCACGTGAAGAGCTCTTAGAGCCCGCCTTCCGCACACGTACGCATCTCCCGAGGAAATCCATCATTCACTAGGCAAATTCCCCGCAATGACAGATGCATTTCAATTCGGCTGCCCGAAATACCACAGAACAACGCATCTCCATCGACCCGCCACGCAGATGCCAAGGCAAGTCCCAAGCAATTCCAACTTTCCAGTGTCGACGATTTGGCGGAGCTCACTTGCTTTCGTTTTATTTTCATTTGAGAAGAAACGAAAACAACTTTTCACCAGGGAGGGAGATAGAGAGAGAGGGGAGAGATGAATAAGCACAGCAAACAACTCTGACAGATAGACTGACAGTTAAACTGCTCACCGTACAGAACGGCAGCAATTTGCATAGCGCACTTGACATGTCCATGTGTCTCAGTGCCTCGCAAGACATGTGTTTCGCTGGAATGGCGCGCAATTTAATAACAAGTAATTAACAATTGACTTAGATTGGCGGTCAAATGCATACCGCGTTGTCAATGTTTTGCGTTTGATTCAAAATTCAATTCGGAGTGAACTTCCACTTCAAGGACGGGGGTTCAATCTCACAACAATTGGCCAACTGCCGCATTCTTTGAATTCACCACTCAACCACCACCCGCACTGTTTTCACCTGTCAGTGGGTGTGTGGGCAGTGGACGCATTCAGTGCGCACTCGAGCGCGAACCGTGTAAAAGCTCAATTAAAATTCTACCCAGTTTCGAAAATGTTCGCTGATGTTAAGCCCCATTATTCCCCCCACCACCGCATGTCTTTTGTTTTCGTTTAGCTACCGCTAATGGACAATTTATGGTTGATTGGCGAACGTATTCAAATCCGATTTGACGTAACGATGTTGACGTTTTGATTCTTTTGTTGGTCACTGTTCTTCGGTAACGTCAATTGATTGTCTGCGTACGACTGCACCTTACTTCTAGAAGTCATGCATTATTCACTGTGCATAGCACGTTTCAGTTTCGTTGATGGCTAAAGGCTTGCATTTGACTCGCGTCTATGCGTGTTGGCTGGAATTGATTTGTCGGAGAGTTTTCCTTCTGGTTTTGTTTCGCCTAGAGGAAACCACTTAGCACGCGGCACGACATATTTGTCATATTTTGAACCATAACGGAGTTTGGTATGAAATCACAATTTCCTGTGGCACAAGGGACGCCCGGAATTTTAATCAGACTGCAGAGTGACACAACTGCGCGTCAAATTTGACCTCGTTTCAATCAGATTTCTGTACACATTTGTTGGCGTTGACGTCTGAGAAGGAGACCTGGTTTATGTCCTGAATAATGACGTCTGACTGATTGGCTTGGGGCACAAACTGATCGCACTGATCATGGGACGCTCATCCGCTCGGTCGAGACAGTCGCATCGCGGGGTGTTTCTAAGTACTTTCAGTCCAAGTTTGACATTATCCAGGCATTCCAGCATTCCCTAAAAATCAATTTGAGGCGTTGATCTGATTGCCTTGGGGGGATCACGACTCATGGCTCGTGGCCTCACACAGCCGCCTCTTGCCTTGTTAATCGAATTGGGCCACGATCGCACTTTATTTCTCCCC
The DNA here is from genome assembly GCA_905231855.2 of Eristalis tenax. NCBI lineage: Eukaryota > Metazoa > Arthropoda > Insecta > Diptera > Syrphidae > Eristalis > Eristalis tenax. The sequence continues at coordinate 13,475,974 of HG993126.1, read as the reverse complement.
CTTTCCATCGATGGCACTTAATTTCCATCATCTAACCATTTGAATATTCCACTTCAAATCGCCCTCCAATGGGGACACGATGAATCGAAGTCGTTATCAATTTAAAGGCGCCATGAATATTCAAAAACCTCTGGCAATTGTTCATTTCCATCTAAGGGGAGTTTAATCATTCGTTTGTCAGTTGGCCACTGTAGGGGGATACCTACAGAATACAATATATCCACTTCGGAAATTGAATGCCTCAATCAGATAATTTGCATTCGTGTCCACTTAATAAGCATAACCGACACCGACACCGACACCGACAGCAGCACCAGCACCCGCCTTCCTTCAATTTGAGAAATTTAATTGAAAAGAACCAAGCGCACTTGAGGCAGTCAATTAAGATTCCGACAACTTGGAGCTGCATTTATTGGATGCGTGCGCGGATCCGCATTGCCGAAAATACACATTCATACACCAACTTTACGATTCTGTTGCGATTTAAGTCCAAAAGATCAATGCCCCCCGTGCGTCGTCGCATCGCTCGTAAAGAAAAACTTTGATGTCAACTCGCGCAAATTGTTTTCTTGTTCTTTTGTCAATCTCGGACATTTCGCGCATTCGCAGATAAAAGACAAAAACGAAGTCCCTCAAGACCGCCAGGATCACGTAGTGACAATCAAAATGTGCAAATATTTGCATTGAAACAAAATGAGTGTCATCACTGTTGCTAGGCTGTCAGCTGTCAACGTTGAGCGTGAATCGATTGTCGCACAACACAACTCAGAGTGGATTTTGACGCGTTCTAAACTGAATGTGAAGATAAATCATTCGAGCACTCTTCCGGGTAGCCACAGTTGTTGCAGAGAAACAAGCGACAGTTATGACACTTGGAAAGTTGTCACTGTCATAATGGGCACTTGTGCGGTATCGTAATTGTAATTGTTGTTGTCAATCTGCATGGAATAATGTGCGCAACAAGTTCGACGTTCGGATTTACGCTTAATTGATATTCGTGTAAGTATTAAGTCATCGGTTGAGCCCGATCGATGGCAGATGTTTTGACTGGACATGCTTGACAAGCGAGAGCGTGGACCTCCGTTCAGACAGTCCAAGCAGACAAGATTAAGTCTTCATCTTGGAGTTTTGTGCGTGTATGTCTTTGGAGAAGGGAAAAAGAAATTGGCGTGTCAGTGCCTCTAATGGAATGTCATCCAGGTGTTAGAGTTTTGCAGCACAGGGCAATGTACATACATTCCCTTCAAGGTAGAAGCTGGCCATGTCTATCATACTTCATTTCTGGTTGTACCCCGACTCTGAGAGGTGAAATGAGAGAAACTTTGCCTAGACAGTTGACAGTTGGATTGAGCGCTGGCAGTGACTGCAGAGAAGTCGCCCAAGATTTGTTGGACCTGCATGGATACTTCTAGGAGCATAGGATCTTCGACTCTTCGGAGGAGAAGATTCGTCGTGAAGATGCCAAACGCGCTGATTATCCCTCTGTATGCTTTTGCAACTTGACCCTGGTATTGAGGACAGATCGGAGGAAGCGTGATGTCTTTTGTGTCTTCGATGGGTTCTGCGTTTTTTTGGATACATGCGCAAACAAATCTGTAAGAGAGTTAAACTCGGTAGATGAAATAAAGAAACAAAGAAAAATGTGTATCTAACATTGGTTGTCTCTTTACAATGTCGAGTTGACTGTGATTGTGACTCAAAGACAAACTACTCCTTGAAGGGCGACAGACTTGTTAAATGACCAACTCGCATGGAACCAAGGGGAACAAGTCGTGCTTAATTTCATATGAATTGGATAAGGATTACTCCTTTTCACGGGTGATGGAAGGAGTAATACTGAGTTTTGCTCCAGGATTGGTCAAGCTGGGTCAATTTTGAAACAGCTTGGCAGATCTGAAATCAGGAAGGCCGAGCTTGATGTCAAAGCCAAGTTAGCGGTCAGCATTTGTTCCAACTCTCACCTATGGTCATGAAATTTGGGTAATGACCGAAAGAATAAGATCGCGAATAGAAGCCGCCGGGATAGGGTGTGAAATACGACAGTGTGAGAGGAACTCAAAATTGCTGCTTCTTCGAAAGTAGAGGGCTATGCTTCGTTGTTTGGTCACGTGGCACGAATGTCCCCTTCACCTCGACTTCCGAGGTGGGCGTTGAATGCAATTCCATCGAACCAGGTTGAGATGGTTGTACCAAGTCCATGATGAGTTAGGACTGATGAGTTAGAGTCAATGGCGAAGGATCGAGTTGCCTGGAGATCTCTCGTGTGTGGTTTACCCGCGCGACCCCTTTAGTGTAGCATGCGGGTTAGAAGATGTTGATGATGAAAAAAAAAATGAGCTCACCATTTACTGTGACACTGTGATTTTTGCACCACATTCGTCACAACAAACGGTTTGCTCCAGATGAACTTAAAAACATCGCAACTGTCCGGTGCTTCAAACAAAGTTCCATTCCTTGCCTCCTCTTCACTCTCACATAACTCTCATGTAGCTGAACCTTTGTAGCTAGCCATATTAAATTAAGGGTGGATTTAAGTGATAATGCAGACATTTTTTTCAATTTTTCAGTCCATGCCTGCATTCACCGCCACTATGCACTCAAATATACTCGTGCACAATATTTGAAGCAGTATAAAACCCCCCTAGTTAATTTGCACACCTGGGTTGGTCATTCCCGCAATAGTCAAAGACCCCCTTTTCCACATATGTATTTACACTGGGCCTCGCTAGGCCCACCCTCGGTTCAGTCATCCATCCTAGGGTTGAAGCAATGAAGTGGCCGTGGATTCGATTTAAGTGTAGCTCCAGAAAATGTGCATCAACGCGCTTAGAATGTGGAAGTCTATCCTGTTATTTAGCGTCCTTGAGGGTTCGTGAAAATCAAGAGCAGTACCTTACCGTTGCTTGAAAATAAGCCTTTCACTGTGGCCACCTCCATATTCTATATTTCTGGTCCATACACTAAACAAATCCGCACAGTTACAGGTTCTTTTAACGACGAAATAAACTCTTCAATCTTTTCTGTCTTCAAGTTCAGAAAGCTCTGCTTACCCATTTGAGGTAACGCGCACCGAACACGCTTGAAAATGCGATCCTTGCAAAGATGAAGCGATTCACAAACGCAAAACGAGCACTCCCCACCTCGCATTTCCGATTCCGCATTGCGCTCAGCAGGGAAAGCAAGCGAATAGTTTTCCACAATCTCTCCACATTCTGACAGGTGCGCACAAACAATGGAAAATCGGTTATCCCCACACGCACACATTGTGCAAATTTTGCTTTGCGTGACCACCTGCGCAAGTGCTAAACTGGTGAGTTCTGTCGATATGAAACTATCGAAATCGACAGCATCGCACCGAGCGCGCATGACCTTTTGGATCGCGTTCAACTGCTCAACAATGAGTTTCCTGTTCTTTATTGTCGATCGAAAACGAAACAACAACAAATGTGCCTTGTAAGGTCTGATTTATTTATTTATTTTTTTTGTCTGCTTCCACCCGATGTTCGACTCCAACACAACCTAGAAACGACCTTAAAATGCGTGAGCTTTCACTTCAAAAACAAAAACAAAGAGCGGAGCAAAAAAAGCCAGCGTACAGCTTCAATAACAGAAATTACAAAGCGACAGGTGCACGCTTATAGCGCCAACTCTGAAACTTCGCAACGGCGCACGTCACGCACCGCACCGCTCCGTGCCGCAGCCGAGGCTGGGAAACTGGCCAAACAATCGCAACCGTCGTCGTCGTCGTCGTTGTCGACCCACTGACGGAACGATCGATTAAATCGATTGCGATCGATGAATTGTTTTCGACTTCACTTCTTTTTCGTTCTCTCCCAGATGATCTGCATCCATGAGTAACGCCGGCTTCGCTTCCAACCGGAGGATGGGTGGAACGAGGAATGAAGCAAAAAACGATGGACGCGTGGAGGTGGCAGTGGCAGCGGCAGTGAAGACGAGAGCAAGAGATGTGTACACACCATCTCATCGGGGCAATAAGCGCAAGGTCGCTAAGCTAAGCGTGAACGTGTGTCCCGTCATCGACAGCATCGGCTGCTTTGGCCAACGAAAGGTGTGTCACCAGTCACCAGCGGTGTTGTGATGTTCGAAAACGCGTACCCGACCTGAACCTCCCACAGCGCGCCATGTTAACGACACATTAGTCGACTGGTGCTTGTTGTGTAATCGGCTACAATCGGCGGATGGCTGTGTGTGCGTGTGAGCCATCGAATTTAACGGTTCAGTTTGCTTAGGCGCTTGGACGCAATAAAACGCTTCTTCACGGCAAGTGTGAGAAGACACATGTTTAGCGCGCTAATTGATGGCGTATGTTCGCTAAGTTGCTCGGCAAACAGGGCTCCGAAGGAAGTGTGTGTAAGGCAATGGCACGTACGGCTTGGAGGCGCCTTGCTGGGGAGTCATAAATGCGCGGCGAATTCGGCACGATGATAACGATTTATTTGAACAACATTAAAAATAATCAAACGAGACGTGTTTTTGCCCATTGAATGACAAGATTTTGCGGGTTTTTTTTTTTCTTTTGATTCAAAAGTCGATGGCAGTGTCTTTTGACGAAAGGAGTTACACACATTGGTAAATTTTGAAGTGCTCATAATTGCTTCTGGGTACTTGGACAGCTGCACGGTAATTTGGTGCGTAGAGGGCAATCCCACATAGGTAAGAACAATTTAACGAAACTTAACGAAAGCTGAGAAAATTGGTTATTATGATCACAGTACACCATTTCTTTGTATTCGATTGGTTAAGTCGACTTAAGTCTCATCAAGTCCACTATGGTTGAACATTTAGTCTGGGCAATGATGACATTTGACATCTAAGTTGCGTCAAAATGAGAAAATTTTCTTAATCACCGTACACCACACGGCTGTGACACTTCGGACGTTGCGTTGTCTTAATGGCACGGGGACATTGGCTAATAAATATGTTGACTCCAATTTATCTCGTTCAGTCCGCACAGCAACAAATTAAAGTAAGCGATTTTAAAGTTGCCAGACGGTAGTAAAACGTCTAAAATAATTTGGATACTTGGGTGCTTGGTGGATCAGGACATATGCTGTCCGCCAATTATGGAATTTTTCTTAAAGTACCAACACGTAGGTGCACACAAATTCGAATTCTCTTTTCGCATGAACACAAATCACCGCCTCCGTTCGGGCAGTGTAAAAATTGGTCATCAAGCCGAGGTGAATTCGAAATTCATACATTCGAGTCAAGACAGCCTTTCTCCAATCACTTGGCCCAATTGAAAACCGATGTGGTTCATCGTTGCGGTGTGGTTCCAGATCGACGCATCTGGTGGGTGATTTTCGTGGGAAATAAAAAATCGACATCACACCTCCCGATCCATTGACTTTGCTAATTCCTTTCAAATGTCTTCTTGATGCGTCATTAGTCCCGTCGATTGGCGTGTGTTTGGCTATGCGACGCATAAATTCAATGTTTGCGAGAAGGTGAGTCTGAATGAGCTTCTAACTGCCAAGTGTTTTGAATATTTATGTTTATTCTAAACGACGTTACAGACGGGTGCGGTTGGAATGGGTGTTGCCTGTCTGTCAGGAAGCGAACGATTTGAATTTTTGTTGATTTTAGAAAGACACAAGGATAAGTTTTGCACACATGAACGTTTCGTTTAAGTGCTTCGACAATCATTCGAGAATTGAGAGAAAGGCGATGATGCGGAACTGATCTACGTCTATTGAAGCTATATTATGTAATATTGGTGGCGCTACAGTCCAGGGCCAGCGGCTAGCCTCTCACCAACGGCTCGTGTAGTGTGATTGCTCATAACAGTTACATTTCACACATGATTAGTTTGGCGTCTAGCAGCTTGGCTACGTGGGTGAGATCGACATCCCCAAGCGCTTCCAGTACACCATTGCATAATACAAATGCAACGAGCTTCTAAGTGGAAGCTGAAGTGAAGAAGGATCAAAGCTATTGATGATTTTTTACAACGATAAGTGGTACCGTTATTTCGCATAGAAGCATTGCCTTTTCTATGCATGCATAAAATGTCAGTTAACCAGTCATGTCACAAGCAGACCCTGAGGACAACATTTTGTAAAGATGGAACAATGATCCCAACCACTCATCGAAATGAGTGACCCTCAAGCATTGGCCTTCTCAAACCCCTGAGAATTTATGGACGAAACTATAAACATCTTTGGCTACACAGAAGTGCAATAAACAAATTCATCTGATTACCTAAATCGACAAATCACGCGATCATGGTGGCAAGATAATACAGTGAAACTTCTCTTTACGGACACCCCTCTATAAGGGACACCTCTCTTTAGCAACCATTCGTCATGGTCCCGGCATGAAGGTTATCTTGTATTTCAACCCCTTTAGAACGGATGCGTCTACATAACGAACAATCATGATGGTTCCGCTGCTGTCCGCTTTAGAGAAGCTTTCACTGTAACACCAAAAATGCGAAACGCTCCTCCAGGATATTTTTGTAGCAACAAAGCCAAAACGGTTTGCGTTGTGAATGACTTGTTAACTTGTTAAAACCACATACAGTCAGCGTCAAAAGTGAGTGTACCGCCTGAAGGTGCAAACGAGGCTCCAAGAAAAACCCTAAGTTTTCTAAGATAATTAGTAACGTACATAAAGCAAAAGAAAAAAAAAACTATATTTAGAACGAGTCACAAACTAAAAAATGAAGCACAATTCACATCACAAAAGGAAGTGCACATACGGAAATCTGCCCCAATTTGGGTTTTTGAGGTAGCATCTAACGTGCTCAATTTAGTGAGGATGTGTTTGGTCACTTAAACTATCTAAAGATTAACCTGCGCCAAAAGCGTTTGACAGCAAAGCTCAGAAGGACCATTTATCGTTACCAGTGACACACGAAGAAAGTGGTGTCCCTTATAGAGGGAGATAGGTTTCACGGTATTTGTACGCATTCCGTGGTCTTCTTCTGCCGGAGCTAAAGTACGGAATGGACCTGGGCCTCTAACAATAAGCCTCTCCAACAGGCTGATATTGCTCAAAGTATTCCGCTTGAGCCCAAAGAAACAGCGAGTGACGAGAGTTATTCGCGTTTAGTCTCGTTACTAATCTCGATGATTCCCTGGACAGTGGGTGGAAATGTGCCGTAAGACAAATTTGTGTGGTCTACAGCACTTTCACTGTAGAACGTGCAGTTAAATGATGGATATTTTTTACGACATTTGTCGTAACAGCAGCAGCACACTCAGATGGATCAATCCTCCTTAGTCGACCATAACCTGGACAAAAAGCAATCGGCCGTAAGTTTGGGTAAAGCAGAACTCCACAGGCTCTTGGATCAGGTGGAACATCTAAGCTCATCACGCCTGACACGAAGCACTAAAAACATGCTCTACATGCTGCCGGCGTTGCTATGTTCAAACGAGATCTGGACGATGAACAGGAAGAAAGAGAGACATCCTTTTCGTTACATCCTTTGTGAACTTTGAAAGAACCACCTCCACATGCTGCCGTGCGAAGGACGCAGCTCCATCGCTTCAACAACTGAAAATAACTAAAATCTCAGAGCTCACTCCTGAATCACATTTGAATCTCAAACGCATTCTCATGTCAAATGATTTCTTTTGATTTCACAAACTACGCAAGCCCTCGTATATCGGCCCCAACAGCGCACGAGATCTACTCGACTTGCGGCTGAAATGCATTTATTGTCACCAGCACTGGGTGGTAAATTCACATAATTGAACTTTATGGCGTTTAAATTACAACTGACCCAATATGAATGCATCGGGCTCCGGCAGCTTAACTACCCCATTACGCACGTATTCATGCGTCGAGGCATGATGGACCCCTGCTTCCCTGCGCCTCAGCCGCACAGCGATTGGGCACATTTTGAAAATGAATTTATTAAGTGCCCGGAGTCAGGACGGACGGCACAAAAGGGGCGCTGGAACTGAAGTGGCTGCAGCATAACTGATGCACGTCGCTTGACAGTGCCGCAAACGCAGCCCAGCAAGCGAACGTCATTGCCTCGACAGAAATATGTTAACCACGCCAATTCATAATAATTAGCGATTTTATTATTGCCTTTGCGGTTTTCTCATTTGTTTGCATTTTTTCCCTCCCTGCGGCAGCGCGCGCGGCTGTGTTCACAAAGTGTAACGACTTCGTTCAATGCTGAGAGTGTTGAATGACACAGTAGCTGTCAAAGTGAGCATAAGACCACTCAAATCGTACATATTTTCAAAAAAAAAAGAAAAGAGGAACAAATTCAAGAGAATCTTGATTGCTTCTGTTTCCCTCGTGCTACGCGTCGTCGTGGGGCATTCTGTGGCATATTTCTGTTCGATTGTCTACCACGATGACGTTGGCTTCAACGATACCCCAGGTTGGACTTTGCCTTCTTTTTTTCGGATGAACTCCGCGCGAGACCTTCACCGATTTGTGCACCAATGTCCGCTGGGCATTTGAGGCATTAGCGACGGTATTGACCTTACGTCCGCATAATGGATATTAAAGTTTTTCAAATATTTCTACTGATCGTTAATTTGTCTCTGCGCTGGCTTGGGGGTATGTTCGTGCGGTGGGCCGTTGTTAAATCGTAGATTTGTTTCAAATTTATTATTATTTATTTGCTGTTGTTGTTGTCGGTGGTGGTGGTGTTGTTTGAAACTTAAAACTTAACTTAGAAGTTGTTTAAGTGGCTTAGGGAGTGACGGGCCGTAATGTTTCCGCTGCGTACATATACGGCTTGTCAAATTACTTGAATGTCAAATGGAAGTCGTTGGAATGGGAGAATGAATCATAAATGTGTCATAAATGTCAAAAATGACTGACTCTAAACATATTTTTTTGGTTTTAGTTGTGGTCTGTGTGTGAGCGGAAACGGCATGGATTTGGGTTAAACGACCACATAGAGTGAAGGTTGTCGTATTCAAGTGCTTGGTGTAAAGGCTGAGAGGCTAAGAGTGTGTAGCTGTTGGCTGGCCGTGGCAATTACGCTCCATAAGATGGGACGTCTCCAATTGATTCTTCTGATGGTGGGAGAGAGAGACTGGGAAATACCAGATCGATGGTACATTAAGAACTTGTTGGAGAGTGACCAGTGAAGTGACTGATGTGCATGACGTTGCATCTCGAAAGGAATATATGCAGGTAAGGGCGAATTCTATCTTTTGACTGTAATCCGTACGACAGAATAGCCGCTTCGTGCACATGGACATCAATTCGCCAGCTTCCAGTCTCAGCCTCCTAGTAAGAGAAGACCGAATCTCCGATGTAAAGACCATGGACACCTATCGCGGACGCAAGATGAAAGGCAGACCCTTAAGTTAACCGATGGATGTCAGCTATCGCTCAGACTGAGGCCCTCAATGGGTCGCATGTCTGATGAGAAAGTAGGATAGGGTAGAAGCCTTAAGGGTTTAGACAGACAAAGCATAAGACTGGCACGACCAGCCCAGGATACGCAGACGGCATTCACATTCTACGACAAGTTTCTCCTCAAATGCTCATTTCAGTGTCTAGCATGTATACTAGACAGAAATGCTTAAACGAGTTGGACGAACAATGTTTTTATTCCTTACTCACTGGCTCTCTGTGCACTCTTGTGTTTTTCATTCGCATATTCGATTCTCTTGAGAGGGGCTGCTTACAAACAAAGTTAGAATTTTGCTGCACGAACCAAATTAAAAGAGAGTTGAACAGAATAACGAACATTCTTGTTCTACGAACTCTGTGTTATTCTGACACTGGCAGCTCTTAGTCTTCTCAATTTGGCGCTACAGTTCGGGCTGGACCGGGGCCTCAATCAACCAGCCTCTCCAACTAGAAAAATCGCACTCCAAGTAGTTTAAGGGCCTTGGCTTGAATAGTCACCATGCGGACGTCCTCAGTTGCGTTGTCGCACTCGCTTATAAATTTACAGAAAATGTAGGGCACATCTTTGTAAGGTATAAAATTGAACGACTTAACAACGGATCGAAACGATGTCAATTTTGAACGGAAACTTCAGCCCAAATAGTCACAAGTATTTGTTGAATATGCTTCGTGCTCGAAAGCACTCGTACTTTCTTAATCCAGAAGTCTTATTTATGTATCTCAGAAATACTTAATCCCTTCATTGTCAAATCTCGAACGTACTACATCGCATTCGACTCTCATGCAGTATTCCGATGTAGTCGACATTTTACTCGAATTGCACAGCCTTGTTTGCGGTAACAAATGAGCATCCGACTAGTAGAGGTCAATTGAGTAAAATCAAAAAATGCCTGTTTCAAAATATTTTAGGCCATCATAGGCGTTAAGATTGAGTGGTTTTCGAGTGCATTCTTTGGCGAAAAACATGCGATGCGACTCGTGATACGACTAGAAATACGAGTTGAACCTGTGAGATATGGGCGAAATGCACTGCTGCTGATATACTGCAATCCATTCCCTATCAGTCAACTGGGAATAAATCAGTAGAAGAGGATGGTTTGTGCCTAAACTCGTGTACCAACTGAACATCAATGGAAAGAAAAGGTGTCGGATTATTTGCTTGCAATATGTATCAAACTCACTTGGAGCTTGAGGGAAAATTGCCTGAAACATAATAGAGCGTTGCAACAGCCGACTGATAACCAGACGCTGGCTGGTCCCCTGCGCATCTTCTCAGACGGATCGGAGACGGACGAGGGAGTAGGTACTGGTGTCTATTTCCAAGACCTTAATATCTCCCTGAAGCTCCCTGATCACAGTAGCGTTTTCCAGGCAGCTTTCACAAGAACAATGTAATATCGAAGAGGGACCACCATCAGTTCGGACAGTCAGGCTGTAATTAAGTCCCTGGACAAACGTTTAACTCGAAAACATCCCTCAATTGTAGGCTGTCTCATAACGAGACGGCTGAGCATTTTAATATACACCTCACGTGGGTGCCGGGGCATTGCGACCCCGATGAACTCGCTAGGTGTGGTGCATTCTCCTCCCTAACATTAGGGGGAGTTTCAATTTCCATGCCAATCGCTATAGTCTACCATCTACTCAAAACCCACACACTCAACACTACCAATCGTAAATGGCTAGAAGGTATCACGTGACTTAAAACTAAGGAAATATGACCATCACTTAATCTGCTTCACTCAGGACACTGCACAATTGACATTCATGCCCGAAGGTGTGGTGTCTCCTATAATGACTTCTGTAGAAACTGCATGGACGAAGAGGAGGTTGCAACTATTGATCATCTACTCTCTTTTCATGTACCTGCACTTAGGGGCCTACTACTTCAATAACCTCAATGAGCTAATAAGCGTCAGCATTAGCCAGATAAACCGAGTCATAACCACCAATTGGTTTATTCTGTTAGGGGAAATCAATCCGTGTGGTATCACAACGCATGGTATCTGCAGTCAGCCACTACAACCTAACAGCTGACTTCGCGTTTCGGTGGTAGTGTCTGGAGGCAGTGCGCTCAAGTGATAACCCATTACTACTTTTCAAAAAGGGTTATTAAAAAAAGACAAAAGCAATTGTAGGCCGATTTCCTTGCTTTCGCCTATTTCAAGGGTATTTGAGAAGACAATTAAAAAGAGAATGTGTCATTATTTGAATAATATATTATATATTGTTCTTAATTTACACAAACTCTCTGTTCGATCAACCATTTGCTGGAAAGATTACTGCTTTTGCCGACGACCTTGGTATAGCCTACGGATTTTTTTTCCATGTCCATGGTCCATGGATTTATTGCCAGTCAAAAAACCAAAATTATGTATTTTAGCCCAAGTAGTCATGAGCCACCAAGCTTTGAAATTAATTTACATGCACTAGATTGCTGTCGCGACGGCATGATTGATTGTAAATGTACTCCGGAAAACGGTAGGGTCCTGTACGACCAAGGCGTCCCTTGCAATGTAAACTGTTTTCGAATCGAAATAGTAAAACATTGCATAAGTTAGATCACAAGTTAAACTAGGGAGAGCACATATCCTCCCTAAAAAACAGTTCACGCTGGTCAGTCCGTTGTCTTTAGCGTTTGGGTAAATTCAGCCCGAAACGAACTCGGAAAACATTTTACTATGCAATCTTTCACTCTAAGTTATAATACGGTATAAATCGTTGGGGGGGGGGGGGACTAGGTACAACCTCCAACCTCTTCATGTTTTGCCGAAGTGTGCTGTCCGTAGAATAAGTAATGTTCACTGCACATCGCACTCATTGAGGCCTTTAAACATCTTACCAGTTAGACACCTTTACTATTTCAAGGTTTTGAAAATATTCTTTAAAAGGAGTGGTTTTATGCAACGCCCAATCTCCGACAGGCACAACTTAAGAAGTACTTCCTGTTCGTCAGTCGATGAACCACCTTTCCGCACGGCTTAATTTAGGAATTTTTTTTTGTGTTGTATCTTGCAAATTGTTCAATAGACTCCCTTCTGTAGACATCATAAGTGCATTAAACGCGTTCTTAAGCAAAATATGGTTTTTGGTCATAATCTTAACGATATCGAAGTTCTGCTGTCGTATATGGCTCGGTATCTTTTTTCACGTATTCGTGCTTTTGAGATATTTATTCCTCTTCTTTTCTTTCAGTTGGAAATTGTAAAATCCACTCGTAGCCACAGCATCATAAAAGTGTAATGATTTGGTGCGGTACTATTTTTACTTCTTGACGACAAGCACGTTTACACGTTAAATAAAATCGTCCAAAAATCGGTTCAATTATCAATCGAGGAAATGGCGAAGTGTGAAAGTGTGTCGATTCCTACACTGATCCCCCTGTTACAGGAAGAGTTTGACAAATTGGTATTACGTTTGGCGAATCGAGAACCTTTGATTCGACTAAGAACGTTTGATCTGTTTTGTTCGCCAAGTTGACCCTCATTCGTGTTATTCCCCCTTCTTCTCTTAGACTAGATGAAAATTTCGCCTCGCATTTTTCTGTCCAAATCTGTATTCTTGAATTCAAGTGAATGACAAAAAACCAATCAAATGCTCAACCCAAAAAAAATTCACCTTGTTGGCAACATATGCTAAAGATGTGTGTCTTCAAGTGCGATCAACATCAATTCGACCTGTGAAACACAATCCCCTTACAAGACTACCTCAACGCGTTAAATCTGCTTAACGAGCAGAACTCTTCAAGGACGTCGAACAACGAGCTGCATGGATTCTACCAGAGCAGCGATAGCAATTACCGTCGAGGCAAAATCGACTACCACACCACCACCCCATCCGAGAACGACCACCATGGATACACGGACTTGAACAACCCGATGTAAGCACAAGCCATTGTATGACATACAAAATAAGCAATAAACCGACAATTATAACAAGCATTAAAATAAACAAAGTGCATCAGTTGGGCCCCTATTGTTAAGCCAGCACCCTAACCTTTACTTTGTAAGTCTAGTTGTAATCTCAATTGTGAAAATAATTCCGTTCAAATAAATTTTTAAACCACCTAATTTAAGTGAACATAAATTAGGTGGTTGCATTTGATAATTTGTATAATATTGGTGCGCATATGTGATGGATTACATTTCTTTGACCGCCCAAGGAGGACAGCACAAACGTTCGTATTTTTTAGTGCGTACTATTATTTTAGTGCATTCATGTAAAATTTCATATAAATGTGATTATTAATTCGCGTTTTATCTGTAGTTGAACAGAATCATAAAGGCAACTGAGACGATGATGGTGAAAATTGAGCATTGCGCTGTAATTAAATTTCTCACTAGGCAACGAAAAAGTCAAAAAACTATTCATGAAGAAATGGTGGCTGTTTACCAGGGTTCTGCACCTTCATTATCAACTGTGCAAAAGTGGTCAAGTGAGTTCAAGAGAGGCAGAGAGAGCATTGAAGACGACCCCCGCACCGGCGCCCCGGCTACTGTTTGTACGGGAGGAAGCATCAAAGAAGTCGAATAAAGGTGAAAATGATGGCAGAGATCACCAAGCTTTCAATTGGTACCATTCACACCATTCTTCATGACCATCTTAGCCTTTCAAAGGTCAGTGCAAGGTGGGTGCCACGAATGCTCACAGCGCCTCAGAAAAAAGTGAGAATCGCATGCTGTAGAGAGCTTTTGGAGAGTGTAATGGATCGAGTTGTTACTGGTGACGAAACATGGGTCCACCACTATGACCCTGAAAGCAAACAAGAGTACATGCAGTGGCATAAAAAAAGGAACAGACCCCCCGAAGAAGTTCAAAGTCACTCCGTCTGCCGGGAAGCTCATGGCTACAGTTCTTTGGGACTCAAAAGGAATCTTGCTCATTGAGTACAAAAAAAAAAGGTGAAACCATCAACGCCACATCTTACGCTTCCACTTTGCATAATTTGCGGGAGGAAATTAAAAAGAAAAGACGGGGTAAACTCGCAGCGGGTGTGTTGCTTCTTCATGACAACGCTCCTGTTCACACGGCGCGAGTTTCCAAGGCTGCTGCGCGAGATTGTGGTTTCGAAGAAATCCAACGCCCACCCTATAGTCCAGACCTTGCCTCTAGTGATTATTTCCTGTTTCCGGATTTGAAAAAATGTCTTCGTGGAAAAAGATTTTCGGATGATGAAGCACTCAAGTCGGCAATAAATGGGTATTTTGCAGAGAAAGAGGAAATTTATTTTTTGAGGGTTTAAAAAAGCTTATCTCAAGATGTAACAAATGTTAGGGGAGATTATATTGAAAAATAAAAACAATTCAAATTGAATTCGCATTTTCCTTTATATCGATACCGAGAATATATTGAACGCCCCTCGTACATTCATTAGTTTTGTATTTCGAATCCCTAATTCGGTATCTTAGGCATTTGTTGTTCAAGGATATTTTGAGTCAACGTGTCGCATCCACACGCATTAAAAACCAAAAGTATTCAAACTCAAGGAAAAAACTTATAGCGTCTAAACTGTAACATCCTTTTCTGTTCCGATATTCAATAAAAACATCCAGTCACTCCTGGTAACCTATCCGTTGAAAATAAGTGGTTTCGGGAGTTTTGCTTTCCATCCGCAGGCATGTCTGTTGGACATAATTTGTCTTCAACTGCATAACAACTCCTATCAGTGCTAAGGAAATCGAATTTTGTGATAGGCCTAAGTAAAAACCGCTTCCTACGCTGCTCTGATGACGACCACAAGCAAAATATGCACGAGCTGGGAATAGGAGGACAAATTGTTTCTACTTACGGATGATCAGGGTGTTCCAGGCCATTGAAGTTGTCTCGAATACTCTTGCGCAGAGGAAGCATTCTAACTTGTTTCTGCAGATTTCATTTTGATCACGAAACAAGTCGTGTCGCTTATCATTTTTGTAGATTTTATAATTTTATTGCCCAAGGAAATTATCAATTAATGAACACAATTCAAAATATAATTCAAATGCTCATGGTTTGACGTTTATTCATTCCTACTCCTTTATTATTTGCGGCCATGAGGCAGCACTGAATTTCGAAGTCGAATTGTCGAAGTTCACCAACCGTAGTCGGTCGAAAGCCACAATTCGCCGATGATGACAACTCACATCGAAGGTTGGCTTGGCCAAGGTTCAATTTCCGACTCAAGAAGCATTGAAACACATATTTCATGGCTCTCTCTCGATTAACTGATATAGTTCATACAATGTCTCCGTCAATCTTCGCCGATCGGCACGAAGGAACTCCCTAAGGAGGTGCTAGAAACGCTAGATCTAGATCCTCAAACTGTACTCAAATAATTGTTAGTTAAAAGGTTCAAGAGCAGTAATTTTTGTGGAACCCAATAAAGCTCCACGAGGCGTCGGGATGTCATGTGAATAATCCACCCTCCAGTCAAGGATTAGGCAGGACAGGCAGGTGCATAGGAAGGCCTACTGCCAAAGCCATTCGAGGCATAATATTCCACAAAATAGTCGAAAAGCCTAATCTTTGGACGGTGTGTTTTTCTGACAGTCCTTTTAGAAAGAAATCGAAACAGATGCCCTGCCCAGTCCTTTGGAATGCTTCATATTTCCTCGTGCAGACCTGCATAAACCCTAGAGAGGTGACAACTTTGGCAGTTCAAACACAACATTCATCATTATGTTCTGAAGAACCCCAGTCAAATGTAGTTTCTGCTGATGCGTCAAACGGTGCGAATAACTGTTCTGTCACGCCTGTAGTATTTCCTAAACCAGCACACACGCCCTACTCATTGCCAAGCTATTTGCTGTAACGAGGCCTCTTCAATTGAGAGCCCAAAGAACAGAAACACCGCTCGTGTGTCCCATCAAGGCCGCTCGAGGGTAATCCCAGAAATCAAGGGAAAACGAACCCAAAAAAAAAAGCTATGTACACGAAAACATGAGAAAACAAACCGTAACCGAAAGCATAACCACAGCACAGCCTGACGTCCACTTAGTCCGAATTGGCATTTGAATCAACACACATTAGTCCACACGTCTTCCCCAGTCAATGCCATCTCGCGGATAAGTCACACTGCGGGCATTGTCGACACTCGACACACCACGACTACTTGCATGTGGGTCCCAGCGTCTTCGCACTGCGATTACACAATTCGGTTTCTGGCGGTTGGCTGCCATTTGAACCCGCCATCGACGCCAATTCAATGTTAATGTCACTTTGTCAAAAAAAGCGGACAAAACATATAAAACAGATAATTCGCGCCAACAACAAAAGAAGATCGGGGGAAACAACAAAAAGTGCTGGAAGCACGGCAGGCACTGTGATTCGACCTGCACCGCATGCGGTTTGTGCGTGGCGGTGTCAAAGACTGTCATTGAGTCAGCAGCGGCCTGTAGGTGCGTGTGTTGCGTCTAAAAATAGACATTACTCGTCTTCGGCATGTTTGCGGGTCAGATTGTTTGAACGCCTCGACGGATGGCCTTCCCGATGCGCGAATCGAGGAAGTATCATGCCCGTCCGTGGGCGCATGTGACTCGTCGTCGCTTTGGTGACCAACTTGGGACCATCGCCAGTATGGCACGCCAAAGTGGTTTGCGTCTGCTCAGCGCGGGGTCATAGATAAACACTTGGACACCACTTGTGCGTGTCTCATTGAGGGAGAGGCCATCGTTCGGCGGGAGAAATCAGAGATCAATCAGATGCTGCATCCGGTCAATGGACGATGAGATGTCATAACAACTGGACACAATCGCAAACAGTCAACGACGGATATGGCTGAGACCGTCTAAGGCATCTTGTGACAACGACCAAGACTTTATGAGGGGCGTTTCGCCAACCGGAACTGTCTCCGCGATTATGACAAATACCGCGCGGTGTCCCAATGGCCAATGTTGTGCAATGATTCACGTTCGACGAGCTCCCATGGCGAATAGCCTCAAGTAGGAGCATTAATCTACTTTGGAAGCCATAAACTCATAAAAAACGACGAAAATTAACTCCTACCCAAAGTCGGTCGCAGGTGGAACCTTCAGTGTGCGTGTGGACGGCGATCGTAAAACGGATTTGGATCGGATTTGATTGCACTGCGATGGGCAACGCGTATCTTGATTCAAGCCGCACCGCACGCAGTAAAGGAATCAAATTGTCATCAACGAAGATCGACTCGCAACCGATTGGAGCCGGTATCGATTGATTGCTTGAATAATTGGTCCCATTTTGGATCAAGGCCGTGGTAGAATATGTTTCTTGGCAAATATGCATTTTTGCACGAGGTCTTGTTGAATTCGCCAGCAGTTGAGAAGAAGGCAAACTGGTCTGCTGGTCAACTATAGATAGATGGTTATCGAATGATTTTAACTATCGAATAGTTTTATTCGTTCAAATGACGGTCACCCAAAATGGCTAACCGGAAGTCATCAGTGAAGGCAGTAACCTTGCACGTACTTATGTGCACAGTGTTAACAAAGGCCCTGCAAATACCTCCATCTCTCAAGAACTTTTCAAAACCCAGTCATCCAATAAGTGGTAGGGATTCTTCGTCTGGTGATCCGTCGTCTGTGGAGTTCACACTTGCCACGAAGTAGGCAACGTCCTCAACTACCTTCGAATTGTAGTTGGTGACGTTTGACTAGATCAAGGCTGTTGAGTGGCTTGGACAAGAAATTTAAAAATGTCCAAATTTACAAATTTCCCAAGCCCATGCGTCTCCATAGCAGACGAGCTGTAGTCATGAGTTTTGATCTACTTGCGATGGACCTGGTCTTGTGTTCGTTGGCACTCCACCTTCCAATGTTTTACAAAGCTCGGGTTCACCTAAAGCCGAAAGTGACAGCACTTGGTCTAAGAGAGCTTGATTGGCTCTTAATCAAGCAGTCACCCTACCTACCTACCCACCCTCGCGTCGTTATCTAATTGAAACAATTCAAAGGCATTTCAAACTCAACATAAGGAAACATAACTTTCTCAAGAATGTCAACGCATAAATGTTGATCCATTGTACCTTTCATCCAAAATATCGGGACTACGCCGTAGTACGAGTACTGGACCCTCCATGGTTTAAGCAGAGCCCCGTCCCGAAGGACGAGAAGCATGTCCGTACCATAATACTGGAACCTCCATGGTTTAAGTAGAGCCCGGTCCCGAAGGACGAGAAGCATGTCCGTACCATAATACTGGACCGTCCATGGTTTAAGTAGAGCCTTGTTCCGAAGGACCGAGCTAACATTGTACAACCCCTTGCTCATTCCCTAGACGACTGGATGGCGCAGTTGGTTAGGTGCCTGCCCTTGGTTAGTGGGGTCCCCGGTTCGAATTCCAGTAAAAGCAAAGTTACTTTACCTGGTTTTCAAATCTGGTTCAGTCGGCATTTGCAGTGGTGATCGAGTAGGATCGATCGGTGGGTATCACAATGGACCAATATGGTCTAAGTGTGCTTCACTAGCAGCCCCCTTCCCTACCCTTCACTTGATCATCCCTGTCCTGCTCTATGTCGCGGAAGACTGGACAATCTCAAAAGCAGATGATGCAGACCTTGGTATTTTCGAGAGAAAAGTTCTGCGTTCAATATGTTGCCCTGTTTGCGTTGAGGGTCTTTGGAGAAGAAGATTCAACCAGGAACTGTAGCGACATGAGCCTAGTCAACGTTCAAGGCCTAAGATGGCTAGGCGCATGGATAATACCGCTCCAGCTCGAAGAGTATTAGGACTCCGAACCAGTGGGACAAATCAATCGAGCACGCCCACGAAACCGATAGCGCACACAAGTGGAGAAGGAGCTCCCCCGAAATTCGAGGCAGCTGGCTAACGATCGTGCCACCTGGAGAGGCAAGTAAGCTGAGGTCCAGGTCCATCGAGGACAGTAGCGCCACGCCCCCGAAATTCGAGGCAGCTGGCTAACGATCGTGCCAGCTGGAGAGGCATGTTGGTTGCGGCTCAGGTCCACTGTAGCGCCACCAGAAGAAAACGAAGAAATGTCACGGACACGGATATGTCGCTCATTATTTGCATTTTTAAATAACATATTTTCCACATTAAATGATAAACAAAATGAGGCGTTACTCTTTGAATTTGGTGACGATGAGGGTGAAGCATTAAATTAAAAAATGCTGTGAAAATTCAGAGAATTCAATATGATTTCTGTTTTCTTTTTCATAAATTAATAAAAAAAAACGTTTTTTTTTATTTTTAACAATTTTTTAAAGTTTTTTTTTTAGTTTTTTTTTACAGATTTTGTTTCGATTATTTTTGTATTTCTTCCCAATATTTGTGGTTTGTTTACGCAGTTTTTGACGCCGATATTTTTACATGTAAAAACCCATTTAAAAAATGAGACATTACCCGCGATCATTATATTTATTTCAAGCCTAACACAGTCGCTGCCGTAAGAAACCACCTTGATTTAAGAATCCATCTCCAGCATCTCATCTGAGCTCAGTTATGGAGATGAATTCCTGATTTGATCCAATGTTCTAAGCCCTTCCTAAAAATGGTTTATCTCCTGCCCGCCTGTATGAATTTGAGTATGCCTTCAGCTTGACCTCCACGGGGCTATACAAGCGACACTTTAGTTTTAAAAAACAACAAAAGAAGGAGCGCTGGCCGATAAGCCCAAGATCGTTGCCTAAAAGGACAGCAATTTCTTCTTCATAGAATACATCGTTATTATCGTCTCTATGTCTCCCTTTGCCCATTTTAATTAGGCGCTACTTTGAGGTTAAGAATTCTTCTCGGAAGTTAAGTGGTGCACAATTTGATTGATTTCGCGAAAGCCAATCCATGGTTTTGAAATGTTTATTGCTGCGGTCTGAGCAAGCTCCACACCGCAACAGCACACTCAATTCAAGGAATGGGTGAAATGGTCCTTAGTTGTGCCCATAGTCTCGCTCTTAATTTAATTTTACGTGGTCTCCCAGTACTCTTCGTGGTCTCCCAGTACTATTCGATGTCGCCCAGTACTCTTCGTGGTCTCTCAGTACTCGTCGAGTTCGCCCAGTACTCTTCGTGGTCGCTCAAGCGATTTCTTGGTTGTCGCGTCTTGGCCAAACATCATCAAAATTCTGTTCGCCAACCTTAGAGCGGCAAACGATGCAACCCACTACCTCTAGCTCTGACTTCAAGCACAGCTATGTCGACTGACACAAACCATTGGCAAACAACATCCAAAGTGACTGCAATTTCCACAGAGAACTGCTAAAAAGTGCACCAGTGGCAGGCCAGGTTGCTCTTGCAAACCAACCCCGTCTTCAGTTTCTGGCTATCGAGACTGCCCCCTGGTCGTATGCAATGTCAGCACTCTCTCTGAGTTACTACTGCTGTTTCCATTTACTCTCCTCACACAGATGGATTGAGCGGCAACTTCCCCCCAAAATCCAGCCAAGAATACAGGCGGCTTGTTTCCGTCGTACACACGAATCGATGGGACACTGCATCAAGACACTATTTGTGCGGCCACCTGAACTGAAATGAGTTCGCTACAGAAACCAGCACCATTGACCTTGCTCGCCATGGGTGGCACTTACGAGCCACAAGGACACGTCCCAGTTACAACAGCATCCAATGTTGAATCTAATTTTATCCATATTTTCCCGCAATCCACTCCAATTCGGCTTTCATTGTCTTGGTGGAATTCGTTGCACGATCGGCCGCTACCACTACCAACAGCAACACGCACAAGGGGTGCCCCCTCCCTCCCCGCTCACACTCTCCCACCCTGAATTTGGCTGATGATGCCAATTAAACTGGGCAATATATTACTCATCTAACCTTAACGTTTCATAAATCCCACCGATCCGATATAGACATTGTCAACTTAAACTTGAATCAAGACACGCAGCCAACGAACGTGGTCTTGATCGCTGCCAGTGGCTCTGGCCGATCGTTACCAGCACCAGCTACAGCACGAGCACCAGCACCGCCGCCATCGGTGCCTCGCACTCGAAATCAATTTTCGATTTCCACGGCTGCTTTGTGTGTTTTCATTTCATTCCACAAAACAACAGGCAGGCGCACCAACCAGCCGCCCGACTCGGCTACCTTGCCTTACCCAGTCAACTTGTAGCCAGAGCCGCCTGACCGATTTGGACAAAATCTAAAATTATATATACAGTTTCATTCATTACCGAGTTGTTGCTGGATCACATCGCATCGCAAGCGCAATCGCAACTACCAGCTACGCCACCTTGGATGTTGTATGTCTCACTCTCGGATGAACTGAGGCCCCGATCGTCCGCGCGTCGATCAGCGGCGCAGCGGTGGTGGTGCCCAAGACACAACAAACTGAAAATAACTTGAAAAGAGGTTTTCGCCTATTTAAGCCCGGCATGAGGTCAACCGATAGTGCGATGAGTAAGTGAGAACTTGATGTTTCATAATAAAGGCGGCTAGATTCATGTTTTATGGACTGTGTCGGCTGCTGTGGCTCCATCTGGTGCGCGCGTGTGTGTTGCGCTTCGAGACGTAATGGCTTGTCAAGTGCAAAGCCTTTGTCTACTCTCCGTGCCCCGTGTCTCCTGGATGTGGTGTGTCGCTTCTCGTTGCGAACCAGTTACATCGTACTCGCTCTCGTTTGTGGACTAATCGCCACGAAGCGACGGACACGAGGTATGTTCCTGCACAGATCAGAATTAGAAACTTCAAGAGCAACTGCTGGTGCGATCGTATTACAGTGACACATGAGTTCGTACGTTCGTATGTACGCGTACGTGAATTTATGAGCCGTGCTCCGGTGACAGACAAGAGAGCCAGTGTTCCATTGTTGAACTGCCATGCGTCAGATGAGAAACCTTTGTTTCGCCTGTGATTCGGGGAATCTCTTTCTGGAGCGCTCGATCTTCACGTATGATCTGCACAAGGCACGCTGAGGCATGGGAACTTTACTGGACCGCTTTGGTATTCACATCCGCGGATTTCAAAAGATTCCAACGCCTTGTCGCATGCTGTACCCTGTTGCGCGTGCATCGGCGGAAATTGATCGCTTTGGGACGTGGACATTGACGTAAAATCACACATACTCGAGCGCACCACGGGAGGCAGTTTGGGGTGGAATGTTTTTAGCAGGAGCATAGCTCACCCTAGTTGTCCTGGATGTCCTGGATCCGACTCTTCAGGTGGCACCATTCTTAGTGTGAGCTGCTAAAGATCTAAAGCCACTCTCCCGAGAAGACAGACGAGCCAGAACAGTGGGCTTCAAAAGGCTGAGGAGACGATTCCAAGGCTGAAGTGAAATTGAGTTGAGTGCAAACACAAAAAATAGTCCCCTAATCGGCATTTGCTCGGAGCTGCCGACAAAACCTCTCGTTTCATCGTCGATAATGTTCGTTGAAAGATCTCATTCAGTAACATGCCAGACACTCGTTAGTACCAAAGAATCACCCTTCTTCAGCACTGTCGATGAGACCTCTATCACAGTGTAACTTCACTAAAGCGGACAGCATCCGGACCTTCATGATTGTCCGCTATGTTGAAGTGTCCGTTCGTAGAGGTGTCCCTTCAGTAACTGCCTCTCTGCATGCCAGACAATCGTTAGTACCAAAGAACGACCCTTCTTCAGCACAATCGATTAGACCTCAATTACTTCTCTAAAGCGGGCAGCATTCGGACCTTCATGATTGTGTGTCCGTTCAGTAACTACCTCTCTGCATGCCACACACTCGTTAGTACCAAAGAACGACCCTTCTTCAGCACAATCGATGAGACCTCTATTAAAGTGTAACTTCTCTAAAGCGGGCAGAAGGTGTCCGTTCTGAAGAGATTGAAATACACGATTATCTTCATGACGGGAGAGGTTTTACTGTATTCACGTACTTGGGAGTTCTCTCTTGGAAAGACCACGTCTACTGTAGTAGTGGTGAGACAAGCTAATTTTGTAAAATTTTGTACAAAGTGGATCGATAGCAGCGGTTTAGCTGGCTAATGCTGACGCTGCTTAGCTCGTCTTAGCTAGCTAGCTTGCAGCCTATTTCAGGTTTATTCATGCAATATGCTTCGCAATACAATCCGAAAATACTTCCATCATGAAAATGACTGAAAGCATTGTGGGAAGGACCGAGACTGCTCTGCCACTGCCCAGCTCTCTAGAATGGGCGCCTAGCTTCGATGGGCCAAAGATTCTTCAATAAGACTGTGGACCTAGGGAATGCAGACATATAGGATCTTCTGAGATTCGTAATGAGCCCGGGATGGTTTCAGCCATCACGTGACACGGGATAAGTTAATAGAAATGGAGGGATTCGCAATGGGCCCTAAGGCCTCCGAGTGGAAGTGAGTTAAACCATCACACTGCCCTTCCAAATCCTAATCTACCCTTGTGGGAATCACTGATTGTGTGAATATAAATGTATTTGAATAACGTGGCCTGGGAACGCGGTGAGGAGACACCTAGTGATTGGCGAACTGGGTTGATTGTCCCTCTCTTCAAGAAGGGGCACAAAAGAGATCGCTGCAATCACAGGGGTATATCTCTATTGAGTCTCCCCGAGAATGTCTACTCTAAGGAGTTGAAAGCGCGTTCTAGAGCTATGGTCGACCACAGGGTGGGGTATGACTTGTGCGGCTTTCGTCCCGACAGAAGTTCAACCGAGAGAGAAGGCTTAGGAGTATGCCCAACCCATTTATAGTCGTTTTGAAGATTCGGAAAAGGCATACGACCTAGTCCCTCTAGGTAAACTCTGGGGTGTTCTGCAGGAGTATGAGATTGTAGGTCCTCTACTGAAGGCTATTCAGTCTCTATGTACACACTATAGCAGCTGTGTTCGGGTTAACGATGCTAAAGCAACACCTTTCACCGTGGTCGCAGGACTTCGCCAAGGGTGCGTCTTGTCACCTCTCCTTTAAACAGACTGGACGTTGCAGCGCAGCCGAGGCGAGGAATGTTTCACATTAGAGAGTTCAGCTTCCTTTTGCAGATGACTTAGTTATCCTCACATCTTCCCAGACGGAACTCCAGCGCGCACTCGATAGGCTAGTGGCCGTACGTGCTGATGGGGGTATGAATGTTAACGTAGACCAATAAGATGTTACGTTCCTTTCCAGAACGTCAGAGGTTGTAAAATCGAACAAGCCTACAGCGTGAACTTGATGTTATTTTGGTCATGTTGGTGTTCATTTTGTCAGTTTGTTTCTTTCTTGTTCTTTTTGTCACAGGGAGCTGTTTTGACGGCCATTTAAAATGTGATAGCTAATGATATTTGAAATCACTTCAACTCGGGGCGTAATTGGGAACGCCCTTTTGAGGTTTCTGTCTCGCGTACACGTACTGTCTCTGACACCACGTACTATGATCCTTCAAACTGGAGAATATCTCTAGCTTAGTTGCTCTGCTTAGTAGTTGAGCTTGCTTTGGTGTCTAATGTTGAAAATCCTCTTTAATCGAAGATGCAGCTGGTACCTTCTGAAGCTGGACATTCGAACTCTGAACAGAGCTGCTTCCTGGTCGTGATCAGAGTTGTCGTGTGCTAAACTAACATATCACACAAACCTAATGACAGCCTTAACAACGTACTTCACTTTAAATAACTCAATCCGGGGTAACAAAGCTGAGGTTTCAATTCAAATTAAAAGTCCCCCGCCGTTAGGGTGAAGTAGGCTACACACTATGAATGACATTCCTGAGCTGTGATGCAAATGCCCATCACACGATATAGGGTAACACGGACATCAATGAACGAGGTTGGTACCTACTTCAATATCTTATGAGTAGTAAGTTGGATATGTGTAGACAAGGCAATGAACCCTCGCACCCACACTCGCACCAGACTGTAACGAATAGAATCAGCAACGGGAGGGTATCAACCGACCACTCCTTTTCTGTCTGTTACAGTCTTTAGAAATCACAAAAAGACCAATTGGGACAGATACAGAGAAATTGTTGCGGCAGCTTTGCCGAATGCCAGAATCTCCATCTCGACTAACGACAATGATCTTGACCACTCGGTGGAAAACCTCACCAAAACTCGCAATAACGCAATGGTGTCCTGTCCTGTCAGCAGACAGAGAGGTAAGGAAAATCAGCCGCTTGCGGAAAGAGTGCCGAAAGCTCTTTAACAGGGCGAAAAGATCTCATGATGCTACGGACTGGGCCTTCCACAAGGAGTCTCTCAGCGCCTTCAAAAATGAACTTACGAAGGCCCAGCGAGCTTCTTGGAGATTCTTCTGTGGAAAAATTGAAGACGCCTCTGAAGCAACCAGGCTTAGGAAAGTTCTAGCATCGCCGAAATCACCTTCAAAAACCTGACGGGACCTGGACCTCGTCTAGTGTGGAGGCCCTAAGTCTCCTTTTTGATACGCACTTCCCAGGCAACTACTCTATCAGAGCAGATAATCAAGGCGTGTCTCCTTCTAATCGCCCCTGTAAATCTATTAACACCAGGCACACAACTGTCATGTGGGTACTGGTGATCTTTAAACCATTTAAGTCAGCGGGACCTGACGGCATCATTCCCGCGGAACTCCAAAAAAATAGCGAACCTCATCATGGCATGGCTTCTTAACATCTTCAGAGGTTGCATGACACTAGGCCATGTTCCCAGCTCTTGGGAATGCCCTCATATAATGCCTAAGGACCTTAGACCTATCAGTCTGTCTTCTTTTCCTGGAGAAACTAATAAATCAATATATCAGGCAAACTCTCCCTTCGTGCAGACTCTCACCTGCGCCGAATGCCTGCAATAAGGCCAAGTCTGTAGAGACAGCCCTGCACTCCTTAATTGGAACAATTGGAGAGAGAGAATACCACTGTGGCACTTCTTGACATAGAAGGTGCGGCCTCAGTGGTAACCCCCAGAAAACGGATCTTGTTCTATTCACCAGACGGTACAAAATCCCTCGATTTGACCCCCTCATGCTGTGCGGCAACACAACCGCCCGTGCGACATTGTTGGGTCTCATCATCGACAATAAGCTAAGCTGGAAACTTAATATCCAGGAGAGGGTCAAGCAGGCTTCTTCTGCCCTGTTCAACTGTAAAAAAGCCATAAGCTGCAGTTGGATCTTCATCTCAATTGTCAGACCGACACTGCTGAATGGGGTCTGAGTGTAGTGGACAGCGCTAAACACAGCTGTCAACTGCACGCTACTCAATCGGGTGCAACGACTGGCCTGCATGTGCCACTCCGGCGGATGCACTCAATATACTCCTCCATCTTCCACCACTGGAAAGTTTCAGTAAAAAGGTGGCAGCCACCACAGACTCAAAACGCTCCGACTGTGGTCCGAACTCTCCTTTGGCCACTCAACCATTCTAAACGAATTCAACTTCCTCCCCAACGTCACCGACCGCCCACTACCCCAAGTTATCTTCTAGAAGAAATTCTCCGCCAGCTGGATTGGATTGGATATCTGATAATCAGACGCTGGCTGATCCCCAGCGCTTCACTGATGGGTCGAAGACAGACGAGGGTGTAGGCGCTGGAGTCTATTCCTAAGACCTTACCCTGAAGCTGCCTGATCACAGAAACGATTGCGATAAAGGGATTCTATACACTGTCAGTTTCCATCATTCTAGGAAGAATGCAATTTCTTGCTAGCTTGCGAAACGCGACTTCCATATCTTCAAAGTCAGTCACATAGGTTCCTCGAACTAAAATTAGTCAGAGCACAGCTCGGAAATGCTGAAGTTCGAATTTGATACATATTTGCGTCAAAGAATGCGAGCAGTGAGTGGACTTCAGAGAATATGATAAAATTCCTCTTTCTGCGCGGCCCTCTAAACTCCCCCGCAATCAGTCGCATAACGCTTGAATAATGTATGCCTCGGGTGGAAATAGAAAGTTGCTCATTCTTCAGATGTAATGGTAGATTGCAGGCGGCGTAGTTTCCTGTCCTGGAAGTGTGACTCTACAATGGAATGACTGGTCACAGCACAACCCACCATCACGGAGTGACGTGCTTCGTGACGAAAATAAATCCATCATCTGCTGTGAATTTGGGTGCCTTTGATAACGAGAGGCGGTCAGGGTCACCTTCGGTTGAATATTTGTAAGCCCCCATTACTTGGGTAACCCCTAAGCACACGCTTGGCATGAACCAGACAACCCTGCAAAGCAGAAATGTCCCCGTCGAGCCGCGACAGACACACCGAGTCGAAATCAAATCGCAAGAGCCCGCATAATTCGCCACTATCCCGTGCTGACACAATTCAGCACAATAATTGAGGAAACAGATTTTTTCCAGGAAAACTGCTTGGCCAATAAATTTCCCTCGAAATCAATTGAGTTCAAACACAAAGTGCTTGCCCGTCAATCACACAGCAAAACAAGGAAAACGAATGCCTACGCAGCAAGAACGAAGACGTCTCAGACGAACCAAAGAATGACCAGCAACGGCCAGAGGAGCACATAAATAATCGCATGTGCATTGTTGACAGCTAACGATGCAGCGCATAAGAGCGCACAAAATATCAACGCATGCAAATTGACAGAATCACCAGCGTCACCATCTCCGTCATCGTCGCTTGGTTGCCATGGCAATGGACGGCGAATTGGGAAACAAAAAAGGACGCTCACGCAGGCGTATCATCAGATCGCCTGTTCGCATCGCAATTTACCGCACATGTGTCATCGTCCAACGGTCTGAACTGTCAAACTAGTCTTTAATTAGAGTTCTGCCATTCCCCCCCCCCCCCCCCCGGGTGGAAATCAATCTGGACTGTGTAACAGTTTTCGCGTTCCCTTGTCTGCACAGACATCACCCCACACACACGCGGCGGACGGTGTGTCGCGTCGCCTTTCGTGACATCAATCAAGTGTTGGGCAGTGTGCTGGGTAGTTAAGTCCGGGTAGCACGGCCCAAAGTTCCGTAGACGGATATCCGTGATCGTGATAGCAATCCCAATGACAGTTTCTCTCGAAGAACTCACCACCAAAACCAATCCATTCTAAATACAATCGCCGATATCCATCTCGAGAATGGACGATCGATCGAACGGGGAACGTCGACGGTTGAGAGCGACTGGGACGATGACGACTACAACGCCGACGACAACGACGACAGCAGCAATGAGGACTGATTGAATTATTGCACGCATGCGCATTCACCACGATTAAGGGTTTGGTGACACTTTGCCGGCACTCGGGCTAGACAAGCCATGAATTTAGATTATTTGTCCCTCCCCTGCTCAATTGAATGACACTTCGTTTTCCATTTTCCTTTTGTTTTCTCGTATTATTGTTTTCCATCGGCCGCCATCGGGTTTGTTGATGTCACCCGGTGTTGGTGGAGCTGGAGACACAGAAGAGATTTAATTAAGTTTTCATAATTTCCACAATTGGCGCTTCCGGCGTCGTTGCTTTGGGTTTCGTTAGGCTTAGTCACTTGCGGGTGTCAGTTTGACATAGTTGACTGGAACGGAGGAATGAATCCCATATACGGCTCTAGCTGGGGAGTTATTGAACTCTCCAGACGCACACACAGCACTGAGCAGAGTCCAACCGAGGCTCGGGGTGCGCAAGGTTGATTTACTTCCCACTAGGAATGCAGACCGAGATGGTGGACGGCTATTTTCGCTCGAATGACTAACAAGCATGTGCTATGCCACATTGTTGTACATATCTGATCCGAGGGGATAATCCCCGAGGCGCAGGGTGTGCCCGCAGAGGAAACTCTCACCATATCGGAGAGCAAACACTTTGACACGCTGTGGGACGTGTTCTCACCCGGAGTGTGCAAACGAAACGACGGCGACGCGACGACGGCGACGGACGCGTTCAAGAACGTCAGCACGTGTGTGCGGAGCATAGATTGCGATCGCTTCGCAGTTGATTCCCGACGCGACGGGGTTATGATTCCAGTGAATCTGATCAAGGGTTATCTCGCGAGCCACGCGTCGTACCTGCATTCGAATTTCCAGGGAATGGCTTATCACAGTGAAGCGTTGTTGTGGTCAGTGGCAGAGTTCAGACGAACGTCACCAACTGATTAAGCGTTGCGTTATCGTCACCGTTCCCGACCTTCCTCAGAGTGTCGTTTCCTGTTTCTGTGCGCACAATGCGACGAATTCAATGACAAATGGAATTCGAGTCAACTGGCAACTGACGCATGTGCAACTTTGATTTTGAGACGATGACACATTTGGCCTGATTCTGATTGACGTGCCCCATCTGTTGCAGCCCTGATCAGAGTTAGCCCCAATTGCGAGTCACCGGGCAGCGTTACCTAAGCCGATTGGAGTCAATTCAATTCCCATCCCAGGCGATGCCGTGCCAGCCTTTGTACCCGGCGAAACCTTGAAGGCAGCTTCAAATTGAATTCCAAGCTAATTGCCAATGAAATTCAATTTCGTGTGTCAATGCCACAATTCCACCGTCAAGACGTCAAGCCATTATCTCTCGACATCCTCGCGATTTGTCACGGGCCCAGCAATCCAATGATTAAAAGGTGTCGTCTCAAGAACACGGAACACAGCTGAAAGGTCTACAAGGCCGGGGAATCCAGTCGCCGATCGTGGGGGAGGGTATTTATCTCCGCACACCGCTTCGCACGGGTAACAGATAGTCGAAACCAATTCCGCCGTACAAAGGTACGGCACGAACACATCCAGGTACGCGGGCTGGAGCGTATCACGCCGAGATTAGGCGCCAACAACGAGCAGTTAATTCGTCTCGCCGTGATCTCCATTTGATATCGTAATTGAGCCGCAATTAAAAAACCCCAAAAACAAAAAAAAAAAAAACAGCAATCGGTAAACAACAGAGAGAGAGAGCGACACAAGCGAAATCAGTCGACACATTCCTCAGACAGCTTCGGCGGCGCTGGTGGTGAAGTGTACGTCAAGATAGACAAATGAACAGCTGGCCTTGAGCGGAACAAGTTGCAACGTTGCACCACGGCTGGCGGTGGTGGACTCGATGGTGGACTCCACTGGAATGGCATGCCGACGCAAAGTGCCATGGGTGGTGTACAGAATGATACATGTTATCATGTCGAGCATAAATTTAAGAAATATGGCATATGTCACCGGCGGCCTGTTGGGACATTCTTTTGGGGGACACTTGCGCTGGAGCACTTGCAGCCAGTCAATCATCTTGGGTGCAAGGGATTTGAGGTACGAGCTGGGCTGCTATGAATCCTGCAGACAAGGTTGCCAAGGCGAACACATGTAAGACATTCCGTTCGCAGGTGAAAGGAGAAGTAATGGATTGTTGTGGTCGCAATGGGAATGCTAAAGTGGAACCTAAGCGGGCAAATGTAGGTGGTGAGGGCGTATGCAGGTATGTGGGGAGCTAGAAGTGGGGAGATAAGAAAGCCGATTGACCACGAATTGATTGCTCCAAACTTTTGAGATGAGATCAGCCTTTGATTATTTGTGCCTTCGACTGAACATGGAGAGCTGAGTGGACACTCCCGTCGCAGAAAGTTAAATGGGTGCCGTGAGGAACTTAAGGTCGTCCCTCACTTAGATCAACAATTTATCAAACTAAAAATGATTACCTTCGTGCCACCGGTGGGTCATGTCGCCTCATGGGATATTTTTCCCAGGCCACCGGTGGGTCATGAGAAGCCAACGTGTTAAGGTTTACTAGCATGAGACCCTCCTTATTCCGTAAACCACCCAGATCCCCAAATGATACAGTTTCACTCAATTCATTCTTTTCTTTGGGCCGCAGAGAAGATGTCCGACATATCCAAGCGGTACGAAGAGCCTTTTTCACGGCACTCACAAATGCAAGTATTGACTCTTCTCCACTACATCCTCTCTGATTGAATTTGGAATCCATTTTGCAACAACTCTGCCCTAAGGTCTGCGGCCTACTGCCTCAAATTACACACGCCAAGTTGGTTGCGGTCCTTCTCCACTAATGTGGCCCAATGAAGCCGTCGGCCCCCGAGTCGAAGTCATTCCATTTGGACTGCGAAATAAGACCACATTTGAAATTCCATTTGGCTCTATTTGAATTCATTAGTGGCGGCCTCATTAGGCTCTAGTCTCAGAGGTGATCAGAACTGATTTCGAATACATTGGGTATTTTTGTTACCATCCAGAGATTGCTTGCCTCCAGCTTCTCTTAATGAACTGCCAAGGCACCTCTGCCAGACCAAAACGAGTGTCTAAGTTCTAATTA